>CM063503.1:69455891-69550891 GCA_032207245.1 Pardosa pseudoannulata
ATCAAAGCAAAAAGCAAAGCAAAGCAAAGCAAAAAGCAAAGCAAAGCAAAGCAAAGCAAAAAGCAAAAGCAAAGCAAAAAGCAAAGAGCAAAGCAAAAAGCAAAAGCAAAAAAAAGCAAAAAGCAAACCAAAAAGCAAAAAGCAAAGCCAAAAAGCAACAAAGCAATCAAAGCAAAGCAAAGCAAAGCAGCAAAAAAAAAGCAAAGCAAAATCAAAGCAAGCAAAATCAAAGCAAGCAAAGCAAAGCAAAGCAAAGCAAAGCAAGCAAAAAGCAAAAGCAAAGCAAAAGGAAAAAGCAAAGCAAAACGCAAAGCTAAAAGCAAAACGCAAAAAGCAAGCAAAAGCAAAGCAAAAAGCAAAAGCAAAAAGCAAAGAAAAAGCAAACGAAAAAGCAAAAGCAAAAAGCAACAAAAAAGCAAACCAAAAAGCAAGCAAAAGAAAAAAGCAAAAAAAGCAAAACAAGCAAAGCAAAGCAAAAAAAGAGCAAAAAAGCAAAAGCAAAGCAAAGAGCAAAGCAAAAGCAAAGCAAAAAGCAAAGCAAAAAGCAAAGCAAAAAGCAAAGCAAAAGCAAACCAAAGCAAACCAAAAAGCAAACAAAAAGCAAAGCAAAAAAGCAAAGCAAAGAGCAAACCAAAAAGCAAAGCAAAAAGCAAAAAAAAGCAAGCAAAAGCAAGCAAAAAGCAACCAAAAAGCAAAGCAAAAAAGCAAAGCAAAAAAGCAAAGCAAAAGCAAAAAAAGCACCAAAGCAACCCAAAAAAGCAAACCAAAAGCAACCAAAAAGCAACCAAAGCAACCCAAAAAAGCAACCAAAAAGCAACCAAAAAGCAAACCAAAAAAAGCAAAAGCAAAGAAAAATCAAAGCAAAAAAGCAAACAAAAGCAAACCAAAAAGCAACCAAAAAGCAAACCAAAAAGCAAACACAAAGCAAACCAAAAAGCAAACCAAAAAGCAAAGCAAAAACAAAGCAAAAAAGCAAACCAAAAAGCAAACCAAAAAGCAAAAAAAAGCAAACCCAAAAAGCAAAGCAAAGCAAAAGCAAAAAGCAAAGCAAAAAGCAACCAAAAAGCAAACCAAAAAGCAAACCAAAAGCAAACCAAAAAGCAACCCAAAAAGCAAACCAAAAAAGCAAACAAAAGCAAAGCAAAAAGCAAAGCAAAAAGCAAAGCAAAAATCAAAGCAAAAATCAAAGCAAAGCACCAAAAGCAAACCAAAAAGCAAACCAAAGCAAAAAGCAAAAAAAGCAAAAAAAAGCAACCCAAAAAGCATCAAAAAGCAAAGCAAAAAGCAAAAAGCAACAAGCAACCAAAAAGCAAACCCAAAAGCAAACCAAAAAAAGCAAACCCAAAAAGCAAAGCAAAAAGCAAACCAAAAAGCAACAAAAAGCAACCCAAAAAGCAAAAATCAAAGCAAAGCAAAGCAAAAAGCAAAGCAAAAGCAACCAAAAAGCAAACCAAAAGCAAAAAAGCAAAAAAGCAAAAAAGCAAAAGCAAAAGCAAACCAAAAAGCAAACCAAAAAGCAAAGCAAAAATCAAAGCAAAAAGCAAACCAAAAAGCAACCAAGCAAAAAAAAGCACCCAAAAAAGGCAAAGCAAAAAGCAAGCAAAAAGCAAACCAAAAGGCAAAAAGCACTCAAAAAGCAAAAAAAAAGCAAAAGCAAAGCAAAAAGCAAAGCAAAAAAGCAAAGCAAAAAGCAAAGCAAAAATCAAAGCAAAAATCAAAGCAAAAAGCAACCAAAAAGCAAACCAAAAGCAAAGCAAAAGCAACCCAAAAAGCAACCAAAAAGCAAACCAAAAAGCAAGCAAAAGCAAACCAAAGCAAAAAAGCAAAGCAAAAAGCAAACCAAAATCAAAGCAAAAAGCAAGCAAAAAAGCAAACCAAAAAGCAAAGCAAAAAGCAAACCAAAAAGCAAACAAAAAGCAACCAAAAAGCAAACCAAAAAGCAAAAAAAGCAAAAAAAGCCAAAAAGCAAAGCAAAAAGCAAAGCAAAAGCAACCAAAAAGCAAAGCAAAAAAGCAAAAAAAGCAACCAAAAATCAAAAGCAAAAAATCAAGCACAAAAATCAAAGCAGCAAAAAGCAAAGCAAGCAAAAAGCAAGCAAAAAGCAAACGAAAAGCAAACCAAAAAAACCAAAGCAAAAAAAGCAAACTAAAAAAGCAAAGCAAAAAGCAAAGCAAAAAGCAAAAGCAAAAAGCAAAGCAAAGCAAAGCAAAAATCAAAGCAAAAAAAGCAAAGCACCAAAGCAAACAAAAAGCAACCAAAAAGCAACAAAAAGCAACCGAAAAAAGCAAAAAAAAGCAAAAAAGAAAAGCAAAAAGCAACCAAAAAACCAAAGCAAAAAGCAACCCAAAAAGCAAACCAAAAGCAACCAAAAATCAAAGCAAAGCAAAAAAATCAACAAAGCAAAAACAACCCAAAAAGCAACCCAAAAAGCAAACCAAAAAGCAAACCAAAAAGCAAACAAAAAGCAAACCAAAAAGCAAACCAAAAAGCAAACCAAAGCAAAGCAAAAATCAAAGCAAAAATAAAGCAAAAAGCAAAGCAAAAATCAAAGCAAAAAGCAAAGCAAAAGCAAACAAAAAGCAACCAAAAAGCAACAAAAAGCAAAAAAGCAAAAAGCAAAGCAAAAAAAGCAAACCAAAAAGCAAAAAGCAAAAAAAGCAAAAAAAGCAACCAAAAAGCAAAGCAAAAAAGCAAAGCAAAAGCAAAGCAAAGCAAAGCAAAAAAAGCAAACCAAAAAGCAAACCAAAAGCAACCAAAAAGCAAACCAAAAAGCAACCAAAAAGCAAAAAAAGCAACCCAAAAAGCCCAAAAAGCAAAGCAAAAAGCAAACCAAAAAGCAAACCAAAAGCAAAGCAAAAGCAAACCAAAATCAAGCAAAGCAAAAAGCAACCAAAAAGCAAAAAAAAGCAAAAAAAGCAACCGAAAGCAACCAAAAAGCAAAAAAGCAACCCAAAAAGCAAACCAAAAAGCAAACCAAAAAGCAACCCAAAAAGCAAAAGCCAAAAATCAAAGCAACAAAAAGCAACACAAAAAGCAAACAAAAAGCAACAAAAAAGCAACCAAAAAGCAACCCAAAAAGCAACCAAAAAAGCAAACAAAAAGCAAAGCAAAAAGCAAAGCAAAAAGCAAACAAAAGCAAAGCAAAAAGCAAAGCAAAAATCAAAGCAAAAATCAAAGCAAAAAGCAAAGCAAAAGCAACCAAAAAGCAAACCAAAAGCAAACCAAAAAGCAAACCAAAAAGCAACCAAAAAGCAAAAAAAGCAACAAACAAAAAGCAAACCAAAAAGCAAGCAAAAAGCAAACCAAAAAAGCAAACAAAAAGCAAAAGCAAAAAAAATCAAACCAAAAAGCAAGCAAAGCAAACCAAAAAGCAACCCAAAAAGCAAACCAAAAAGCAAAAAAAGCAAACCAAAAAGCAACCCAAAAAGCAAACCAAAAAGCAAACCAAAAAGCAAAGCAAAAAGCAAAGCAAAAAAGCAAAGCAAAAAGCAAACCAAAAAGCAAAGCAAAAAGCAAAGCAAAAATCAAAGCAAAAATCAAAGCAAAAAGCAAACCAAAAAGCAAACCAAAAAGCAACCCAAAGCAAACCAAAAAGCAAACCAAAAAGCAAAGCAAAAAAAAGCAAAGCAAAGCAAAAGCAACCCAAAAAGCAAACCAAAAAGCAACCCAAAAGCCCAAAAAGCAAACCAAAAAGCAAAGCAAAAAGCAAAGCAAAAATCAAAGCAAAAATCAAAGCAAAAATCAAAGCAAAAAGCAAAGCCAAAAAGCAAACCAAAAAGCAAACCAAAAAGCAACCCAAAAAGCAACCAAAAGCAAGCAAAAAGCAAAGAAAAAAGCAAAGAAAAAAGCAAAGCAAAAAGGCAAAAAGCAAAAATCAAAGCAAAGCAAAAATCAAAGCACAAAATCAAAGCAAAAAAAGCAAAAAGCAAAAAAAGCAAAGCCAAAAGCAACCCAAAAAGCAAAAAAAGCAAAAAAGCAAACCAAAAAGCAAAGCAAAAAGCAAAGCAAAAAGCAAAGCAAAAAGCAAACCAAAAAGCAAACCAAAAAGCAAAAAAAGCAACCAAAAAGCAACCAAAAAGCAAACCCAAAAAGCAACCAAAAAGCAAACCAAAAAGCAACCAAAAAGCAAACCAAAAAGCAACCAAAAATCAAAGCAAAAAGCAAACCAAAAAGCAAAGCAAAAAGCAAACCAAAAAGCAAACCAAAAAGCAACCAAAAAGCAAAAAAAGCAAACCAAAAAGCAAACCAAAAAGCAACCAAAAAGCAAACCAAAAAGCAAACCAAAAAGCAAAGCAAAAAGCAAACCAAAAATCAAAGCCAAAAAGCAAAGCAAAATCAAAGCAAAAAGCAAAAAAGCAAACCAAAAAGCAAAAAAAGCAACCAAAAAGCAAACCAAAAAGCAAGCAAAAAGCAAAGCCAAAAAGCAAACCAAAAGCAAAGCAAAAATCAAAGCAAAAAGCAAAGCAAAGCAAAGCAAAAATCAAAGCAAAAAGCAAACCAAAAAGCAACCAAAAAAGCAACCCAAAAAGCAAACAAAAAGCAAAGCAAAAAGCCAAAAAGCAAAGCCAAAAAGCAAAGCAAAAAGCAAAAAAGCAAAAAGCACAAAAAGCAAACAAAAGCAAACCAAAAAGCAACCCAAAAAGCAAACAAAAAGCAAAGCAAAAAGCAAACAAAAAGCAAAGCAAAAAGCAAACCAAAAAGCAAAAAATCAAAGCAAAAAGCAACCAAAAAGCAAACCAAAAAGCAAACCAAAAAGCAAACCAAAAAGCAACCCAAAAAGCAAACCAAAAAGCAAACCAAAAAGCAAAGCCAAAAAGCAAACCAAAAAGCAACCCAAAAAGCAAAGCAAAAATCAAAGCAAAGCAAAAATCAAAGCAAAGAGGCATAAAGCAAAGCAAAGAGGCATAAAGCAAAGCAAAAGGCAAAAGGCAAAGCAAAAGAAGGCAAAAGACAAAGCAAAAGGCAAAAGACAAAGCAAAAGGCAAAAAGCAAAGCAAAAGGCAAACCAAAAAGCAACCAAAAAGCAACCCAAAAAGCAACCCAAAAAGCAAACCAAAAAGCAAACCAAAAAGCAAAGCAAAAAGCAAACTAAAAAAGCAAAGCAAAAAGCAAAGCAAAAAGCAAAGCAAAAATCAAAGCAAAAATCAAAGCAAAAAGCAAACCAAAAAGCAAACCAAAAAGCAAACCAAAAAAGCAAACCAAAAAGCAACCCAAAAAGCAACCAAAAAGCAACCCAAAAAGCAACCCAAAAAGCAACCCAAAAAGCAAACCCAAAAAAGCAACCAAAAAGCAAACCAAAAAGCAAACCAAAAAGCAAACCAAAAAGCAAACCAAAAGCAAACCAAAAAGCAACCCAAAAAGCAACCCAAAAAGCAAACCAAAAAGCAACCCAAAAAGCAAACCAAAAAGCAACCCAAAAGCAAACCAAAAAGCAAACCAAAAAGCAAACCAAAAAGCAAACCAAAAAGCAAAGCAAAAAGCAAAGCAAAAATCAAAGCAAAAATCAAAGCAAAAAGCAAACCAAAAAGCAAACCAAAAAGCAACCAAAAAGCAAACCAAAAAGCAAACCAAAAAGCAAAGCAAAAATCAAAGCAAAGTAAAAATCAAAGCAAAAAGCAACCCAAAAAGCAAAACCAAAAAGCAAACCCAAAAAGCAAACCAAAAAGCAAGGCAAAAAGCAAAGCAAAAGGCAAAACAAGGCAAAAAGCAAAGCAAAAGGCAAAACAAGGCAAAAAGCAAAGCAAAAAGGCAAAAAGCAAAACAAAGCAAAAATCAAAGCAAAGAAAAAAGCAAAGAAAAAAGCAAAGAAAAAAGCAAAGCAAAAAGGCAAAAAGCAAAAATCAAAGCAAAGCAAAAATCAAAGAGCAAAGCAAAGGGCAAAGCAAAGCAAAAAGGCAAAAAGCAAAGAAAAAGGCAAAAGGCAAAAAGAAAAGCAAAAGGCAAAAAGCAAGGCAAAGCAAAAAGCAAAGCAAAAAGGCAAAAAGCAAAGCAAAAATCAAAGCAAATCAAAAATCAAAGCAAATCAAAAATCAAAGCAAATCAAAAATCAAAGCAAAGCAAAAAGCAAAGCAAAGCAAAGCAAAAAGCAAAGCAAAGCAAAGCAAAGCAAAAAGCAAACGAAAAAGCAAACCAAAAAGCAAACCAAAAAGCAAACCAAAAAGCAACCCAAAAAGCAACCCAAAAAGCAAACCAAAAAGCAAACCAAAAAGCAAACTAAAAAGCAAAGCAAAAAGCAAACTAAAAAGCAAAGCAAAAATCAAAGCAAAAATCAAAGCAAAAATCAAAGCAAAAATCAAAGCAAAAAGCAAACCAAAAAGCAAACCAAAAAGCAAACCAAAAAGCAACCCAAAAAGCAACCCAAAAAGCAAACCAAAAAGCAAACCCAAAAAGCAACCCAAAAACATAAATATCTTGTTAAAAGCATTTATACTCGTATAAATACTTCAACTATTCAGACTAAACGTATTATTATATACTTATCTATAGAATACAAACATTTAGCCATGTAATTAAGCTATTCTTCACGTAAATTCGTTTGAAAAAAAAAAACAGCAAAATGTACCTAAATACAGTTAAGTTTTAAGGGGACATGACACTCGTTTACTGGAAAACCATTATTACAGTAAATGCTGGAAATGTTTTGTAATTTAGAATTCAATTTAAAGCAATTTATTAGAATAAAGTCTCATCTAGTCATTTATTCTTTTTTAAACTTGAAAAATGCTTTTATAATCTTTGCATCTTAAGTCAACTCCAAATGTGTTCTATAAATGCTTTCTACATAAATCTGTGCAGAAATTTTTATATACCTCTAGAATTATATTTCATATAAAAAAATAACCGACATAGTTAAATACAATGCATTTCGATAGTTTTTTTAATGTATTTGGGTATAATAAAACAATGAGTAAACTTTTAATTTATTCCATTCGTAGTTTTATCTGATACATGACATAAAATTCGTTCATATAATTTAACGCTTGCATGTTCAACACAAAATAAAACTTGGACACAGTTTGTAATGCATAGAGTTTTGAAGGAAAGCAAAAACACATGAAAGTTGCATAGCATTTATAGTTTTCATTTACTAAGAAATGCTATATATTATATGCACGAGTAGCTTTCGAAATAGCGAAAATACAGAAATAAGTTTTTTTTTTATACAAGTGTGTAAATGTGAGAAAGCTATGATCCAATTGAACAATTCAACATTTTAAATGTTAAAGCTCTCTTCAATTGACTCTATTGTTTTAAATTGTAACAGTATAAGAATTCACTAACTTTATAAAAAGAATTATTTACCTTAAGTGTCCGTGTGATAGTTACCATTGAAAGCACCGTGTTTCGAAGTATGAAAACTCTGTAGCTATGACTCTGATAGAGCTATCGACGTTCGACGATATAAGTGAATGCGGCAGAAAAATCATGACACTCTTGGTTTTCAAGAAACACTCGCTCATTAAAGAATTAAATTCTCAAAACTCAAACATTAAAGAATTAAATGTCAAATTCAATCTTTTTGCCACTAAATCTATATTTTTTCTGTACCATTATCAGTTCACTGCTGAGTCTGGAACAAGTTGAGAGGTGTGGTAACAAATGAGTTGTTTAGAGCTTGAACGCAAGAATATTCTTCTTCTCAACAAAATTTAGAGATAACCAATACCAACAAAAGTGCAAAGCACTGTATAAAATCCATTTTCATCTTATAAAAAAAATACAGGACAGGCCTGATCTTACTGAGATTAAATACTTATTTAATTTTAACGGGTTAGAGGTAATCGTAAAATCAGTGTTACGATCTCACGGAGTTCAGTTGCATAGCATTTAATCTACGGTTATTTCTAATCAACCGTTATGCAATGCATCCTTGTTATGTCACACACTTTTTATTTTAAGAAGAGATTAGAATAAAAATAAATTTAGAATTCTTTGAGTGAAGCCATTCCCGAGTTTAAAGTTATTTAAAAAGGTACACATTCAATTAAAAATTAACTCTATTTTTCGAGCTCTTATTAAAAGTTGTGTCGCGCAGAATTTTCCACTGTATAGAAAGTATTTAAATAAATCTTTCCATTCAAACCCCCCAGATGTACAACGATTTTCCCCCCTAGGAAAAACACAATAGTTTGTTTTGGAGTGCTACAGTCTAATGTTTCGCTACGCAAGATCGGGACCTACTGCTTAAAGTCGATTCCGAACATCCATGCCAGCAGTGGGATTTGGACCTTCGAACTGCGGTATCGAATACCAGCACCTTAATATTCGGCCATCGTTTGGCATGATTAACACGAAACTGGAGAATCCAACACAGCCGGTATTCAAACACTTTAAAGTAACACACGTATTTAAAGAAAATAGTAGATGTTATTTATGCTTTAAAAGAAATTATACTTCCATTAGCTGTTACTCTCTGATTTGTAGCAATTTTTGTAAAAGGATACATAACTTTTTAATTTGGGAAGAGTTTAGTACTAAAACTAAACCAGAAATTAAAAAACAGATACTGCTTTGACCTTTGTAAACCAAAACGGTTTAGTTTAATGAGCTACGCGAAGGGTAATGAGACAGGGACCTTACTGTTTAAAGTCGATTCCAAGCAGCTATGAACATCAATACCAGCAGCAAGATTCGAACACGAGAACCAAAATGGAATAAATGGTACGATAGCGTTTATTTACAAACATTAAATGTCAGTGTTGTAGGTAAAAATAATTATTGAATTTAACGCTCGTTAATGAATAATGGATGATTGAATTGAAGCTCTACGGTCTACTTCTTTGCTACAAGAGGGCTAATATGACCAAATAAATAATGGTAGTCACAGATCATTTATTCTTGAGCGAGTTTCAAATCAAATGAGATTGAAAGTTATAGGTCAAAGGAAATTTTAAAAATATATTTTCAGTTCGTTAGAACACATGATTAAAAAAATAGAAAGAACGATAGTAAAGCTTTTCCTCAAGAATCTTTTGAACTGTTATAAAATAAAAATTACAGCATTAGAGATTCCGAACATCAGTAGCATTGAAACCACTGGAGCTAAGGGAAAGAATCAAATCCATCCTGGACAACAAATCTGCTGAAGGTGAAGCAAAAGGGTAAAAAAAGCCATGAAATGCTGCAGATACTGATGTAAAACACAAAAATGAGGAAGATGGAATTTCAAATTCTAGGTCTTTCATATTATATGGAGAATGGAAGTTTTCCTCTTACCTGGACATTTCCAAATTGGCAGGCTTTTATTTTTGATTTCTAGTTCATCTGTGCAGCCTCATCAACGAAGTCTGCTTTAATCAAGAATTAAAGAATTAAATACAAAAATAGTTTAATTAACCAATTCTAGAAACATTACAGAAAGAACCTTTTGGTTGAACTGAAATCAGCCTTTCAAGGTTTTTTTTTTAAATCTCGAGCCTAGTTCAAGGAAAATATGGTAGTCACAGAGCTCCAGATAGTTTGAAGTCTCAAAGAACTTGAAATTCGTCTCCTCATAACAGAAGCACATCATGACAAAGATGGTATGCTTGGATCCTGTACTGTTAGACTCTCTTCACGAAATCATTTGAAAAGCCGATACCTCTCTGAATTGTGTGTGCAACCAGAACTAAATATGACTGAATATTACTTTAGAGTGACAATTATATGCATATTTCTCCTTGTATGAACTCCAAAGAATTCATTGAGAGACAGGTCGAACGATGGCCGAATGGGTAGGACACAGCTCTTTGGTACCGAAATTCATGGTTTCGAATCGTAATGCTGGAATGGTTCTTTATGCCATTCAGAATCGGCTTTAAATTGTAGGTCTCGGTTTCACTAGCTTTCGTGTAAAAAAATAGTAGATCGTAGCTTCTACAAGCATCATGGAAAGGGAAAAATATAGAAATTAAAAGATAATTATTGTTCACCAGATGGTAATTTAATAGTAATTTTTAATGTTTTTGTTTGAAACCTACTCAGGCATATAGTCATTTACTACATTGTTATACTTTTATTAACAATTTAAATACAATTTAAGTTCTGCAGACATCAATCATAATATTAAAAAATTAACTGAAATGTTTCAATAAAAATTCAATATTTTTTTATCAATATACAGTGAAAAGTAGAAGCTCTTAACACTTAAGTTGTATGTAAACATTTGTTCTTGGATTCAGTCACGAAAATAAAAATTTTAAGATTTAAAATTTTCTAAAAGATATAGAAACTACTATAAAATTACAATTTATGATTTTTTTCTTAAATTTGTATATGTCCCTCGTTTTCCTTAAAACACTGGTCTGCGGATCTAGGACTATTTTTCATTATTTGACTCTCCCTGGAAAAATATCGACATGATCCGAACTTATCCAGAAGTCGTTCGGATTATTAAAGATTTAAATGTCCATAAAAAACACTAAAATAATACTAAAATAATGTTAAAAAGCAGCTAACTGAAAAAAAATCACCTTAATTTTATTTTACTTAGTTGTATTTTAAAGCGTAATCCCCAATTCATCAATTGATGTTGCCTCCCTTCCATCGAGCGTGAGTGATATATTTGCAGGCTTATCGAAAGAAAACATTTATTGGAAAAATACCCGAAAGGAACCGTCATGTTTTGTAATTTTGTATCGATTTTAAAGGTTTGTTAAGATCTTGCCATTGTAACTAAATAAAGAATAATAAAAATAATAGTAGCTTAAAAAGGGCAAAACATGACCGTTTTAGGACTATAGAATATTCACTATTAATAACTTTTGCCCCCTCAGTTGAAATTGCAGCTACACCCCTATTGGAAGTCTTTTCTTTGAACAATTTTTGTATTTTTGTAACTTTACATTTGTCTATAGATTTTTTCATTGATACTTGAGAAATGAGCAATTAACTTTGTCTTTCTTTTCTTTTCCTCAACTAAGATTTACCTCCCCTCATCAAACCATTTTTTCTCATTCCACATTTCTTCTTTTCCACCAGAGTTTTATCGCCTGAGGGGCTTACTTTGGTTTTTGCGAGTCAAGTTCGAACGTTTGTATTGAAGTCATTTTGACATCAGCTTGATTGTTTACAAACAAAATGTCCGCAAGCTAACGTTAAAGTGATGCCACAACGAACGTTTGAACCGATCCGCAACTTCCAGAGTAAGAGCGTTTGTTTATGATAGCATATCAGTTTTTCATAAGTTAACGACCATACGTTCTCGAAATTCGAGAACAGTACCCAAAATTTAGATATTTTTAAAATTTTAGTTTTGTTTCTAAAATTTTGGAAACTAAAATACAAAAAAAAAAAAAAATCTAAATGACTACTTTAGGACACGAAATGTCTCCCAATGTAAAGATTTGTCCTTAATCGACATTCTAACTTAACAGCAATTCAGTTTCGTTTACTTCATTTATTTGGACAAGAATTTCTCTAAGAACAACGAATCATTGGAAGAAATTTTGAAATCTGGAGATTATATTGCTGAAAAAATATATTTTAAATAAAAGTGCTATTAACTTTATATTTAAGTAGCTTTTTTTCTATAAATTATTGATAAAATGTGTAAAAAAATTTGCTTAAGTGATTGTCCTTTTATAATTGAAAAGAACCGAATGTGTTGAGAGATTCACTAAATATTTCTAGTTTCACAATATTAAAATAGAGGCTTTTAAAGTTCTTTTCAAAGTATATCAAGGCAGTAAAGTTTTAAAGTATGGGTATATGACAGTGTTTTATGTCACCTTTAAAATATTTTCCAGTGTCCCCAAGTTTTTTTTTTTAATTCTGGGACACACCATCGATCTGTTTGTTCCCAATGTACCAGTTAGAAATATGGTCCCATTAGTTTATGGTAGTACGTTGTATATACGCGTAGAAAAACATTGTGCCAGTGTGCTTGTCCTACAAAATGTGAAATATCTTATGGAATATTTAATCTTTCATAATGAATATTTAAATTATATAGTCAATACCAATATAAAATTAAATATATAATATTTCAAATTGTTTAAAGATACCCTTAAAATTATATTTGTTTTTAAAAGTATAACCCGAAATTTGATTAGAAATATCGATACAAGTGATTTGCGAAGGTGGGGGGGATGTTGTTGTGAAAGGTTTTGTAAACACGTCTCTTGTCGGATGGATTTCCTGGTGGAAAATTATGATATGAATTAATTATTTAAAAAAATCTATGATACTCTTCTTGTTTGATACTCACCCGAATGGAGGGACTCTCAGGCAGTTTAATCCACTGGGTAAGTGTTTAAAATAAGAGTGTAAAAGATGAAATAGTAATTTCCTCCTCATCTATTTAAAAATCAGATTTCTATTAGGTGTAAAATTTTGTTTCACATATTGTTATGATCAAAGCCTTAATAATTGTGTCAAATGTGATCTTGAACTTCAGATGTTTACTATTTGTTTCTGTACTCACTTTGTCATAGATTTGTAAATTTAGATTCAAGAAGTAGTCGTAAATTTGGAAGTTATAATGAAAGTGAAGATTTGATTTTCAGCTGTTTTTTCCGTACATTGTGTTATCAATGCCCCGTACATCGTTATTTTATTATTTATTATGATTGCAATCATTATCGTTCCCTTTTAACCACGATTCTTTTAACAATGTTGAATGAGCCCAAATCTAATCTTATTATTTTTAGATCTTATAGTAGTAGCGCATTATAGTTACATTTCTGTTTTTATGGCATTGTTATAGGTGATTAAAGTTTGCGTTAAACATTTTTTCCAAAGCTACTTTTTTGTTATCTTATTGATACATGGTATTTTCTATTTCATATACAATTTGCTGTTCAAATTTTATATATTATGTTGCATTTGTATAAGAAAATTTATAAAAATATCTTAAAATGTGTACTGCTGCAAATTCCTGAATTTTATTACCTTCATATTTATAAATGCTTAAATTTAAAACATATTTTAGCCAAATATTATCTGTTCCAACAGATGTTCATATGTTTATCTGAGACAGATTAGCTATATTTTCTAATATGCTGAAATTTAGATTGGTCAATTTTTTATTCTCATAGCTTGTTTGAAACATGTAAATGAACTAGACTTAAAAATATACATGAATAGAGATTTAAAAATATAGCCATTCATAATGCATTTTATATTTTATTTTTGAAAAATTGTTTTTGTAATTGTAGGAATCAAGTACAAACATTTTATAACTCTTGTCTTGGAAAAAATCTGAAACTTCTTTAAAGAAATAGTAATAAGAAAGATTCTAAATTAATAATGTTATGAAGAACTGTCCAAGGAAATTGCTAATATTTGCTACCATGTGTTTATTGTATTTTACTTATTAATTGCTATATGAAAGTTTAGAAATTATAAGTACTTTACCTCCCTGTACCCCTTGTGCATATAAATAAATCTCTCTTTTTTTTTTTCAGTTAAAAACTTTTAATATCGAAGGTATCACTGGCTATGTTGAAGATTTCAGTGATGGAGTTGTGATTTCTAAAGTTTTGAATAATATGTAAGGATATTTTTGTTATTTTCTTTCCTATTATCATCTTCAAGAAATGTAACATGTATAATCATGTTATATATATATATATATATATATATATATATATATATATATATATATATATGTCCCACTAAACGACACTAGAGTCCTGAGTACATTTTCATCCTTTATTCAAATCTCAAACCACACTACTCAATAATCATCTTCAATGACGTCTCACATTAACGCCCAACTTTTAACAAAGACAGGCTTAGCTGCTTCGGGTAGTCACAGCTCTGTCCGTGGAATGTACACACTGCTCTCTGCCCTAGATCCCTGCTCGTGAGCCATATTTATGTGGCTAACTCATCATGCCGCGTCACTCCCAGTAATGAATCCCAACTTAAAATCTTTTAAATTAATCTAAAATTTAAATCCTGACATTATATATACTTAATTTTGTGTTATTTAATTAAATTGATTTTACTATCTGAAGAGATTCAAAATGCAAGGTTACTAGGCTACCTAGAAAACAGGAAAAAGTTTGAGAGTCTGAAATGAAAAAGTGTGAAGGAAATTGAATACTTGAGTCAAAATTGGAAAAAATCAAATTTTGTATGAGGATTTGTGTGTTAATGTTAGAAGGGGATCACTCTTTTGACATGGATTAAGTATTGCATCTTTATCATTTTTCTGCTTTAGTCTGTGTTACATACTTTATTTGTAAATTATTTATTTTAAACATTTTTAAAATAAGTACACAGATATTTTTGCGTCAAGTTTTTAAAATATTAGGAATAATTGTTGAAATATTTAAAATTTAAGCTACTATTTTACTTATAATTATTTATACCCCTTCCTGAATTGAAAAATATGACCATTGCTTATGCAAAAACTATATTGAATCACTATTTTGTTTTGTGATGAAGAAATGCTTAATCAGAGAACTAATTTTTTTTGATGCGATGATTATGGAACATTTGCTGTTTACACATCCAAGAAGTTGAACATGAGAGAACTTCTGATCATTCAGGAATATCATTATTTTTGTTTGGATCTGCAATTTAATCCGAAATTTCAGCAGAATTGAGATTTGAAACTATCAATCTTTTTTCATCCATAACATGAATGTTCCCATGTTTAAGTTGTATTATTTAAATATAAAAACTAAAAAGAATGAAAAAACCCTCCATATATCTTGCATGCCTAATAATTAATAAAATTAACATTATTAAGCTTAGTCAAATATTCAGGTATAATATACTAGTAGATTAGAACTAAGTAGATAAGATATATGTTGTTTATTATTACTTTATTAGCATTAAGGTCATGTGAATCTCTTTTTCTAAAAAATGGGCAACTGACTCATACATATACATATATGTATATAAATTACATATGAAAATGAAAGTTAACAACTACCATAATTTATTAAGGAGAATAACTGCTATCATTGTTCAAAGAGTAATGTTTTAGAATATTCAAAAGTAAGGTTTCTTATGAGTCATTTAAAATGATAATTTGTAAAGTTTTCAGTTAAGTGATACCATAATTATTTTACCGTTGGTACAGATTATGTGGATTATGCACTTGGACTTGAATTTGAATTTCTTAAAAATCTACCTGGGAAAAGTTAGAGAATTTTATTCTCCTGTTTAAGTAACAATCTCGTAAATGAAATCTTTTTAAAAGCTACAATATCATTAAGTAAAAGTTGTTTTATTAAGGAAAAATTTGCTTCTGAATTTTGATTACTGGATTTTACAACTGATTTACATATTCTTAATTGTTGTCCTATACTATTTTAAGAATGTTTTTGTTTTGTGTTCTTTAAAATATTTTAGCAATTATACTGAAAAGAATAATTAAAATGTATTAGTTATGATACAGATTTAATTGAATGCATCTTTCTAGTTATAAACAAATAAAGGTAATGATTCCTCCTGTATCAAGGAGGGAAGTTGAAGGTTTTCTTAATTTAATACTGGTTTGGTTGGATTTAGAATTATACATCACCTGTGGATATGAAAGTAACAACATATTGGCACTTTCAGAGTTGAGAGCTTTAGGCTTGTAGAATGTTTTAACATGTCTGCATCTTATTGGTAGTATCTCTTGAAGTTTAATGTTTTTTTTTTAGATACATTTTTTTTTGTGTAAGAATTTTTTAGATAACAATTTAGTTTTTTTTCTGTATTACTTTTGAAAAATTTTTCATTAGTTTTTTAAATAGTTTTTTTTTTTTAAATAGCCACCTAAGACTCGTTTTTTTTTTCATTTTATTATTCCTTCAACTCTATTAGTTTTAGTTAATTTTTGTAAGATATGTTACCTTCAGCAACAACAGGAAGACTATTTGAGAGAATTGGACAATAGAGTAAATTATTAGGGAAAAGGGATTATGAAATTCACTTTCTTGTAAAAGTAATTGCTACAAAAATGAGAATTTAAAACTGTGTTAGACAGAAGATGATCAGATACTTTTTTTTTTATTTTGTTTGTCAGGGAATCCTATACATCAGTACAGCTTATTTGAAGAAGATTCATTTTTTTTAAAAATTATCTTCTAGTGTATACACCAGGTAGCTTATCTACCTAAAATCACAGTAACTAAAAATTCTCTTTAATTTACTATTTCATTTAAAAATTGCTGTTTCTGATGCAACCTGGTCGAACCATACACAATTGAACCATATGCTACTTGTATTAAGAAAAAGGGGTGTGCCTTTCGTTTAAACGAGCACTACAAGGGTGAAAGTACGACTTTTGCTCAAATGGGTTCTCGTAATTTAGAAGCAAGGACCGAGCAGAAGACCCATATGCTTTGTCTGCCATTCCCAAAGGTATTTTTTTAGATTCATTGAAGCTTTTAATAGTGATTTTTTTATGTATTCTATCAAGGGATTAAAAATGAAAACTGCTGTATATTTTTGAATAAAAGCTTATCTGTGTATAAGCCTAGAGTACAATTTTTCTCCAAAAGTTTTCCCCAAATTCAAAACTCATACATAAGCTAAAATGAGAGAAACAATTTCTGGAAAGTTCAAATATGTAGCAAAGAAGCTGAAAATGTTACCAAGTAGGTACAATGGGAGAAATACTTCCTAATTAATTTTTTTTAGAGTTAGATGCTAGACCAATGCTTCTTAAACTTTTTTTGCTACAGCCTCCAGTTTAAGTATTGCAGAGGTAGAGGATTGATTGCACCTCAAGATAAATAGATCTCTGAGTACTTGGCAAGGAAAAAAAAATTTACATTTTAATTTTAAAGTAATTTTACGTTGTCTTTATTAATATCACCTTATGTACTAGACCATGCAGCCAATAATATTTTTACTTAGATGTCAGTGACAGTAGTTTGAACTCTGGTAACTCTATCTGAAGGTAGCACTTTTTCATAAATTTAAACAATAGAAACTGAAAAATTTTAAAAAAGTGTTATTTTTGTTGATTTATTGATTGCATTCATCATACATGAAATTGAGTTTATTAAAAGATCAGCTGATCCATTATAGATATAGTGCTACTATTTTGATGTGATAATAACAAAAGTAAAAACTATTGTAAATATATTTTTCAATTTAGTGTTTATAATTATTTTTCATTTAAAAATTTTTACAAATTTATTTTTTGCTATGTTTTTTCTTAGTTGCTTTCAGTTAAAATCAGTTTTATTACATTTTGTCAATTTGATGACTTTTTGGTTTTTACTGGTGACTTTTTGTCACAAACGGCAAAAAACATTGCCAAGAAACACATTTATTATATCCATTCCATAGATCCATATATAACATGATCCCCCACTTTCAGGCTGAATGATGGCTGAGTGGTAGGGCTTCTATTCAGTACCAGAGTTTGCAGGTTTAAATCCTGTTAGGAGCATGGATGTTCATAACCATTCAGAATTGACTTTAAAACCGATTCTGAATGCAGTAGGTTCTGATCTCATTACCCATTGTGCAGGAAAACAGTACACTGTAGCATTCTAAACCAAATCTCTACTTTTGGTCTATAAAATGCTTGAAATATTGTCGGCTTATACATGGAAATATACGGTAATATTCTAATTTGTATCATTGGTAAGTGAGTAATAGTTTAAAGTTTTTGGTGGATGTTTTTAGTAGAAATCTTTATGTATATTAAAAAAAGCAATAATGCTATTTATTTGTAATTTTGTTTTATGTCAAGGTGTTCTATATGCTTTATTAACAAACAATTATGAATTACAAACTGATATATTACCTATCAGTAAAAGAAACCCCTATTGAAGTGTATAAATCTCTAATAAGTTATTGCTAATTTTCAGTGATGCTGAATTTTTTGATGAAGCATGGTTGGCAAAAATCAAAAGAGATGCTGGATCAAATTGGAGGCTAAAGGTCAGTGCAATTAATTTATTCATTCACTTTCTTGTATCAGGGTGGTCAATCATCAGGGAACTGTGAGGGTACTTTGTGATTCTGGAAAATATCAAAAGACTTTTAAAAACTGTGAAAATCAAGGAATTTTCCAAAATTGCACCACCTTTAGAAAACGTTTTTTTCAGGGTAAATAAACTTTTTGTACTCTGGGGAATTCCAAAATTCTGTTTACTTTACAATAATTATCTCTGAATATTCAGAGATATTAAAGATTGTTTCTCTTTTCTCCTTTCTGTTTCCATTGAAGAAAGAATGCAATATATTCACTTTGGTTCTCAAATAATTTCAAAACAGTGGTGATGTAGTCTATTAGACTCTTAATCTTAGAACATCAAATTAAAACTTGGTTGGCAGTAAACTGCAGGAATTTATTGAAAAAGGCACGGGTCATTGACAATTTTGAGGGGTAAAAATGGATACGGATGAAGATCATACAGTCTGTGAGATTGCATAAAAGCAGTTAATGGTTAAAACTTTTTAAAAGAGACACAGTTTTTATAGAAGGGGGATAAAAGTATATGCAATGCTCAAGAGGGCTTATTTGTCATACACGTTAACAAAAGAGATTGAATGCTAGTCTTGGTTTAAAGAAATAATTCTGGTAATTAAAAATAATCTGTATTTTATATATATATGTATATAAATATATATTTTTGGTAAGGTAAAATTTAATCCTTTTAGATGTGTTTAATACATTTTCATATCTTTAAAATATTTTTTGTTTTATTATTTTTATGGAAGTGAATTAACTTTCTCCCCCTTCTTCACAAATGTTATTTGCTAATACTTGTTTATACTTCCTTCTTGATGTATCAGTCTAAAACTTTCTATTGATTTTCTTTATCTCCATAAACATCCCTGTTTAGTTCAGTCACCAAAAGAGCAATCATCATGTCAATATTAAAATTTTAAATATTTCAAATTAAGAACAAGTAGTTTTGCATTTTATTGCAGCTTTAAAAAATGTTAACATATTGTATGAGAAATCCATATCTGGAATATCCACATTTTTATAAAAAATTATTTAACAGAACCAAAATTTATTTCAGTAAAACTCATACACATATGATCGAACAAGAAAAAAAAAAAAAAAAAGTCATATAAAAATCAAACTTTGTATTGCAATTTGGAAGAGCAATTTATTAATTGGGATGTTGCAGTTTAATGACAATGAACAAAGCCATCATTTAAAGCTCACTATAAAAATTGTGAACCATATACTTGGGAGTACTATTTTATGTATTATCTGTATGATGACTTATTAAAACCTTATGAATATTTCGTTATCATTGTTTATTTCATAATATCAAAAAGTAATTGTCATGTTTTCATTTGCTTTTAACAGGCAAATACATAAGGACTTCAATAATTTATGCTCAATTGGTCTCAGGAAGTGAGTGTGTTTAGTTGATTAAAATAACACCTCCAGACTTTTTCTGTCTCTGATCTTAACAGTCAGAGAGTAAGCTTATCTACTAGACATTTTATGAACAGTTTAAATCAATCAGTATTTAGCTGAATTTTATGAAGTGAATGTGTGCACTTAGAACAAAGGGAAACTAAGAACTTATGTAACTTAAAACAAAGTATTAAAAATGAGCTATTTAAACGAGAATATATTCAGCATTTATAAAAAAAAGCATGATTTATTATAACAATTCTCTTTTGATGCAGTATATGTAATTGTATGGAAATAAAAAATAAAAAAAGAAATTTCCTTACAAACAAAATACATATTCTTTTTTGGAATTTTTAAGATAAAATGTGAAACTAAAGGATTTAAAATAAACTTTGGAAAAAAATTAGATATGGAGAGTTGTAAAATAAATAAATAAAAATAAAGGTTTTTAATAGTTTAATATTTTTATGATTATTTATATGACTTAAGGTAACTGACTATGTTTGTACTATAAATTACGACTAAAATAAAATATTTTATTGTTTTATCTGAAAGATTATGCTATTAGGTATCTAAAACAGTCTATGTTTTGTCTGCATGTTCATTAGAATCATAGTTATGACTTTTTTTTTTTCATTAGCTGATAAACTGGAAGTATTAAAATAAAACTTTAAATGTACTTTATGAAGAGTGAGATTTTTTTGGTTAACCAGTTATGGCTTTGATGATAACTTTAGAAGTTATGGGATGTCTTCCTAAAATTTTTAATGTACATTATGTGTGATGCTGAGAATATTATGTGCAATGGATTTAAATATTTAAGAGTTCTTTTTATATCTTCATATACCAAAAAATATTTTTAAGTAGCCAAAGGATTTTTCACATGACTATATGTCTGAAATTTATTCCTTTTTAAAATCTTAGATAGTTCATTGCATTATTAGTAGTCTTAAATTCTTATAATATCAAGAAAAAATAGTAATATATTAAAATATTTTTTATGAGACAAGTATGAAATATTGTACTTTTCCTTTTTAATTTTTTTAAAGTTAAAAATTAAAAGTAAATTATAATAAAATACACTATTTATGAACAAAAGATATATTTTTATACATTTATATATTAATAAAAAAAATTAGGCTTATTTTATAAAAATGGATGTTGAACATAGTTGGATACCTTGATTTGAGAATATTACATATTTTATATATAATTTTGTGATCTTTTTAATAATAGGCCAGCAATCTGAAAAAAATTTTAAAAGGCATATTGGATTATTATAATGAGGTGAGTAACTTGAAAAACTTTTTGTATCTTCTGGTTTCAATTTGACCATGTAAATTTAAAATCCAAAAATTTTTTGTTAATTATAAGAAAATTACAAATCTCATGTATAAATCTGCACAAATTAATGACTTCTGTATTTGATTATTAAAAAAAGTAATGTTTTACAGGTTAAAAAAATTCCTAAATTTTTCTTCTCTTGCTTTATTCACAATTGTCATAGGTATTTTTCAATGCATGTATTATTTGTATATATAAGAACATTATGAATCATCAAGGGCCAAGCTCCTCTCATCCCCCTAGCTATTTCTATACTCTGTATGAAAAGAAGGCTTTTATTGACTATATCATTTTAAACAAAAGTGATGAGGAAAATTTCATTATATAAACTTTCTAATACAGGTATTAATACATATATATTTGTGTGTTTTTTATGCATGTGCATTACCTTTCATTTATAAGACCTTTATATACCATTATTTACCATTCATATGACCATTCATATTCACCATTCATTATGACCTTTTTACCATTCATATATGACCTTGCATTTGTTTTCTCCTATGTTTGTCTTGCAATGGATGAATATTAAAAGCCTTTTCCTTAGCCTCAGCTGTTTTACCATTCCATTTAATTTTCTTTGTTAATGTCTTCCGTTTGATCTTCTCTGTAAAAATGTTGAAAACTTTTATTATATTTTTTCTGTATATTCAAGTAAATATGCATTAATTTTTAATCTTTGAATTTTCAAATCCTTTTTGTCCCAAATCCAAATTGTTTTTTTGTAGCTATATATATAACTATTAGACATCTAGTCATATTTCAGTTTGCAATTATATGTTAAAATATAATTGCAAACTGTATAAATAATTTACTTCTGATATGTTCGTTCCTATATTTCATGAAATTGGCAAGTTTGTCATATTTTATTATAATGCAGTCCTTATTAAATATAATACTGAATTGGCTTAGTTAATGAGATTGGGGCAAACTTATTAAATTTGAATCTGAATGGCTATAAACATCTGTGCCAACTGCGAGATTTGAACCCACAGAGTCTGGTACTGGAAGACAGTATTCTACATTATCTAACAATACTGAATGAAAGCAATTTTAAATTATTTAGTCGTAGTGTACTTCCTGGGCAGGAACTTAAATGACAAACTTAAAATATCCCTTGAATAGAGTTGTATTTAAAATAAATGAGAAATTTAACATGCTATAAAAAGAATCACTCATCATAAATATTTTTCGTAGTAGTTAATAATACCAATTTCCTATAGAATTGGAGCTGCTTATGCTCTGACTAACCAATGACAACTTGCCATATCATAAACAAATTTATACAGAAATTAAGTATACATTTATAAAGCATGCAAAAATTAATAAATGAAAGTTATAATTCTTTAGAAATTTAATGTGATTTGTTTGACAAGTAACCATACCAAATTGAGCCTAGTAAACAACAATGTTTTCTTCATGGTGTCTACTTGTCAAGGCTTGAGAACCACATTGAAAAATCATATACATGATTATGGTCTGCACTTTCATAATTGGACAATTTTCTTAAAATTTTGAAAGTAGGTCAGAGGTACCAATACAAAATAGTATATATAGTTTAATTAAACGAAGGTATTATGTGTAAAATTTATGTATTTCTTTTGTTTTTAACAACAATGTACTAATTATTCGGAAAAATTTAATGTTATTTCCTTTAAACCTATTTGAAATTTTAGAGTTTTATTTTAAAACTGTATTTTGATTAAAATGTGTTTAAAAAAAATTATGAAGATAATGTTTAAATAATTCATTTTTTTCATATAAATTGTACATTATGTCTAAATTATAGGTTTCAGTCCAAATAAAACTGAGTGTTTGCAGTTGTTAATATTTAAATGTATTTTATTTTACATAGGTATTAGGTCAGCAAATAACTGGCTTTTGCATGCCAGACGTAAATGCTCTCGCTGAGAAAAATGATGAAAAAGAACTTGGGCGGCTACTTCAACTTATCTTAGGATGTGCTGTAAATTGTGAACGTAAGCATGGTAAGTAATTTTTTGTTTTAGGTAATTTTTACGTTAACATATGCAGTGATACCTTTCTTTGACAAAAGCCATTCTTTTTTAGGGGTCAGAACAGGAAAAAGATTAGGCCAGGTAAATTGTGGGTAGGCTATCATATCATTATCATCATCATAATTGGCATGATAGCCTAGGCCTTTTGGAGACTTCCATGTCAGCCTTCTTTTTTCCCTTGTCTGCCAGATCTTTACTATAATATCTTTGACTAAATTGAATCAATCCAATAAAGTTTAAACCTCCCTCCTCTCATATGGGATGTAAAGGGCTTGGGAATGAAACTTTCTTTTCTGGGTTTCCCTTGTCCACCCTTATGACATGGAACAGTTCAGTTCATTATGTTAATTTTAACATTTGTGTTATATCAGGACCTCTAGAAGTTCTATAAATTTCAGTGTTCATACATTGCCACTAAATGCCATTTTCTTTTGCACCACCTATGATGCTTGTTAGGACCTTCCTTTCAAAAACTAAATTTGTATTCTCTATTCTTATTCAGAAATCAAGTTTCCAGACCATATATTAGGATCAGATGAGTTTTGTAGACTAGTAACTATATTTTCCTGTAGAGAAAACAAGATTTCAAAAAAGAAAAAAGTCTAAAGAAAACTTTGTTAGTCAATGAGATGTAATTCTGGATTTAAAAATGTCATATTTTTGCATTAAGGAAAGATCCAAAGTAATGAAAGCAGGTTATAGTTTCAAATTCATGAGGGCCAAATTCCAGGTGACTGAGAAACCCAGTGACCAGTGTAATCTTGATTTAATCTTGGCATATACTTGGTTTTAGACTTATTTACCATCAATCCATTTGACTAGCAGTCACCTCCAAGGACAAGGCTCTTTCAAGGCAGGGACACTTTTAGTAACAATCAATGTCATCAGTATAAGTCAGAAGCTGAACAGATTTCTGAAATGTGGTTCCTTGAGTGTTAATAGTTGAATCTTAAATGGCCTTTTGCAGTACAGTATTGAAGAGAGGTTCCAAAAAAATTTCCCAATTGAACACTGTTATTAACATTTAAGCTCTCTAGCTATCGTATATGACAATTGTAAATTCCTAATGGCTTACAATAATGTTGTTATAAGGTGCTAAGATGTTTGCTCTTATTTCTCTTCTCGTCAACAGATTTTGAATGCAGAAAAGATAGCACTAGTTGAAATCAATCATCAGTTGTATTTATTGTATGGATTGAATGCGATGATGAAAGAGATGGTTTAGCTTTGGTATGAGAGATTTTCTTAAGATAGGCAAAATATCAAGCACTACAGCTAACCATCTATCAACGACCTTCTATCCTCCAGTACTGATCGTACTCATAATGTCTTCTACATGTTCTTCTACCTGAAGACATTCTTGTTATATCACTACAAAAGAAGACTTACAAACAATGAAAAGCTAGTTTCATTCCCAGATGGTAGACTTCTATGATGCTGCACTCACTACCAAATCGTGAGTCATGCTGTTACCATTCTGGTGGCTATAAGTTAAGAAGTAGCTAAAATATTAATATTACAATATCTTTTATAACAAAATTTTGTAATTTATATTGTTTTTTTTCATTTTATGGCCTTGGAAAACTTAATTTCTTAATAATCTTTATATATGTGAAACTTTATAGTTACTTTTTCAATTTTTGGGATAAAGACTATATTTCAAGGAAAATTTTCAATAATTATTACATTATTTAAAAAAGATGACCTATTTTGGTTCCTTACTAGAAAAAAAAAGAAGCCAAAATTTTATATAATTATATTTGTCTTTAATGCAGATCATAGAAAATGGTCTTAGCCATCTCCTGAAATTCATTAACACTTTTGGGACAAGTGACACAGGATACTGAGAAGCTAATGTAATTAAGACTATTTTTTGAGGTTTTTTAAATTTTTATAAAATTAAAAAGAATATTCCTATTAGTTATTAAAGAGTTTATTTGTTTCTTCCAAGAAAAATTGTTGTTTATTAAAATAAAGTAACTAGTTGGGTGCATCATATATCCCTGTCTTTTGTATGATATGATACACTCATCCTTGAAAGGGTTCAAAGATTCTCTGAATAATATCCTTGCCTACTCTGGCATAATATATTTTACCTCTTCTCATAAATTCATTGCATATATTTCTTGTAGAATATATTGAAGCACTAATGGGGTTGGAAGAAGATATTCAGCATGATGTGATGAATGCAATACAGGAGGTAACTATCTCCTTTAGTTTTTTCAATATGTTACAAGAAATCATATGTTTTTGCATATATATCATGGTATTTACTTATGTTGATTATGCAAAATATTTATTTTTCTCCACACAGTCATATATGCACCTTTTAAGTAGTATTATTAAGTACTTATTTGTAATTAAAAAAGTGTTTTACTTAAATTGTTTTTATTAAAATGCACATAAAATAGTTGAATTGCAGTTAGTGATATTTTACTTTTAATATTATGCTAAACTAGAGTTTCTCAAACTGTGCTCCATGGAGCAATTAGACAAAAAACAAGTTGTAATGTCAGTTTAAAAGTAGGACCTCTTTGAAATAAAAAATATTTTTATCAAACATGTTTTAAAACTTAAAATTAAAAATGTTTTTCATGAACATAATGAAACAAAAATTTAAATGTGTAAATGTGAAAGTATGAAAGTAAAAAACTGTTACAAATGTAATAATGCTAGATTAATAAAATAACAAAGTGCTGATCTGTAATATTTGCCGTTAGTTTATTTATTTATTTTCATGTGTATGTTTTCTATCTATAATGGGAATTTAGTGCAGGGAAAAATTAAATGATGAAACAACCTTATGTTTTTAATTCTATTTTGTCATTATACTTATTAAATACACCATATTATAAGACAAAATTTAGTGTTCTGCCTTGAATTTCTAATTTCAAAGTTGCTATGTGACTGAAAAAGTCTGAGAACTTCTGTGTTAGAGCCTAGATATTTTTTTCTTCAAATCTTAAGTTATAGTCTATAAATTTGACAAAAAAAGTTTTTTATAAAGTTAAAAGTTCTACATCTTTATTATTGAAATGTAACTTGAATTGAAATGCAAAATGAAACTGAGTGTCTGTTTAGTTTAATTGTCAAAATAAATTTTGATTTATATCTAAGAACTCATTTGCAGCTTATGATGAAAGAGATTCCTACATCATATCAATCTGAAACATATGCTGATTTAAATAATCAACTTAAAGGTCTTACTGAAGATCTACATTCTACTAAAGAATCAAAGGAACAAATAACACAGAGATGCCATGAACTTGATATGCAGGTAATCATATCTATTGTATACTTTATTTCTTTCTTAATCGAATTTGCTAATATAGCAATTGTTATCTTATAAAAATTGCTTTACAAAGTGCATTTCTGTTAGTAATAGTCTAAGTTATTTTATGTTTTTTTTTTCAGAATTGTAATACAAATATCTATTTATTAAAATATCTTTTAATCAGAAACTACTTTTCCATTAATATTTTAAAAGAGCAAATTGTTTTCCTTTGTTAGTGGTGATTTTAGCTATATTAACACTAAAAGCATCAGAACCCTACAGCAGAATACTTTTCAATGTTCTGCAACAGGCTTTCAGATAATCAAAAATGTTCTGCAGGAGATATATTTATTTTATCATATATTTACTCTCCCACAATATTATTACTATTGTGGTACATTTTCATCTTTACCAATATGTATAGCTAAAAATATTTTTATTTAATAAAAAAGTGCTACCTGAAATTTAGAAAATATTTGTATTAAAACCAATGCATTAACATAGAATTTACTGTCCTGTCAATTACTTTTGATGTAAGATATTTTGAGATACCACTATGATGATAAAAATGGGACTAATAATTTGGCCCAAACATTAATGCAAGTGAAATTTTTAGGAAAGCCAGACCGTGAGCTATCTATCACACTGGTAGGGTGTAGGGAAGACAAAGAAATGACAACTCTTCCAAAGGGTTATTGCCTGCAAATTTGGCAAGACACTAGAAATTCCAAGTAAACCTTAGTACTTTCAAATGTGTAGTTTTCCTTTAAAAATATTTTGTCATAAATTTAATTTTCTCATCGTTCTTATAAAGCTTGGAACTGCCACTTCAACTTGTACCCCCCCATATATATATATATATATATATATATATATATATATATATATATATATATATATATATATATATATATATTGTAGCGTACTGGGGCTCTAAGTGAGCCCGAAAAAGGATAGCGGAGGCCTACGTACAGACTATGATATTTATTAATAAACACAATATTGAAGCGATGATAAGATACAGATGAAACGATGAATATCTACAATGAAAAAGAAAAATCGATGCAAGATATCAGCTTCCTAAGAGAAAAAAAGGGGGGAGGACTCTCTCAGTCGCTCCCTCGACGTTCTGGCTGATGAGTTCACAGGTACTCGATCGGTCAAATCCTCTCCTTGGACCTCGAACTCTCTCTTCTTATATAGTCGTCTCCGCAAGAATGTTCGGCTCATCTGATTGGACAGCTGGTGGATCACGTGGTGGGAAAGCGCACGTAGCGCCAGCAGGTGCCAGTAATCGGTTGCCGAAATTGGGTTCAATCTGGCCGATCCATTAATCAACGTCCATAGACAATCTCTTGGAGAACAAAATAGTAAGGTATTGTTGTTTCCTTACAATGTAGAGGCCTTTCACTATGTAAAGAGCTCAGTTCAAGTGTCCACAATAGGCACGTTTGCTATTCTTCTACGTTAGGCTGGTTTTTCTCACGGTTTTAGTTAAGTCTGTATCAGGAATTCAATGTAACGAGAATTCGTTACACCCCCCACCGTTAAAGAATTCCATATGGGTTAGGGGGTGGTCCATTAATTACCTGGAGCCTTTAAACTCTGCTCTCGAGTGGATGGTCCAACAGTTATGTAACTTAGTTTTTTTTACAAGATTCTAACATACAAAATTCATTAACACTATTCTAATACTATTATTAATTACAAAATTTACGATGAGAATATGCACAGTACGAAACTTAAGTTTACTAATTTAACATGTGATACATTACAAAAAAAAATATTAAATTATAAAAATCATAAAAGATAATTCAAAGACACTAAATAATATTCCTGCTCAAGGCATCAGCATTTGTGTTCTGATTCCCCGGCTTGTGTATCAGCTGGAAACCAAACTGTTGACATACAATCTGCCTATTTAAATGCCGACCTTTCAAGCTTACAATTCTCTGGAACCGTATCAGCGGGCAGTAGTCCGTCAAAATCGGAAGTTCACTCCCGCCTAAGTAATAGTAAGTTTTCTCCAACGTAAAGTTTCTGGTTGCACGCTTCTTACGTGCGGTGCAATATTTTCTTCCCTTTAAAAGTTCATTTTGTCTATACAAGGCTTTACATAGTTGGGGTCGACTTAATTTGTCGGGATGGAACTCCATGTAGTGGATTATCTTATGAGATCGGCCTGCACCATTTGAGAAAAATTTGGAGTGCTTCCATATTAGTTTACGTAATCCATTCTTTCGATTAATATTAAATGGTGCGTCTACCTCACTTCCAGGTACATTTTCAAATTTCTCTATTTTTCCCCTTCCTAATTTCTCCTTACATACCCATTTTATTGAGTCTGATCCTCGGTCGCATAGTTTGAACAAGCTAATAGGGTACGGCTTAACCTTCCCTCTAGGGTCGGGGGTACACACGTGATAATTCGTCTCAGAAGTCCGAATCTTGATCGTTCCTGGCCTCACCCACTTGAGTGCCACTTTATTTGTCTTAGCGAAATTGAAAATCACTACTGTGTCCCCTATTGGGAATTTTCGCTTTACAGCATTACATTTGTACGTTTTCATTCTTTTCTTTTTTAACTCTACCTTTTTTTGCCGCTAATATCCGGGCTCTCTTTGCTTTGTTAATTATTCTCAAGATGAGTTCTGTCACTGAACTTCCTTCGAATTGGCCAACCCCTTTATTCAGAATTTTACCGGGTGAAAATCCTGTACCTTTAAGTATAACTTTACACAGAGCGAGTAAACTAGCGGGGGTAGACCGTTCAAAACCTTGCCTATTCTCTTGACAAGAAACCCTTAAAAGACGTTTCAAAATGCTGTGGAACCTTTCCACGGATCTCCTTTTAGGACAACGTACAGAGCTGCCATTTGTTTTGTTTCGGGATTTCCCGAATTCAGTGGTCATCATTACGTCATTTTTATTTTCTTCTCCCTTTGAAACACTCTCTACGTCATTCATCAACTGCTGGGTCTCAATGCATTCCTTGCTAACCCTTTTGAAAGTTTCGGGGATTATTTCCGGGGGGTTAAATTCTGCGCTTTGTGAATCCGCCGGAGGCAATTCTAAATCCGCTTCTTCCCCATTGTCGTAAACAATAGTATTGTTTGTTACTACCTGGAACGAGCAGTCCCCTGGTTCGTTCCCTTTATTCCGTCCTGGTTTATCAATATTTTCGCGCTTACTAACAGGTGGTTTATTTACCTTTTCTGAGTTTGCATTTTTCAAGCTGTTTTCCTTATTTTCCTGCGAGCGGATCACTACATTAATTTCATTTATTGTGTTATTTTTTCGCTCTCTTTTAAAAGATTTGCAGTTTGGTTACCTAAAATGTAGCGTTGCTGATTAGCCGCGTCACTAATCACACAAGCCTTTGTAATTATATCGCCATACTTTGTCTTCAGAGATACCCTCGCTAACGGAAGTTTTATGGCGTGCGTATCCAGAGGTTGGGTAACCCATACTGTTTCTCCAACATAATCCTGTGATGCAATAAATCTTCTGCACACTAGATCAATAGTGGCCCCTGAGTCACGTAAGAATTCACACTTTTGCCCGTTCACAGTTCCTAAGGTTACGAAAGGAGCCAGCTGGTCAGTGTTTTTCGTTACTGTGTCTAACACATTTAATTCTTCCCTTTTTGCAAGTAAAGGGCAATTGGGTCTAATATGACCTGGCTCGTTACATTGAAAACAGATGAGATCATTTACCCGTTTCTTATCAAATTCTCGATGTTTCCAATCGCGGCGTTTAAATTCATTTGAATGGGAAGTTTCTGGCTTTTTCTTCTTTGTTTTGACCGGCGATTCGGGCGAAGATTTTTCTACACTGTTTTCTCCAGGGTTATTAGAAGAATAAGATTTTCGTTTATCGAAAATCAGTCCTTCGAATTTCCAAGGATGATTTTGGGGCTTACTAGTCTTACGTAACAATTCGAACTGGTCTCCGAGATTCGCCAAATTTTCGGGAGAAACAATTTTTTCCCAATCTCTCAGATGATGTTCTTTTACCTCATTACCCATTTTTCTTTTTAATTGATCTACTAGTATCAAATCCTTTAGGCTCTCATAAGTTTTTATGCCTAACCCTTCAATCCAACCTTCAAAATAATTACGAATTTCGAAAAGGTAATCTTTCCAGAGATTCCCTGATTTCCGATTATGGTGAACAAATTTTTGTCTGAACGCCTCTGGGCTAAGACGAAATCTTTCGAGGAGCACGTTTTTAATATGGAAATAATCCCGTGTATCCTCTACCTTTTCTCTCAGAACTATTGTGGCAATATTCAACGGTAATAAGCTTAGAATACTACCAGCCCATTCACTCTCGGGAATTTTTAAGTGCTCTGCCTGACGCTCAAATAAACACAGATATAGACTAATGTCTGTCTCCTCAGAGTCAAATTTCTGCATGATATTTTTTAGCGGATTACCGGGAGGTCTTGGTACCTCGTAAATCTGCCTATCCGGCACAACTTCCTTCGCGATGCGTAACCTCTCAAGCTCAAATTGTCGTTCTTTATCACGTTCTTCCCGATCACGTTGTTCTCTATTGCGTTCGTTTTTTTTCCTGTTCTTTTCGCGTCTGTATTATTCTTGTTAGACACCCTTCTACGAACTCAGCGTCGTAGTCTTCTCAGGTCTCTATGAGTTTTTTTTTAAATCGATCACCCTTAAGTTGGAATCTACTTCTCCCACTAACTCTAATGCTAACTCTAGCAAATCTACTTTTTTCGCTCTCGCAAAAAATGCCATGGTTACCAGAACACAAGTGCACTTACCAAAACATTATCACAATAAATCAGTTACAAGAAATTTAAAATAATTTCACTTTCAATTCATATAGCACAATTACGAATTTTAAAAATTACTAACTGAAACACGTGCAAACAAAATTCTACTTTTAACACTCAATTTTAAATTAACACGTGGAAATGTTTACACTCAATTTATAATAATAATAATAATCATTTCAATTTCAAAATTAATTTTTAAACACAATGCAATTCTCAAATAAATTTACTCTTAGTTTAATTCATCTTATTTCATCACAAGTATTAAAATATTCAGTTCATCACATTTACTAGTACTAATTCCAAAAACTATATCTTCACACTTCAATAAATATAATTTAAAAACAGTATTCAAAATTAATAATTCTTAACAATTAGAAAAACACTTTTGTTAAAAAATAACTGTTGGATACCACACACTTAAGAGAAACAGAATTTTACTCACAGTTTTGATGTGAAGACTTACTTCTCGGATCATCACAGTTGAACACTTAAAACCTGCACATTAGCACATATAACTTCACGAACAATTAAAACTTGCACATTAGCACAATATAACTTCACAAACACATAAAACTTGCACGTTAGGCATAAATTACTAACTATACAAAAATTCCTACTCTTTGCTTTTATATTCCGATGTTGCCACCAATTAAGATAATATCAATAGTCTGTAGCGTACTGGGGCTCTAAGTGAGCCCGAAAAAAGGATAGCGTAGGCCTACGTACCGACTATGATATTTATTAAGAAACACAATACTGAAGTTATGATAAATACAGATGAAATGATGAATATCTACAATGAAAAAGAAAAATCGATGCTTCCTAAGAGAAAAGGATGCTTCCTAAGACATCAGCTTCCTAAGAGAAAAAAAAGGGGGGAGGACTCTCTCAGTCGCTCCCTCGACGTTCTGGCCGATGAGTTCACAGCTACTCGATCGGTCAAATCCTCTCCTTGGACCTCGAACTGTCTCTTCTTATATAGTCGTCTCCGCAAGAATGTCCGTCTCAGCTGATCGGACAGCTGGTGGATCACGTGGTGAGGAAAACGCGTGTCGCGCCAACAGGTGCTAGTAATCGGTTGCCGAAATCGGGTTCAATCTGGCCGATCCATTAATCAGCGTCCATAGACAATCTCTTGGAGAACAAAATAGTAAGGTATTGTTGTTTCCTTACAATGTAGAGGCCTTTCACTATGTAAAGAAGAGCTCACTTCAAGTGTCCACAATAGGCACGTTTGCTATTCTTCTACGTTAGGCTGGTTTTTTCTCACGGTTTTAGTTCAGTCTCTATCCGGAATTCAATGTAACGACAATTCGTTACTATATATATATATATATATATATATATATATATATATATATATATATATATATATTAAGGAGAGAAAAGTTTTTCCACTAGCTGTGATTGTTCTGCAGCAGTGCCAGTTGTTCTGCGATGTGCGTTGCACTTTTTGACACATTCTGCTTTGGGGCATCAGAACAGTTAATTTGATTGTTTTTGTCATTTAAACTTGGATTCCTAAAAACCCAATACCTTAAGAAGTCATAATTTTTAAAATTTTTCTAAAATACATGGAAGATCATTGTTACCAAATATAAATTGAATGAAATTATATTTTAACAAAGCTATTTTTAGCTATGGTTAGAATCACCATAAGCTGTCAAATTGACTCTAGTATAATCAGGTACATTCATCTTGTTTGCTGAGAAAACTTTTATTGAATTGGTTTTTAGAACTTAAATATATTACTGTATGAGGGTTGATTAATCCAGGACCTTCTATTTAATATTGATTCTGAATGGCTATAAATGTCTATGCCATTGATGAGATTAAGCCCCATACTGTTGTTCAAATACTAGCATTGATCTTTTTAAAATATACTGGTGTTTTAAATTGGATGTTAAAAAGTTACAATCAGAATAAGTGATGTGTGTGAAAAATGTCCATATTATTTATGTGGTAAATGTTCTTCTACTATTGAATGTGTTATGCTGCACATAAATTTCAAACGAGATTTTTAAAGGCAAATAGAAATTCATTAAAAATATATTTTGTTTAAGAAAATAATTGCTCATTAAAGAAGTTATTAAAAGTTTTATTAAAAAGTAATTAAATGTATTATTAAGTTGTACTAAACATTTACATCTAAAATACGCATTTAAATCAGTGAGCAGTCAATTTGACTGCTGTTGGCACTTCTAGGTTCATGAATGTTTAGTAACTTCTAGTGTTAAGTTTTTTCTAATTACAAGTTTTAATAAAATAATGCTTTCTGTGTAGGTTGCAGTTTTACTTGAAGAAAAAAATAGCTTATTATCAGAAAATGAGAAACTTCAAAAAAGATTGAATCACATAGAAAGCTTTGAAGATCCAAGGTATGAAATTTGTATATTAATCCATCCATCGGCCACCCTCCCCACCTTTTTCCCTTTCAAAACAGTCACCCTTTTCGTAAATTCCAGACGGAACTTACCGTACCATACTAGAGTTGCCGGTTTAAAAGTTGTCAGGCTACTTTTAAATTATTTTCCCTGCAAGGTAAAGGAGTTCCTTTACTCAAAATTAGTTTCTGTCATTTATTATCGCTTTGCAATATTTTTTTTCCTCAAAAGTGTGCGATACGAGTTACACGACTGCGAACGTGAAGGGGTCGACCGGTCCGTTTTCGAACAGGAATTCGCTGTCGAACCCCCATCGACGTGTCCGTTAAGTGGGTTAAAGGTGTTTTGTAAGTAGTATTTAGCAATTAAAAGTTCAATTCAGTCATATTATAAATAGGGATAAAAATAGATATTGATTTCACAGGATACTGAATATCTTAAGCTCCCTTGTCTGCTAGATAAGGACATCTGGTGCTGGAATTTTTTTTTTTTTTGATAAATTATACTATTTTTTAGTCAATCGTAACAAAATAAAAATTTTCAAACATATTTTGTATAATATTAGAACTTCAGGAGTCATTTTGACCCAAAAGCTAGTTTGTGTTATCTTAACAGATTTATTCTTTTTCACATATATATTTTAATGAACATTATATTATTTTTGTTATTACTATCTAAAAAAAAAATCTGTTAAGAAAACACAAAATAGTTTTTGGGTGAAAATGACCCCTCCCACAGTTCTAGTGTTAAACATATATTAAAATTTATTTTACATAAAACTGTCTTTAAATTTATTAATAGTATTACAGAGAAATTTTTTTAAACATTAAAATAGTTACCTTTTTAAAGTTTAACAATACTGTGCTGCACTGTCATTACAGTGGCTAGCGTGTTCACCAACTATAGTTGGTGTGGCTTCAAATCTTGCATAATATTTGATTGTCATTGTGAGATTGAAGTTGAGTCTTTAATGTATTCCTATCTCGAAAGAAAAACAGCAGTATTCTCAAGAATATCACCAAAGTTATTTGTGTTTAGTTTTAAAGAGTTTATAAGTTCTGTGTATAAGTGTGTTTCATCACTTTGTATGTGTTTTTCTTTTATACTTTGGAGTAGAATGCAGATAAAATACTTGCCCTAGGGACATTAGTATAAACCACAGCAAAATTATCATGAAAAAAATTAATGTTAAGCAATTACAGTACATTTGGAGCATTTGTAATTTTAAAAATTATGATAAGTATAATTGTATTACATTTCAGTATTAATCTCAAAGTACATTTAAAAAAAAACTTTTTATAAACTACCTATTGAGTATGTAATAGCTTTTTAATTAAAAAAATATTTAATTTTTAAAAATCTCTAATATTTTTTTTAATGTTTACATTTAACATTTACTCTAGTATATTATACAAGACAGTTCATGGATTTTTAGATATGTGTGATATCCCTTTAATGTAATTATTTTATTGATATATAATGTAAAATAATGAAATTTAACACTTATAATTCTATTCAGAAGAATACTAAACACTTAAAGGCTAATTTTATACTGAATTATATGTATATCTAGCAAGTCATCTAGCAGATGTGAATTATAAGTACATGTTAATACTAAAGCATGTAGATTAATTGCTCCTTAAATATGGTATAAAAATTGCCCTATTCATTTTAGCTATTCTGAAGACATTTAGTTGTCATGTAATAACGCAGTAATTGTCAGTTTCCTTTAATCCATTTACCTGAACAGATATCATTTGCACAGAAAAATGTGCTTTTAAACTAAAAGTATTAACATTATAGGTCATTTTTAGTTAATTATGGCTGTACAAAGATGAGATTTGATGGAATGAATTATCCAAAACTTTCCAAATCCATGGATATATGTTCAAATGACAAACTCCAAACTGTTTCCAAAGATTTGAGAATTTGTACAGACAGACAGATTTTAGTAGTATCTATATTATGTTATAACTAAAGTAAAATTGAAACATTTCAAATAAAATTATTAAAATTAATAGGAATGACACAATAAAAATAAAAGTAAAATACAATTGACAAGGAAATAAAAATATAGAATTTAACTATTCTTATGTGAAAACACGTTAAAATTACAAAATTAGGTAATACTAGCAATTTAGTCTAAAATAGTTAAAATAAAAAAAATTGAAAAATATTAAAAATTGGATAATTGAGCATAAAAAACACAAGATAGTGAGAAAAATAAATCAAATGTAAGAGAGGATAAAACATTTTAGTGACAATATTAAATAGGCATTGATAGAAAATAAATGCTTCCTTTTTACATTATAAAGGTTATAGAGTATTTTTTGGAAGTGTATAAATTTTTATTTACTTGTTGAATTTTCTTAAAGCTAATATCATTTTGCTTATTATATGTTTTTAATTTCATTTTAGCACTCTAGCTGGAAAGCGTTTTCAACAAATGCAACAAAAGTTAGAACTTTTACAAGATGAACTTTTTAAAATAGAAACTGGTAATTCTTTTTATGATTATGTTTTGTATTGCTTTCAAAACTGTGTAATATACAGGTGATTATCAAAATAAAGGAAATGCCCTAAATTTATAAGGAATCTTTTACTAATGTGGGGTAGAACTGCTTTTTTGACTTATAGTATAGTTGGGATTTATCTGGGCATTCAGTCATACAAATGCTGAAAAGTGTTTAGAGTAATACTGTACCATTCTTCATGGTATTACGAAAGTTCTGATAGAAATACGAATAGACCAATTCTAGATGGAACACTCTAAAATAAACCATATCTGTTCATTATTGAAGTTGGGAGAATGTTCTGACCAAGGAAGATGTTTCCCTTCATCTTTGTGTTCATCAAACAAGTCTCACTGCAGGAATAGGAGTATTATCATCCTGAAAAATACCATCTTCTTCAGAACACAAAAGTTTGCATCATATGGCAGACCTTGTCAATTAAAACTGTATACTTCTCCCCAGTGATCCTTCCTTAAAGGGTTAGGATAGGGCGAGCAGAAAACTATAACACTGCTACCCATAATAGGACAGGTCCATCTCCTTGCTTGACAGTTAGAAGGAGACAATCATAGTTATATGTTTGTGCTGGTGTCCATCAAATGTGCATTCATCATATTGCAGGTTTAAGTGTAAAAGATGATTCATTTGACCATATAACTGTCTTCCACATATCAATTGTGGCCCTACTGCTGACGACATTTGGCAATAACATTGTGACAAGTGTCTTGGGAATTGCTACTCTGAAAATGTTCTGTTTATTAAGGTGATTCCGAACTTTAATTATTGACAATATTTATTGGAATATCCAGATGCTGATTGAACTCTGTCAATTTGGCTGCAGTTTTATTTATTTATTATTACTAATCAATCTCTTTCACTCTGTTTCTCTTTTTGTATACTATTTTATTTATTATTTTTTTTTGGTTGAGTTTGTCTTGCTCCACCAAGTATATACTGTATGCTCTCACGACTTTAGAAAGTGTACCTTTAGAGGCACCTAAAAATTGAGATCTTTCAATCACAGTTGATCAGCCATTTGCTTCTACAATTTGTTTTCCTGAAAGTTTGTGAGATCTGACGTTTTACATCTTTGACAAAAATCTAAGACATATTCAACTTCATTAAAACTACGCTTAACGATAGCCAAATGGTAGAGTGCTGCTCTTCTGTTTTGGAGTTTGTGGGTTTGAATCCTGCTGCTGACATGGATGTTCATAGCCATTTGGAATCAGCTTTAAGCAGTAGGTCCTGGTCTCATTAGCCTTCATGTAGAAAACTGTTAACTGTAATGCTCCAAACCAAACCATCATTATAGTTGCCTTATACTACTATGATATATATTTTTTATATTTAGAAGAAAAATGGTAGCTAGTTTTATTTTAATGTTTATAAAGCATATTCTCTAATTCACAGGTGTTTTTATTATTTTGATAACTAACTTTATTTATTAATTTTGTGATGTTAGAATTTACTACTCTTTGCTATGTTAAAAATAATCTAATATAATAATTATAGGAAGAGATGAGCTAAAAGCAAAAGTTGAAAATCAACAGAAAGAAATTATTGATCTACAACAAAAGGTAAGATTGTTTTAGTTAATTTATTTGAATATATATATATATATATATATATATATATATATATATATATATATATATATATATATATATATATATATAAAGAATTTTTCTCTCTCTCCAATAATGTTTCCTTTGTTTATGATTTTATGGCCATATTTTCTTCACTTATCACATTTACATTATTCTTTTAAATCATGAAACCATCTTCATTGTTCAATGAACCATTTTCTTAAGTTTAAACCCTTTGAAAATGGTCCATATTAACCAAATGTTTAATACAAAATATTTGACACAAATTTGAGATTTTTTTTTAAAGACAGGTAATGAATGCATAAATCTATAATTGGTGGAGTGGCTACTTTGTATTTAAAAAATTACTTCATACATTAAAAGGATAATACACATTTATAAATAATTTTATTGAGTCTATTATCTATTCAGTCCTAATTATATAATGCATTAATGTATGCAAATATCTTGAGCACATGGCATGTATTAAATATAATATTTATTTTAAACTATTTTGGGCACCAGGAATTGCCCAGGTTTTTCATACCTTTCAGTATTTCTCAAATATGGCAAAAGGTAAAACAAAGGAAATAAAAGTAAAAACTGATTTTTTTTGTTTAGAAAATAATTAGGCGTATGTGATATATTTACAATACAGAATGACTTTCATTAGTACTTATTACTTTGTCTTTGTGACATTTAGTTCTTTGTATTGCTTTCAGATATGCAATATTATTACAGGGTTCTCACAGATCCTTAAAAGTCCTTAAGAGTACTCATTTTCATTTTCAAAAATAAGGGCTGTTAAAAGTCCTTATTTTTACTTGCAAGCTGAACATGCTTGTTTCAAATGATGCCAATTTCTGTCTTCTCAAATAAGGCAAAATGGTGATGGAGCTAGTAATCTAATTGTATTATGGCTCTATTTCATGAATAAATTGCCAGAATATGGCCACTTCAATATAGAAGCAAGTTGGTGAGGGGTCACACACACACACACATATGTATATATATATATATATATATGAGTCTTCTACAATAATGAGAAAGACTTGCTAACCGTTTTAAGCTATGGTAACCATATTAAGGGTATGGTTGTTATATCTTGCTCTGTATCAATATTCTGGCGTTTAGAGCAAATTATGTATCTACAAAATTCATTTGTTGATATGTTACTCTGGGAGATGTGCTTGTTTACATAGTATATGAATCTAGTACGCAAGTATGACCAATATATACCAACCGTTCATAAAGGATAAAAAAATTAAACCTTGTTAATCTTTTTTTTATATCCTATTAAGTAAAAATAATATACTATGTTTAAAAAAAAATTAAAATTTTTTATACTTCATTTTTTTTCTTTTACGCTTTTTTAACTTTGTATATTTTAGTAGTAATGCTAAAGTTACATTGAAGTACTAAAAGACTATTTAATAATAAATATCGCTTTGCAGGTTCAGAAAAAACTAGGACAGTTAATAAATATTTAAATCAATATTATAAACATTACATTCTATTAATGTTATTCAAAGTAAAGTATGTAAAGTAATATATATATATATATATATATATATATATATATATATATATATATATATATGGAGAGAGAGAGAGAAATAGATATGGTGATTTTCATATGCTATCAAATGTGCATTGATTTTTTAAGGCATGTTTTAACTTGCAAAAAGTTACTGTTTATAATATTGTATGTTATTCACAATTTATTATTAGGATGACCTCCAAAAGTCTTAAAATGTAGTTTTTTCAAAAATAGTAAGTATGAAATAGATATATCTTATTTATTTCTATGTATTTATTAAAATTTAATTCTGAAGTATTATAAACACTTATTTATCATGCCTTATTTGTTTGATAATGATTCAAGTGAATAAGAAAATAATGTTTATGTCATTATGACCTGTATTCAAAATAGGTCCTTATTAAAAGTTACTTTGGTCCTTAGAAAGTCCTTAAAAATTCCAGGTTTTTTGTTCTAGAAAAGGAGTGGGAACCCTGCAGTAGTCTGTGCAGAACATATGTATGAACTTTAATCTAGGTGAATAAAAACAAAGAATTCTTTATATATATATATATATATATATATATATATATATATATATATATATATATATATATATATTCTTTATATGACATCAGTAAAAATTTCTTTTCATTGATCACACAAGAAGTATATTTTTTAATTGTAGTCAGGGTGAGAAAGGTACTCTCTTTGATTATAAGCCCAAGAGAGTACTTACTAAGCTTCCTTTATTTTCATGATCTCATAGTCAGAAGAATGTAGAACATGTCACAATGCAGCTGTCTTGTTATAAAAATACCATGCTTTAAAAATGACTAATGATGTGGCCTATCTTCTCACGAAAGAGAGTACAATGACTCATGAGTTATAGTTCCGAGGCCCAGGACTATGGCTCTCAACTCTCAAAATAATCTTCTTCTCCTTTAGGTTGTCCCAAAGTGTAATGAGCAAAATTCATCAAGTTACAAGAATAGCCCTCTTTTTGGCATTGTATGCACAATCATGATTTAATTTGCATGGTTGGTAAAGTTGATGTATAAAAATTGAATGTGAATTTGAAGAACTTTACAGGCAATAATTTTTGATATATTACACACACACACACACACATAAAATATTTCTGAATAACTTGAATTCAATTTTTCATTGAATTACTCAAGGGCAGTTTTAACTTATTTTAGTGAAAATAAGTCTTACATATTAAATTTCTGAAGCATACGTTAATTTTTAAAACTTTTGCACACCAATGTACCCATTTTAAAAAATATGCTTAATTTTTTTAATACAATAATTACATCCTAGAAATAAATTCTGTAGTTTACATAAATTCACAAAATCACACAGCTATTTTAACACTTTTCATATAGCATTACTTAAAAATTCTCAAAAAGAAGAAAATCAATTATATTTTTAAATAACATGTACTAATACCCTAAAAACTCACTTTAATGATTAAAAATTATTAGATATATTTCAAAGAAAAATTCTGTTATTATATGGAATCAACTTTCATATTTCAAAAAGGAAACACTGGCATGTAAAGTAGTATAATATGTTTTAAAATCACACTAAAATATTAAAATTTAGAGGAAATGCTTAAATATTTTTATAACTAATGCACATTACAGTGGTACTAAAAAATGTTGGGTAAGATAACCTAGCAAACTTATCATCACCTTTCTCACCCTGCTTTTCCTCATCTTATCTCATGCTACCATTTTGGTTTAGAGCTTATTTATCATTACTCTAGATCAGGGGTAGGCAACGCGGCGCCCGCGGGTGCCATGGCACCCCCGATCGATTTTTAATGCACCCTTGCTGGACTAATGTAAATGTATGATAGCCAGAGCGATTTACTTACTCTTGTCAAACGGCGATATACAGCAAGTAGTCAGTTGAGTTTAGGATATTCAAATGCAAGTTAGTGTTGTTGAAATCCAATCTATTGAAAAAATCATTATCACATATCTCAAATACAAAAATATACTATTGAGAGTTTAAATTTGAATAACGAAAATTTTACTGCTACATCATATTTAGAAATTATAGATAAGCTAATAGAAGAATTTTCTTCTAGATTTGACGATTTTGCAGCATTAGAACCCGTTCTAAGATTTTTAATAAATCCATTCAATGTTACTGAATATGATGTACTTGAAATTGTTTCAGTGTATTTCGAGCTTCATAATATCCTAGAATTAGAATTAATAAACTTGCAAAGTGATATTATTTTAAAAGCGCATAGTAATGATAAAATGTTTTGGAATTTAATCGGTGAAAATAAGTATTCTAATTTAAGGAAATGTGTGCTAAAAATTTATTCATATTGTGCAGCATACAATTGTGAGTCTTTGTTCTCAAATAGGAAAAATTTGAAATCAAAATACCGAACAAAGCTTAATGACTCACATTTAGGTAATTGTTTAAGGACAGGGAACTCTAAATATATCCCCAATTATAAGAAATTAGCTGAAAATATGGACACCCAAGTTTCACACTGAACTGTGTGCATCATTATGTATGATACCAGGAAAATAAAGTTATAAAAAATCTGTTTTTTTTAAATGCCTATTTATACCTGTTGATTATCTGTAAAATATACACCCTCGGTGATTTTTAAATTTAGTATTGTGCCCTTAAGAACAAACAAATTGCTGACCCCTGCTCTAGATAACCATAAACATCCTACCCCAAACAAGATTCTCTGTATTATGAGTTGTATTTTGAGACTACGGAAGAGGAAAAAATTACTGTGGTTGGGTTATTCCTTGTGACGTATATTCCAAAAATTACAAATGTGCTGAAAAACAAAATTTTTTGTCACTACTACTTTGAAAATATCCTTTGTGGTACATTCATTACTAATCACCTAGGTCTCAGGCAATACTTTGATAGATTATGTTATCGATGAATGCATTGGATAAATAGCTAGTTCGTCATCTTACCTAACTTTTCCCTAACAAACTTTAAAATTTTACTTATAACTAAGTCAGTTGTATATAAATACTTATATTTAACTGTTTAAAATTTGTATATCAGTCCTCTCTGTTTTCATTTTCGATATACATATTTTCTTGTATAAGTATGTAAAAGTTATTTTTAAAAATCATTTGTAGATTTTTTAAGTTTTTTCAAAATTATTTCCTTTTTTAGTAAAGATAGATGGAAATACTATAAAAAAATCTCCCAATCTTTTAAGTATTTACTATTATTTATAATATTGTCATTTCAATTGACATCTTATGATTTTTCAAATCTTGCACATAAATTTACTTTTTTAGCAAGTTGTTTGACTGAAATCATGACAGATAGTTATATCTATCATCAAACTTCACATTGCAGTACTGTGCTTCCATATAGAATAAATCTGTTATAAAGTTTTTTTTTTTTTTTTTTTTTTTTTTTTTTTTTTAAATATAAATGGCATTTTATGATATTTAAAATGACAACTGTTGACTAATGAGAATGAGTTGTAATATTCAATGTTGTTTTTATTTCACATTTATTTTTACTCTCAGGGCTCCATAATAACTTAGATTTAAGATATTTATCAATATATATGTTTAGCAGAAAATGTAGGAAAATTAATGGGTAAAACAAGTTTTCAGCATCTGTAAAATGGCTAAAAAGTGTAATAATACATGCAAATATTCCCAAATAAGAGCATGCTGAAAATCACTAATTTCTTTTTTCAAAATTTATTATTCTAAAGTTTGTATAATGGCCCCATAATGTAATTTTAGTGAATAAATATCACTTGTTTATTCTTAATTGTTCAGTGTTTAAAAAGTTAAAGTTTGTCGCTAAATTGGAGATATCCCTTATATATTTTACAGAATGATGAATTACAGAGGCTAGCAGAAGAATCACAAGCCATGAAGGATGAGTTAGATTTTCTAAGGCATACCTCAGACAAAGTTGTAAGTATACTATTTTTGTTTAGTAATACAGTTTAAACTTTGTTTACCCTTTACACACACACACACTTATACATGTCAAGTTCTGACACTTATAAAATTGAAGATACCTTGAATAATACCAATTTGTTTCTTAAGAGGATTTTATTTTTTAAATGTTCTATATGGCATAAGACAAAGTGTGAAATCCATAGTTAAAAAAAGACTCTTTGACGAGGAGCCATCAGTCAGCTGATTCCAATTGTTCTGCCTCTAATTCTGGCATGTTCTCCACTTACATAGGCTAACTCATCCAAATGTCCTTGCATTTTAAGAAAGAGTTCACTCTCCTTTTTTTAATTACACCTTTCATTTTTACATTTAATTTTCAAAACCTGACATATATTTGCTTCCAAAGGGGTCTAACATTGTCCAAGCATGTATAAATTATATATATATATATATATTGTATATATATATATATATATATATATATATATATATATATATATATATGCAAATATTCATAAATTTATTTAATTTGCTCACTTAACAGTAATTTATAAACTTATAATTTTGTATATCATATGTATTAGATAAAGAAGCTTGGTGTGACAAAGAGCAACCAATATTGTAATTCAATTTTTTTAGATTAAATATGTTTTATACAGAAAAATATATAGTCCTTATTTTGTGTTTTAAGCTTAGCTTGAGAAATCACTTGGCCTAAAGCAGCAATCTATTTTCAAGCATGCAGTTTAAAGGAATTCCCTTTTCCCCTTTTGTTGGCCTCAAACAAGCTAAGATAGTTTCAGATTGTGAACATATGTGTAATTTTTGTCTGTTGAATTTAAAATCAGTCCTTATTGAAGATTAAATTTTTATCTTTAATTTATTAGTTATTTAAGTTATTAATTCCTAAAAATGTAGATTACTCCTATCAGTCTTAGACTTAATATGTTTTTGTGCTTGTAAATTTTCAGCTTGTTATTCTGTGGGAAAATGTAAAATGTTGCATAATCTAGAGTTTGGTACATTTTCTGTCTAGTTAAAAACAGTTTAAATAAATGCATTATTCATTGTTAATTAACAGCCAAATAGGGAGAATTATAACTTTATTAACTTTAACTTATAATTGTTAAATTGAAAATATTTTGTATTTAAGAAGACTGAAATATATTTTATTTTTTAGAATGTATATGAAGCTACAATTGAATCGTATAAGAAGAAATTAGGTTTGTATAGTAATTTTTGATTTTTTTCAAATGGTATTTAAAAAATTGAGTACCTAAAGCAAAATTATATTTTATTGATTTATGTTTACACAGTAAAAGAGTAATTTAAGTATAAGAGTTTGATGATGTGTTATCTTGCTTCAGGATAACGCAGGTTCAGGATTCTTGTTGTTTTTCCAACTTTTATTATAATAATCAGAGTATTTCAGTTCTTAGAGCAGGCATATTTTATTAAATTTTTTTTATTTTTAATTTAAAATGAAACATTTTTATTTTATTTTTAAGTATGTCTTTGTTTATTATTTATTTTACAGTTGCTTTTTATGCTTCTATTTTTTTAAAAAAAGTTTTCCTTACTTATTGAAAATTTATTTTTATTTCTAGAGGATATGAGTGATTTAAAGCGTCAAGTTAAGCTGCTAGAAAGCAAAAATACTCATTATATGCAGCAGTCTATGGAAATGGAAGAAGTAAGTTGAATCTTATCTTTTTTCATAATGGCATGAAATATCCTATTGAACTAGGTCCTTAAAATGGCTGAATTGATATAGGCATACTATTCTTTCAATTAAGTCAAATATTAATAGGTTTTTTAATTTATTGGTTTCACTTTCAGTTTTAATATTGGAAAAGTAAGTTGTTTAAGTACGTAAAGATTAAAAGTAATATATTTATTAGCAAGGAAATGAATATTTGGTATCTGGACACTCTGGTTCATTTTCATATATCTTGAACCTTGCCAGTTATTTGTATAAACATCTAGATATATGGCTATCAAATCTGATAGATGAAGGTCAAAATTGTTAAAGACAAATAATTCTAAGTCTAAAACTGGATTTTATAACTTTTATGAATTATCAATGTATTATATTTGTTCGAAACAGAATCAAACATAGAAATAAATTATTCTGATTCATGGGATGCTTCTACCAGATGCGGGATGACTTTGGCCAAAAAAATACTAGAAGCTTGACATAGAACATATATTTATTCCACCTTAAACTCCCCAGTTCAATACACGAAAAAAAAAATACATCCGTCATCATTGAAATAACAAGCAGTTCTTATTTTATTAGTTTGCAGACTGACGTCATACCCAACACTGACTGCCGGCATCAACATGTCACTTCGATTCACAACATCCTCCCCCCCTTGAGACTCATAAAAGCACATAACAAGATCTATTGAATAGATCTAACCTCTTTGGTTTCTTCACACATCTTCCAGGCGAGATAAGTGTTTTAATTATTACCTCATTGCGACACAAAGTTTCAGTTTTAGCTTGAATTGGTTCCTCAAAACTTCTCTTAAGATTTTTCTTCGATCGTATCTCTAATGGGTAGATACGCTGTATGGGACGCAAAACATTTTCATGTTGAGTTTTAAGTCTAACCATACGAATTTTTCCATCGCGTCCTGCTATTAATTCAATAACTTTCGCCAAATTCCAAAACAACCGTTTTTTTTTTTGTTATCATCTCCAACTAGGACTAATTCTCCAACTTGAGGTTCATGCGATTGCTTCTCATTATGTTTTTGTATAAGTTGGCCGAGGTATTCATTTCTAAAACGTTGGCGTAGATCTCTTAACAGTTTACTTCGGTATCTAATTCTCTTGTTAAGACTAGTCGAATTTAACTCCTCAATATCCTCAATATTTTAACTTCTATTACCAATAAGGAACATACTAGGGGTGAGAGGAATCAATTCGTCAGGATTTTCTGAGACATATGTTAACGGTCGGCAATTAATAATAGATTCACAATCACACAGCAAAGTATACAGTTCGTCATAATTTAACACAAATTTACCCAAAGTACGCTTTAACAATTCCTTTAAAGTGCGGACCAGCCTTTCTCACCAGCCCCCCCCCCCCACAAAGCCGCAGTAGGGGGTATAAACTTCCACAATATTGCAGGAGTTCTAGTTTCTTTTATTATTTTACCCCAATTTAATTTTGATAGGTCGTTAAAGGCTACTCGAAAATTAGTTCCGTTGTCGCAATAAATCGTTCGTGGTCGCCCACGTCTTGCAATAAAACGTCTAAGGGCCAAAAGGAAAGCATCAGAAGTTAGGGAATCTACAAGTTCAAGATGGATAGCACGGTATGCCGCACAAGTACACAGAACTATCCACACTTTTTGTTCATTTTTCAAAAACAACGGCCCTGCCAAATCTATTCCCACAATTCCAAAAGGTGCACAATCTGTTACGCGGTCTGGTGGCAAAGGCATTGGTTCGCTTGACATAGATTTAACTTTGAAGCGTTTACAAAGAATACAGTTATACAGAACATTTTTTATAGCTTTCCTTGCCCTAATTATCCAATACTTTTTTCTCAACAAACATTGCATCATTTGAATTCCAGCATGACATTTTTTATGTACATCTTTAATTAAGAGTTCAGTAAATTCAGATTTTTCAGGTAACAATATTGGAAACAAAAAACATCGCTCATCGTCTCTATTAAGAATTTTCGTTTTTACGGGTAAAATACCGTCTTCCTCCACAACAGTATCAATAAAATTTGAAGATTTTGCATCAGATAGATAATTGTTATGAACTAAACAAATCAATTTCTTTTCAGAGTTTTCAATTTCAGATTGTGAGAGTTCAGATTCATTACATTTTCCATTAACAACTTTACAGTTATTCACAAATCTCAATATCCAAGCAAAGGCTCTAATCATTTTACCATAATTAGATATAGCATTCATATGCCAAGGAGGTGCGTCTTTTGATAGATCTATATTTACTACTTTTAACCTTTTTCTCTCTAAGTTTATTTCCTCCGATTCACAATGCGTTTCTCCAATAGGCCAATATTCAAGGCTTTCTCGTAACCACAGAGGTCCCTCCCACCATCTAGAAAGAAGCATTTGTCTCGGGGTGCAACCACGCGAAAGCAAATCTGCAATGTTTAAATTTCCTGGTACATGTCTCCATAAATGACCTCGCGTCAATTCACGAATCTCTTTAACCCCGTTTTCCACAAATACTGACCAATTTCCATGCTCTTTTATCCACCATAGAGCTGTAGTAGAATCAGACCAAAATGTAATCTTTAAATTAGGCAAATCAAGAGCCTTGACGATAGAATTCGCAAGTCTAGAACCTATACAACAGCCCATAAGTTCTAGACGAGGTATACTTAAGATTTTAGAGGAGCTACTCTGGCTTTCGCTCGAACGAGAATAACATTTACACATGAGTCAGATATAGATCTAACAAAGACGCACGATGCATACACCTCCTTAGACGCATCAACAAAAACATGTAGTTCAGAAGTGGAATTCATAATCATATACCGTGACAAAGTAACATCTTTCAATACATGTAAATCTGTAAACCACTTAAAAAACGCATTTACATTATTGGGAGACAATTCAATGTCCCAAGAAATTTTCATTTTCCACAAGCGTTGTAAAAGTAGTTTCGGAAGCAATGTAGTTGGAGTTGCTAACCCAGTAGGATCAAAAATTCTCTGTACACTTGCCAAAATTAATCTTTTTGTGATTTTTGTATCACACGTTAAAGTATCCATATCTGTGCAGCATTTCAAGGTATCAGTATCTAAATTCCATATAACTCCCAAAACGGAAGTATCGCCCGAGTTTTTATCAACATTTTTGCCAGCGACATTGCTCTCGAAACCAAGAAGGTTGAAACAACCTTTTGACATGATCAACTTCGCATGTTCAATAAAAGGTTCTAGTTTATCAGTATCAAAAACTCCTGAAACACAATTCTCCACATAGAATGAACGTTTTAATTTCTGAGCAACTTCATTATACTGAGGTGGGCAATTATCTAGAAGATGCATTATAGAAGCATTCAACAGAAAAGGGCTTGAAGAAACTCCAAACACCACTCTACAGTGCCTATAAATAATTTGCTTTCCATTACATGGGGAAAAAAATCTCAGAAAATCCCTATCCTTAGGGGCAACAGACAACATTATGAAAGCTTTCTTTATATCACCACTAATACCAAGTGGATACAGTCTAAATCTATCAAGAATATCAGGTATTAGTTCTATCAAATTTGTTCCCTTGAACAAACATTCATTCAAAGAAGGTTTCCCTCTCCCAGAGGCAGAAGCGTCAAAGACAGGCCAAATTTTCGTAGTTTGACTATCTAATTTAATCACCGGTCTATGAGCCAAATATTGACATTTTACATGCAATTCGGAATCTGAAACGCGTTCAATTACGTTTAATTTTTCCCATTCCTGAAATACCTTTTGATAATCCGCAAAAATTTTCCCATATCCAGATTTATTTATCAGTCGTTCATGTCTTTTCCAAACCAATTCTTCATTACTAGGTAAATTCCCCGAGTTACATTTCCAAGGTAGTTCAACTTCATATCTTCCGTCAGGAAGAATTTTAATTTTTTCATTAAAATCACTTAAGCTAAGATCACGACTCTCTCTTTCGGTTTCGGTTGGGCTAGATATTCCTAAAACCTCAAGTTCCCAACGTTTATTTACAGGTACTTTCATGGAATGCATTGATAATGTTATTAAAATATTATCCCTTTGACAATAACCTTTTCCAAATACAGTCCAACCCAGTTTTGTTTCTACGGCAGTCAAGCCGGAATCTAATTCTACTGTATTCCCAGTTAATAATTTTCCTATCACATCTGCACCGATTAAAAGACTTATTTCCGTTTCCTCTCGAAAAGAATCTGTAAAATCAATTTTCTTTCCTATTAATTCATTCAAAATCTGCTTATCCTTAATCTTCGGAACAAAACCACAAATCTTTTTTTCAGAAAGAGCTTCAAAGCTACAAGTAAACATTCTATTTAAATTACTAACTTCGACCGGAAATATCTCATGCTGCTTTGGCGTCGTTTCATTCCCCCCGAACAGCGAGTGAATAACTGTCACGGTTCGAAGAGGGGATGCATTGAATTCAGTCATGACATTTTTGCTTACATTGGGAACCGCTGTCGACCACAGCGCGAATAAATTTCTCCTGACCTTGACACCTAATAATCACGCACAGAGTCTGTAAAAGAATACAGTTTCGCTTCCGCTGCAATTAGAGAGGGAACTTTCTGATTTGGGAACATTTTGCTTTTCATTATTTTTTTCTTTTTCTGAACACATGATATCAAAATGATTATTATAACAATAGGAACAATTTAATTGATTTTTAACGTTACATAACTTACTTAAATGATTCGCTCTCTTTAAACATGAAAAACATGTCCCTTTTTTTAACAACACATTTTGCTTAGCATCTAAACTCATTCTCTTTGCGGTAAAGCATTTCTCGCTAGGATGTAGCTTATTACAAAATATACGATTAGAAATTCTCTTACCTGTTCTGTCCATATTTACCAAAGCTGAAGCTGTCATCGTTTCTAGCTTATTTACCTGTGTTACGTGACAGTCCTTTTTTCGGGAATTCTGGTGGGAGTTGAAACCTGTCCGAGCTAGAACAACCATCTCCTCTCCCTTTACCTCTTGCCGCAGAAAGTTCATCAGTTGTTCTAAAGAACGAGATCCCTTGGTCTCCGTCAGGTCATGATTTCTATTTCTTTTCCAGGCCACTAACACTTCTTCGGGTAGGCAGCTTTCCACTAACGGTGTTAAAAAGTCTCCATACTTATCTTGAGTTTTACCCAGGCTCTCCAAGGAACGAAGTTTACTCTCAAGCTCATCGTAAAGCGTTGGTAAATCTGTTTTGGCTCTTCCGGTAGCCGCGTTCTTCATAACCAAACTCAACAAATCACGAACGTAGATTTGAACTAATAAATCATCGCGACCAAATCTTTCCTTAAGCTGATCGATCGCCTTGGGGTAGTTTGCAGCAGTAGCGGGGAAACTAAGGACCAATCTTTCTGCCTTAGAGCCAGGTTCCATCGACTGTAATAAGTACTGCATTTTATCTTCATCAGCAATAGTTTTATCATCGTGTATCTTTTGAAATTGGCTACAGAAGGTCAAATAATCTTTAGCCTCTCCGTTAAACTTTTTCAGTTCAATTTTCGGGAGTTTAAATTTTCTTGTTTCTCTATCCTTAGGAAATTTAAATTCTGTAACTTCAAATCAATTTCTGCCCAAAGTTCCAGGAACCTATCTCTGTAGGTATCAGCGTCAGTCAAGTCATCAGAATACAGTCGTTCACCATCCTCGGATTATAGTAATTTTTCAGAAATAGCATTCTAACAGCTATTAAGTCTTTGGAATCTGTCAGTAAACTTGACTTTTAAAATCAAAATCGAATGCGAATTGCCAGATTCTTTCGGTAATTCAGCTTCTATATTTTTCAAACAAAGAGAAAAACTCGTTCTCAGACCTTTACGTTGCGCTTTTAAAGCATCTAGCTCCATTTTCTAAATCGAAAGTTCAGAAAAAGTCTATTCCAAAGCATCCGTCCCGCCGAGGGTACCACTATGTTCGAAACACAATCAAACGTAGAAATAAACTATTCTGATTCATGGGGTGCATCTACCAGATGCGGGATGACTTTGGCCAAAAAAGACTAGAAGCTTGACATAGAACATATATTTATTCCACCTTAAACTTCCTAGTTCAATACACGAAAAAAAAAAATATATCCGTCATCATTGAAATAACAAGCAGTTCTTATTTTATTAGTCAGTTTGCAGACTGACGTCATACCCAACACGACTGCCGGCATCAACATTTCACTTCGATTCACAACAATATTATTAAATTAAAAAAGTCAACTGAAGAATATTTGAAAAATAGATGAAATTTTTAAGTTCATACAGTGTTTCACCAGAAAAATTTATTATTAGTGAGGAAATGCAGGAACCTTATAATAATCTGAAAAAAAAGGGTAAAGTCAGATCAGCTGATTTTACATTCTGAGAATTTATATTTTCAGAATCTATTGAAATTAAACCTGGCTGGGTGAAAGCAAGTTATCTTTTTTTAATAAATTTTGGCACTTCAGCAATGTGGACCATATAAATGAATGCTTAGTTATAATAAGAGAGGTTGCTGTTTGATGAGTTCTTGTGAACTTAACCCCTCCTGATGGGTGTTTGATTATGAAAGTTTTGCAGACAATTTTTATGTATTACAATGTACTGAATGCAGTGAAGTTATAAAAAACCTCCCAGTGCTCCCTTGCTGTCAGACACATAAACTTAATATATAGATTTTGTCATTAGTAGGTGTTCTAGACAAATAATGTGGCATTACTTTATTATCATCTAAATCTTTGTTTTATTTTTAAACTACTCTTATCTTTCTGACTTTATCAAAAGAATTATTCTATAAGTACAAATAGAATTTCTGTGTTGTAAATAATTGATTTTCTTATCAATGTCTTGCTTTCATCAAAATCACAGAGTGCCAGCTACACCCAATGATGATGGAAGCATTATATGGTGCTATAAGTGCTTTGTTTATTCTGATATTCATATGGAAAAGTATAAATTCACCAAGAGGTTTAATAACCCATAGTTGTTTATCAGTAGTGTTAATATTTATATTTTAAATTATCTAAATAAAATTATATTTCTAGTTAGAACCTAATATTATACTTATATTATATATAAATACATTGATTGTGCAAGAGCTGACATTCTCTATTACAATATTTTTTTTGCTAGATCCCTACAGTATCATAGACAGCTTTCACTATACAAATTTTGTCTGTATGTACACATATGTCTAGACATGTTAGATAAACAGGAATTATTTTTTGTTTGTATATAATTATTTTTCACCAATTTGAGTTTTTTTCTAACATTAAAGAGTCTGAAAAATATTTCTTTTATTGAGAATATTCTTAAGCAAGATGGGGTTAATAAACCAATTAAAAAATGAAATATTTATAACATTTTTTCTACATGTCATGCACTTTTTTTAATATAGGTAATTAAAAGTTAGTATTCATTAAATTATATGGGTGTTTCTGTTATTTTTAAGGTCAGTTTTAAAATCATATGAAATATTTATGTTATCTATTAATCACATAATCAGAAAGTAAGAAAATATTTAATTTTTTTTTCTTTTCAGTTCTTTGTTGTATGTAAAAAATTTTTTTTATTAAAATTAGAATCTATTGTATTTTGATAAATGTAAGATATTCATGAATTTGATGTAATACTCTAAAACTTTATGCCTAAAATAAAAAGATATCAGATGATGTATTTGTCTACAAAGTAATGCTTTGTCATTTTATAGGAACTGAAGAAAACTGTCATGATGAAGTCTCAAGTAGATATGTACAAAAAACAAGTTCAGGAATTACAGTCTAGATTGTCAGAGGAGACTAAGCGTGCTGACAAAGCTGATTTTGAAAATAAAAGGGCTTTGGAAAAATTAGCATCTATTCAGCAGGAGAAAGATGTAAGTAAATTAATTAATTCTATTAAATCTGGGAATGAAAACTATAATTCTTCAAATTGTTTTATAAGAGCTTTTGTATCAGAATAAAGCAGTAAATGCAAAACTAGTATAAATAAATCATAGGTAGATAAAAATTGAAAGCAGTATCTGGAGCAAACATAGTTAAGTCTGCTCTAGCTATTGAGTTTTGTATGCATTGATAAAGCAGTTCATTTATAATAGCAAAACAGCTACCTGCATTCAATTTTTATCTGTTTGTGCTATAGTAATAAATGCAAGGCCATTTTAGTTTATTTTGAATCTGAAAAACAGTTTTGTACTTTTAAATAAGTGTTTTGTGTACTTTTCTTGCTTGCAATAATATTGATGAACAAAATGCGTTAAATACAGCAATTTGAAATAATGTTTGTATGGCAGTAAAAAAAATTAGCCTAATATTTAAAAGTTGAACTTATGATTTTTATTTTCCTTCAGAGACTAGTGATAGAGAGAGATTCCTTGAAAGAAAGTTTAGAAGAACTTCGTTGTATGCAGATTCAGAATGGTAATAGAACTTTATTTATAATTTGAATTCTGAATGATTTTCTCATCTTCCTACTTATGTTTAACTCTAAATTATTATCATTTGTTATTATTATTATTAGTAATACTTTATTATTATTTATAGTTCTGGTTTGAATAAGATTTTAATTCCTTTTAAAAATATTACTCCAAGCTTTGTGTATATTTTTTTCAAGTGCTGCAAATAAATTTTTAAACTTTTTACAATTTATGTTTTATTATTTTGATGAAAAAATATGACCCAAATGTGTCTCTTTGAAAAGTTTATTTTTAATTCACAATAATTCTTAAAGTACTTGTATTGCTTATTATTTTAGAGTTTTTTCATTATTAGTATTTAACTTTATGCTTTGTAATGGATGATCTGCATTAAAAGTATAGTTCATGTACTGGACTGAAATAATGCGTTCTTTCATAATTGTTAAATAAATGAAAATATGAAATAATTAAATCATCAGAAGTTTGATATATTTAATAGGTCTTCAAGGAATTTGATTTATATAATTTCAATCTCAATTTTATTTATTTATTTACTTTTGTGTCTCTCAATCAGCAATTAAGTGGTTTGTGTTTGTCTCATTTCAGAGAAAAACAGTAGTGAAGGCAGTGGTAATGATACCTCAATGGGAGATTCTGAGTTACTTGATGCTGTACCTCCAGAAATCAGGTGACTATAATTAGAAAAATATTCTTTGGAGATAATAGTCATGCTTGATTATATATTACAGCAAAAATTTTCAGATTATCGTATAATTGTTTATATAAGGACTACGCTGAAATTAAGATACTATAAAACTACTTGGTCCAGAAATCCCTAGATAGTATGAATGCTAAAGAGTTCATGTTTATGTGAACTTTTCAACACATTGACTAGAGTTTATTAACTAGAAATATAAATGTACCTTTAGTTAGATTTGAAAATTTATCATAATCTTCCTGTGTGGGCTGCCAATTCATTTGTAGTGGTGAGCAAATTGTAACTGTTTCTCAATGTGTGTGTGTGTGTGTAACAAAAATAAAATATAGAAACAAATGAAACTAATGGTAATATCAATAAAGCTGGACTTTGATGATTTGCATTAAAATAAATGCAAACACACCCTAATTATTAAATATAATACAAAGGTAGCTGATATCTGGAGCATGATTTGGTTTTGTTTGGTATGAACCCTACAGTCTATTGTTTGGTACCCAAGGGCTATACTTATTGCTTAAAGCCAACTTCAAACAGCTATGGATATCCATGCCAGCAGTGAGATTTAAACACTGGAAACAGAGCAGTGCCCTACAAATATGGCCATCTGGAGATGAGTTAATGCTAGTAACTAGTAAATTACATTAATTTTTTATTAACAAGTTTTAATAGAAATACAATATTCTTTATTCTTTTAGGCAGAGTATTTATAACATGTTTATCTGTTTTAAATATTACTTTAGGGTATATTTTTTTCCTAAAGGAGGGGTAGGGTAGAGTTCGAAGAAATAAAAAAAACCTTGTAGTTCTAAGGGTGCTGTTAACAGACAATTTTCAAAGACCACAGATTTAAACCATGGATTCCCAGAATTTTTAGTCTACCACCTTCTTATCACGAAAAAAAAAAAAAAAATTATTACCTCAACAGCTTAAAATTTATGTTGTATGTATTAACAAGAAAGGTTTAGTACTATTTTTGAAGATTCTATAAATCAACTATCTTCTAATAAATGATGAGAAAAACAAATTGAAGGCAAATTATTAATTTGTTGTGTAATTAGTCATCAAGCCCTTGATCACCCTAATGATCCCTTTCCAATTAATTTAAATTTACTAGTACTGCTCACCTCCCTAGAATGCTTCAGTATCCTCTGGTGGCTACTATAATATACTTTGTGAACCTATGATCATTACTGTTGTATTAGATGATGCCTTAGTTAAATGTAACTTATGTACATAATTATCTCTAAAAACGAATTTGAAATTTTAGAGAATTACTGCATGATAGTTCTTGCATATTTACTCTAAATTTTCACTCAGTTGAATGAAATGAGCATAATAACAGCCTTTGAAAATGAGGTTAGGACCCAAATGTCATTCTGTTAATAGTAGATTAAATTTCAAAGCATCTTTTTAATTAAATATTCCAACTTACCATTTTTATGTACCTTAATAATTTATAAGTGATACTTGCATATTGGACATTATTTATTAAAGCATAGCTTCAGCAGTAACTTTCTAGATTTTTTATAAATGAAAATATTTATTGAAGAATATTTTTTTATTGAAAACATTATAAGCATTTAAATTTTCTGTTAAGCTGTAAATAAGCTTCTTCAGTTTTTTTTTATATTTTTCTTACTTATTTTTTTATTAATCTGGTTCAAATTACCTAGATTTCAGCTGTTTGTTCAAGTATTATCTTTAAACTAAGATAATGTGTAGTAATCAAAAACTCCATATGCTTTGTACAAGCAATAACATTTCTCTCCAAATTTAAGACATTCTGTCTGACTTTGGTTTATTATTTTGAATGTAATTAGTTTGTTAATTTTTATGTTGATTAATTTATTTTCCAACAATAACAATTTTCTTTTGTAGTAATTAGTTATAACAAATGTAGGTTATTAAAAGATATTTAAAACTAAACTCCAAAGTTCAGTTTAGGATTTTAACCTAATAGTACACTTTAAAATTAGGAATGTTATGGATGTCTGTTAGATATCTTATATCTGGCTGAATTTGAGATACCTGGAACCTTATGAAATATCTGTACTAGATTTTGGACATCTGGTTATTAAATCAGATATTCAGAGTTGGTAATTCTTTGAAGCAAATTAGTTTACGTCAAAAACTGGGTTTGAAAATTTAATCATTTTTCAACTTTTGAAAATTGTAAATTAAACTAAGCTGGAGAATGCTTAAATAAATAAAAATGTAATGGGTGGTATATTAGTTGGAAGCCAGTGGCATTGGGATAACACTTTGAGCTCCCAAGACACAGGTACAAGGTTCAATCCTCAGGTTAGGTAAGGTTAACTCAGTCTTACATCTCTTCAGTGGGTAGATAAATTAAGGACCAAGCATGCTTGGAAATAAACACTAGGGGTTCCACGTAAGGTTGACAGGACATATGCTTCACACCAAGGTCATTGGTCTGGAAAATGGAGACTGGCACTGTAGGCCATCGTTCCAAAGTTAGGCTGTAGCACCAAGGAGTTTAATATGTTAGTTGATCACTAAAATCTGCTATCTGTGAGAACATACCTGAGCTTTATCATAACCTGAGAAGGGATAAGGCCAGAATGACTTTCTCTACTGAGTTTAAGGTTTCAGAATATTTTGAACCTAAATGTAGGTATAGAAGAAAAGCATCCTTTTTTGATAAATTTCAATAACTGCAGTCATGTGAGCCTTTAAAATGGCGCCCATCTGATGCCCATTACTAGAGAGGCTGCTTATTGATTAGTTTCTGTAATCTTGCCCTCATCCCCTCTTGTTAAGAATCAGATCTCAAAAAAAGGTTGTTGCAGAAAATTTTACTTTAGTGTTAAATGGATTATTATTTAGCTCCCATCTTTCTACAGTATACTGAATCTCATTGTTGTGTACCAAAATATTAAACTATGGCACTCCGAACCAACCAAGCAACCTGGTGAAAGTACTTTTTTATTGCTGTATCATCCCTCACACATAATTATTATTACATATTTTTATAATAGTACCAAAAGCCATTTGACACTAAATTAAAATTTATTTTCTATAATATCTATGTATTGCAAATATGGTACATGTTTTCATTTGATTGTTACTGCAATCTTTATTTTAATGGTATACTAATAAATAACCAACTTCATTGTATAAATCTTTAAATTTTTTTTGTTATTTTTATATTTTCAGTTCAGATTACAATATACATAAACAGTTAACTTTGAAAATGCATTAAGTAAATTTCAAAAGTTTGCTTTGGTAGTGCTGTATAAGTCTAAGCATTACTCAAAAATTATTTAGAATAAAACATTCACATACAAATGTATATGTGTGTGTGTGTATATACACATATATCAGAAAAACTGAGTGTAAACAGGAAGTTGCAGTTATAGCTTGATGGTATGAAGCAAGACAATACGAGACAGTTTTATTGATGAAAACTATTTATTTGATCAGTAAGATTATGTGAGAATTGTTTGAGATCTATGAGATCCTCTAAAAAGTGTAAAATCTGAAAATATAAGATATTTGTTCCCTCAAAGCATTCTTCTTCTTTTTGTTGAAGAATTTTATAACTGGTTGCTTTGGCTTTATGAAGTTTTAATTATTCAGGCTTTTTTGCCTGAAGGCGTGAACTGTAGCCTTAGTGGTTAGCTTAGAGTGGGAGTTTAAAGGGAAAATCAGATACTCATGGGATTTTCATCCCTGGTAATATTCTGAGCAGCCATGAGAGCTTTTTCTATAAATTTTCTTTGGCCATTTTAAAATATAAACTTTTAGGATGCTGGTGGCACTAATTTCCTTAGGGGGCTTTAGTAAGAGATATCTACATTCATCAATAGATTTAAAAATTTCCTTTCATTTATTTATATATGTATTAAACAAAAACTGAAAAATATTATAAATTATTGATTTTTTATTAATTTAATATAAAATCTAATTGTATTTCATAGCTATATAAATTGAATGTAATGAAAAATGTAGCTTTATTATGAATATATAAATATATTACAATTTTGAGTAGACAATCTGCCTTTGCATTTGGGATAAGTAAAAAATAAAATAAAAAAAAGAACATGAAATACAGGCACATGGAAATGTCTAGTTAAAAAACAATATTTTAAGGTAACAGAAAAAATAAAATTCCTTCAGATAAACCAAAGAATTTTAAATCTCAGTTTTCAAACCTTTTTATAAGCTGGGGCATTTTCACCCAAAATTATGGTAATTTATTTTATCTACTTATAAATCTCCTAAAGTAAAATCTCCCAAAACAAATAATCTAAAAGTGACTTACAACACAGCATCGAAAATATTTTAAAAATATATGAACTATACCAATCATTTTGATAAAAAATACTACTTTGACCTATTAATAAATTATGTTTGATGTATACTTCCTTCATGATAGTATTGTAAAAATATTGAAGAGATAATATTTTTATATTATGCTTAATAAGACTAATTCTTGATAAAACTAAAGAGAACAAAATAGATAATACCATCTTTTTATTGACTTCAAAGCTGCTGATGAAAGTATAAATAGAGATAGATTATCTGAAGCTATGGTAGAATTTGTCCTTCCTAAAAAATTGAATAATCTTACTAAGATGACCCTGAAAAAATTAAATGTAAAGATTTTCTTATTCAGACCTCTGAAAGGTCTATGCTGAATAAGGTCTGAGATGGGGAGAGGAGGTAATTTTCATGCTTATATATTGTTCAGTATAATACTTGATAAAGCTGTTAAAGATTCTATATATAAATACCAGAGGTATTATTTTCCATTCAGTTATTGACAGTATTGATATCACTGGTAGAATAAAACAAGCAAGCAGAATAATAAATTAATGTTTTTGTCTCCCTTAAGAGTCTGCAAGATTAATGGGTGTTGCTATTAATCAAGATTAAAGAAACATTTTGGCTATAACACAATCAAGTGCCGAATCCATATGGCCATGAGGCCCTCCAGCCATCTCCCGGTGGTGAGAACACAGAGAAACTTTGTCTTATCTCCTTTGAAAATTTAAGTTTGAAACATTAATACTAATGGTATAAAAATTGAAGTAAGCAATAGGTTACTTATAACTAATAAGTGCTTATTTGGGTTGGGAAACCAACTCAAGTCCAAATTTATCAATGGCAAACAATGGCTGAATGGTTAAAGTACTGATCTTCAGTACTGGAGTTCTTGGGTTCAAATCCCACTGTGGCATAGATATTTGTAGCCATTTAGAATCAGCTTTAAATAGTAAGTCCCAGTGTCACCAGCTTTCATGTTGCAAAAAGTAAACTATAGTGCTCCAAACCAAATTTATCAGTGTTAAAACAAAAGTTAACCTATGTAAAACCTTATTTAGACCAATATAGTAGTGAGTGCTAGCCATTAAATAAATATTCCGAAAGATCTTGAGAGCAGTTAGGCAAAACAATGTATATAGAATACGATATAATTGTGAAATCTACAATACATTTCGATAACCATATATTGTCAGGGTTATAAAGGCTAAGCACATTAGATAGGACACTTTTTTAGATATACTGTCTACCAATAAGTATTTGGATACCTATGCAAATGACAACATCTGCAGTCCTGAGGTAGGTCACGGTCTCTGTCTGTATACATTGTGTAGGAAATAGCATCGACATTAGTCAAATACAAGATGCTGCGCAGTTTGGAGCTCTCTGATTTTGAGAAAGATATAATTATCGGGTATCACAAATGTGTCCAATCCTTAAGGGACATATCTAGCTATCTGAACTCCCCAAAATCGACAGTGCCCTATGTGATTAAGAAGTGGAAGTTGAGCAGGGATTGTCAGAATGTGTCCTGAGTCGGCAGACCTACAAAACTGAGAGATAGAGACTGACAAGTGCTGTCCAGAGACATTCAGAAGAACCGCACCCAACCAATCACCATTACCTGCGAGGAGTTTCAACAGACATCCGGGAGTATTGTTTCAATGAATGCCATCCATAAGGAAGTCCATCTGCTTGGTTTTCATGGTTGTGCTGCTGCCCATAAGCCTTTGATCACAAAGTCCAACCGTACTGCTTGGTTAATGTGGTGTAAAGCAGATCAAAATTGGACCATAGATCAGTGGAAATAGGTTTTTTGGAGCGACGAATCAAGGTTCACCCTTTATCGTTCGGATGGCAGGGTCTGGGTCTGGCATCTGCCTGGAGAAAGGCCCCTGCCAGAATACATTGTGCCAACAGTCCAGTTCAGCAGAGATCAAATTATGGTCTGGGGGTGTTTCTCCTGGTATGGACTGGGATCCTTGGTCCCCATTCATGGTACGCTCAACGCCGATGCTTACTGCACTATTTAGATTGACAATGTGCTTCCTACGTTATGGCAGTTTTATGGGAAAGTATGCCCTTAGAGGGTTCAAGCTGTAATTGCATCTCGTGGAGGCTCTACCAACTATTGAATTTGAATAAAGTTAGTTTTCTTTTCTGTCACAGGTGTTCAAATACTTATATATAAACAGTGTATAATGATTCAAACCCTACTAAATTAGTGACTTTTCTTTAAGGATGAGGATATACAAAAAAGAGGAAAGTCCCCCCCCCCCCATCAGGTGGGATGATTCTGTTGAAAGAGATCTTAAGGATCTGGGAATGAACTGATGACAACCCATTGCTCCAGATAGAGTCAGATGCAGATGGCTGATAAAGACAGCTTTGGCCTGTGATAGACTGTAGTGCTGAAAAAGAAAAAGCTTTTATATTAAAATTTTTTATATGTAACATTATTAGTAAATTTATATTAAAAGAGACTGCTTTTATAAATTAAATTTTAATATATTTTAAGCCTTTTAAAAACAATAATAAAATGTTTAGAATTTATATTTTGGAATGAGGTATAAGACAAGTCAAAACAAAAAAATTGGTACTCAGTATCTGTTAGATATGGATCCATATTCAGCAGACAAGGGAGTTTCAGATATCCTGTGAATTAACTATTGATTTTATTCTTGTTTTAAAACTCAAGTATGCATAAGCATCTCATTCATAAATTTCATTTTATGAAAATGTATTATAAAAGTTTGGTTTTAAATTTCAGAGAAAGGCTTATTCGGCTGCAGCATGAAAACAAAATTCTTAAAATAAATGAAGGTGCAACTGTTGATAAGCAGCTTACACTTGTCCAAAGTATGCTTGATGATGCAAGGTCCAGAATAAATGAATTAGAAACAGATAACAGGTAATAAAATTGTATAACTCTCATTATTTCCTTAGTATTTTGTTGAATATTCAAATGGATATAGTTAATGAGCTATTAGTTATATTTAAGGTTTTATTATTATTATTTCAGATAGAGGTTTAAAATGATTTTGTATGCTCTTATGTATGTGATAAACATATACATGGAATTAGCCTTCAGGTGTTTAGATTTTTTTTAGAAATAAAATACATGAAGTAGTATTATATTTCATTGTTTTACATTGTTTTTATAAATATAAAGTTTTATTAAATATTATATTAAGCTATATAAAATGCCATGAATGCAGTCTTGTTTAATATATTTTTGTTAATCTTAAAAAAGAAAGTGGGAGAAAAATTATAGAATAGATAACAACAACAACAACAAAAAAAAAAAATCAAATTAATTTTTGTTTAAATGTGCTGCCAAAAAGTTTTTTTTAAAGAAAAAAAATGTTTAGTTCAATATTAAAATTCTTTACATTAAATTTTTTATTATAATTTTTAGATAAAGTTTAAAGCATTTTGTATCTCCTTCTTCATGATTGTCTTTTTTATATTAAATTCAAATTTTAATGTTTAATTGAAAAATGTGTCACAAAGTTTCTGTATTTTAACGTTTGTAGATTAGCCAATAGAAGAATATTAGAATTGGAAAGCCAGATTGAAGATTTGCATGCAAATCAATCAGCAGCAAGTGTCCAGGAAGATACAGATTTAAAACAAAAGTTAAACTCTGCAATAAAAAGACAAAAGGAAGCTGATGCTGAAATTCAGAATTATAGTGTTACTATTGAGTCACTTGAAAGCCAGATTGAAGTTTCAGGTAAAGTGAAAATTGTTCATATTTACTTGTTGATGTTTATCAAGAATGTTTATTAAAATATTGGGAACTGTAGTATAATTTTGTTGAATGAAACTGATGTAAAATTATTTTTATGTATGAGAATTAATTGAATATGAAAAATGATTTTGTGTATTTTTGAATACAGAATCTACTTACAGTGTTATTGGATTTAAAAATTTGTTTTGAGATAGTAGTCTATTGATTTACGTTGCTGTACAAAAATGTTTATTATCCAACTCATGTACAGTTTTGCTTATTAGAGAAGTGTTAAATGCTTTTGCAAGTATAGAAGCTGAAATATAAAATAATCTTATAAACTGTCATAAGAATGATGGCAGCTCATGGTTCTATTTACATAGAAGTTCCGAAAACAAATTTAAAAAATTAAACATGCAAATATGACAAAACTTACAAGTTGAAATACATATGTATTTTTATAAGTTAAAAGAAAATAATGCAGCTAAATAAAAATGTTCTCGTAGGTTAAAAAAGAAGTAAATTTTATTTCTTATCATGGAATGTTATACAACCATATTATTCTATATCTTTGAACATTGATTACAAAATAGTTAAATATTATATTTGTAAATTAAATCTACTTGTCTTTTTTTTTTTTTTTTTTTTTTTTTTTTTTTAAGCAAACCAATTAATAACATTTTCATTGACTTTGGGTAAATCATTTAACATGTTTTTTCCATTTGAGATCATAGCTAGAAAACTTAGTATGTGTGCACTCATAGTGATTCATAAAATTTTTTTATTACATATGTGATTAAGGAAAGACCAAGTGGTCTCTGCAATAGTAACCTACAATGCAACTATGTATTAATGTATTTAAAAATGTATGTGAGAAACATGATCAAGAATTTGACAAGCATCTGGAACTGTATTTAATATTTTATTTAATTTATAATCATTTATTTCTTAATTTTTCTTTAGGGGTTTACTTGCTTATGTGCCTAAATAGAGGAGCTGCCATTGCATAAGAGTGAATTAAGATAAAAACTAATTTATTGATGACAATAACATTAATATAAAATTATTTCAGGAATTTTATTTTCTGTATCGCATTTATTTTTTTAAGCCTGTGATTGAAAAAAGTAATTTGTCAAAATGTAATCTGCATTATATATTCACATGTTTAAACTTGTTTCACATATAGGGTCTTTAATTTTCTTTACAGTTGTCAAAAATCAGCAGCTACAAGAAGCTATCAACCGTAAAGATGAAGAAATGAGAGCCATGGAAGAAAGATATCGCAGATATCTAGAAAAAGCTAAAAATGTAAGCTTTTTCTTCCATATTGCATTTTATTGGGCTGGTAGTACATAGGATATTTTTATATAAGTTTATTCATAACAAATGAAATAAACTATTTGCTTCAATAGTTTTAAAATTTTAAGCTTAATAATGAAGAGCACAACTCATTAATATTTGGAGTATTTAAAGGGAAAGTTAATGTAATTATTAAAAGTCACTAAATCAATAAAAAAAAGTATGAATCTATATTTTAAGAATGTTTATTAAAATATCCTAAAATCAGAGTCTGAATTAAAATATTTGAAATTTGATATATAAAGGTGTAGTATTAAGTACATTAAATTTAATTAGTTAGATCTATTTATAATAACTAAGAACTTAAATTTCTTTTTGTAGGTTATAAAAACATTAGATCCAAAGAAGAATCCAAGTACACATTTAGATGTTGTTTCTTTAAAATCCCAGTTGCTGGAAAAAGAAAAAATTATATCTAATTTAGAGGTATTTTCTGTTATATTGATTAAAAAATTACTATATAATTTAAATTACATTTATTTTTATTTCTTTGTACAGTTATTTACACACAGGTGTGTGTTTAAAATACATTTATGCTGGTCTATTCATCAGTGTATGCATGAATTACATGGTTTATATGATTTTAGAATGATATTTTAGACGTAATATCATGTGTGAAATATTATTTTTTTCAATTCAATTTTAGTAGGAAGGTAGTTATTTTATTTGTATTACATAGTTTACTCTAAAACCTTTAGTGGCTAATAATTTCTTGAATATTTGATATTTCTGACTTATGGAGTATCAGTATTTTAAATACATGTTCAGTTTCATAGTTGGCAACATTTTTCTTATAATTTACTTTTTAAATTCTAAAGTAGAATTTCAGAGGTGAAACAGTTGCACCAATTGTGATATTGTGCTTCAAAATTATTTTTTTGTAGGTAAATTATGCCAGAGTGTTCCAAAACAATAAATATTCCATTGCTCAAAAAATTGTTTTCTAATATTTTCGTAGTAGTCCCAGCAAATAGAATTTACTGGTCATTTTTTCATTTTTTTCTACCAGCAGAATTATAAAATCTGATCTCCTGTTAGAATTAAAAAGGGGGAGGAGGTAATTTAAAATTCATCAATGGGCACTCTAAGGTCAGCACAGTGATGTCCTAGTTCTCAGTTGAGGCGGTAGACCAAAAATTATTTCATTTCAGGTGGTACGGTATAAAGGACTGGATTGGTATTCCCATTTCAGACAGTGATATCATATTTAGGAATATGGACTAGTTTGGTATAAAATAAGTTTTGTAGGCTTTTAGTTGCATTTACCCAATGCCCCCTCCTCAATTTTTCTCCTTTCCTCTTTTTTTCTTTTCTTTTTTTTTCTTTTCTTTTTTTTTTTTTTTTTTTTGTGTGTATGTATCATTGGAATAGGTATTTATTACTTATGACATCTTTTCAGCCTTCACTCTTTCATTTTTTCCCAAGAAATCTTTGCATTGTTGGGTGGATAATAATTGACTTGTTCTTTCACTGTGCTATTTAATCAAGCTTCCATTGCATCATCATAACCATCCTTTGTTCTTTTTATTCCTCTTTAAAACATGGTTCACAGACTTCTTAAAAACTTCCCCTCCTTCTCTTACTATCAGGAGCCCAGGAAAGCGAGACATCTGTCAATTTGGCAGATGTTTCAGTACATGGCCAGTCCATCACCATCTCCTTTTGTTAATTTCATCTTCTATTGTTTTTATGCTTGCTTTTCCAAAATTAATTAATTTCTTATTTTAATTGGCCAAAAATTTTTAAAGATTTTTCTATTATAACTATTTTGGAAGAGTTATAGTTTCTGAATGTCAAATTTTCTTAGGCACCAGGTTTCTGCACCATATAACAAAATTGCTCTAACTGTTGTTTTGTAGATATTTATTTTTGTCTGGTTTTGGATGTTTGAGGATCTCTCAAAAATTTTCAGGGTTTTTAAAAGCTGTTCTTGTTTAGGTGATTCTGTTTTTAATATCTTTTTCTACTCCTCTATTACAATCCAAGACAAAATCAAAGGTATGTGAATTCATTCACATCTTCAATTTCATCCTTGTCAGTTAATTTTTTTAAAGATTTGGCATTTATTCTCATTGTTTGGATTATTTTTTATTTATATGCAACCCTACACTATTTGCATAATTATTGAACAATTGTGTCTTATTTTCAAGGTCAGAATATTTTGGTGACATCACAATATCATCAACAAATACCAGACCATTCTTGTCTAATACCAGTTTTTACTTTATAAAATTTGGTTAGAACTCCATCCACTTCTATACTTGATTTACTATTATGGTATAGATCTTTTGTTACATTAATAAATTTTTGAGGTATCTTATAATTCTTTAATATATCCCACAATTTGTGTCTGTTCACTGAGTCAAAGGCTTTATGGAAATCTATGAAATTCAAATAGATGGAAGCATTAAATTTAAGACTGCTCAATATTTTTCTCAATGCAAAAATTTGCTGAATAGTATTGCTCCCTTTGCAGTAGCCAGCTTGTTCTTCTCTGAAGTGACTCTAAGAGCTTACATTGCTGATAATAACTCAGCATAAGGAATATAATAAGTATTATGAAAGAAACCCAATACTATATGACATTAAATGTAAAACAGAAATTTATTTTTTAAAATAGGGCAAACACATTTTTTCATATAGGACAAAAATGGACAAAGGAATACTTATGACTTTTGGACAGTTTCAGTGTTGTATGTGGGAACATTGTAAAAAATATGCTAGTAAAATTTATGTAGACGTGCACACTGGAAAGTTAAAAAAATATATGCATTTTGGAAGAAACAAAGTTTCTTATTCCTTTAATATTCATTAACATAAAGTGAATTCTTTGATGTTTCATTTAATTTTGCAGTTATATATAACTTTATCTTGTTTAGAAGGAAGCAGATAGAACTCGAGCACTTCAGGACATGGAAGATAAAATAATTACTACTGCATTTTATAACTTGGTGAGTACTATTTACATATTATGTAATACTGGTGTTACACTTCAGTTATATATTAATTGAAGTGTCTTAAATCATAAATTTTGTTTTCATTTGGCATAAACACATTTTGAGCATAAACTGTCATATACTAAAAATATTTAGATACATTTTTTATCATACTATTTTTCTTCATAGCATTATACTATAAAATGACATTTGTAATAAAATACTACAAATTATTATAATTCAGATTACAACTAAGTTAAGACTTTCAAATGACAATTAAAATCTCAGACAGTACTTCATTACCAGAGTATGTGTGTTTAAATCCCAGTATGAATTTTCACGCTCATTTGAAAGTGGCTCTAATCATAAGAGTTTTATCTAGTTACCAGTGTTAGTTTAAGAAATTTTGTTATGTATTATATAATAGGATTTTTTTTCTTCATATGTTCTCTTCAAGCTCCTTATCTAAGTATCTTAACAGTTTTAATTCTTAGAGAAAACATTCATCTTTAATATTCAACCCCTTCAATACCCAGACTATCAAAATGCAAAAACACTAGGTTTTGTTTCCAAATCTTTCATTCCCCTTCTTGTAAGAGTGGAAGTTAAAACTTTCAAGTGTTCCACATTGTAGAGCTCACAACTTACGATAATTTTTTCTTCATTGAAGAAGAAATCTTGATTCATTTGTCTTATGATTAAATGTTTCAGCTTGAAAAATTAGTCAGTTCACTACAAATAACAAAACAAGAATGTTAAATTATTTCTTAAACATATCAAGATGTCATCTAAAGATTATGACAAATGCGATGAAAATTTTTTTTTTAAACATTTCTTTCTCTTTCAAAGTAGGCGGATAAGGAAAGGACAAGCATGTAAATATACTCAGCATACTCAGGTTTTTGTGGTATTCTATTTGTGTATGTCTTTTTAAGTACTTTAAAGGGTTAAAAATAGAAATTTGATTAGGCAAAGTTCTGTATTATTTTTTCTCATGTGGCATTTAACACAGACTGTCTCTTTTCTTAGTAGGTAATGTTAATTGCCTATTTGGGAAACAATATTAACATTACATTTTCGTATTTTACTACAATTTAATGTAATGCAATGAAAACATTTATCACATTTTTTTTATCATTACACTCATATATATATATTAAAACAGTAATGTGTGTGTGTGTTACTGTATTCAAATCCTGTTGAAACCATTCTGTTACTTTTTCATTTTTGTTATATGTCCATTATAACAGGTATTCTTTCATAATGTCATAATGATTTAGAGACATTAGCCCTTTAAGAAATTAGATCTAGGTTGTATACTGTATGGTGGGCTATCAATACATAATTTATTTTTATATAGTTATTTCATTTTGTTGCTAATTAAATACATTGAAAGATATTAATTTCATCTATTTTTTAAGGGTACTCAGTTACAAAAACGTGTTGCTGATGAACGCCTTGCACAAGCTGGTATTGGTCAAACATTTTTATCTAGACAAAGGCAAGCAACTACTAGGAGAATTACTCATAATTCATCTGGACTAACTTCAAGGTATGTACTTGCATATTCTAAATTAAATATTTTATAGGTAAATAGGAATTATGTAAATGTAATTAATTGTATCTATAAATAACTCAGTTTTAACTGCTGGAGTTAATATTTCCAGCAGTTAAAACTGAGCTGGAAACTTTATATAAGCTAATTTCATATGTTATTCTCTTAACTTAGGAATGACTTGAGTGATAATTTTTATCCTGAGATTGTTGAGAAAGTCTAGGTATTTTAAATGATGGCATATTTTTGTTATATATTCATAGTAGAATATAATTTTAAAGACAAATCTTTTAACATGGTGGGGTAGATATAGATATACAATAAATGTTAAAAAATTTAGTCTTAAATAAAATCTAATAATATTAAATTATAATATGTGGCTATTTATATTAAAAACTAAAATGTGACTCTCTTTGATCCCATGTACATCTACCCTAGCAGGGTAGGCTAGGGCTAACTGGTAACAGGAACATGTTGACCCAGACACAATAATTTTATCGCTTTGTATCACTACTATCCAGATCAGCAACATACACAAATATGATCATTTTCACAGTGAGCTTTAAAAGACAGTTTTGTTGTTTGTTGCTAACCAGCAGTATTGCAATTAGCACAATTTTCTTGTAGAATTTCCAATAAATGACAACATTAAATTTTATTTTCACATAAATTTTTCGTTATTTGATCCGATGCATATGATTACTGCTAAAATAAACTTTGGAATTTTTTTAATAATTAAAAAGTAGAGATGCCAGAAGTAGATTTTTTTACAAAAATGGTTTTAAATTCTTTGTGTAAACATAATTTTTATGCACAGAAGTATTGAATATTTTTAAGAAGTATATAACTTTTATTTATAGAAAAAATGCCTTTTCACCCATAAATATTTTTTTTATCTTTTATATTTTCAAAATTATTTTTTCCATGTTTGAAATAATGTATTCTTGCATTTTAGCAAGTATATATATATTATATATATATTTTTTAATTTAGGCTACTCATCTTATCATTAGCAAATTTCCTAACTTATAATGATGTTTGATTCTACAGTTAATTAACATGTAGGTAGATAATTGTTGATGATTGTCACACGTTCTTTATTTTATTGAAACTGATATGTAATATTTAACACTCATGAAAAACAAAAATGGCATTGTAGGGTAAGTTGGTTCACTAATCATACATGTGTTTGTATGTTTGTACCTGAATCTTGTGTTACTAGGGAAACAATATTTTACATTTATGTTCAATATAGCAATGAAAATTGTGTTAAGGAAGACAGCGAAATTAATTAATTTTAGAACTGTAATGCTTTTGTTCTTTTATTCCAATAATTTATATTTTTATAAATGTGTCATCAAAAAATGGCATATGGTAAAGATTGTCCTTTAGACTGTAGTATGTTTTTAATCTACAAAATTTAAAATTAGATTTAAGGATATTTTGTTTTTGTATATTTCATCAACCGAACATTGTAGACCAGAAAGAACCAGAAAAGATTTACAAATATTTGCTGATTAAATTTCATCTATAAATAATATTTTTATTTGTAGATTCCAATTTCCATTTTAATACAAAAAAAAAAAAAAATCTAGACTCATTGTTCATAGGTTTTAAAGACACTGTTTGTGTGTTGAAATTCAAGAGGAAAAAGACTAATGAATCTTTTTTTAATAATAATAAATAACATAAGAACTCTACCCTGTACGGTATCTTAGATTTGAAAGTATATGAAAAAAAAAAAAAATGTGCAATATTTAAACATTGAACAGGCTAAACCTGACATGTTAGTACAGCACTGACTATGTGTGCTCTACTAAAATAAATCATTTAACATGGCAGTTAATAGACAGTTCACATCCACAGTAAGAGTTTAACCTGAACTAATGTTCTCTCAGACTTCAACTCTACAGAAAACTGGATTTTTCCTCCAACAATTTTATGTGTTCATCAATGCCAGTGGGTGTAATTTCAAACACCTCCTGTGATGATTACATGTAATTATGTGTCCAGTTAAGTTTTTTACAGCAGTTTTTGTTATTGTCTTTTCTTAATTTCTTCATATTGTCCTATTTATGAGTCTTATCTCTATTATGCTTAGGTGGTATTTCTGTTCATAATATCCTATATGATTCTGATTCCTAACAATGTTCTCTACCTTCCCAAGTTTGTACATTAAGTTTTAGCACACTCTCTCTCTTTTTATTTACATAAGAGCCACATTATAGCCACCCTTGCTGTGAATGTACCAATCCTTTTTATTATATATTTTTTTCATTTATTTAACATAGTCATTATTAAGCATTCTTGAAGAGGTGCAAGTATTAATCATATGTCTGTATTCAGGACGCTGTAATTGTAATTCTTTTGTAAGATTATTTTTAGCTTTTAATTAAATATTTCATATTACAAAAAAATCAAGATTTTCATAAGTTATAAATTTTTATTAATATAAGTGCTCTTCATAATATATGCTGCATTTACTTACATTATTTATTTTTTTTTTCAGGTTTGATCATTAATCTGAAGCTCATCTTTAAATTTTGATATGCAATCACTTAAAATATATTTATGATAAAGGACAAACATCATCTGCAAGATATTTCTGTATTAATTATGTTAAGCCTTTTATTATTTTTGTAACTGATTTACATGGTGATGTGTAAAGAAGATAAATTTGTAGCTGTAATTTCTGCATTTTGGTAGTTCGAATTCTTATGATTAATTTATTGAACTTTTGATTACTTTGCACTATAATAAAGGCTATCAGAGTTGCAAGACAATAAATACTCAACCTTTATTCATAATTTAAATTTTTTTTTGTAAAATTTTGTATAGTTGTATTTTATTTGACAATGCATTTGCTGTTTTATTTTCAACATGTGATAAATTGACCGGTTATTAATGTTTTATTTTATGTTTTCAGTGTGAAACAGAGCATTATAAGTTATTAAATTCACTTAAAATGTTTTCTCTAAAAAAAAAAAAAAAAAATACTCATTACAATGTTCACTTTTCATATTTTAAATATGTCAAAGTTTGTTGATATCCCCAAATTATTTTGACTTTTATGAATATATTTCATAACATATGTTATATATTTTCCCAAAGTTGATCTCTTTGTGATAACATTTTAACTCATGTGTGCATTTTACACGTGCAAGCAATGTTTGAAATATTTATATATATATATATATATATGAAATAATTTATGTTATGTAAAAAATTTTAGAATTATTTAAAATTTAAATAAGTCATTTCAGAGTATTTATAAAATATATTTATGTGTCCATTAGTTTTTGTGATTTTTATATAAGTAGTTGTTTTGCTTAAAGAAACTTAAATTATTGATAGCCTAAATGGTACATAATACTTATAGTAGAGCAGAATATGTATTTTTTCAGGCAGTTTTACTTCATCTTTTATCATCTTGTCACAATTTTAGTTACTATATTAATCCAACAGTGGCACAATCCTACTATCTCAGCATTTCATACATACTTTTTTTAAAGTGACTGTGCAAGGGTAAAATAAAAAATGTTGCAGGTAAATATTACTCGTGTGCCAAAAAGAAGTAATAAATACATGTCCATAAAACATGACTCACATTTAAAATGCTAAGTGAATAACCATGACTGAATGAAAATATGTTTCAATGTTTTGTCCCTTTACGTTTGTGAATTATTTGATTTCAGTAAAATTGTAGATGTTAATAAGGTTTTATAACAATGATATTGATAACCAGATACTCTAGCGTCAAATTTTGAATAATTATGATTACCTTAATTTTTTTCAGGTTTTTGTTTTAAAGTTGTCATTCTACTGTAATCTTCTGAAATGTATTGAAATTTAACATAGTTAGAACCATTTTCTGTAAGAATTATCTGCATTATGTGATACTCAACTCAATATGTTTTAGAAAAGTTTAATAAAACTTTATTTTCCTACTATGTGTGTTTCATTTTTGTTTTGGGGAACATGTCAGAATTATTGCATATAAGGAAATTTCTCTCTTGAGATTAGTTTTTTTTTCCTTTTTATAAGTGAAGTATTATAATTTTTAGCAACACAAGGATTATTATAATTATACTAATACCAATTGCTTAAGTTATATGCATACCTTAAATTTATCTTGGCAAGATGTTTCAATATATTTTTTGAAAAATTGTTAAAAATTAAAGATAAAATCTGATTTAATATTATTTGGTTTAAATGTAGTCACATAGAATGTTCCAGCTCTATGTCTTTTAAGCATAATATGAACAATATAGTATAGTGGTAATTTCACTTAATTGTTATTATAAATATCTATGAAAAGTTTCCAAGAAAGAAATAGTAGTCAAAATATCCATTTTTTCCCACTGCTAAATATATTGTTTTTTTTAGTACAAAACTGTCAGATTATCATATCAAAACAGGCAATTTAAATATGTTGTATTGTAATTCAGTTAAATAGATTATAAAAATTAAAAGGCATTTTATATAACTATTGGAATTGCTCAAAAAATACCTAGAATATTAACAATGTATGGAAATTTATTTTTTAAAACATTTAGTAATAATTTTATTATGGGTTCTTCTAAAAATATTAAATATGCAAGTATGAATAAAGCCCTAATTTTTTTTATTATTCTTGGTTATATTTTGTAATTTAGAAATATACAAATATCTATCTTTCAAATTTTACATAACTGAAAGTCCACAATCAGTGCAAAAAATATTTTTTATATAAATTTGTTGTAGAATGCAGTGGAACCTTGTCCATTGTTTTTCAAGGAGACTGACAGAACAGGAAAATAGTGGATGTAGAAATTTAGTTGATTGTGTGACTACGGATAAATTATTTATTTGCAGCTTTAACTGGCAGTACATAATATTTTTTAACCTTTAAGTTTTATATATATATATATATATATATATATATATATATATATATATATATTGACACTTAATATTAAAAAAATATTTTGTAGTTGATGCTTCTTTTGTATAATTGAATCACCATGATGACAAATAATGACCATTCTATCTCAATAACAATATGTAAAGGACTAGGCAAGCAAATAAATGTTGAAAATGAAAGTATGGTTTTTACTAAATGGAGTGTCTAACATTACCCAAAATATTATTATGAGCAAGACATATACAACAAAAAAATTACTCTCAAAAGTGGCAAGGATTGTAATAAAATATGCCACTGATAGCCTCTCCTATTTACAAACAAAGCAGAGAATGACAAATTTGTTTTATCTGTAGGTTGAGCTCATCTAAACAGTAGTTTATTCTAGTCATAAAAGAGTGCTTGATTTATGGTTCTAGTATTCCATTAGAAAAATGTCTGTTTCTATGGATTAGTATTATTGTGCTATGCCCCTTTGTGTGGAATACAAACCGATTTTCATAGATTACAATCTGGACCTTACTTATGAAGGGAATTACTGATAATGTAGTTCTGTATTGATTCAGCTAATTTATTGTTGATATTGATGAAAAGAAAACCTGAATACTTGTATAATTTATCACTGTTGAGATACTGATTTATAAAAACTTGCATACCCAAAAACTGCTGATTTAGCATAATGATAATAATAGAAAAGACAACTAAATACAAGGATTTTTTTTTATCAGACAAAACATGACTATGGAAGGAATTATAATATTATTCAAAAGAATGAAACAATTATTCGAATTCTGTCAAACTTTTATTCAGTTTGAGGCATTTCTAAATGTTTATTCCAGTTCTCTTAAATTCCACAAAAAGATACTCCTGGGACAGCATGTGACATGTCCAAAGTTTTTCAAAGATACATGCAAGGAAAAATAACATTAGTTTGATGGAAATAAATCTGGAACCAAATGAATGGAACAACCAGTGGGAGAAAAAGAATAATGCATTAATGCTCCCACAGTAGCAACTTTTAAACCTTCTGATTGATGATAGTTACATTCTTACACTATAATATGCATGCTAACCTCAAGCCAAGACAAATCGTAGAAGTATTCATTTCTCACTGTATCTCAATGACAAAAATAATTTATATTTTTTCTGTTAAAAGAAAGAGATTAATTTCCAATTTATGAATTAAATGGGCTAATTTCCTAGCACTACATGTATATGAATTTAAATTACAGCTTCCTCTTTTACAGATGGGCTGTAATTTAAAAAGAAAAAATTAGGATTATTCTGAAAAAGGAAATTTTAAGATAGTAGATTTTTATTTGCTGTTCCATATTAATATAATCTAAAGTAAATTGTTTTAATAGATTTAATTAGTCATCTTCATTTCAGTACTGCTACTATTACATCAACAGAATAATGCTGAATTTTGTAAAGAATTAGTACATTAAAAAATATCAGTATTTTGAATTATGGAAATTTTTAGAACTGATATGTGTATAGCTAAATCCCATCACTGATGTCGTATTTCTTATAATAAGTACGTTTCTGGTATTACAAGGTATCAATAGTGTTTATAGGTATCAAAATCAAAAATATCCCCTCAAGCAAAAATAGATATGTTTGTAATGTAAGTTTCCTTTAAGGCGGTATTTTTTTTCTTGCAATAGTATATTACAATAGTTTTTGAATTATTATTGACTTAGCAGTGGAATTACATAAAGAATCATTTTAAACTTTCATGATTTTTATTTTGTGTGTGTGTCTGAGTGGTATAATGTTCGTCTTTTTATTTAAAAAAAAATGTTTTTTTTTCTCCTATTCTTAAATTGCTATAATTTACCAAAGCATTACATTTTAATTAAAGACATACCTGAAATATCAAATTTCACTAATTGATTTTATATTGACTATAACAAGAATTTCTGTAATTATAAAACACTGAGCTGATAACAACAGATATAACCAATAAACATGGTTCTGCTATTAGTAAAATCGAATTTTCCTGGAACATCTCCCTTATAAAAATAACACTTATTCTAAATCAAAATATCTATTATCACAGGTCCACATAATTCTCTGGGTGCATGTTTATCGTGTGTTACAAATATAACAAAATACAGTTCCATGTCCTAAGTCTCAGTTAACACAACTGAGTATTATTTAAGCAAACCATGAGGAGTGATTGGTATCTCTGTCTATAATTTTAGTTTTCTAAATTAAAAATTATCCAAAGAAATTAATCTGCAATTTCTTGCCACACAAGGTTCAGAATAATTTTCTTCACATTATATATCTTTATATATAAAATTCTTCTGTGCGTGTGTTTGTAATAGAATTCCTCTTACACAGCTGGGCCAAACGATGGGCAAATGGTAGAGAGCTGCTCTTCGGAACCGGAGTTCGCGGGTTCAAATCCCTCTGCAGACATGGATGTTCATAGCCCTTCCGGATTCGGCTTTATGCAGTAGGTCCCGGTCTCATTAGCCCTTGTGTGCAAAACAGTAGGCCGTAGCTCTCCAAACTAAACCTAAACAGCTGGACTGATTTTGATGAAATTTTATGTATGTAATTAAGTTGATTCGAGAATGGTTTAGATTCACAATTTGATCCCATAGAAAATGTTTTTTTTTATTATTAAAAAATCCAGAATTGTGCTCTTATTGAGATTCTTATAATATTGCTTTAAGCTCTTCACTGCCAACGTATCTGTTGCTTAGTGGTCGGTGGAACGGGCTTCAGTACGAGAAGTTCCAGAATCGAGCCCCCATACAGGCGATATTTCAGTTTTAATTTAATCTAATTACGTTTGTGATGATTAAAAGCGTAGTGGTATCAAGCATTTTTATAATAATTTTTTTCTTTACTTTTCCATCAAAAGGTCCAATTTATAATTTATTTAAAGCATTTTACAATTTTTTAATTTACAGAGTTAAAACAGGACAACGTCTGTTGGGCCGTCCAATATATATATATATATATATATATATATATACATATATACATATACACATACACACACATACATATATATATATATATATATATATATATATATATATATATATATACATATATACATACATATATATATACATACATACATACATACATACATACATATATACATATATAAATAAATATATATATATATATATGTATGTGTGTGTGTATATGTATACACATACACACATACATACATACATACATATATATATATATATATATATATATATATATATATATGTATATGTATGTATATATGTATGTATATATGTATGTATGTATGTATGTGTGTGTATGTGTATATGTATATATGTATCTATATATATATATATATATATATATATATATATATATATATATATATATATATATATATATATATATATATGTATATATATGTATATGTATATGTATATATATATGTATATATATATGTATATGGTTTGGTTTGGTTTGGAGCGCTAAGGTCTACTTTTTGCAACACGAGGGCTAATGAGACCGGGACCTACTGCTTAAAGCCGATTCCGAACGGCTACGAACATCCATGCCATAGTGGGACTCGAACCCACGAACTCCGGTTCCGAAGGCCAGCACCCTAACCATTCGGCCATCGTTCGGCTATATGTATATGTATATGTATATATATGTATATATATGTATATATATATATATATATATATATATATATATATATACACATATACATATATATATATATTTATATATATATACACATATACATATATACATATACATTTACATATATATATATATATATATATATATATATATATAAATATATATATATATATATATATATATATATATATATATCCTTAAAAACCTCCTCTCTCCTATTCTAATTCATTTAAATATTTTTCCCAGCCTCTAAATAGTTTAATCAAAGTAGGATTTTCCACTTAACATTCCTTTGTATCCTAAAACTGTAAACTTTCTGTCTATTCAGCACGTTTCCCAGCTGTCGGCAGCAAATGGTTTCGCGTTTTGCTGATATTGTATTTAATTCGCTTATTAAGGTTTTTTTTTTATGGTTTGAAAATTGTTTCTGTCTTCGCTCTTGGATGCACCTCTGTTCGATCTGCGTGAACTCTGTGGCTTTTCTTTGTATGTCGTGTAGTGGAAAACATGTGCTTTGTAGCTGCTCTGGAATAAAGTGGAAATTAGACGTGCCGTCTCTTCAATGTCGTCCCGACTATATTTTTATTACTGCTAGCTGTTTAGCTTTCTCCTTGTCAAGGAGTTTATAAAAAATGGATTACACACACACACACACACACATATATATATATATATGTGTGTGTGTGTGTGTGATTTCCTAAATGAAATTAATTTTGAGAATAATTTTATGAATTTAAGGAAAATTTTTAAGTTAAAAAATAATGCAGACAATTATACTAACGACCCAGTTCAATCTAAGAATTCTAAATTTTGAGATGTCGCCATTTTAATGCTTAATATTGCTGTCTAAAATAATGCACATATGGCATAAATTGAAAATTTATGGCATTAAGTTCTACCTATTTTTCAAATTTCAAATTCATGTGACGTAAATTAAATTGTTTGGCGCGATTTTATTCATTAAAGTGGCAACACTGTTAAACTTCATCAAAGGCGTCAAAATAACTGGTGGTGGGCAGTTCGAGGTGGGTTAAAGACCGTCGTGTGCACTAATGGCAGCCGGAGCACGTAAAATAGGTGCAATGTCCTCCAAGTTGCCGGTGTGTGTGTGTGTGTGGGGGGGGGGGGCTTCTGCTTGGTTCCTGCTTCCAAATTGCTTAAAGTAGTTTCTTCACCCAGGGCTTGACTAAGATACTTTTGTGCTCTGAGCACAATCCAATTTTTGTGCCCTCCACCCCCATTGCAAATTTATAGCGACAAGTTATTATCATCATTACAGTCATATAAAAATTATAACATTGAATTAGCAAACGTATTTAAGAAATTAGCATTAAAGTAATATTCAAAATCAAAAACACCAAATTTTCATTTTACGTAATCATTATCTCTGTTTAGCCACGCTAAAAATTAAGGACTTTTAAAGACCTAGAGTGGCCCACTTTTTTATTTTTACCATGTCACATTCACAAGCTCTGTGGTTCAGAAAATAAATAGGAATAGAATTAAAAATAATTTAAATTGATGAGATGATCTAATGGTTTATAGTGGTACGTTGCTGATAATCTGTCTTATAAATATGCAATAACCCATAGGATAAAAAGAGCACCAGGTTCGTTGAGGGAATTAATTATTAGGTAAATAATAGTAAAATTAAAGTAAATAAGAAACAATATAGTTCATGACAAACAAAATTACCTAGTACAGTAATTTATTAAAACTTAACGATGGTAGCGTAACTTTGCAATTTTCCCCACTTAATATGTGTTCAAGCACTCGACTAAATTTTCTTGCCCCTAAAATTTTCTTTCCCAGGGCACGTACCCCAAGTTCCCGTGCGATAATCAGGCCCTGTCTTCGTGGACTCCGCTTAATGTGATCGCGGTTAATGTTATCAATCGCTTATTGTTATCGAAATTACTTGGTCCCGATTTTCTCTATACATTTATATGTTAAAATTATCTCTTTATATGATCGTTACATCGGTCAATGAGATCAGTTTTCAAACCTCATTTTAACTGGCAAAGGGATATTCACAATATATTCAGAAGGAACCCATTCTTTTCCTTCCCTTCGCTGTTGTTTGAATTTCCGAGAATTCTCCTCTTCAACCTAGGGAAATTGGGAATGAACAAAGGAGTGGGGTTTTACACGTTCCTGGAATTTTTCAGAAATACGCACACCCTGCTGATGGTCAATGATCGTCAGACAAGCAGAAGGCAACACATTACTATCGGAACTGAGAAGGAGCGTATTCACATTTTATGCCTTGCTTGCTAACATGCAGCTTGTCGATATGGAAGCCAGAAAGCGAAATGGTTTAACATTAAAACAAAAGATCGGAATTTTAAATCGTTATGACAGGTTGATTATGATTAGAACAATTTATCAATGAGCTTCTTAGAAAAAATTGTAGACAGTCAACAATTGATCAATTTTTTAAAATCATGTATACAATTCTTAAGGTTTGGTTTGGAGTGCTACGGTCTACGTTTTTGCAACACAAGGGCTAATGAGACCGGGACCTACAGCTTAAAGCCGATTCCGAACGGCTACGAACATCCATGCCACTATGGGATTCAAACCCACGAACTCCGGTACCGAAGGCCAGCACCCTAACCAATCGGCCATCGTTTGGCTACATTTTTTATGTTTTAAAGGATAATATACAGTACATAAATATAAGGCGTGTTTTTTCATTTTGTTTTGAAATTTAGTACTTGTGAATTAAAAGGGGAGTAAATTTATCTAATTTTGCATATCGTTTATTGTTATCAATCGGTTATTGTTACCGAAATCCCGATGTCCCAAACTGATCACATTAAGATTAGTCCACTGTAATTTCATTCTGTTTGGTGACTAACGCTCAACACATAGACTGGAACTGCAATAATGCCTAAGGTAATCTCATTTATAACTACCTTTAAAACAGTGAGTTCGATATTCTTGGTTGGTTGGTTGGTAGCGCTACGGTCTACTGTTTTGCACACGAGGGCTAATGAGACCGGGACCTACAGTTTAAAGCCGATTTCGAACGGCTACAAACATCCATGCCAGCAGCGGGATTCGAACCCACGAACTCCGGTTCCGAAGAGCAGCACTCTACCATTCGGCCATCGTTCGGCTCGATATTCTTGAAGCGAACTTCCCACCCATTTCAGCTGGGCCGTAACTAGGCCATGGCAGAAAACTGGTCTGCGAAAGTCACACCAAATTTAGTGAGAAAATATATAAACATATTTTTTTTCTATATCATATATTCAGAATAAACTCACAGAATATTTTCTTAATTCTTAAAATGTTCCTTGTATATTAATTTTTAATTTTTCCTTCTATTTTTATCGTATTAATACTTAAATATTTTTTAACTTTCTAGGGGTAATATTTTCCCGATAAACTGAATAGTTTATTTGAGGGGAATATGCTTTATTTAGACGTTGGATTTTCATAAAAAATTGGGGAATTTTTAAATTTAAATTAGTTTTAAAGGGTACAGTATAAACAGTACCCTTATACAGTACATAAATGTAAGGTGAGTTTTATCATTTTATTTTGAAATTTAGTATGTGTGAAATAAAGGGGGGGGGGGTAAATTTATCTAATTTTGCATATCGTTTATTGTTACCGAAATCACGATGTCCCAAACTGATCACATTAAGCAGAGTCCACTGTATATCCATTCGCTTTAAATCGAGTAGCAGTCGATATGCAGGTTCCCAGTGACCTGGAAATTCAGGGAACAATTTAGTACGTGTGAAATAAAGGGGGGGGGGTAAATTTATCTAATTTTGCATATCGTTTATTGTTATCGAAATTACGGTGTCCCAAACTGATCCCATTAAGCAGAGTCCACTGTATATCCATTCGCTTTAAATCGAGTAGCAGTCGATATGCAGGTTCCCAGTGACCTGGAAATTCAGGGGACAATTTAGTATGTGTGAATTAAGGGGGGTGTAAATTTATCTAATTGTGCATATTATTTATTGTTATCAAAATTATGGTGGTCCAAGCTGATCACATTAAGCAGAGTCCACTGTATATCCATTCGCTTTAAATCGAGTAGCAGTCGATATGCAGGTTCCCAGTGACCTGGAAATTCAGGGAACAATTTAGTACGTGTGAAATAAAGGGGGTTAAATTTATCTAATTTTGCATATCGTTTATTGTTATCAATCGGTTATTGTTACCGAAATCACGATGTCCCAAACTGATCACATTAAGCAGAGTCCACTGTATATCCATTCGCTTTAAATCGAGTAGCAGTCGATATGCAGGTTCCCAGTGACCTGGAAAGCCAGGGGACAATTTAGTACGTGTGAAATAAAGGGGGATAAATTTATCTAATTTTGCATATCGTTTATTGTTATCAAAATCACAGTGTCCCAAACTGATCACATTAAGCAGAGTCCACTGTATATCCTTCCGCTTTAAATCGAGTAGCAGTCGATATGCAGGTTCCCAATGACCTGGAAAGCCAGGGGACAATTTAGTATGTGTGAAATAAAGGGGGGGGGGGTAAATTTATCTAATTTTGCATATCGTTTATTGTTATCGAAATCACGGTGTCCGTCACATTAAGCGGAGTTCACTGCATATCCTTCCGCTTTAAATCGAGTAGCAGTCGATATGCAGGTTCCCAATGACCTGGAAAGCCAGGGGACATATACAAGGCCGTAACTAGGTCTTTTAGCACCCGTGGCAAAAGACTAGTCTGTGCTCCTACCAGTAAATATAATGGGAAAATATATAAACATTTTTTTAATATCATATACTCAGAATGAGCTGAAAATATTTTGTTAATTCTTAAAATGTTCCTAGCATATTAGCCGAACGATGGCCGGTTGGTTAGGGTGCTGGCCGTCGGTACAGGTGTTCGTGGGTTCGAATTCCATTGTGGCATGGATGTTTGTAGTCTTTCGGAATCGGCTTTAAGCTGTAGGTCTCGGTCTCAGTAGCCCTCGTGTTGCAAAAAGTAGACCGTAGTACACCAAACCTAGCATATTAATTTTTAATTTTTCTTCTATTTTTACCTTATTAATACTTACAGATATTTTTGAACATTTTGGGGATATTATTTTGCCGATATATTGAATAGTTTCTTTGAGGGGAATATTTTTAATTTGGACGTTGAATTTTCATAAAAAAAATTGTCATATTTCTAAATTTAAATTTAGTTTTGCTAAATTTAATAAATTTAAAACTTAAAGCAAATACCCGGATTTATAGTAAGGTCTATTAGGAGTGTGTGGTAAACATTATGTAAGAATCTAAAACAAGTTTAGTCTCTAGAAGCATTTTAAAAAATAAGGAAATTCACACAAAAAAGTCATTTTTAAACACATTGGATTTTATAGTAAAAAAAATTATTTTTTTAAGTTTCCCTTATTTCTAATTGGGGCGAATCGTCCTCTTTAGGATCCCATTTTTCTCACTGTGCTGCACTGATGCGTCCGTGGCAAATGCCACCTTTACCAAGTCCTAGTTACGGCCTAGAATATTTATCAAAAGTCAGGATAATTAATAAATATTTCTTGAAAGTCAAGGATAAGAATAAAATAAAATAAGAAAATAATTTAGAAGGTAAAATTTTGGAGTTATTTCGAGTTGAAAGAAAACTAAATAACTTGAAATAAAAATCGTGAAATCTTTTTAAATTATTTGTTAAATATAAATTTTTAATTCATGTAAAAGTTTAAGGATATTTTGTTATCTCTTCTTTATGAATTTATAATGCATTTACTTTTATCTGTATTTCAAGGAAAAGATTTTAACAAGTTCTTTAATGCAATATATAGCATATAATTTCTTTATACTTAATTTTTTGAGCTACAATTTAATGGAATTTTTTTAAAATCTACTTGCTATATAGTTTATTTTAAGATAATTTTATAAAAATCAATCTGTAAAGCTATTTTAATAGACTACTTTTAAGTTAATAATACTTTTAAATCAATAACTTTGGTAATGCTGATAATAAGTAATACCAATTTTAAATTGAATTACATCTGAGCTAATATTGCGTATCATTTGGTCAGAGAATTTTATGAGTTTGGGTCTGGAAAAGTCGATGAATTTAGCAGAAAAAAATTTGCTGGAAATCCTGATATGTTCCAAGGTGAGTATTTTACCAGGTTCTAAAATTTTTCTTCTATGAAAACAACTCTAGTATAAATATGTATGTAGTGGGCAATTTAGACTATCACAAAGTTAAGAGAATCTATATTGGAATGGGTACAGACGTAAGTAAAAATGTAGCCGATTGACAAAACAACAGATTTTTGGATGAAGAGAAATGCACTTTATTGTAGGATTTTGGGGTGAAAAACCCGTACATGGTAATTTATAGTTGTGTGGGCCAGGCAATCAAGGTTAGTTAATGGTTAATCAAGTAGGGGACGCTTAATGATGGAAGTGAAACTAATTGCATAAAAACGTTATATAAGAAGAGCTGGGTAAGAAAAATTAATTATGGTGTTTTCGGACTCGTCAAATTGATAGCAAGAACAAAAGAGAGTTGCCAAGTTTTGCCATAAAATTATAGAATCACCCCATAATTGTTTTAAGATAGACTTATGATTAAGTTGGTTAGTTTTTTTAGGTTAAAAATATCATCACAACTCTTTTAGCCCATTTCATTAAACATTAGCTTTTGAACTATATCCAGAAATGTTCATCAAGTTATTTAAGTTATTATAAGAGAGATCATTCCGCAAATAATTCTCTTTTGAATAACTAAATATGTGAAGCAGTATTCATTAAAAACTATTCCAGGTTTATGACAAAAGTTATTCCCAGAAGCGAAAAGGCAGACATGAAAAGTAGATTTTTGTGCTAAATAATCATCCATTTTTTTAAAAAATAATAATAATGCTTTTTATCGAAAATTTATTTATCCTTGGAAATTTGTCTGCCTGCGTGCATGTACGCTCTGCACACTTATTAGCCTCGGCCGTGCAACATGCTATACGGCTCTCTGGCATAAAACGCACATCCATTGTGGTCCGCGGAGCTTTTGGAATGACCATGCCTGGCTTAGTATATAAAGTAAGTTATACATATGTAAAGTTAGTAACTTCGATATTAAAAAACCACCAACTCCGGGATTTCTCTTTCTTTCTAGTAGCCTCTTGGAGTTAAATTCTTTGTAATAAATGAAATCTCCTTTCTCTTGGAGATACGAACTCGCCAACCTACTTTCACTGATCAAAGATTTCTAAAATTCTTACAAAATCATTCTTAAGGCTGCAACTATAATAACTTCCTCACGCTAGTAACGCCCCTAAGGTTATAAGAGGCCGCATGGCTAATTTTCGAGAGAGTTGGCTGGTGGAGATTACCAAATAAAGATGTTGCTAGTTATTCTTAGAAAAATCTTGTTATTCTCTCGACCACCACAACATGAATTCGATCCCGACTACCGAGGTTCACATATGAGGCATAGCTTGTCCACCGCTATGTTTCTTATATATAGAAATAAGTTGAATATCTTTAAAAATGTCAAAGAAATGGGAAAGATATACAGTGTATAATAAGGCACTTAATTTAAGTAATTTCATGAAAATCTCCGAATATTAAGGGATTTTGTATGTGTATCGTACCTCTTTGCAGCATTTGAACTATACCACTATTGGTAACATCGAATAGCTGATACAATTTAAACAGAAAAAAATACGTTACTGCTACAATCGTTTAATTTATTCATTAATTAAAGTATGAGATGTAGAAAACCAAGGAATGTATGATACAAACACTGAAAGGGGGCGACATAAGCAGAAAAAGTAAGTTATTAAAGGGGACACTTTGAAGACTTGACATAAATATTACAAAATCTACCGCACGGACCGGAAAAAATCTATTTTCATATTGAGATTTTCATGAAATTACTAAGAAAAGTTTTCATTTAAAACCACATATCTTTCACATCTTTAAAGACATTCAATTGAATTTTTTTTATATAGTTTGCTCTATATATGAAGCTATCGAATTACGTAAATATACAAATTATATCAAGCACATATGCATAAAAATTATTTAGTAAAAATATTCATATTTTATTTAATATGTTCTCATTTTTATATTTTGAATGGAGTTTGTTGTTATTACTGTAATTTATCACGTCATCTGAAAACTGCATTAGATTGAATAGAAAATATTGCGCGTTATAAACAAGAAACTTTCGCTTTTATTACAGAAACCTTTGTATCTCAACGAATGAACGTCCAATTATCACAGAAATAAGTTCAGATAACTAAAATATATTGATAATCATATGCTAAAGCTACAAGGTATTTCAAACAATATTTTTTTACACCGTAATACCAAACATTATTTTTTCTCTAAACTTTATTTCTGGTACCTCATTTGCCTTTGGAGCAAAACATTCCCTGAAATATATGACATCCATTGTGCATTTACACACCTGACATTTCAGGATAATTCGTCAAGTGTTGTTATAGCTATTCAACAAAACGTCTAAAATGAAAAGTGTCCGGCCGTTTTGGCAATATAGTTTTATATCTACTTATGTGCAAGCATGAAATGAAGCATTCAATTCAAACTTCCTCTAAACTGCTCTGAGAACCATAAGCTTATTCTATTAGACTAGCATATAGCCCGTCACATGACGGGATCAGTAAAATTTTTAATTTTCCAGAATTGTAAAGTACCCTACGATGCAGGTAAAAAATGGTTTGTTTTTTGGCTGAGAATTATCTGGTACATGCTCAATAATTTGTTTATCTTCATACACCTCTAAAGTCTTCCGTTACTATAAATGCAGTTTAGAATCACGTTGAATTCATTTCGAAAGATAATTCAAAGTTTTCTTAGCTACTTCGAAATTATCGTTAAGTTCTTCCCAATTTTTTGACACAGTAATTAATGGAAGTAAAGGAATGAAACTATCATTTCCACTACACCCTGGAGGTAGATAGAATTTGTTGTTAATACCGGCGATAAAATTTTCATTGCAACAAAAAATAATCGATGATTAAATTTAAAATTATCACATATGTACCTAATCTATTATTTAAGCCAAATATAAAAGAAAATGATTTACGTAATATCTAAGTTCAGTGACAAAACATAAAAAAAATGCGGATGATATTTAAATAATTTAAAATAAGAAATTATTAAATGAGATGGTTAAAGGAATGACGTCATAATTCTAGAAAAAAAATGTTATTTTTTACCTATTTATTATGTGACAAATTGATAAATTTAATCGCCTGCTCTTAACCGGGAAAAATAGGGCTTGAAATAATGGCATTAAACGCTATAAAAAGGGGGAAGGGGTGGATTTCGAACGTTGCTAACCCTAACTCATCAAGAATCCAATTTGGATGCCTCTATCCATTCCAGGTCCAACCGCTTCATAAATTCGACGACAGACGGACAGACAACTTAGGCTATTATTATATAGGGGATGAAATACTGACTGTCAAAGGGTAAATGCTGCAAAATGAGAAATTCACTGAGGATTTTTCTAAAGTGGTGGGGTAGAAAACTTTGAACTGAAAGGGACTAAAATGTTTGCAGTGCTTGCTGGAAGAGGCAAATATGGTAAACTTATCTTCTTATTCCTTGATCAAACAAGAGGTGAGGGCGACCCTATGCAATACTCTTTGGTCGAGACAGGAAGTAAGTGTGAAAGGTAAAGAATTCTGTATATTGTGTACCCAGAGTGATCATCAGCGATAAAAGGTTAAAAACAGTAACAAAGTTGGACTTGATAAGATAAAAGTAATGAAATCTTAATGTTAGCTGGTTCGAATTGGATAGCATGATAAGCTAATAAAGTCTAATGAAAATTAATCAGGTCGTATTTCAGTTTATGTTACAACAGTGCTTACTTAAATATGTAATTTTTAATATGAAAAACAAGAGATATTTGTGGTTTTCCTTACTCATTACAGGTTTTAAACATTACATGCTAAATTAACCAATTTTAAAAATATGAAATACCCAAATTTGTCTGAAATAAAATATTGCTATTTATGAGATTTCTGCTACATTTGAGATTTTTATTTAATAGTTCATTTATCAGTTATTTTTTAATGCAATGTTTTTATGTTATAACAATATATCAGTTCTATTTAAAATAAAGTTTTCTGTTAATAAAGTAAGTTAACCATATTTTCCACTCATCTCGAAGTTTTTCCGAAATTTAGATTATATGTCAATGTAATAATCCATTGGACAATTTTCATCAGTATTTCGAACTTCATTCCGATTATCCCGATACTTCAGGACACTTTAAATGAACCTGTTTTTCTTCCTTTCTTTTAAATAGAATGAACATATGATTGAAAAGAACATATGACTTCCATTTGTGTTTTGAAAGATAAAAAATAATTTTTAGTGCTTGGGGAAATGGAATATTCTTCGGAAATATTTCTTATTGTTTTGTAAAATCAAGTTTTATACATCGAGAGCAGGGATGGGCAAACTACGCCCAGCGGGCCAACTCCGGCCGGCAGGAAGGTTTTATCCGGCCCGCGGATAGAATTTTGAGTTGCCGGCCTAAGGCAAGTTAAAAGAAATATATATTTACACATTATATATCCATCTCCTTTTCTATTTTGTTTAAATATTATATCCCCAATTTATTATCTCACACCCAGAAGATCAGCACTATGTTTGCTTCTTCGTATATGAATAAGTGTTTTCAACTTTGAATTTTAGAAAGAATAATTTCAGAAATAGAGTGACAGATGTGTATTTAGACTCGTTCCTTAAAATCAGTACATCTCACTTCGAACATCAGTATAAGGAACTTTTAAAAATGAAATCGCAATTTCATTCATCTCCTTAACTGTAAACTGTAATACTTGTATATTGTTTTTAAAAATTTAGAAAAATTTATCTTGGCCTGCCAAACTTATTTTCTTTTGATTTTCGGCCGAAAAAATTTGTCCGTCCCTTATATCTAGAGCCTAACTCTTTAAAAGAAAGAGGATGAATTGTATGATGATAATAATACCACTTGTGTAAGAATTAGTACACTTTTCTGACTTCGAAGATATAGCTACAAATCTTGCCAGGTGTTAAGTAATGAGATGAAGATATTGCAACTATAACTACTCAAGGAAACACAGTTCTTTTAAAAACAGAAATTTTCAATTTTTATAGACTAGCTGAAATACCCATCCTTGCCCGTGTAAAGATGTGGTTTGATATTTTATTTAGATTGAAGTTGATTATTTGGATTATAAATGCAAAACTTTACAAAGGTGAAATAAAACTGGGATTTTTTTTAAATTTTACGTACAGGAGAAACATTGTTTTTAACGCAAAGCTGTCCAGAACATGTAATTGGAAAGACAAATGTTAAATGTCATTATTTTCAATTTTTTGTTTCCGTTAGAAAAAACTCTGTTCTCGCTTTACAGAATTACAAGATATTTTTCTCCTAAAAGCCGATTCCGAATGGCTACGAACAACCATGCCAGTTCTGGGATTCAAACTCCGGTACTGGATAGTATCGAATTGTCCGTCATTTGATTTGGTATGCTACGGTCTATTGTTTTTCTAAACTAGGGCTAACGAGACCGGGACTTACTGCTTAAAGCTGATTACGAACGGCTACGAACATCTATGTTATAATCATGATTCGAACCCGCGATCTTTGGCTGCGCCGTACCATTAGGCCTCGTTCGTCATACATCGCCTGAAGAACGATGCTACGAAGTAATTCAAACAAGTAGCACACTGACTATATAAAATATAAAAGTATTCGACTTTAAAATATTATAATTGTTTTACTTATTTAAGTATAGTTATAAAAATTAACTATCTTGTTGTTATTTTACAATTAATAATAATAAAACCGTAATAAAAATGTACTGTTTTAAATGTTCCTCTCATATGTATATATCTATCTATATATAATATATCAAAATTATTATACTTAAAATATCTCTTAAAAGTTCTCCTCCTTCTCATTCTTATTTCTTTTAATCTATTTTTCAGTCACAAAATATCTTATCTAAAGGAGTACCAGCGACTTAAAATTCTTTTAGCAGCCTCTCGATGCTCACTCTGAAATAAATACAAATTTATTGTCCACTCGCCACATTCTCCAGCTGCTCTGGTGAACAACTCACTCTTTTCAATGATCTAAGTTCCTGTCTGATTTCTAATATCGCTGATTAAGCTACTTTCTCTGGGAAGGAATTTTTCTTAGAGTCTCGCTGCGGGACCCAGTTCTGTAAAAGCAAAATGTTTTCATGATCATTTTATCCTTTGACAGAATAACATATCATTTTTGTAGCTTTGAAAAAAAAAAGTTTAAATTCCAAGTCGAACTGTGCTGCTTCTCTTTTATGGAACGTCTAGGCTGCAACATCTTGATTATAGCTAGTTGCTTAGGCTTCTCCTTGCCGAGCAAGCCCTGGCAAGTAAAAACAATAGAGGCTAATTGTATGTGAGCGGTGGATTAATTTTCATTGTATTACACACACCACACTGACACACACAAACACAAACACATATGCAATATATCAAAATTATTTCACTTTAATATCTCAAAAAAAAATCTCTCTCCCATTCTATTTCCTTCAAATCTATTTTCCCAGCCATAGAATAACGCAATTAAAGTAGCGTCCATGACTTGAAATTCTTCCAACCCATTTCCCAAAGCTTTCCATGCAATAGACGCAAAATTTTCTGTCCACTCATTGCATTTTCCAGCTGTCGCTGGAAAATGGCTCAGTTTTTTCTATCCTATCTAAGTTGTTTTTATTGTTAAATTCGCCGACTAAGCTACTTTCTCTGGGAAAGATTTCGTTTCAGTCTCGCTCTGAGGTTCAACCCCGTTCCAGCACGTAATTTCATGATCATACTCTCTGCCGTTGACTAGCATAGATATCATTTTTAGGAGCTAATGAATAAAGTTTAAGTTTCGAACTCGACCTATTCTTCTCCTCAGAATGGCACGACTGTAACAACTTCAGTTAGTCTAGCTAATTAAGCTTCTCCTTTCCCAGCAATCCCAGGCAACTAAAAATAATAGGGGCTACAATAATTTGTTGTGACCGGCGTTCAAAAATCCGCTTGTCTGCACACACACACATATATACATACACACATACATATATATATATATATATATATATATATATATATATATATATATATATATATATATATATATATATATATATATATATATAATATCAAAATTATTTAACTTTAATATTTCCTTAAAAACCTCATCTCTCCCATTCTAATTCCTTAGAATCTTTCCAGCCTCTAAATGTCTTAATCAAAGGAGTGTCCTCGACTTAAAATTCTTTCGATACATTTCCCAAAGCTTTTTGTCCTATAGATATAAATTTTCTGTCTATTCAACGTGTATTCCAGCTGTCGCCGCAAATGGCTCCGCGTTTTTCCTGATTTTAAGAGTTTAATTCGCTGACTAAGTTAATATTAGTTAGATACCATTTTTAGGAGCTAATGAATAAAGTTTAAAATTTGAACTCGACCTATCCTTCTTAACAGAACGGCACGACTGCAGCAACTTCAGTTAGTCTAGCTAATTAGGCTTCTTTTTGCCCAGCAATCCCGGGCAAGTAAAAATAATAGGGCCCCTTGGGAAAATTCTTTCTGTCTTCGCTCTTAGGTGCACCTCTATTCGAGCAGAATGATTTTTGTGTCTTTCTTTTGTCTGTCGTTGACTAGGAAAGATGTCCGTTTTTAGCAGCTCTAAAACAAAGTTTTAATTAGACTTGTGCCGTTCTCTTCAATGTACGCCGACTGCTTTTTTATTACTGCTAAGCTGATTAGGCTTCACGTTGCCCAGCAGTTGTATAATTCCTGGATTACACACACATATATGTATATATATATATATATATATATATATATATATATATATATATATATATATATATATATATATATCACATGCGGCCAAATCTCTAGGATGGCCTTTAGAATAACTACAGAGTCTTTTAGCTCTTCGAAACTTATGTCTAAGATTATTGATATGGTGTTTCCAAGTTAGATTTTTGTCAACAGAAACACAAAGGTGTTTGCCAGTATTTGACCAGGGGATGTCAGTATTGTAAATTTTATTGTTATTATTAATGTAAAAGAATGGACGTTTTCTCGGGAATATGACAGCTATGCACTATTCAGTGTTTAAAGCTATTTTCCATTTGGAGAGCCACTTAGTAATTAGGAGATATGTTTATTGAGGGCAGTTGCGGCATATGTATGATTTTTAAAAGAGCGGTATTTATCCTAAAATTTATGCATATTTATGCTAAAAAGAGCGGTATCATCGGTGAAGATAGCAATGGTGTGTGAGGGTATTGTGGAATATCGTTTATGTAAGGATTAAGGGTTGAATAGAGTGGGTCCGAAGATAGATCCTTGTGGGACTCCAATGAGTATGTTGTGTGTTGAAAAATGTGCTATAAATTTTAACCTAATATCTTCTGTTGTTATCATATGAATTTAAGAGGTGTATGAGGTCGGGTGGGAAGTTATTGTTAATAAGTTTGTGAATCAGAGAACCCAGATAGCAAATTTATTTTGCAGCAAACTTGCAGCAAGTTCAGCATGACAAGTCTGCAAGTTTGATACAAGACTGCAGCAAGTCTAAGAATTTTCGATTGCTTCAAGGTTGTCATGACAAGCTTGCCACAGTTTTGCAGCAAAATAGTGTTGCAAAGGAGTGGTCGCTTTATGTTCCGTCTAACTTACAGGAGTTTTGCTGCAAGTTTGTCGCGCCAAATTTGTTATGACAAGATATTATCCAGAAAAAATCAAACTTGCTGCAAGTATGCATGCTATCTGGGAAGATTCCAGATCTAATGAAAGGCTGTCTGAATATCTAAGAATAGTGCAGCAGTAGAGTTTTTGATAAGTTTGTATCTGCCTCGAAGGTGGCGTGCAAGACGCTTATATTAACTAATTCACCCAAAATCAACCTACACCAAAATGTAGTGCACCGTATATGTTGCCAAATTTACTATAACGAGTTTGATCATCTTTAGCTCTGATCACAGGCAATATTCTTCTTGGCATAGACTCAATAAGTTGTTGATACCATCTTTTGGATTGGATAGATCTGAGTAAAATAATTTCATACAAATATTACTGAAAAAACTTTTATTGAATTTCAGTTATCTTCTAGGGATAGGAATTTGCCCTATTAAAATGATTCATGCAAGATTACCTTTCGGAAGCTATAAAAGACAGCATTTAGACATTCTATTGTTTCCTGGTTTGAAGGAAGCCGGGATCACTAGAATAAAAATAAAAGCAAAAGATCATAGCACGTGAACATTTCAAATTTGATAGCGTTTCCTTATCAAGAGAAGGACGTGCAAACTAATAGTATGAGAACATCAGGTGCTAGGGCCGAGCTTAAGTCAACAATATTCAGGGAGAGTCAGATAAGATGGAACAAAGTTCACCAACTATTTTGTCCGTTCTAGAATATCACACCTGCTTGGAGTTGTAACTTGAGTACTTTATCTCCCTCTTATTGTTTATTCTTTAAGAATCGCCATATGCAGCTTTGAGAAGGGTTTGCCATTTCGTCTTGGTAAGAAAACACACTCCACAGATAATAGCTATCTACGAAAAAAAATTGACATCGTATTGAGATAAATCTCAGTTATGCACATTAAAAAATTTACTTTTCTAACAGTTGGCGAAAATTTTCCTTTATCTTTTGAAAACGTGAGAATCATGACGTCTATACGTCTGGTTGTAAGATTAAAGTGGTTAATATTAAATTTATTTCGGTTACTGAAATGGTTAACATTAATCTTCGGAGGATTTATGCATTGAACAGAAGATGGTACTGGGAAGGCGTGAAAAATACCATAAAAGGAAAAATTCATATAGTTTTCTTCAGAAACTTTCTAAATGTATCTAACAAAATATAGTATGGGTTACTCAAACCCGCACATGTACACACGCGCATGCGCACACACACATATATATGAGCGTATATGTGTATACATACGCATATACTTACGACTATAAATATATACGCATATGTGTATATATAAGCATATACTTACGAATATAAATAAATATGCATACGTACTACAGTATTTCAGACATTTAATTCAATTAATCAATTGTATTCTACGAATTAAAGAATAAGTAGTTAACTTTTATTTTTAATTACTATGCAACATAGTAATCATTTAGATGTGTAATGTTACATTCTAAAAAAGAATTTTTTACGAAGGTTTTTTTTCTGGCTTCTTTAAAATTAATACCGTAAGATTTATGCAATTTAAAACTGATTAATATAGTTAACATCAATCCTGGAGTGTTGAAATTTTTACTATTTAAATATGTTTTTGGTTTTAGTCAATGCAGCCATATTATAAAAGACGATGGTTAATTAGACTACGACATAATGCTTAAAGGTCATTTCGAACGGATAAAAGCATCCATGCCAGCAGCTGGATTCTCGAACTCCAGTATTAAAAAGCAGCATCCCTGCCATTCTGCCATCATCCGACTACCTAAAATTGCCTTCCATACTTTAATTTAACCAAGCCGTGATATTTGTATACAGATTTTAGAGTTATATATACTATTTAAATTACTGAAAAGATTAAACCATTCTATTCTTCAAGATAAGTTTTAGCTCAGATACATGAAGGCCCAGAATAATTTCATATTTTGGAATTTTATGATTAGCTTTTCTATGTATTATTCAATGCTGTGAATACATTGAGTGGTAAAAAAATTAGAGCCCCCTCTAATAACGTGTTGCTTCACCTTTAGCTCTGATCGCATCTGATATTCTTCCTAGCATGGACTCAACAAGTTTGTTGATACTGTTGATGAGGTCAATCTGACACTGATGGTGTAGTTTCCAAGTGTGAAAGTGAACTTTCTTCCCACAAATGCTCAATTGGATTTATGTCAGGTGAGTAAACTGACCGGGAAAGCAAGTAAATGTTAAAGGATGTTCTTTAAACCAATATAAGTCTTATCAAGCACAGTGGCGAGGTGCATTTTCCTAAGTAACTATGAGAGAGCATTCCAACCAGAAACGAGTGCACGTGATCAGCAACGATGTTAAGGTAAGATGCATTGTTTAGAATTGTGCCCATGGATATAAAGGATACAGTGTCCCTCAGGAAATCAATTCTCACATCATAATTCCACCCTCATTCTGAAGAGTAGTCGTCTGGCAGAAGGGGTCCGTTAAGCCATATTCTGGTCCTACCATCTACAAAATGGAGAGGAAAAAGAGATTCATCAGGCCCGACTACTTTTTTCTATTTCTTAAGTCACCAATTTCGCCCTTCTTTGGCCTTCAACAGACGTCTTTTTCTTTTGTTCTGTGATACTAAAGACACCTTGATAGTCTCTTGCTACTAAAGCACGTCGTTTGCAAAGGCCGTCTTGTCGTGCGTGGGGATATATTTTGTGATACACCTGTATTGAATTCAGCTGTAATTTATCGTTTTGTTGTGGAATATGCGTGCTACTTACCTTACACTTCCCTTGTTCAACAGAGCTTTCAGACCAAATAGTCTTTATCACTTGAAGTTCTCAACTGCCTTTTTTTAAACTCCTGAGATATTGTTAGGAAGACAAATACTAGAAGAGTCGTAATTTCAGAGATGCTGGCGCCAGCTTTTCTTGCACTGATGGTCATTTCTCTTTCAAGGTCACATCTATTGTCTTTCCTATGTTGACATTAATTTCCGTGATAACATATATGGTTTAACATATAGTTCTTGGATTATTGTCAAAAATTGAACTCTCTTTATATAAGCAACTCTGTGTTGTTACGTCATTTTATATTACTTTACTTTGAAATAAGAGTGTTTCTAATTTTTTAACCGCTTAAATTATGCATATTTGTGCATAAGGAAAGTTATTTCTTGCATCTAAGATATTTCTGAACAATTTATAATTTTTACAGGTGTGAGGGTTATATTTTAGATAGATGAAATAACTTAAATTGTCAGCTTAAGATTTACAGAAAACCTGGGGTTGAAAATTCAGATCAATTGAATATGAATCAGATTTAACAGTGCACACATATGCAATAAAGCTTTTTCTTAACTGTGAGTTTCAAAATGTTCATTAATATCTTACTTTTGTGTAAGGACCTTGCATAGAACGTTTTTAAACATTTGTGCGTTATTGACATTGGTTAATATTTAATTTATTTAAGTTAACATTGTTTCAACGCATTTCGTATATTAAGTTTAAATAAAACTATACATAAATATATAAAGAATCCCCTGAAAGAGATTTAATGTTTCCATACTTTTCATTTATTACCTAAAGACGATTAATTTATTTTCAAAAGTATTACTTTCAAAGTTTTTGCCCTAATGTTTGTTAAATTAGATTACTTTGATTTCTAATACATAATTTAAAAGCAAGAAAGTTTGGGATCAGATTAAAAGTTTGTGAAAGAGTATTTTACTATTGTAGTCTAGTCTCCTATAATGTGGTATATTTATAACGCGATTTCCATCGAACGCGGAGCGATAATTCCGTCAGCTCTCTTATAACGCGATTTCCTTATAATGCGTTTCATGTATAACAACATTCCAACTCAAATGGCTTAAAAAGTGTATCTATGGTAGCCCTTATACCATACCTTAAATTTTTGTAGTTGCCATTTACAGGGTATTCCTAATTCCAGGGAATTTATCTGGTAATTTTCCTAAAGAGAAGCAAACAATAATGCATTTCTCTCTTTTAAGATAAAATTAGCCCTTTATTGCATGAACTTTGTATTATAGTCTCTAAACCTAAATTAAAATGTATAAAAATAGATATTTTCATGGCTTATCCATTATAAAAGTTTTATACTGTATTACTCACAGCTTAATACTTATAAATGCAGTTTTTACATAGGTCCGAATAGGTATTTATGTACAATTTATTTATATCTGAGATCATATATAACAAGATGCGAATTCATTTAATTTGTATTAATTTTGAGGTTTTTAAAATGTGTTTTCCATATAACGTGGCAGTAATTTCCTTATGAAGCGGTACAAATTAATCTGATTTGTATTTTTCTATTCTTGTCAGAAGGCGGTTTCCATAAAACGCATTTCCTGATTTTAATTAATTCTGAGTTTCATATAAAACGGTTTCCATATAACACGATATAACTTA
>CM063503.1:69555891-69573391 GCA_032207245.1 Pardosa pseudoannulata
GGCATTTTTTCAGAAATTTAATTTAAAGTTTTTAATACATAAATTTCTTACCTTTATTAACCAACAGTTACCTAAAATTCCCTTACCTTGTAGCAGAGACTCATGCCTGAAACTTTTCTTCTGAAAACATATTGAATAATATCTAAAATATAAGTTATTGTGGTCTCTTGTGGTCTTTAAAGTAGAAAAAAAATATATTTAAATAATTTTTAATTTTGCGGCATATTTTCATTGGAACTGTAATTTTAATCATAATAGGACATTACTTATAAAAATATTACGTGGTAATCGATTTACTTGGTATCATATGTAAACTTAGTACTGTAAAAGGAATTTTTATTATAGAAATAACAGTTCTGATTTCAGTCGATATATGGGCTCGAAAATAAATTATTGTCCGAAGCTTGAGAGATCATCAAATGCCGATCTAAATAAAAAAAAAAATAGTAATAGATACTGGAAGATTTAGGGTAAAGAATTACCCTTTATCTTCACTAAAAATGAAAAACCATTCCAAGAAGAAATTATAACAAACTATTTTTTAACTGTCCTCAAAATTTACGGTAGAATGTAATGTCTTAATTTAGTTCATTAGCAGCTATTTTTTCTTTTTTCTTAGAACTTAAAAGATTTCTCTCTAGACTTGTAAAATCCCGATTTGTATGTAGTCGGTTACATTAAATAATCAAAAGATAATTGAATCTTAAAGCTTTTTATATAACTATATAATAACTACTACCATAATTTAATAAATTGGAAAAGTTTATATTTCATTGTGTTTGGAAGTTCATCGTACTTTTTAATTGGTATCTATCGTTAAAGCTTCAGAACAATTATGGACAGAATGGTTACATAATACTCTAGAAGTAGTAAAAATCTTAAAACTTTTATGTTCTTCCAAAATGAAGACAATAATAAGGTGTGCGTATGCAATATGTGCTTATCAGTTTGGTTTGGGGTGCTTTGGTCTACTCTTTTACAACACGAGGGCTAACGAGACCGGGGCCTACTGCTTAAAGCCAATTCCGAATGGCTATGAACATCAATGTCACAGTGGGATTCGAACCCATGAACTCTGGTACCGAAAATCAGAGCCCTAATCATCTGCCCACCGTTGAACATACATGAAAATTATTGTTTACATCATGGTGCGTGCATATAATAATCGTCCTGGTAAATCACTTTCTCTACCTAACATTGTCCATGCGTTCAAATTTCACTGCTAGCATGAATGTTTGTAATAATCGAGAATCGAGTTTAAGAAGTAGGACTCGGTGTAATTGGTTCTGATATCACAAAATATTTTCCGTAGTAGTGCTCAAAAGAATCCCCAAGCAGGTATGCAAGTTTCAATGCAATACATTCAACAAAATCTTGTAATTCGGTGTTTTACGTAATAAATGCTAATTTATATTACTTACCTTGATATTTTCTACTTTTCATCCGTTTTCGGAGAATTGAACTATGGTGAGGTTTTGAGTGATAGGAAATAAGTTGGAGGAAGTGAATCTCACTTTTATGCTAAGTGCAGACATCACTTCTCCACCTCCTTCCCGTCTCTCTTTGGCAGCATTCAGGTTGCAACATAAAATGTACATATACAACACAAAATATAATGTTCATATAAAATGTCATTTACAGTTTTAATGTGGGATAAAAGATTCTATTATAATAAATATCTGACCGAAAAAAAATAAGAACAGATGAAATTATTTCTTTAAAAACCTTATCTTTTCACATAGGACAGATGTTGTTGAATATTAATAAAGAGATATAAAAGTAACAAAAGTATATGTTACCTATATGAGCAACAATGGATCGTCTTCCTTAAAAATCACTATGTTCAGAATTAATGTCTTTCACACTGACTTAATAGAAATTTAACCTATTTTGAAAATTAATAACTTAGTAGTGTAATGGAAATTTAAATATTGTGAGAAAGAATGGTAGAATTTAATACAAGAATTCTAGAAAGAATTAAATTTGGTTTTGTTTTACAGATATTTAAAGTCGGATGATGGCCGAAAAGCTAGGTGATTCAGATGGTCATAGACAAACAAATACTCAAGAAAGGAATTCTCATGGTTCTCCAACCAATCACTTAAGTTACTTGCTTCTGTCGACTCGCAAATTTACCAATATGGAACTGAACGATCTCAACTAAATTCTGATGAACCTGTTACAAGTCATATGTTCACTAGTTTATTTATAAATCATATCGTCCAGATCACACGGTCAGCTCTAGCCTACAGATCCTATTCCAAGTTCTTGGCGGTCGCTGGAACGATTTGGGGTACTTCGAAGAATGTCTACAGCACGGGGCTGCTTCCGTACTTGTCATCTACCCTCCATCACCGGGACTTATTAGCTCACAAATCTACCAACATGGAGCTTAACGATCTCAACTTAATTTTGAAGAACCTTTTACTGGTCGTATGTTCAATAGTATATTTATAAATCATATCGTTCAGATCACACAGTCAGCTCTAGCCTACAGATCCTATTCCAAATTCTTGCCGGTCAGTGGAACGACTTGGGGTACTTCAAAGAATGTCTACAGCACAGGGCTGCTTCCGTACTTGTGATCTACCCTCCATAGCAGGAACTTATCTAGAGGGTCTCGCGTACATACGGGTCAGGTCGATGCATGAATATCACCCAGTTATTATAATGTATTATATGAAGTTTTAAAAAACTGTAACACAATTTATTCAAAATGGTCCTATAACGTTTCCCTAACAGTTAAATGTACAAGGAAGTGTGATAATTTTTCTTTTTTTAAAATGAAAGTATTATTTATGTAATTAACTTCCTGGTAATTTAAATTAGCAATGACATATATGACTATACTATTTGTTATTTATCCTGTTGATTAACATTATACTTTTAGCTGGTTTTTTAGCTAAAATATTTACTTTAGGATAAACACTTTTATTTCTCAAATCTGAGTGTTCTATATCTAGAGTTGTCTAATTTTTTTTTAAAGTTCTCTTTTTTTTAATTGGAGATTTCTCTTTAAATATAGTAATTCCGGTTCTCTGTAGAACAAGTTTGTGAACTTCAGAATTATTTGTATTATTGTCTTTATTAATTCATGTTTTATTTTATGTATGTTTTATCTTATTACAAATCCGTATTTTTATACGATAATTACGCTTGAGCGACTTTTATAATGAGAAACCTCATTATTTCACATTAAATGATTCATTTACTCAAGCTTTAATTTTTTTTAGTATAATCAAATGTTCTTAGAAGACATGCTACAGTCGCACATATTAGACTGTATCATTTAAAGTAAGTAACTTTTTCAAATATAAGAAAGTGCATATTTCTTATAAACATCGTAATTTTTTTTGCCTCAGAATTTTCAGTAATGAATTTGAATCTACTTTTGTAAAAATACTAACACTAGACATGTTTGGACTTTTTAAATTTAACTAATCCCAAGTTTATATTTCAGAAATAATCAAGTGATAATGAAATTTTGGTATGAAATGCAAACTTAAAGTTGCCATTTATGAGATTCAATGAGAAGTTTGTATAGATTACAGTGTTATACTACAGCAACAATGTAAAACCATTCCTTAACCTCTCCAGGATGAATGTGACTTATACATGTCAGGTAAAGTCACTGCGGTTAAGTCCATTTTTTAAAAAAATATTTTCTAATTCTTAGCAAGTTAAATAGAGTAAATAATATTATTCTTATTTATTAAACATTTTGCTTTTCAAAGTAATCGTTGTTGTAACAATTTTTAATAAATTGGGTAGTATCAAATATTTTACTGATTCACATACGATACACCCGTCCTGAATGGATTAAAATTCACTGAGAAAAGGGCGTTCACTTTTACATGGGGATGCAAAGGATTAATAGCAGTCTTACTTTCCTCTTACAGATGAATCCTTACACAGTATGGACCTGACTTAGTAAAGTAATTTATCCCATGATCTAGATTGCAACACAAATTACTCATATGTCAAATCAAATCTTTCACCCGAAATTAATTGAAGAGGCATTAATTTGTTCCAAAAATATCCTTTCCTCTTGCCCCAAGAAGAAGAAAACCGAAATTTTTTGTTACTTGTTTTTAAAGGAGAAAATATGCTCTTTTAAATAACGGATATTACATAAAACTATATTTAAATAGAAGCATTAAATTGGTTTTCATAATGTAAATAATTTATTTTGAAAATCAAATGATTTGAAGATACCTCTATAAGCTATATTAATTGGTTCTGGGATGACGCTCGTTATTTGCTCGTAGTTGTAATGCGTTTTTCTTGTTTAATTTATTGGAAGTGTAATTAATTCATACCAGTCTCTCCAAACAAACTCAAGTTCGCTCATATTTCAAAATTCCCCTTGTAACTAAACGCTAATAATTGAAAAACTACTTGTAATTCGAAAAAATGGTATGTTGATGCACTCGATGTAGCACTGTTTCTGTTTCTAACATTAAGATTAATAGCAGTACGTTGTTACAAATTGTTAATAAGTTAAATTTACTCTACAACAAATCTCTTAGGCCTATAAAATTTTTAGCCGAAGTTGAGCTTAGTTTGATTATGGTAAAAGTAGAGAGTGGCAGGCTGGAATGTTCAAAATATTATTTATAATTACAAAAGGAAGCCTCTTAAGACATGCCTTAAATCCACGAAAATTTTATTAAAGTTGTTTTCTCTATACGAAGCTCTATACAAAGTTGAGACAGAATGATTTATGTGAGGTATAAGTGTTAAAAATAATCAAATAACAGGAAATATGGGATGTATAGATAAAACGAGTTCATCTTTTTATATATTTCAAGTACCAAACTCGAATATCGAATATGTTACAAAATATCTATTTTGTGGTCATAGCTATTCTCTTACAATCTATCATTATCTTAAAGAAATATTTCACTGAAAATGCTTAATGTTTTAAACACTAAATCATCATTTAATTTAGAGCAAAATATTCAGGAGAATATTAATGGGTTAATTATGCCGCATTGCTTACCTTAAACATTTTGTCAGATGTTGAACTGATTAAATGGTTTATAAGTGATTGGAAATGGAAAATCACGTTTTGAATAAATGCTTCTGTTGTGAAGGCAATGTAAAATAGGTAATATGAAATATAATATTTTTGAAAAATTTTGGTTAATCAGAGAACCATTTTTGTGAACAATTACACATCTCTTGATTTCTCTACCTATTAAAAATCTCATGAAGTCATTTAAAGTTTTTACGCTATACCACATGGTCCTATTTTTTCAAAGGAAATTTTAAAAAAGCATTATAAAATAAAATACCTTTAACACATGGTTGCTTACAAACATCTCACTTTGAGGTAAAATTCTCTCGTTCAACTTACCTTTAGGAAAAATTTCGCAATTTCTTTCATGATTTATCTGGTCCCAGTTTAAAGTCGCGATGTACCAAACTTTTCATTCATTGGTAAGTTTTATAAAAGTGATTCTCTTAGTATTACTAAACAAAATATAAAACACAAATCAAAGTTGCACTTACCTGTAGATCACGATGTGGAGCAATTTTACACCTGTATCAGCTGGAAGAGATAGATCTGGCATGTAACAAATTGGAATGTCTAGATCTATTGTTCCAACTAACACAAAGTGCAAAGGGTATGATTTGAAAAAATTCTCTTTTAAGTTTTCATGACAGCAACCTGGCACTTTAAAGCTTTTCTAAAAGATTATGTTAAAGTTTATATAATACTAAAATATATGTAAATGCAAAATAATTTATGTTATGCTAATTACAGAAAGGAAGTTGCATTAGGTATTATTACTTACCGTATTCAAGTAAAAAGTATTTTAGTAATATTATTTAACAGTTTTATTGCACCCTTATATGTGGAGTTTAAATATTATTTAACTTTATATTCCTAAAACAAGACAGGTACAAAGATGAATTTCTAAAGGTTTATATCAGACTAATTTCATTCCTATCTCGGTTTAACGAGTTGCAAAGTACAAGTTAAACGCCTTCTAAACCAGGAAACTAAATTTTTAACTGAGATAAATTTTTAATGATTTAAAAAAAAAGAAGTTGAAGACATGCATAGTTAAGAATATTATGTTTATAAGTAATAAGTTATATGTTAAAATCGAAATATCCAGCTTTAATTAACTAATTAATTCAGAACACAAGCATAATTTCGTCATATTTTGGGATAAAAGCAGCTTAAATTGTATAAGAAAATATTAAATTCATATTATTTGTATCATCTAATACTATTTTAATTTGGATAAACCCCCGAGCAAGGTTTTACCAAACGGAGATAACTTTTATTGAGGCTCTCCTAGGAAAATAAAAATTCCACTACATTCAGATAATTTTTTTTACTTACTTGGCAACAGTCTTCTGTCCAATCCAGTCTCTATATACTTCATAAAATCTTAATATGAATCCAAATAAAAATTTTAAAAGCTTTTTTTAAATTCAAACATATTTTTGAAACAAATCTGAAAGCTAGTAATAAAGAATCTCTCGTCAGTATATTGCAATTACACTTAGTAAATCTGAAATATATCTCTATGAATACTAAATATAATGATTTAATTTTTTAATCAACAATTTTTTAATGCTCTAAAACTATTGTAAGTTAATTTTATTTTATTTTTGTCTGATAATATGTTAATCCTTATTAAGCAACAACAGAGGCGTAGCGGAAATTTTTTTTTTTTCTGTGGGGATATCCCACTTTAAGTGATATCTCAAGATTATTGCAGCAACCTGTACATACATACATACATACATACATACATACATACATACATATATATATATATATATATATATATATATATATATATATATATATATATATATATATATATATATATATATATATATATATATATATATATACAGCAATTATTATGGAAAGGCTACAACCCCTATACCTCAACTCTCAGCTACGCCACTGGGCTGGAAGTATGTTTGAAATATATTTACAGTGTATTTTAAACCCCAAATTTCCTATTTCATTCACAAAAATTGGATTCTGAATGAATATTGAATATTCCTTGCGTTGGGTTTACTGCCATATCTTAAAAATAATGTTATTCTCTGAAATTCGTAATCCAGTAATGTATATTATCATATCCAGCAATGTATGAATGACACAGTTGATATTTTAGGAACAATCTTTTACCATGAAAAATTCATATTAATTATTTATAATTTTAGAAAATTATGACCTTTTTACATACTAGTCTAAATTAAAAGTACTATTGAGTAGATTTATATAAATAAATCCATCTTTTATTTAAGTATCAGTTTCCGTTAAAGATAACCTAATGATCATAAAAATAAGTAAGTTTAATCATGTAGATATAAGTAACTACATTATAGCAGGTTTATATATACATATATATATATATATATATATATATATATATATATATATATATATATATATATATATATATATATATATATATATATATATATATACATTCCAATGTTTAATTGTATTTAAATTTGAGCACTGAATACTAAATTTTTTCAGGAGAATTAATGCATTTATTGCAAAGATTAAAATTACTATTGAATTAATGCTAGATTTATATTTGTTTCTTTGCCAATCAATATCTGAAAGGTAATTTCGCTCTGTTCAAAAATATTGAGTAGTCTAAATTTACGAAATTTAACTGCCTACATAGAAATTCGCAAAAGAGAAAAGCTTTTTTAGCATGAAAATTCATTTTTAAAATAATTTTTTTAATATATTTTTGTTTGCTAAAGCAGAAAAAAATATCACTGAAAGAGTAAATTTTTTCAATGTTATGAGACATTTTCGTTAAGATTTCAGAAAGCTTATCTAACGATATTTTATGCTCATTTACTTTTTATATAATAATGTAACATTAACTTTGAATATATTTTAAAGTAAATTAACTTAAAGTTTAGGTCTTCAGCTTTTGAAGAGCTTTAGAAGAGAAAACTATAAAACAATTTTAACCATATTATTCATGAATTATTTGTGAAGTTTTTATTCCTATTTTTTTATTATGAAGAGGATATTCTGTACTGGAAAATTTCCTAAATATCATTTAAATACACATAAATATTACATACAGCTAATAAGTTTATATTCAAATTAAAAATACTGAAAAAGCATATTTTAGCTTCAGAAGTCGTAAGATGTATCTGTTATAACACAAACATATATATTTAAATTTTTTTGGTCTTTTGCTGTAAATATATCTTTCAACATAACATTTATCATGATATTTTTATTTAAAAGTTATTCAAGGGGTACTTATTAAATAAATTTTATAAATGTAGTTATTCATCGGCGATTTAAAGATTATTCGCTTTCTTTAATAAACTGGATCTATTGTTTTTACTTCTATTGCTTTTATACTTCTGAAACACTGTATAATGGTTTTACTATGCAATTTTTTGTTCTAACATTACGAAATATTGATTTTTACAAAATTTTTGTTCTAACTATTCACAAGTAAAAATTGCTTGTGAAGATTAGACAACATCCTTATAATTGATTTAAAAAAATCGAGATTCATTATACTTGAAAAATTATAAAACTGAGTATTTTATGCATATACTATAATTATTGAAATGTACACTAAATTTAGTAATTTATATTATGATTCAGTAAAGTAACAAGATAAATAATCATAAACAGACTTAAATATATTAACTTAATTTTTTATACATTACTGCTTGATCTATAATGTAAAAATGCTGTGTTCATTCCTTAACTAAGGTTCTCTTAATACATTAATTGCAAGTATACTGTCAAATTTTTCTTTCTATTCATAGTATTTAACTAATACATCTATAATGTTTGAATATAAATAAAGAAAATACAAAGTGAAAATTCGAATTATACAGAAAAAATTAACAGTTTTGCATTTTAGATCTTCTAACAATCTATCACATTTCAGAAATGTAAAGAAATTTTTTTCTATTGCATTCAAATCAGTAAAGTATATTTTACTAGTAATAAAAATCCATTTAAGGGAATATTTTTTATTCCATTATGCTGAGTATAAAATTTTATGAAATGAATTGAATATAAAAAATTGAAATTCTAAAAGAAGGGCTCATTTTTCTTATAAATTTCATGAATAAAATTATATTACTAAGAAAAGAAATGAATTATATTCATTTGTTGAACTGACGTCATGCACATATTCACAAAAATTGTATATCTTTCAAAAGGGTGGATATTTTACAAACGTACATAAATACTGAAAGAATATATTTCGAGAAAAACTCAAATCATCATAATATTCAGCATATTACTATGTTTGTTTACATTGTTTTATATTCATTAATCTGGGATTAAATCTTTATTCCTATAAAAACTAAACATTTTGAAATCGGCAAAACACCTATTATTTTTTTAAATAGAAATTGAAAAATCGAGTTTTTAAAGGTTGAGAACATCCCAATTCCGTTAAATAAAGAATTTGCTTACCTAGGAAAACCATCGTATCTCAATCCGTCAATATACTATTGGAAATGTCGATTCAATCAAAGGATCTGAAAATTCATGAGATCCCGTAGTTGTGTCTGTTAACAACAATGGCAAGTAGACTTGTGGTTAGCAACCAAGGTAGGGTACATTATTTATACGTAGCTGATAATACCCGTCGCAAAGGAAACCTGATTGCATCAAGAGTCCCAGCGTCGGGACAAAGTACTGCACATTTAGTGGAGAGCAAACATTGGCGATAAGGCTCTCTACCTCGCATAACACAATATGTAGTAAGGCGGCGGCTGCTTTGTATAACTGTGTGTCATTCCTTATAACCTTAACTTCTATAATACATATCTCTACTAGGTTTTACCATAAAAAAGAGTCACCGTTCGATTGCGCAAGATTTCCTTTAAGGTTGCAAGGGACGTTTTCCATGTCGATAAGATCATAAAGAAAAATCACATTTTCCCAAGAATGCTCTTGAAAGATTATTTTCCTGGTTCGCGGTTTAGCTTGATGATAAAGATGTCACTGTTTTGAAACATTCATCTTCACAGTCAAACGAAGAACGAATTTCTTATCGGCAAATATAACGAAAATTATTTGAAACAATACATGTCTAATTTGGACTTCCTACTAAAATATTTTCTTCCGGAAATATTCAAAAACTTTAATTTTTCCAATAATAATCGGTTTCTTAGACTGCTATTTTAAGGAAAAAATAATTTAATGAGTAAAATCTTTTGTATGTTATAGATATAATAAACACAAATTATTTTGAATTAAAAACAACATTACAGGTTGTTCATAGTCTTTCCCTGATTACAAAATTTTATTGTAAAATAATTATTATAATTCCGCCTATCGTTATTTCGATATATTTTAAAGACCTTTAAAAAGTTTTTATGTAGTAACAAACGTCAGTAGATTTCAATGTGAATATTCTCTGTATCTCAAAGAATATCAAGACAGTATTCCAATTCTCGCCCCACTCTGTAACATTTCGGTTGTCATTCTCAGCACAGCATTTGTGATTCTAACTTCAAATGGTCAAACGATGGCAGAATGAGTAAAACGCTGCGTGACGGAACTGGAGTTTGTGGATTCAAATCCCACTGTTGGCATGGGTGTTAGTAACCTTTCGGAATTGGTTATAATCTGTAGTTATTAATCCTCACTTAGCAGAATAGTAGATCTTAGCAATCTAAACCAGCCAACCAATCTAACTTTTAGTGTATAAATATCTTAAACCGGAAATGCAAACATTCTGTAACCCTAGGAGAAAAAAAAAATTCTAGCGGAATATTATAGGCGAGCGTGACTACAAATTCTTGGTCTGTCGGAAAAGCTAGAGGTGTCCTTAAGTTTTGGATACTGTTCTTTGATTAATTCCCCGTTTGGAGAATTTCATCCATAACATTCTCAAAAAGGAAGCTGCAGAACTTTCAGTGGCTAAAAGACGGCCGCATGTATAGGCCCCTTATTTTCAGTACTGTAGTCCATGAGTTCAAATCACACTGTTGGCAGTGATGTTCGTAGCCATTCAGAATCGGTTATAATCAAAAGGTTATGGTTTCATTAGCTCTCTTGTAGCAAAATAGTAACCAACCAAAATAGTAAACCAACCAACCAACCAGCCTGACTTTGAATATCGTAAACCGGAGTTGCAAACACTCTGTAAACAAAACAAACAAACAAAAAATCTCGGGGAATAATATAGGTCGAGCTTGGAGTACAACTTCTTGGACTGTCGGAACCACGATGTCCTTAAATGTTCACTATTATTTTATTGGCCCCACGTCTAGAATATTTTATTCATAGCATTGTCGAAAATGACACTGTACAATAATGAGTGATATGGAATCATGAAACCAAAGAGCGCATTGAACTTTTGCATTCATCGGCGTGATAACAATTGAATATATTACATCTCTATTTCTGCATTAATTGCATCATCCGTTGGTCACAATGAAATTTAAAAACAAAACTGTTCTGTAATATACTGTTTATAGTGCTATATTTAATAATTCATTCTTAATAATGATTCGTAAAAAGAGAAAGGTTTCGTGACCATCTTGTATATACTAAAGCTCTCTAATCAGCCATCGTGTTGCAAAATATTAGCCATAATGATCTTAACTAAACCAACAAAAATTGTTAAATGTAAATACTAAAACCAACTCATAAAATATTTAAGGTGATAATGGACAACCAGAATGGTACGATTTGAGAGAAAATTAGATATTTCTGACGTATTGTAAAATATAACGAAGAATAAGCAAATATAAGAGGTTTTTAAAATCATTTATCATTATATAGTGAATATAATAATTACTGAAACATATAATACAAATCCACTATATAATAATTCGAAATCCACCCCTTCCCCCTTTTGGAACGTTTAATGCTATTATTTCAAGTCCTATTTTCTCCAGTTGAGAGCAGGCGATTAAATTTATTGATTTATCGCATAATATAATAAATAGGTAAAAATGACATTTTTTTCTAGCATTATGACGTCATTCCTTTAACCATCTCATTTAATCATTTCTTATTTTAAATTATTTAAATATCGTCTGCATTATTTTCATACGTTTTATTACTGAACTTATACGTAAATAATTTCTTTTATATTTTTATTAAATAATAGATTAGGTACATATGTGATAATTTTAAATTAAATCATCGATTATTTTTTTGTTGTAATGAAAACTTTATCACCAGTATTACCTACAAATTTTTTCATAGAAGTCTAGAAGTCTATTTCATGGACTAATAAATATCTAGCGTTTAAGTTATATATCTTTGAAAATTAAGAAGTTTGTTAGTTTGTGTGTTTGTTTTTTATACATAACCACACGGTTTGACTAAATGAATTCAACGTGATTCTAAACTGCATTCACAGTATCGGGAGATTTTAGAGAAGTATGAAGATAAACAAATTATTGAGCGTGTATCAGATAATTCTCAGTCAAAAAACCAAACCATTTTTTTTACATCCCTCATAGGGTACTTTACAATTCTAGAATATTAAAAATTTTACTGTCCCGTCATATGAAGGGTTATATGCTAGTAAGACTAATAATAACCTTAAAAGGTTTTTCAAAATAAATATTTTTTGTACTTTAGGAATATCAGAAACAGTCCATATGCATTTTTAATTGCCACATCCATTGGAAAATTCTCCACAATCTGTCTTATAGTATATAAAATCAAAGCTAGTTTAAATTGTTTCGGTATACAAAATTTACCAACCATCCAACCACCTTCAAACTCAAAATTCTGTAATTTCAGAATACGGAATTTAAAATTCGAACCACCTAAAGATGAGAGCGTTTGACATTTATCATTATCTCTCTCCACACCACAAGCATGTTGACCGTTATGCTGCGGAATCACCATATATGCGACCGACACAACTATCTAGGAGGTAAGACAAAACCAACACTTCCTGTTTGAAGTTTCTAATACGTGGTCTTTATCTTTACTTAATGTAAAAACTTATTTTTTATCAAATGTGTTTAAAGCTAGAATCACGGAAGCGGTCCTGTTTATTCTTTTGTAAAATTTTTTTTCATATATAACAATTATATTAAAGATACCTCTTTTGGTTGTTTTAAAAATCATTTTTATTAAAGGAATATATCTGAAATGACCTCCTTTATGAAAACATAAAGGTATTTAGTAATTGAAACAAAACTTTCACTGCATATGTTTACAGAAAATAAGTCGGAATGCTGAAAATGTATGCATTTTGTTATCCCTTAAAGCTGGAATTATTTTTTTATTCAGCATAAAATCTATTATTATATTCAATTAAACTGAAAAAAATTCTTTTAAAAAAAACCCTCCTTTCTAGGAAAATATAATCCTATCTGTAAGAATACCCTAGATTTAAATGTATTAATTTCCGATTTTTAAATAAATATAAAGAAGATTGTCTATAGGTTTGTATGTCTTAATACTTTGTCTACAGTTTAATTTCCGACCTCGATGATATTTTACACACTAGACCTTCTCGATGATAGGAAGGACATTATCTGTCTATTGGTTTGTATGTCTTAATACTTCGTCCACAGTTTAATTTCCCAACTCGATTAAATTTTACACATTAGTCCTTCTCGACGACAGGAAGGACATTATCTGTCTATTCGTTTGTATGTCAACACTTAGTCTTCTATGATATTTTACTCACTAGACTTTCTCCACGACAGGAAGGATATTGTCTGTCTATGGGTTTGTATGTCTTAATAGTTCGGCCACAGTTTAATTTCCGAACTCGATGAAATTTTACACAACAGTTCTTCTGGACGATAGGAAGGACATTATCTGTCTATTTGTTTGTATGTCTTAATAATTTGTCCACAGTTTAATTTCCCAACTCGATAAAATTTTACACACTAGACCTTCTCGACGACAGGAAGGACAATATCTGTCTATGTATTAATACTTCGTCCACAGTTTAATTTCCAAACTCGATGCTTAGTAAAACGTCACACGTAATATTTGCCAACTATTTCGGATATTTTAATTTCCCTTTCTAGAACTTAGACTAAAAAATCGGACTTAATCATATAGATTGACTATATCGTACAGTTTATTTATTTATTTATTTAAAAAAAAAAAAAAAAAAAAAAAAAAACAATTTTTACTTTTTTTTTTTTTTCCCCGAAAGCTCGATTTTGAAAAAAATTTACAAAACAGATTTTTAAATTTTCCTGCACACTTTCGAAATTCTTCTATTCGGGGTATTCTTGCATCATTAAAATGTTCAAAATTTCCTTTCTGCAACTGTTTAATTAAAAAAAAATTCTATAATTCCGAATTTTTTTGCGATTTTTTAAAAGAGACTCATAAATCGACTTAAACATTTAATAAATATGTTAATTTTCAGCCGAACGGCACAACATTTTTTCCAAAAATGTGTATGCAATAAGCGGCAACTCAGAGATTTAAAGAGTTTTTTTCAAAGAGTTTTGTAAATATTTATTTATTTTTTGAATAAGCTTACAATATCTTCATAAATTCCCACGTCACTATCATTTTCTAATTTACAGGGAGATAAATATCTTGCACCCTGCATGCGCTTTTTCTAACGAAAACCGGAAATTGAAAATAATAACGACATTTCACACTTGACTTTCAAATGCTTTTTGTCAGGGAAGTTATTAGCAAATATTTTGTTTGATAACTCTACTGACAGACAAACGTAAAACATTCTGCAAACTCATGCTTTGCGTTTAAAATAATGTTTCTTTTCTATTTAAAAAAATGACAGCTTAATTAGATCTTTGTAAAATTTCATACTATTTACCGACAATCAAAATAATCAATTTTAATCTAAATTAAATGTAAAAACTCGTCTTTACCTGGGCAACGCTGGGTCTTTCAGCTATTTTTGTTATATTTATTATTTATAGATAGTAATAAAATGTTATATTTTGTGTTTTGAATACAGATAAGTTTTACATACAGAATGTAACCTGGGTAATGAAACTTAAATCTGATTCAATCCTTCTAATTACTCGTCCACGATCGTAGGCACTCAAAGGATGTCTTGAAGACATTTTTCACTTAATCATTGTCGCACTACATATAATGTCACAAAAATAAGTTCAACAACCTAGAGCACTATTTTCATCAAACACCTAACTGCATGAACTTTCGAATGTGTAAAGATTTTTCGACCACGGTCTTTTATGTAGATACCAAGTCCCGCCCTACTACGCTCTCGTTTAACTTTATTATGACTTGTCAGCTATCGGGAACTCTTAAGTTTCAAGATCCAGCTGTTCCTTAGCAATTGCCAAGCAGTATGCACCAATAAAAAAAATTCACTCACTTATATTGTCCCCATTATTAAATGGCTTGTATACTTACGACATGAAATATACAAATGCTGACAAACATCAAGCTCAGAATGAAGTTGGGCTTTTGTCTCATTCTGTTTTACAAAGAAAAATTGTTGACCAAAGTACACCAAACCCAAACCAAAATCTAATGCGGCAAGCTAAACTTAATGCCTTTCAACGCTGGAGGAATACTTTGTAATATATTGTTTAGTTTAAGTATATGAATTTGTAATTCTTTTTAAGAATATGTTGCTTTTGTGATTTTTTAAAAAATATTTTATATTTTGTAGTATTTGTACTATTATTCTCTGACCTCTAAAAGCATCTTTAATCAGTGATAGGAGAATCCGTGTATTAAAAAATTATCTCGGAGATGTCCAAGGGGAATTATCGTTTATTTGATTTGAAATAAGGTATCACAGCTACCTCTTTTGCTGTTGAGAATACTATAGGGTCCTTTCGTCTGCGAGTGGCAAACTCAAATATGAACGGAGCTGTAACTTAACAGTAAATTTATTTAGAGAATAAAATAAAAAATTATATTCTAAAATAAGATCAACAGAATTATCCGGTGCGGATCTGTGAACTCTTACGTGAAACGTGTATTCGTGGTATAATCTAATTTCCATATAGCCGCTTTCCGTGAGGCCAATTCTGCGGCAGGCGAAAAGTTTTTGAAAAAATAAATAAATAAAATATAATAAAATTAAAATAAAAAAGGAAAAAATTAATCATTATATTCGATTAAACTGACAAATTTCTTTAAAAACAAAAACCCCTCTTTTCTAGTAAAATATAATCCTAACTTTAGGAATACCCTAGATTGACCCTGATGTGTTAATTTCCGATTTTTAAATATATATAAAGAAGATTGTCTATAGATTTGTGTGTCTTAATACTTCGTCTACAGTTTAATTTCCGAACTCGATAAAATTTTACTTCTATGACATTTATTAAAAACCAGTACAGAACCCAACTTTGCTCTTGCTTTATCTAATATTAGCCTCAACAGAATTATTTGGTGATAGGCATCCGCTCATTGGTTAATGCTGGTGACCACCCACAATACTCTTAAATTATCTTTTTCTAAATTTTGTTTTGTTTAAATTGTTAATTTAAATCCTTTATTTCAGTATTTTTTCTCGCCATCAATCATAACTCGAATAAATTGATGCTATTGAATGATCGTCTTCAAAACTGAATTGTTTAGGATATAATAGCTTTAAGTTTATTTTTCAATTCACTATTTTATGCAATTATTTGGTAATTAGTATTAGAAGACCTTAAAATTTAAAAAGGTATTTTTTTCTATTTAGATTTTCTTTTTCCTCGTGTTTATTGATATGTTTAAAATGTAAAAATAGTCATGAGTCGCTAAAATGCATTCTTTAACACTGGGCTTTCCAAATGTTTTAAGCGACTAAAATGATTAAACCTTTAATGTAATTCAACTGCGTATATTATTTCACACTAGTACCTCAGTTCTACTCACAGATTTTTACGAAAATAAGCCACTTATGAATGCATGGCACGCAATCATGTATATTAAGGTTTCAATGAGGTCTTGAGGCCTTACAAGTTGGAAACTTAATCAAGCTTAATCAGGCTGAGTGCTCACCCCCAGGAATGCAACCTATTCCTAGCTTTGTTTCCGTCCATCTCTACCACTCTTCTAAACATTTAGCCATCACCCTCACCTTCACCATCACCATTCATACCTTCGCTTTCTTCACCACGTTTGCCGAACTATGGCCGAATGGTTAGGGTGCTGGCCTTCGGAACCGGAGTTCGTGGGTTCGAATCCCACAGTGGCATGCATGTTCGTAGCCGTTCGGAGTCGGCTTTAAGCAGTAGGTCCCGGTCTCATTAACCCTCGTGTGCAAAAAGTAGACCGTAGCGCTCCAAACCAAACCAAACCTTCACCACGTTTACCCCCCCTCTTTTCTTATTCTTACACGTTAAATATATACAAGTACATGTGCCGGTTCACTAATATCGGTCTATGATTGATGCATTTTCCCTGGACACAGTTCCTACATTTGTCTCTTTGGTAAGGAGTTCGTAGTTTTAAATTCCATTGCTGGCATGGATTTTACAGCCTTTCAGATTCGACTTTAAGCAGTAGGTCCCGGTCTCATTGGCTATCGTGTAGCGAAAATACTACAGACCAAAGCAAACCTTCATT
>CM063503.1:69578391-69610891 GCA_032207245.1 Pardosa pseudoannulata
TAATACGCAAGAACCCTAATCTTCCTGTCAACATTTTAAGAATGAAGCTTTTCGAGTGCCGTTATCGATCAGATATTTAGTTTTCAAACCCATTTCAGTTCGAGATAGCGAATGAGAGGGAAGAGTTATAAAGTGCTTCTGATTTCATTCATTTTCTTTCGTATTGTGGATAAAAAGCTGTTAACTTTACACATAAGCAAGGTTATTGCAAAATTCTAACGGACGTCTTGTTTTTATATTTTCTTTTTAATCTCCCCTTTTCCTATGGCGGGAAAATAAGTGCTTTCAATTTCTGGTGATGTTGAAAAATTGTGAGAGACACATCTTCGCTAACGAGTAAATGACGATACAATGAAGAAGAATAGATATTAATTTTTTCATTTTAATGGTAAACGCTGGGAATGGTGGATGGTACTAAGTGTTTTTGTAAATTATTAACTTGGAGTTAAGGAACTTTGTGCTGATACGTGTTATTTTTTTAACCAAAATAAATCCTTTTAAACTTCTAATGCTGTTGCAATATTGTGAGAGAAACACGTTGCTATGGAATAAATAATAAAATAATGAATAATAAATATTAATGTCACCATGGGTAATACCTTCGCTTAGGAATAAATGACGATACAATGAAGGAGAATACATATTAATTTTTTCATGGTAATGGTGATCGCTGGGAATGGTGGATGATACAAAGTGTTTTTGTAAATTATTAACTTAGAATTAAAGAACTTTGTACTCATACGTGCTTTTTTTTAATTTTCATTTTTTTACCAAAATAAATCCTTTTAAATTTTTAATGCTTTTTCAAAATTGTGAGAGAAAGATGGTTGCCATGAGATAAATAATAAAATAAAGAATAATAAATATTAATGTATCCATGGGAAATACCTTCACTAACGAATAAATGACAATACCGCAAAGAATAGTAGATATTAATTTTTCATGGTAATGGTGGACGTTACAATGTGTTTTTGTAAATTATTAACTTGGAGTTAAGGAACTTTGTGCTCATGCATGCTTTTTTTACCTTTATTTTTTAACCAAAATAAATTCCTTTAAATTTCTAATGTTGTGAGAGAAATATGGTTACCATGGAATAAATAATAAAATAAAGAATAATAAATATTAGTGTCTCCATGGGAAACACAATCACTAACGAATAAATGACAACACCGTAAAGAATAATAGATATTAATTTTTCCATGGTAATGGTGAACGTTACAAAGGTTTTTGTTAATTATTAACTTGGAATTAAGGAACTTTGTGCTCATACGTGTCTTTTTTAACCTTCATTTTTTAACCCAAATAAATCCTTTCAAACTTCTAATGCTGTCGCAAAATTGGGAGAGAAACACGGTTACCATGGAATAAATAATAAAATAAAGAATAATAAATATTAATGTCTCCATGAAAAAAACATTCACTAACGAATAAATGATAATACCGTAAAGAATAATAGATATTAATTTATCCATTGTAATGGTGGATGTTACAAAGTGTTTTTGTAAATTATTAACTTGGAGTTAAGGAACTTTGTGCTCATACATGGTTTTTCCTAACCTTCATTTTTTATCCAAAATAAATCCTTTTAAATTTCTAATGCTGTTGCAAAATTGTGACAGAAACATGGTTGCCATGGAATAAATAATAAAATAAAGAATAATAAATAGTGTCTCCATGGGAAACACATTCACTAACGAATAAATGACAATACCGTAAAGAATGATAGATATTCATTTTTCGATGGTAATGGTGGACGTTACAAAGTGTTTTTGTAAATTATCAATTTGGAGTTAAGGAACTTTGTGCTCATACGTGCTTTTTTTTAAACCAAAATCAATCCTTTTAAATTTCTGATGCTGTTGCAAAGTTGTGAGGGAAACACAGTTGCTATGAAATAAATAATAAAATAAAGAACAATAAATATTAATGTCTTCCTGTTAAGGGAGGGCGTTACAAAGCGTGTTTATAAATTATTAATTTGGAGTTACGGAACTTTGTATTCATATATATTTAAGTATAATTAAATTAACTACATTGATTTTTTAGTTAGATAATTTTTAGTTCAATTAAAAAATGTTTTGGTTAAATTTTAAAATACTTCTCGTGATTTGATTTTTCATAGATTCCTACAGCATTTTTTCAAACATTTTAAGTTTGAACTATATTTAGATTATTAAAACTCGATTTAAATTTATAATTTTATACAAAATTCAACGAGAGAGCAATTTTATTTTTATAAAAAACCAACGAATGAAAGCGAGTTCAATTAAAAAACGTTTTGGTTAAATTTTAAAATGCTTCTCGCGATTTGATTTTTCATTGATTCCTACAGCATTTTCTTCAGACATTTTAAGTTTGAACTACATTTAGATTATTAAAACTCGATTTAAATAAATAATTTTATATAAAATTCAACCTGAGAGCAATTTTATTTTTATAAAAAATTAACGAATGAATGGGTAGAGTTAAAAAGTAATTCTAATTTCTTTCATTTTTGCATTGTGAAAAACAAGCTGCTAACTTTGATGTTTACACAAAAGAACGGATATTTCAAAATTTTAATGGACTCTTTTTTATGTTTATTTAAAAAAAAAATAACATTTGCTTTTAAACTGAGGCAGGAAAATAAATCCTTTACTGTTTCTAATGCTGTTTCGAAATTGTGAGGGAAATATGTTCACCAATGAATAAATAATACAATGAAAAATAATAAAGATTGATGTCTTCCTGGAAATGGTGGACGATAAAGAGCGTTTTTAGAAATTATTAATTTGGAATTATGAAACTTTGTTAACTTATTTAAAAAATAACCTTTGCTTTTAAACTGAGGCAGGAAAATAAATCCTTTACAGTTTCTAATGCTGTTTCGAAATTGTGAGGGAAATATGTTCACCAATGAATAAATAATACAATGAAAAATAATAAAGATTGATGTCTTCCTGGAAATGGTGGACGATAAAGAGCGTTTTTGGAAATTATTAATTTGGAATTATGAAACTTTGTTAACTTATTTAACAATGTTAATAACTTATTTGAGTATTGTTGTTGTTTCTGATGCCGCTTGGAGAAACTAAGCACAATTTGAGCCATGCACTACTCGTATTAAAGCAAAGGGGTGCGTCTTTCTCTCTCCCTCTCTCTCTTTTATAAACATTGCTAGGGGGCAAGAACAACTTTTCTGAAGTGGGTCCTCGTAATTTATAAACAGGGACCAAGCAGAAGACCCATAGGCTTGGCCTGTCACCCCCTAAGGTATTGTTTGAGGAATGAAGAACATTGTGACCACGATAATAATTTAAGTCACCCACTCCCTTTAAAGAACACGGTGGACTTTACTCTAGCTCGAGCTCCGAACCCACTTAAAGTATAATTAAGCTAATCATACTATTTTTTAATCGGATACTTTTTTTATTCAATTTAATTTTTTTTATTAAATATTAAAATATTCCTCGTGACTTGACTTTTCATCTATTCCTTCAATATTTTTATAAACACTCTAAGTTTCGACTACATTTAGATTACTAAAACTCGATTTAAATTTAAATTTTTATAAACATTTAGACCGGGGCATACCGAATAAGGCTGATTTTCTACAGCTACGAGCACCCATGCCAGCATTAGAACTCAAACTCATATACTCCGGTACCGAAAGTACCGACCTACCATTTGGGTCATCGTTCTGCAATAGCACTTTTGAGCTTGATTTATGTAGTCAGCGTTTCTGGAAAATTTTTTATGCATCAAATTTTAGGTACACGTTATACACTAGATATAATTTTTTGCCTTTTTTTTCCAGTAAAACTCGCTATACACAAGTAAATACGATAATACGATATATATAAACTTATTTTCAAAATAGTTTATATATTTTTAAGCTCCCCGCTTGTTTCATGTGTCGTGTATTTATTTAAGTTTAATTACTTCAACAGAGTTAAAATCTGAAGTAGATAGTTCCACAAAACTAGGTAGTAAAAGAACATCAGAATTTTCTTTCTGAGAATTACCAGGAAAAAATTTGCTGCCATTTGCGATAAATACTTATATAATAAGACTACGCATACTGTTATTTCGCAATGTAAGGTTAATTGATAAAATAATATATGAAAATGGAACTTTCTGTTTTTTACAGTGCAGTATGACATACCGAGCTTTCTCAAACGCTTAAACTAACGGTTATTTTGACGAGAATTTCCCAAGACAATGTCCTGGGTGCCTTCTATGGCTAGTATTTAACAACGATAAATGTAGGCAATAGAAGAATCCAAGAACGAAGAATGCGGAAAAAATAACTTTGGTTATTAGAGGATAAATTCGGGAGCAAATTATTCGAACGGTGAATACGGGAAAATGAATAGTGTAGGAATTATAGATTGAAGTTCCACTTTATTTAAATTGGTATTCGCAATTTGTGTACTCATTTATGTGAAAAAAGAAGCATTTAAATACGCACCTACTTTTTAAGAGTATATTTTCCGAACTGTTTTTACTCACCTCATGCACAATTTTCATCCAAATTTCATAAAATTTGCTTAAAAACTGTCACTGGAGAGCAAAATTGGAATTCAATAAAGTTCGATGACATATTAGAAAAGGGTGGAGAATATATATATATATATATATATATATATATATATATATATATATATATATATATATATATATATATATATATATATATATATATATATATATATATATATATATATATATATATATATATATATATATATATATATATATATATATATATATATATATATATAAATGACATGATCCGAGTGGTTAAGGTATGGAAGACACATTTGATTTCATATATAAACACTTCTTTATTGTAATCCTTCAGTCTATGGCTATGCCATTTTGATATCTTTTGTTCTCATATTTTGCCAAAACAAGCGTGGAGGATGTTATCAGTCCTAGTTCTCACCCAGAACGGTCCTTGTTTGGCATTGCTACATAAGTAAATTCCTATGTCTACTTCCGCGTCACCTTCTTTACTTTGTATAGTTCCGCTCGAGGGTGTGCCTTTCTCCTATTACGCTATCGTTAATGAGTTCTAACTATTTTTAATTATAACTCGCTTAATTCTTAACCCTCCCATTTTTAAAACCTGACACACACACACACACACACACACACACACACACACACACACACACACACACACACACACACACACATATATATATATATATATATATATATATATATATATATATATATATGTATAAAGACATTATTTAAAGGGCTTAAAATAAACTTTGTAATTTTCGAGGGTGCTTTTTTGAAGATATAGAGCTTTTTCAGAATCTACTTTCAACTTTTTTTATATTTAGTATATACAGACCAATAAGCCTCTCTTAATCCGTAAAACATTATATTATAAAGACAGATTTTCATATTCTATTCCATAATAATTTAAAATTTTGGCACAGAAAAATGTTAAAATAAGAAATGAAATTGCAGAAATAAATTGACTCGATACTGGCAATTGAATTTGAATCTTCTTTACAGATACTTTCTGAGAATACTCTGAAATTATGAGTACGTGCACCTCTTTGCCCCCCCCCCCTGTATCAGATTGTAGGTTTGAGTTATGAAAGTAAGCAAATTTTAATAAATGAGCAGGCGCGAAAGATATACTTTTTTATATTACTATAATTTGATAGATTAATATACAGAGAAACGTATATACCTAAATAAATCAGTTCAATATTTTTTTCATACACCAAAGATATAAACAAGTTATTGAGAGCTCTTTTCATAAACTTCATCGGAGTCTCAAGTTGTTATGGGATTTACCACAAACTGCAATTGTGTTAAGTGAATCCCACTTAATGCAATTTCAGCTCAATATTTTAAAGATACCTAAGATATAAACAAATTGTTGATTTCTCTTTCGACTAACTTCAACTGAGTTTTCATATGTAAGGGATTTCCTACGAAGTGCAATGGTATTAGATATATCATACCTCTTTGCTGTAAGTAGTTTATTCCATTATTAGTAGCAGAAAATAACTGGTGATATTTCAAAAGAAAAAGCATATTTTTACAAAATTATGTTTAATTTATGTAGCAAAGTATGTTTAAACCCAAATCACATCTGGAGACTATATACAGGGTAATGTCACATTAATGGGTACACTTCCTACTTTTGACCATTTTCTGATTTTCTAAAGAACTGCTTGGAGTGTTCGGAAACCATGAGTAGCAAGGCTGTAGACAAGGGGGGATTTAGGGGACCGGCACCCTCCAAAATTCTAAAAGACCGTTTTGTGAAAAGAAAATGGACCATATGTGTGGTTGTGTCATCTGCTTAACTGTACATAGACAACGGTGTGTTTACTGATGTTGAATTAAACAGAAGGTGCAAATTATATTCTACCAGTAAGAGCAGACTGATAGAACTTTTAACAACGCATCACAATATTGATGCACAATCGGAAGAAATTCTAAAATCTTTTGCAAGTTTTCAAGGCGAGCATATTTTATAATGTATAGATAAAAAATTTGGACATGTTCATTTTCTTTCAAAATTATTCTTTTTGTTGGTTTTACTTCTGTTTTAAAGATTAGAATTGAATATCATGTATAGATTTAAATGTTAACTTTACTATTAAATTGATTGTGTAGTTACTTCATTACTCATTCTAGGCTTTAATTTTTTTTCATTATATCATTTTTTAATCACTTTGATATTTTAAAACCCCATTGTATTATGATACTCGTTAATGGGTATACATATAACAGAAAACTTACAGTTTTACTGAAGTATCATTCATAAAAAACAATGTCATTCCCCTTGGTCCCCCTCCAAACATGCCGAACGATGGCCAATTGGTTAGTGTGCTGATCTACGGTACCGGAGTTCGTGGTTTCGAATCCCACTATGGTATGGATGTTCGTAGCCGTTCGGAATCGGCTTTCAGCTGTAGGTCCCGGTCTCATTAGCCATCGTGTTGCAAAAAGTAGACCGTAGCACTCCAAACCAACCAACCAACTCCCTCCAAACATAATTTCTAGCTACGACTCTGATGAGATGTGTATGAATTTCCTTACACATTCATATAAAAAATGAGTCACCAGTGCACTTAGATGACCAATAAAAATATTTAAGAAAAAAAGTAGAAATTGATTCATCCTCTACCAAAAAAAGTTACGAATGATTAGTAAATTTCTCCAGATATGATCATTACAATATGCAACTGCAGCAAATTTAGTGAGAAAAGAATCTTTTATTCAAATTTTTGTCGATGCAAATTCGAAGGTATTTGGTTTCATTACCTTTATTGAATTATGTGAGATATATATTTAAAAATTTTTGAGTTTCATTGGCATACAAACGTTTTATTGACTCCAAAAAATGGGAAGCGACAGATATTACAATCATGTTATTGTCGATCATCTGAAAATTTTTTGGTTGATTTAAAAGAAAGACTTTTTGATTTGAAATCAACTGATTTCCCAACTTGATGGTGCAGCCAATATTAGTGGATTTGTCTGATATTTCCCTTATGCAGTAACAAGAACTCGCAGAAAAGCAAAATGATGAGTCAATTAAAACTTTATTTAATATAAAAAGAGCGATGCCATGACTTTGAGAGTAAATCGAAATCAACTATCTAAAGGCAACCAAATGTGCAAGAAAACTAATGTTACCATTTCCATCTTCATATGTAGCTGAAAGCGGTCTTAGTGTCATAAATAGTTTGCTGCTAAAATAAATAAATAAATAAATAAAAATAAAATAAAGTAAAATAAAATAAATATTGGATGGATATAACAAAACGGGGAGACTTCTGAATGAAGTTAACTCATTTCGAACCTGGCATTAAATCTCTTTGCAACAATCAGCAAGCTGAAAGATCTAATTATATTTGAATAATAAATAATTGCTAATAATTAAAATAATATAGAAAGATCTTTTATTAAAATTATTTTGTGTTTTAATGTCAATTCTCCATAATATGTTTCGAAAATTTACTGTGCTGGTTCAATACGTTCATAGAAATTCCATATTGAAACTTATCATTCAATTTTATTTAGTGGATTTTTCAATTTCTTAATATAAAAATTATGAATGTATTAGAGGAGGCATAATAATTTTAGAAACGCTTAGGTAGGACATAGAACAAAAAAGGTTTAGAAACACTGGCTTAGATAGAAACTTTTTTTCTGTTTATGATGAAAAAATAATTAAACATCAGGAGAAAAAAGTTTCAAAAATTCTTTTAAATTTAGAGCACATACGATAGTATTATAGAAGAATTATCTTGAATTAATTAAAAAAATTTAGATAAATAATTATTTATTTTTCTAAATAAAAATAAAACTTAGTGCATCTGTCCTATGGTGCAACTCCCCCACCTCTCACGACAATGGCGTTGGTGAGAGAGTATAAAAATTATGCTGACCTTCATGCAGGCGATCATATCCAGGTAAAGGAAAATGTTGCATTCAGTCAAGTAAACCTTAAATGTGGCGCCATCTAGCGGGATAAGGATGAACTTATTATAAGAAAAGTAAAATGTTAACAAGAAAGTCTGCAACTAGTACTAGAATCAGGGGATAAAATGTAACTTTAAAATCATTAAAATTAAATATTTTTTAATTATTTGATGGTAAGGTAAAAAAAATGTTTTTTTTTCCCATTTTATTGATATTGCATTTCGTACTCAATCAAATACTGCATGAATAAGTCATGTGGTGCCATCTAGCGAGATAAGGTAGAACTGTTTATGTATGAAGAAAAGCTGTTAACAGAATGACACCAGTCATATGCTACCATCTGTTGACAAAATATAACACTAAAATCTGTAAATATTTACAAAATTATTAATTGGTGAAATATAGAAATATAGCAATCAAAGGTATAAAGTCCTATAAAAGAAATGACTTTATTAATAACTATTGTGTGTGACAATCAAGCCGGGCCCATATGGCCGTGAGTCCCTCCAGGATCTGCCCACCACCGCCGGGTGGTGGGCAGATCGCGAGTATTGAGCCACTCAACCTTGTACTAATTCCTTCAAAGCACCCGGATGGCGGGCGTCGCGCCGCAGGCGCAATCTACAAGCGAACGCAGAAGACGGGCACTACATGAGGAGAGAATTTGGAATACTTCCTGGATGCTATGCGGACCTCCTGACGCCGGAATTAGTGAGGGTGGAGCGAACCACGCAGGCTAAAAACTAGTTAATAAGCAAGAGGGAATTTTACTCGTTAGACGGGAAACCGATGGGAGCCAAAAAAGAAGAACAGGAAATTTTGAGAGGTGACAATCGCAACCCTGGGTCTCGAGACCATCACTCAAGAGTCACTGTGACGGAACTTTGGCCCACCATGCGGAACCCCTACTGAAGAGGTTCAATAATTTTAAAAATGATTTTGGCAATAGTTAAAAAAAATATATTGATTGATTAGAAAAAAAATAAGAATGATGAAATAAAAACAGAAAGATTTTTTTTTAATTTAATATTATTACTGTAATACTTTTTATTATCTATTACAATAAGGATGACTGTTATGGTTCCGCGCTTTTATCGGCAGCCGATGGTATCTCTTGGTAAAAGGTCGAAATTAAATCATATTGAAGCATACTTCGGATTTTACCGAGCGACTTTTGTAAAAACTAGGTAAAAGGCCGAAATTAAATCATATTGGAGCATATTTCGGATTTTACCGAGCCACTTTGGTAAAAACTAGGTAGAAGGCAGAAATTAAATCATATTGGAGCATATTTCGGATTTTACCGAGCCACTTTGGTAAAAACTAGGTAATAGGCCGAAATTAAATCATATTGAAGCCCACCTCGGATTTTACCTAGCCACTTTGATAAAAAATAAGTAAAAGGCCGAAATTAAATCATATTGGAGCATATTTCGGATTTTACCGAGCCACTTTGGTAAAAACTAGGTAAAAGGCAGAAATTAAATCATATTGGAGCATATTTCGGATTTTACCGAGCCACTTTGGTAAAAACTAGGTAAAAGGCAGAAATTAAATCTTATTGGAGCATACTTCGGATTTTAGAGAGCCACTTTGGTGAAAACTAGGTTTTACTGATAAAATCCAGGATTTACCAGACTTCGAACTTTTACAGTAACACACACATGTATGACGGAGCAAAATAATTATCTGCCTGTAACACAAACCTATATTATTTTGAATTGCCCTGGCTTACTGGACAATGAAAGAAACTTAAGTAAATTTCAGTCGGGGCTTCATTAAAAAAATGCAAGTTCAACGTAGAACTTTGAAGTTTATTAGGACTAAAATTAACGTTTTTACACGTCAAGAGCAAAGCATCGAATTATATCAAAAACACACTTTTATTACATATTTATCCCAACAGCGGCTGATCAAGCGGATTATTTCCCATTAGACCAACAACTCAGTCAATGTTATGCAGCAGTTTAGACATTGAAGAAGTGACATTATTTTCTTGGGACAGATGAAAAATGTGACCAGTGGACAGAAAACTAGTATTTATTTTAAAGTTGGTTTTGGGAGACAGTTGAAAAGAATTTAAGTCTGCGAACACTCCTTTAAATTTGAGATTTAGTGTCTGGGAAATTAGGTATGAAAGAATGAAAAAGGGAAAAGGAGAAATTTAGGTAGATGTTTTAAATGTAATAATTTTGATATATTACATATATATAAATATAATATATATATGTAATACATCAAAATTATTATACGTAAAAATAGCTCTTAAAAATTCCCTTCTCAAATCTTTCAAATCTATTTTCTCAGCTGAAAGATATCTTATTAAAAGGAGTGTCCGCGATTTGAATTCTTCCAATCCATTTCCAAAAGCTATCTTTTACAGCATTTTATAGCTGTCGCTGATAAATGTCACAGTTTTTCCCATGATCTAAGTTCCTTTTTATTGTTAATATCACTGATGAAGCTTCTCTCTCTTGGGAAGATTTCATCCCGTGTCTCCCTGTGGGGCCGACTTTTTTAATAGCAGAGTGTTTTTGTAATCATTCATTATTCTAATCTCGTCAGAGAAAGACGTGTATCATTCCCTTCTCTGCCTTTAACTGAGAAACGAGCTCTTTTGCTCAGCTCTCAAATAAAAGTTTAAGTTCCACATCGGACTGCCGCTTGCTTCTTTTATGTGGAATGGCCTGACTGCAAAATCATTACTACTAGCTGCTTAAGCTATTCCTTGCTCAGCAAGACCGGGTAAGTAAAAATGATAGAGGCTAATTTTATGTGATCGGTTGATTAATTTTCTCCTCGTTACATATATATACACATTTTAAAACAATACATTATTAGAGTTTCTATCATTGTTTTTGTAAATTAACAATAAAACAATTAAATATTTATAACTGAATAGATTATTATAATACTAATAACCAGTAAAACAATTGAATAATATTTTACTTACAATAGGCAGAGCGATATTATCTTTTTTAATTTCGGGAATTAAATATAAAAATTAAACTTAATATAGGCATTTGATAGGAATTGAACAAATAAACTGTGTTAATTCCAGTGTTGCAGGATAGTAAAAATCAGTATCTTTTAAAGCTCAGTTTGTAAATGACATCAATTTTGGAGTATATTGCAAATCTCCAACGCTGTGATACAAATAGTTAAAGTAAAACATTTAAGACATATTTAACTAATGTTTGAAATTGAAAACTAAATTCCAGGTCTACCAAGTACGTTAAAAAAAATAATAATATATTAAAAAGCTTAAAATAAAATCACTGTACAAAGCCCAGTTAAGTTTTAAAGAAAGTCCAATTTTAAAAAATTTTAAACTTCAAAAGATGTTAGTCATAATAATTAAACTTTTAATATTTTCTTTCTAAGCTTTTAAAGCTTAACTAATTAAAAAAAAAAAAAAAAAAAAAACACGTTCAATGTTTGTTAATATTGGAGTCTTCTGAAAAGTTACAACCATTATAGAAATATATATATATATATATCTCTCTATATATATCATATATATATATATATATATATATATATATATATATATATATATATATATATATATATTATATATATATATATATATATATACAGATATAAAAAATATTCAGTAGATATACATATATATATATATACATAAGATGCTTTTAAAATTTCTTAACTATACTATATATATAGCCTTTTAAAACTATATATATTTCGTATATATATTTATGTAGTATATCATGTATATAATCATATACATATATATATATATATATATATATATTATCTATATATATATATATATATATATTTATCTATCTATCTATATATATATATATATATATACAGATGTCGCATAAAAAATATTCAGTATCTACTGAAATAAGTGTATTTAAAAAAAATCATACAGGCCTAAGATGCTTTTAAAAATTTCTTAACTACTTCCTATATACTATTTTAGCCTTTTAAAACTAAATTCGGAAAAAAAATCGATTTCGTATTAGGTTTTTGCAAATGTAGTATTCATCCTTTGTGCTTATATAATCATGAAGACACACAGATATCTATCTATTTATCTATCTATCTATATATATATATATATATATATATATATATATATATATATATATATATATATATATATATATATATATATATATATATATATATATATATATATATATATATATATAAATATATATAAATATTATATATATATATATATATATATATATATAAATATATATATATATATATATATATTATATATATATATATATATATATATATATATATATATATATATATATATATATATATATATATATAAATATATATATATATATATATATATATATATATATATATATATATATATATATATATATATATATAAATATATAAATATATATATATATATATATATATATAATATATATATATATATATATATATATATATATATATATATATATATATATATATATATATATAATCCAGTAAAATAATACAGCTGCCGGACAGAATAATTAGGCACCCCTATTGTTTTTACTTGCCAGGGTTACTGTGGGAAGGAGAAGCCTAAGAAGCTAGACTATTGAATAAGTCAGGCCACATTGAAGAGAAGCATAATTTTGAGAACAACTTAAATCTTTATTGAGTAGTTGATAAAAAGACATCTTTGTTAGTAAAGAGAATGACACGAAAAACACTTTGTTCTCACAAGGGTGTACTCCAGATAGAATTTTCCCAAGGGACAAGAAACCTAATCATCGAATTTAACTGTTAGATCAGGGGAAAACTGAGACTTTTGAGCTGGAAAATGAGTTGAATGGATAGAAAATTTACATCTATTGCACAGAAAGCTTTGGGAAATGTGTTAGAGGAATTATAAGTCGAGGACACTTCCTATACATCCCCACACACGTGTGTGTGTGTATGTGTTTATGTACATATGTTTGTGTGCACTTCAACAAAGATTATTTTAACATAAATATCCAAATGTTCTACACGATTTATAAGAAGTGTAAATATAAACGCACTTATAAATATAGGAAAAAGATAAGATATAACGGTTCATGCACACTAGGACTAGGTGATGTATCGGTATATAGGGAAATATTGATATAACAGGCTGCATCGTGACCCAATTACAAAATTTTCAGCTAGGCGACGTGGAACGAATGCCGATATAGCTAAATCAATGTAAGCTTTTTCTCGATCTTCTATGTGAAATTGCCTTTCCGATATCCTGATTTAACACGAGGGAGTAAGAGTGCTTGCGTTGTCCCCGATGTGTAAACATTGTCATTCCAATTTTCCAACTTCTAGTATCAGCACATGCGTGATATAACCTGATCGCTGATTTACCTACATCTTGAAATCGTTTTTTCTACTTCGTGCGAGGGAGTAACAGGACATGCACGATATAGTGTTCTCCGATATATGAACATCATTTTATCATTTTTCCCATAATGGGAGAGGGAGTAAGAGCGCATGCTCGATATAAGTGATCAATGATTTATCTATGTTGAAATCGTTTTTCCAGCTGCGGAAATGTTCAGACGTTATATTAAATTTTTTCTCTAAGAACATAAAAACATTTTTTAATTGTATATTACTAAACGTAGAGCTTCATTACCGTCCAATAATGCAGAGTTACTTGCATTTTAAAATAAACATTACATTCAAGTGCTTTCTTCTGTATTATTAGTGCACGTAGAATAAAATTTAAATGTTTGACCTATTTGTGTTTTTGCTTTTTCATAATACTTCATGGTGAATAATTTTAAATTATGTCACACAACAATAATTTCTATTGGAATAAATGACTTTTATAAAGCAATTTTCAAATTTTTTTGGGGGTTATTGTATAATGATATAATGTAATAAAGTTTAAACCAAGATTTAAACATTATCAAAATGCAATTTCTTGTATCGATATATCGATATTGTGATATAGAGCTAATTATATATCTCAGTGTAAGATTTTCAAAGCTGTCCAGTGCTAATGCACACATTATATATAAATGAACACATTTATATATGTTCATATCTTCAGTTATGTGAACAATCCATGGAAATTTTTATTTGTTATGGTTACTGACAGCTATTTCTTTTGTCTATTAAAGGAGCGAAAGCAAAGAGAGGAGCTCTTTTCTAACCAAATAGAGGTTTACCTGGCTTTTCTCCACCCTCTAACTTGCTCCGCCTGTTTATTTCTGCGCCAATAGAATTTTCTTTTTCTTTCTTTAACATCATGCTCGAAATCCCACTCAACAGGTTTGGCCCAGGTAGTTCAGTACAATAGGTTTTCTGAAGAACCACTCAACGTATGATGATTCGCTGGTGTGCACCCGTTGAGTGAAGACGTGTTGGATCAGTTCCGATTCTAATGTGGTTTCATGAAATATATGGAAAGGGAAAACCTTTGTGCTCGAAAGTAGTATTAAATGCAAAGTCGGGGCAAAATATTAAGAGAAAGTATGCAAGGAGTTGTTTCGCTGCATCTAGCGAGTTGTATTCTCAATGGCTTACGAAAGCAGAGTGAGAGAGTAACTAGATTACCTTAGCTATCATTTAGCTATTTGAGTAATAGTGAAGCATTTTATTGCGATCATGGAGTATGGTCGACCGTGGAATAAATTTTTAGAAAATAGATGGTGAGAACTATCCAGTCTATCGGAGGAAATGTTCAATTGTGCATGTCTTCACATTGCTCAAAATTTGAGACTCGGCGTGGTTGTTTGGGTGTTACAGGAGGACATTTCAGTGGACTAGGGTAGATCGGCAGTACTTGGACCCCTCCAAGTTGTAGACGTACCTTGAAAAGTGCTTACGAAACAAAAGCATAACGTAGTCAGTTATTTGGAAAAGAACTCAATGTTCGAGTCGACCTCATACCTGTGATTGTGGACCGAATGTTTCCTGATATCGCTGAAAAATATATGTCTGACTTGGTTTGGAGCAGTACTGTCACACAAGGTTTGAAACACTAGAGCTAATGATTGTGAACCCGATTCCGCACGGTGACGAAGAATTGTGTCAGCAGCAGGATTCGAATAGGTGACTATGGTACCGAAAGGCGCATGGCCTACAGAATTGATCACCATCCATCTGAAGAAGATATGCATCAACTGATCAGCCAAATGAAGGAAGAATTTACTGCAGAGCTTCGAAATAGTAAGTATGTTTAAATTATTAGGGAACGAACTAACTTTCCTGAACTATATGCTACTAACTCTAAAAGAATAGAAACTGACAGCTTTAGGGGTGCAGTTCTAGAAATACAGTTAAACTTAGTAAACTTAATAAAAGAAAATTATAAAATTTTGATCTGGAATGTTTTACATTTATTGAATACTAATAAGTAATGAAAATGACAAACTTTAGAGGCATAAAGTATTTTTTTTTTCAAAAAGATATTTGTTTAAAGATTACAAAGTTTATAGATATTGTCTGTAAAAAGTTATTCAGATTTTTCACAATATTGACAGCATAATAGTTCATCTATTTAATAACTTAAATTATAAAATAGCTCATTTTTAGAAAAATGTACTAAATCCTTACAATTGTTGATAAAATATTAAATACTGTATACTGGTCAGTGAGTAGCATTACATTTACAAATTGCATTATTTTGATAAGGAATATTTTATATATATTGAATACTAATAAGTAATGAAAATGGCAAACTTTAGATGCATAAAGTATTTTTTTTTCAAAAAGATATTTGTTTAAAGATTACAACGTTTAGTAATATTGTCTGTATATAGTTATTCAGAATTTTCACAATATTGCCTGTATAATAGTTCCATAAAGTATTTTTTTTCAAAAAGATATTTGTTTAAATATTACAACGTTTAGTAATATTGTCTGTATATAGTTATTCAGAATTTTCACAATATTGACTGTATAATAGTTCCTCAATTTAATAACTTAAATTATAAAATAGCTTAATTTTTAGAAAAATATATTACATCCTTACTGAAAAATTGTGCACAAAGTTACAGTTTTTAGAGAACTTAATATGTTACTTATAGCATGGCCTATAAACGTAATTTGAATATTCTCTATGGGGATTCTTCCTCTTTTTTATGTGCCCTGAACCTTTGAAAAAGTCACTAATTTAGTTGGGTTTGGGTCATTTTATCTAACAAGGTTTCCTAACCATCTAATGCAGATAACCTTTATAACCCTGACAATGTCTGGTTCCCCAAATCTGTTATAAACTTTTTAGTTATATTCTATTCTATAGACATCATTTTGCTTAACTGCTCCCAAGATCTTTCGGAGTATCTCTAACTCCTCGGTTCAACAACCCAGGGCCTACAGTGCCAATCTCCGTTTCCCAGACTAAGGGACCTAGAGAGCTAAGTATATGTTCCAGTTAGGTATTCAACTTTACGCGGAACCCCAAGTGTTTAGTTCCCAATCCTGCTTGGTCCTCAGTTTGTTTACCCACTGAAGGGATGAACCCACCCTGGAGATCGAAACTCGAACCTGTGTCGTAGAAGTTCGAAGTGCTACCTCAGCACCACTGGGCTTCTTTCGGAGTATTACTGGTCTAAAATCTATGTAGTAGCTCTTTCACATTGTAATCTGTTCTGTTTAGGAGTAATATATTAAATAAATATCATATCTTAGTCAACTAAATATTTCATGGACATATTTTAAAAATAGAACAAAAATATTAATGTAAATGATGGAATTCTCTTGAAATAATATATCATTTGTTGTTCCAGATGAAAAGTCTAAATTTATAATTTAGCGAAAGCAGAAATCTTAAATATGTTTCGAATATTACGCTAAATCAGTGAATTAATTCCAGCTATTATAAGTGTCTATTTTAAAGAGGCCAATGATGGAAACATTGAAAAGTACAACGATGTTCTCTGGAACTCATCTGAAACTTTTGAATGAATAGAAAAATTCAAATTAAATATGAAATTATTTTACAATTAAAATTAAATATGAATAAATATTGATTCTGATTAGATACGAAAGCACCATAGCAGTAGTGAAGTAAAAGACCACTGTCCTTCCTATGGAAACTTAGAACAATATCTATTTGGGTCAGTCATAATACAGGGGTATTCACAATTCTCTCCAGGATTTCAGAAGGCTCTATTAAAAATACAGCAATAAAAAATATTGCTCTAAACAACAACAACAATAACAACAAAATTCAAGTTTTATTTACAGACCTTACATGTGTTATATGTGGGAACCCTAGGCCACACGGTACACATTAACGTGATAGTCCATTTTCTGCTAGATTCTGTTCAACATGGTACTATCAAGGATATTCACGGTAGGCGTGATCCTTTTTCGCAGTTCATCTAAATAACACAGTAAATAGGGTAAGAAAATGAAGTCCTTACAAGATCGTCACACGGTGTTAAATTCAGTAAGCATGAGAGACCATGGCAAAAGAGGTACATTACCTTAGGAAGTTCACCCAATCCATATTTACTATCATCTACTGTCAATTGGTATTATAAAAATTTTTAATTGTTTCTATATTTAAAGTAAAGTTAGTATTACTGGATTTGTCTTAGCTCTCTTACTATAGTAGGCGTGGCCAACCTGCGGCTCTTTGAAGGATTATTTATGGTTCTCGATAAGTGTACCCGAGTTCTCTTTTCATTTTTGTGTTATTATATTTTAAAAAATTATTACAACTGATGGAGCTCCGGCAATGCTAAGCAAAAAAATCGGTCTTATTGGGCTTTTAAAAGATGATTCGCAAATTCCACAATTCATACCGATTCACTGCCTAATTCACCGAGAACATAACGTTACAAAATATTAAAAATATCCTGATGTTATGAAAACAGTGTAACACATTGTAAATTACATTCGCACCAATGCAAAAAATCATCGACAATTTGAAAAATTTCCTTGAAAAATTAAAGTACGAAGATCTTTCAAATGACAATCCAATAATATCATTTTTGTAAAAAAAAAAAATCAAAACCTTTTTTTCATATCTTTTATAAATGCGTATTTAATTGCGGCTCGAAAAAAATTTCAAATTTTGAAAAATGGCTAAGAATTTCAAGGATCCTGGCCACCCCTGTACTATAGCATTCTGTAAACCCTCGGAGGAAATTATGAATAGTCCTGTATAAAGACAAAAAAAACCTGACATTGAGATGTTTAACATTGAGAAATCTGGTCTGCGAGTGACAGAGATTTCTTACTCTTATAGGCGAACGTGTGTTGCGAGTGGAGAAGTCTCTCTTTTCTCTCAGTTTCTCTTTTCAGGGGGAAACCGTTCTCATTCACAGGTTCCCCTTCTCTCTCTCGTACTTCAAAATTCCGATCCAGCGCTTCTCGCTGTCACATCTTTGTTGGTCATTTTCTAAGATTGCCATTGGTCCTCATTCTCACTTCTGATTCGCTGAGTTTTTCTCTTCTGAATCCTAATCTTGCACTCTCCGAATTTTACTTGTTCATCTCTCCCGCACGATCATCTTGAGCATTCTGTGTTCATCTCTCCATCTTCTTTTATTATTTTGAAAAAATTTTTTTATTGTAATTTCTAATTTAATTGTGCTGTACTTTCTTCTAGAGAGCTTAAACTATTTCTTCAACTTACATTCTATTGTGGAATTTTCTCCTTTTATTATCACTATGTTTTATTATTTGTAACTAGCTCAAACTCAAGCATTCCTCCCCATTTTCTACTTTCATTTACCATGCCAGAGCCAAATATATTTATTAGTTTTGTTTGCCAAAATCCCATGTATTGCAGAACTAGAGGGCTTGGCCCACGGAGTTCTGTGCTACCCACATCCTGTGATCCTGTGATTCACAGATTTCGTCTTTCGCTGTTCAGCATTGCTGTGAAGCCACACTCGAGAGTGAAAGCCGGTCGGGAGCACGAATGATTCCCATTAACACGGTGTATTAATTGAGGGTCTCGTTTCTCTTCTGTTAAGGCCTTTTTTCCCTCTCGAGTTTGTCTCTGTTACGAGAGAAAGGAAGAAGGTACGGCTATTTAATCCGATTATAATTAATCAGTACATTAATTCCAGCTATTATAACCACCATCTTCAAGAGATCAATTTTTGTATTATCTTATGTAATCAAATAATATTCATTAAACATTAAACATTTAATTCATTAAACATTTAATGAAAAATCGATTCGTGAAGAAACGTATTATGAAAGTGGTTCACAATAATTTTTATAATAATTTCAGTGTAACCAAATATAGTTTCTTGGTTTCATTGTATATAATATGTAGTTTTTTTACTGAAGCAAAAAATATACAAATCGATATAGCGTGTTGCGAGTTGAGAGTATCAAGTCGTGTTGCGAGTAGAGAAGTCTCTCTTTTCTCTCTCAGTTTCTCTTTTCTGGGGAAACATTCTCATTCACAGGTTTCGTCCTTTGCTGTTCAGCATTGCTGTGAAGCCCCACTCAAGAGTGAAAACATGTCTGTAGCGCGAAGGATCCCTATTAAATCTCAGTAAAATATCCATTGTGGGTCTCGTTTCTCTTCTGTTAAAGCCTTTTTTCTCTCTCTAGTTTGTCTCTGTTACGAGAGAAAGGAAGAAGTACGGTTATTTGTTAATCACATCTATTATAACCCCCATCTTCAACAGATCAATTTTTGTATTATCTTATGTTATCAAATAGTATTTAATTCATTAAAAATTTAATGAGAAACCGATTCGTGAAGAAACGTATTATAAAAGTGGTTCCCAATAATTTTTATAATAATTTCAGTTTAACAAAGAATAGTTTCTTGGTTTCATTGTATATAATATGCAGTTTTTTTACTGAAGCAAAAAATATACAAGTTGATATAGCGTGTTGCGAGGGGAGAAGTCTCTCTTTTTTCTCTCAGTTTCTCTTTTCTGGAGAAACATTCTCATTCACAGGTTTCGTCCTTCGCTGTTCAGCATTGCTGTGAAGCCCCACTCAAGCATAAAAACATGTCGGGAGCGCGAAGGATCCCTATTAAATCTCAGTAAAATATCCATTGTGGGTCTCGTTTCTCTTCTGTTAAGGCCTTTTTTCTCTCTCGAGTTTGTCTCTGTTACGAGAGAAAGGAAGAAGTACGGTTATTTGTTAATTCCAGCTATTATAACCACCATCTTCAAGAGATCAATTTTTGTATTATCTTATGTTATCAAATAATATTTAATTCATTAAACATTTAACGAAAAATCGATTCGTTAAGAAGCCAATTATAAAAGTGGTTCAGAATAATTTTTATAATAATTTCAATTTAACAAAATATAATTTCTTGGTTTCATTGTGTATAATATGCAGTTTTTTACTGAAGCAAAAAATAAACAAGTCTATACATATTCTGCTTATTAAATAAACTCTTAAAACAATGAACCTGTCGGATCGGTGAGTAATTTTTATAATAATTTATTTTATGTTGCTAGATTGTCTAATAAATTAATGTAAAAGAAAGGATGAACTGATAATGTGCATTTTGTTTGTTAAAATTCTTAAAGAATTTATGCCTCTGGATAATTTTATTACCACTTTAATCCATCTTTCATATGGTATCATTGGCCGCATTGTCTAACAATTTCGAAAAATAGATTAAAATTATCCTGGTTTGTTTGTACTGTGCGTAGTGTGTTGCTTGAGCAAAAAATATAAAAGCTAAGCATCATTCCACGCATGATTCGAACAAATCAAAATCTACATATTTTATTATCATCATATAAGGGAGATGGTGTATATGTAAGTATATTCAACATAATTTTATTTTAAAATTCCAAGTTTGTCCCAAAAATTAATGCACAAGAATGTAATAACAATGTGTATTTTGTATAGCAAGTGTTTCAAAGAATTATTTCTATCGATAGTTTTATCGACATATTATTCTAATTTTCTAATGGTACTAGCATACAGCCCGTCATATGACGGTATCACTAAAACTTTTAATTTTTCAGAATTGTTAAGTACCCTATGAGGCAGGTAAAAAAGGGTTTGTTTTTTGGCTGAGAATTATCTGGTACATGCTCAGTAATTTGTTTATCTTTACTGATCGCATGTTAGTTCCAACCTTAATTTATCATGTCATATTACGTGATAGGATGGACAGCAGAGGTTTTAATATTGACAGTGATTATTTGGAAATATATGAATGATGTCCGAAATTTAGCGAATCGATTGCAAACCGTGTAGTTATGTATATAAAACAAACACACAAACGAACAAATTTCGTAATTTTCAAAGATATATAACTTGAAATCTAAATATTTATTAGTCCGTGAAATAGACTCCTAGATTTTTTGAAAAGAATTTGTTGTTAATACCGGTTATACAATTTTCATTGCAACAAAAATAATCGATGATTAAATTTAAAATTATGACATATATACTTAATCTATTGTTTAAGCCAAATATCAAAGAAGATTATTTACTTGAAAATAATGCAGACTATTTTTAAATAATTTAAAATAAGAGATGATTAAATGAGATGGTTAAAGGAGTGACTTCATAATGCTAGAAAAAAATGTTATTTTCATCTACTTATAATGTGATAAATTGATGAATTTAATCATCACCTGCTCTTAACCGGGGAAAGTAGGGCTTGAAAAAAATGGCATTAAGCGATCGAAAAGAGATGAAAGGGGTGGATTTCGAACATTTTTGAACTAGCTTTGAATTTTGCTAACCCTAACTCATCAAGAATCCAATACAGATGCCTCTATCCATTCCAGGTCCAACCGCTTCATAAATTCTAGGACAGACGGACAGATAACTTAGGCTATCATAAACATACATAAAATCCTTTTTATGTATGCATGCATGTATGTTCTCTAAGCATGCAAAGAATGTGGATCAATGGTGAAAATATTTTGCGTGAAAAAACATTCAAACACACGAAGTATTTATGTAAGTCAAATTGTTCAGAAATAAAGGTCATATTAGAGATACAACACCTCTTTTTTTTAATCTTCCTGGTCTAACGACCACAAAAAAGACATCAATAATACATTTTTTTTATTCCCGCGATAAAATACTTAAAACCTATTTAGTAATGTATTTTATCTGAATAGGTTCATCTATATAAAAGAAACCTTTTTCTATTTTATGTATACCTAAAAAAATTTTAGTCGAATATCTAGCTGTCCTTTCTTTTCAAAATTTAGAGACTATTTATTTTATTGCATACAGATCGAAAGTTGGTTAAAATTAATACATTTCAAAAATCCAAAATATGTTATATCTGAAATAAAAAATGTTTTACAGGCATTTTTCCTTCGAGAGAATTCATACTTCACTATAAATATTGTTTTCTTTCCAAAAATTCCACCAATAATTAGCATAACTACTAAATTTTAATAATATAATGAAAAAATATCCTATGAATAAAAATGGCCGTATTATGAGTAAAAGGAATGCTCATAGAAAATTTTTAAGAAATCTACTTTATTTAAACTAATAATTAATATTTTTTAATACTTAATATTTTACCATGTAAATTTTACCACATTTGTTATTAATAGCCTAGTAAATATTCAGGGAAATTTATTAAAATCAAAATAAATTAGTTCAAAATAGGCACTGTAGTTTAAAGAAATAGTTTGCAAAAGCTATGGCAGGTCAAATATTTTCCAAGATATAATATCATTAATAAATCAACTTTTTCATTATCTTATTTTATAATTTAATAGCTAATTCATCCAACTTTTGTAAGCAATCAATTCATGCAGAAGCAGATTGTTAAAGGGGTTCTAGGTAATCAATATAGTTATTTCAGTGTAACAAAATACAATTTTTTGGGTTGTTTGTAATATGGCTGTTGTTACTAGAGCAAAAAAATATGCAAATCGAAATCCATGCTGCATATTAAAAAAAAATTCTAAGTATTTATTCTTCTTTATTTTTAAATAATAAATCTGGTGTACCGGTAAGTAAATTTTAGCATTATTTTATTTATTTTCTGGTTTGTCTGATAAATTAATGTAAAAGAATGCATTAAGAATAATGTGTATTTTATTCCTTAAAGGTTTTAAAGGTTTTATGTCGATTGATAATTTTTCCAGCACTTTCATTCGTCTATTTTAGAGTATCATTGATCGCACTGTTTAACAATTTCGAAGAGAGTTAAGTATTTTCTTAGTCTTAATATGTTTCTATTTTACGCAGTGTTGCTTGAACAAAAAATAAATAAGCTCAATACCATTCTATTTTTTTATTTGAATAAATCAAAATCTACGTATTTTTTACCCTTAACAATGGAGTTGCTTTATGCGTAAGTAGTTATTTACAGAATTTTATTTTAATATTCCAAGCTTGTCTGATAAATCAATGTACAAGAATATAATGACAATGCGTTTTCTATAACTAGTGTTTTAAAATAATCATGTCTGTCGACAGTTTTATAGACGCATTAATTTCTTTTACTTACATAAAAATCCATTGAATGTATGTATGTGTGTGTGTACTGTAACGTACTGGGAATGTAGTAGGCGAGGCCGTCAATGAAACAGGATAGAAACCTAGGTAATCTAGATTAAATATTTTATTCAATCGAATAATTTATGTACAGGTATGTACAAATTCAGTAGGATGTTAACATTTGGGGATCTCGTACAGAGATGATATTCACACACTAAGGATGCGTGGGATACCGGAACAGTATGGCTAGGGCTTCCAATCACAGGAGTTGTTCACTAATTAGTGCCGGGAATAATGCTGACCCGATCACTCCAACTGACGATTAGCACAGTTGGTTTTCACAGCAAGGTTCGAAAGTTCTGAGTGCGTATCACGCTGGAATTCGTGAAGAAAATCTCAGGATGCAAGACGATCCAAATTCGAGAGCAAAGTCACTATCGGCTGCCTACTTCTATGCAAAAAGTTAACTAAAAATTAGCAGATAACGGGAAAGGAATTCCCAAGTCGAAGGTCGACTTCCTAGCAACAGAGACGATGGCGGTCTCTAAAAAAAAAAAAAAAAAAAAAAAAAAAAAAAAAAAAAAAAAAAAAAAAACAGAGCCTCGAGAAGAATAAAAAACCTCCCTTTCTAGTACTGTCCTCCCTTTTATAGCGGCACTCGCTCCTTTTGCTCGGTTCTTCGGGAAACTTCCAGAACCAGGGTGACGTAATCTTGCGGTCACTCCCAAGCCTCGGATCAGCTGTTCTGTTTCCAGATGTGGCCGAAAGGCAGTCTTCAGATCCACCGACTTAAACAACTTAATGGCCTGTTTTGCTGCAGCTAATGGGCGACAAGGTGCACTGTAATTATTTACACTCTTTTCACAGCGGCGTTCCATTCAACAGATTCACAATGCTTAGACGATAAGGCGCCGGCAACGAACAGTTTTCAATTAAGGTACTTAGACCACCTGGTTCTATTTGAGGCTAATCATGAGTCCACGGCGAAAGGTCACCTTCGGGCTCCTCGTTCTTTGGGGTCATGTAACGGATCGTTACAGTACATATACACCTGAATATTCTGAGCAGGCCAAAATTGCTGGATCAATCTTGATAAAATTTTGCATGGGAAGTCATGCAAACGCTTGGAAGGAATTATGCAGTTCTAATTCCTCTGAGGTTATATTCATAACAGATATACTGTGAGAGTGCAGCTATTTTTGACATAAGGTTTGCGAAACTGATTTGCTCGCCGCATTCACACGTTGTGGGTTGAATGCCCAAGTTGTTTTCGCGACTCCAGGAAGCGTGTGGTGTGACCAGTGAAAATAATTGCACTTAAACTTCACCAAGTTTTGGAGAATTGTGATAGGTCTCCAGGAGGCGATTCAGGACCATCCTTGGAGTCCCGGTCCTTCTGGACAGAGTCGGGAAAGGACGCATTGTAAAAAGGACAATGGAACAACGAACAGGATAATGGAAAAAGTATAGGGTTGCCTGAGTAGAAAGAAGGACTGTAAAGAATGCAGCTTTCTCTTGGACATTGGCAATTTTTTTAAGCGTAGCACGTGGAGTGCTTCTTTTACTTTTTAATTTTTTATATATATTTTTTTGCATATTTTCTTGTCGTTTGTTCTAATTTTGAACATTGTAATATAGATCAGTGGTATTATACTATAATTAAAAGCAATATAGAGCAACTTTGGGTTATCAATGTCTTTGAAATAACAATGCAATGTACTACACCACAGCATATACTATATCTTTTTTACATCTCCATCGGGTGTAACGACCATAAATAGGAAATAATTAGATATAAATTTCCTTGAATCACAATGAATAATAATTGGCAAATTAATTAAAAAAATAAGTAATTTATTTCAACTTATAATGTTAATATAAATAAATGAAAACTTTTTTTCTGTTTTATATATGCCTGAAACTTTCCAGTCGTATATCTAACTGCTTTTTTACGTAGATATTTAGTGATTATTTTTCTTATTGCGGATAAAAGGAAAGTTGGTTAAAATTAACGCATTTCGAAAATCAAAATCTGTTATTTCTATATTTAAAAAATATTTATAGAAATGTTTACGACAAAAGAATAGATAGTCTACCATACATATTGTTTTATTCCGATAATTTTCACCAAATATTTCCATATCCACTAAATTTTTATAGTATAATCCAAAAGGTATCATATGAATAAATACGGCCGCATTATGGGTAAAAGAGATGCGGATGGACATTTAAAAAAATAATTTTAAACAATAAATCAATAATTTTTTAAATACTTAACAGTTTATCTTAAAATTTTTACCCCATTTGTATGCATATGTTATTATAAACCTACTAAATTTTCAAGGAAATTTATTTAAAAAAATTACTTTTAAAAATCCACTGCAGTTGAAATGAGTAGTTTGTATAAACTGTGGTACATCAAATCTTTTAGAAGCAAAACTATCGTCATTATAACAATTTTTGTAATATTGTATTTTATCATTTTATAACTAATTCTTTAAACTTTTATACGCAATCAGTTCTTGAAAAAATGTTTTTCTGAAATTTTTATGATTATTTCAGTTTTAAAATTTATAGTTTCTTGGTTTGTTTGTATGATGAGAAGTTTGTTGCTGAAGCAAAAAATATACAAATCGCTAAACATTCTGCGTATAAAATAAACAATCCAAATTCTAAGTATTTCCTTTCATATTCAAATAATGAACCTGGTATATAGGTAAGTAATTTTGCATAGTTTTATTTTATGTTGCTTGTTTGTCTGGTAAATTAATGTACAAAGATGTATTGAGAATGTGTATTTTGTCTATTAAGTGTTGCAATGAATTTATGCCTATCTATTAATTTTACCTGCAAGTTAATCCATCTTTTCTAGAGTATCATTGGTCGAATTATCTAGCAATTTCGAAGAAAGTTAAAAGTTATTTCTTTGCCTTAGTTTGTTCGTATTATAGACAGTCTGGTACTTGAACAAAATATAAAACCGTTCAGTTCCATTCTGTGTATAATTCGAGCAAATCAAAATCTACTTATTTCTTTTATCCTCATATAATGGAGATGGTGTACGTGTAAGTAGCTTTTAAAATAATTTTATTTTAACATTACCAGCTTGTCTAGCAAATTAATGTGCAAAGTGGTAGATTAATGTACAATAATGTATTGAGAATGTGTACTTTGTTTATTAAAAGTATAAAAGTAATTTTAATCGTAATTTGTAATCGTAATTTTTATAATTATTTCAGTTCCAGAAATTATAGATTTTGGTTTGTTTGTATGATGTGAAGTTTGTTGCTGAAATAAAAAATATACAAATCGATAAACATTCTGAGTATAAAATAAACAATCCGATTTCTAAGTATTTTCTTTCATATTTAAATAATGAATCTGGTATATCTGTAAGTAATTTTGCATAGTTTTATATTATGTTGCTAGTTTGTCTGGTAGATTAATGTACAAGAATGTATGGAGAATGTGTATTTTGTTTATTAGATGTTGCAAAGAATTTTTGCTTATCGATTAATTTTACCAGAAAGTTAATCCGTCTTTTTTTGAAGATCATTGGTTAAAATGTCTAGCAATTTCGAAGAACGTTGAAAGTTATATTTTGTCTTAGTTTGTTCGTATTATACACAGTCTGGTACTTGAACAAAATATAAAAACGTTTAGTTTCCATTCTGTGTATAATTCGAGCAAATCAAAATATACTTATTTTTTTTTATCCGCATATAATGGAGATGGTGTACGTGTAAGTAGCTTTTAAACTAATTTTATTTTAACATTCAAAGCTTGTCTAGCAAATTAATGTACAAGAATGTAATGACAATGTATATTTTCTGTATGTAGTGTTTAACGAATTCATGTGTATCGATAGTTTTATAGACATAATATCTTTTCTTACAATATTATACGCATGAATAAATACATTTTTATGTATGTATGTATGTGTGTATGTGTATGGGTACATATGCATGTATGATCTCAAAGAATGCCAAGAAACCTGGATCAATCTTGATAAAAGTTTGCATGGGAATCTATTTCAACTCTACGAACTATTTATACATGTCAAATTGTTTAGAAATAAAGTTTATACTACAATTTCCCAAACCTTATTTATTTTTCTTCATCCGGTATAACGGCCATAAAATAAGACATTAATAATATATTTCTCTTTTAATGACTGAATAAAATGATTAAAACATGTTGTAACGTATCCGGTCCCTGTTTTAGGTGACACAAGGAAGAATCAGGTGTATCTTGATTAATGAATTTATTTACAATGCTGCTATATACATCATTTCATATCTACACAAAAAAAAAACAATTTCCGATCACAGGTAAGTGATTAGTACACGTAGGCCTGAGTAGAGACGGGTACCTAAACTAAATTCAGTCTCTGCCGAAATATGGGTGATTAGACGGAAGAAACAATTCGTAGCTCTCGCGAAAGTTCTCTGAAGTACTGGTAGGATATCTAAGCACAGTTAGAGTTCCGAAAAAAAAATGCAAACAATCCTGAAGAGGATTATATTAGAAAAGGAAACCCAATGCACAGGGTATCGCTTCAATCTCAGCAAGAGATATATCCCAAGACGGGATTTCGCTAAATAAAACTCTCCGATGGAGAGACTGGTCGAGGCGACCTCCGAGTTAGCCGATGCGGGCTACTCCTTAAAGAAAAGATCCCAAGGTGGGATTAAAGCAAAAAAAAAAAAACTCTCCGGTAGAGAGACTGGTCAAGGCGACCTCTGAATTAGCTGGTTGTTAGCTAACTAATTTCTCTAAAAAAATAAATCTTCTCTCGTCTCTTTCTAGGGGAGGGGCCTCTAAGAGATGGGCCTCACCCACAATTTCCTTATTGGATCACTTAGCGATGACCTCACCTTCGAACAACTGGATTGGTCCGGGTTAAACAATCATCGGCCACAAACCCAGGGGTCACTGGAATTCTTAGCGGCTACATCTGAGTCGCGGCTAATCCTTTGTCGTTCCAGCGATCATATTTTTGGCTGTCAGTGAAGATGCCGTGTTGTCTGGCATATTGTTCCTCTACTATAGGGCACAACAGTGTAGACAACGTGGTGCCGGGGAAAACAATCCTTTTGAATCCACACAAGTGAAGTCCACCTCTTAAAGCAAAGTTTTTTGATGTCGATACACCGCTAAATCACGCCGTTACAATGTTAAGTAATTTATCTCATCTAATAATGTTAACCATTTGCACTTGAGGGCTCCGGAGCGGATCCATTTAAAATTTGTCTTGAAACTCGAGGGCTCTGCTACGGAGACAATGCTAATAATTTTCAGTTTTTATCATAAGATCAAAAACAAAACGGCAATCTAAATTGCAAATCAATATATTTCCACTAATTATTTTGTCCCTTCCATCTCATTATTTTGTCTTTAACACTAGATTTACTGACCAAACCAATTTGACTCATTAAAAATTTGATCACTATATATATACATATATATATATATATATATATATATATATATTTATATGTATAAACTTATATATATATATTATATTATATATATATATATAATAATATATCACTTTTTAAGAACATACGTTGGTTTTTAGTTAAGTAATAATATATGTAAAATATATAATATATAGTATAAAGTAAATACATGTTATATAAAATCCGGAGTTTTAGGCAAAATATTTTAATGAATAAAAAACATACATAATGTTTTATTATATAATTATTTCAAGTTTTTTTTTTTAGTAAAGTTTATATGATTAATAAAATATAAACAATTTATCTTATGTTAGCATGTCTAACGTAAAATAATATTCGTTCCCTAATTAACATCACGAATTTTTATTTACACAAGATTCTATATATATATAAAAAATATAATTTGTCCACTTTTCTTAGACACATTTATTTTGCTTTCAAACATTGTTTTTAAATATGAAATTATGTTTTTAGAATTAAAATATTACGTCGAAAGATTTCTTTTATAACTGTTGTTTCTATGAAATACTTGGTTTTTTCTCGTATTTCAAATTTCGCGACGTCATTTCAGGTGTGAGCGCAATTTGATACATAAATGATATTTAAAATTTTTGAAATTCTTTTCAGAGAAATATAAATTTGTATTTTATAGTATATAATTTTTTAAAAAGTATAAAGTGTATAAAGGAGAAGTTGAGAATAAACACTTCCATTCCAATGACCGAAATTCATGCTACTGACGCACAGAAGAATTGTCAATTTCAACAATCATGCAAAAGAAACAGATGTAGAAACCATTGTGCTACATGTAATAGAAATATTTGCGGAAAATGTGTTTCAAAAACAGATTTTATATGTAAAAAATGTTTTTTATGAATTTTTTGATAATAAACATTTTATTTAAATTAATTTGGAACTATTTTCTTTGCAAAAAACTTCAATTTTTTTTTTGTATGAGTCAAATTGACTCACTTCAGTAAAAATAGGTATATGTTCAACATCCGTAAATCTAGTGTTAATAACTAATTCATTTAGTTTTTGTAAGCAATTGATTCGTGAAGAAACGGATTATTAATGTGGCTCTCTATAATCATTATAATTATTTCAGTTTAACAAAATATAGTGTTTGTTACTAGAGCAAAAATATAGAAGTCGAAATATATAATCTCTGTATTAAAAAAAAAATTCAGTCCATTTTCTAAGCATTTTTCTTCATCTTCAAATAATAAAGTTGGTGAACCGGTAAGTAAATTTTAGAATAATTTTATTTTTAGGTGCTGGTTTGCCTGGTAAATTAATATTAAAAATGTATTTAGAATGTGAATTTGTTTTAATAAACTTTTTAAAGTTTTTATGTCTATCGATAATTTTAACTGCAATTCCATCCTTCTGATTAGAGGCTGCACTGGTTTCACTGCCTAACAGTATCGAAGAGAGTTTAAAATTATCTTGGTCGAAAATGTGTAGCAATTTCGGAGAAACTTAAAAGCTATTTTTTGTCTTAGTTTGTTCGTATTGTACGTAGTCTGCTACTTGAACAAAAAATAAATAAGTTCAGTACCATCTACGTATAATTCGAGCAAATCAAAATCAACGTAATTTTCCCCTCATATAATGGAGATGGTGTACGTGTAAGTATTTTTTTTTACATAATTTTGTTTTTATATTCCAAGATTGTCTGGCAATTTAATGAACAAGAATCTCTTCGTGCCCGAAAAAAGCCTCTTACATGATACCCGCAGAGTTAATACTCGTTATAATCATACTTTTTGTTATACACATAACTCTTTCTAAAATGGACTTCAATTGTTCGGAAGTCAAGGTTATGGTATGTCAATATTATATTTTCATAGCCTCTTCTAATGTTTCCTTTTTATATACTTCTCCTCTCTATATGAAATCTTATCATAACATAAATTACTAATAGAATTTATTTAAAAGATTTTTGTAAATTATTCTATTCGAATCGTGACGTTGTAACGACTCTGTTTTCTAGGATGTGCGCGTTAGCGTAAAAGAGTTTAAATGCTTATAATGTTTTGTAGATAAATATGTAAATATATATAATGTATATATGTGAGTGTTGTAATAATAATAAAAATAAGAATTGTCTCGGCTCGCTTTTATATATAATATTTAAAGTGGTGGCAGCGGAGTTATATGAAGATTTATATAAAGAAGATTCGTTTGTATTGAAAATCCTTGAAGGGAGACACACATCTCGGAATATTATGCAGAATTGATAATTGTTAAAGGAAATATTCAGCGCCCTGTATGAAGGATTTAAAAGAAGGGGACATCTCCGGTTATTCAGCTAAAGATCCTAAAGGAATCTGTATTTCAGCGCAAGGGCATCCTGCCTAAAAGAGAACACCAGTCTCAGTTTATTCAGCGCCCTGCTGTAAGGAAATTTTAAAGAAAACATCCGTTTAGTTTTATTCAGTGCTAAAGGCATTTAAAAAGTAATTGTGTTTTAATTACATGCTTTACTATAGAAATTTAAGGAAAAAAAAGAAAGTAAATGTGCATTTTCCTGCTGTGTACGAAAATTTATTATTTGTTATCTAAGTGATTTAAGGAATATACGTTAAAATGTTAAAATAGACTGTTCAAAGTTAAAAAAAAAAAATATGAGAATACAGCAAAGTGTAAGTATCCTTTGTTTTTCTGTATTTAAATTGCTAGAGTGTAAATTATATATATTTAATTGTGTAATATGTTTTTATTTTTATATAAAACTTATTGAATTTATATGTGTAATATAAGTTAAATAATTGAAATTGTTAATATTGTATGTATAGTTAATTAATCTAATATGTATATAATGTATTAAATTTCAAAATATGTATGATTTTATATATGATAAAAATATATATGTTCTTTTGAATATATATGTGATTTGTGTAGAAGTTATAGATATGACGAAATTTGAAATCAAATCTAATATATATTAGATAATTGTATGTATGTATATTTTAAATCTTTAGAGTAATAAAGTAGGTATGAAGTGTATGTATATAAATAGGAAATTAGAAAAAGAATAAATTTATGATTATAATATATGTATATATGTATATATGTATATATTATATAAATAAATAAACATATATATATTATATATATATATAAATATATATATATATATATATATATATATATATATATGTCTAAAGCTGTCGGAAGGTTTTTCATCAATTTCTCTTTAGAGG
>CM063503.1:69615891-69670891 GCA_032207245.1 Pardosa pseudoannulata
TTTGCCAAGTACAAGTTGTTAAAAAAAACTGTCGATTGTACTGAGAATTATACGTGATATAGAAGAATTATACGTGAAAGTTCCATTTATTTGACAATTAAACGGGTGAAGAGCATCTACACGGGTGGTTGCCTGAAATGCAATAAGAAGAGAAATCTATTCGTTTTGAACTCAAAATCGAGTTAAACTTACATTATGATTCAAACTTGAATTAAAAATTATAAAATCACAATAATTATGCGTCTTCAGAGGTGAAGTGCTGATGAAGAACACTAATCCTTTTCTTATTACAAGAAACCAATACATTCGATGGCAAGAAAAAATTACAAGTCACCTAATTAATATTATTATTTTACACAGTATTAAATTACACGTAAATGCACATGAATGCTATACAACGTCACATATTTAGAATGTTAAATATTTTGGTAGCGGTCGAGTGGTATTACTTGAAAGATTCTAGGGTAACTACGACCTCAAAAAGTTGCATTGCTAGACGGATCTCTCGGAAGTGGTATACCTTTGTTTGCTCAGATTCCTGGAAAATGCTCGAATAAAAGTCTTAGACTATCATTAACCAAAGCAACTGGGCTGTGACAGAGAAATATATCATTTTCAACTGCCACTGTATTATACCTAGAATTATAGAGCTCGGGTCAATCTGGTAACTCGTTAGGAGAGCCACAATAGGGAAATTTTCTTCTCAAAACAAAATCTCTATAATAATGTTAAACCAAACAATCTCAGCCCAAAAACATCGCCACCAGACGTTTGTTTATTTTATAATACATGAGGTTAACAACTTTATTTTGTTCAGCTATCGGAGAGGGGGGAAGTTATATAAGAAAACACTTTAAATGCAATAAGGATACAATCAGACTTAAAAAAAAAAAAAAAAAAAAAAATCCGTATACATTTTAAAAGGTACGTAGCTCTGCTTTTAGAATAATCACTTGCCTTTGGTAGGCTAAATATTTTCCTTTCGAGTTTATTATCCTTACTTTCTCACGCATTTCCAGACGAATTTCTTGGAATTAAAACGCCTTTTTCTGGCCAGATTCCGCGAAAAGGCACAGGGAGGAAATTCTTAGGCTGTCATTAACTGAAGTAACTGGGCTTTAACAAGAGAAATACATTATAAATATCCAAAATTATAGCGCGAAGATCAAACTGCTATCCCTTTAGGTCAGTCACTACAATTATGTAAAATCAAACGAACTCATGTGAAACACCAGCCCTTAGAATATCAAACTACAGACAATAGCTGGTATTTTTATTAGGCGTTCGACGGTCTAGGATCGACTCTGTCAATGTGTAATTTCTTAGTTTGTTTTTATCAGTTTTGTATATTACATAGCATTTGGGAATGTACAAATTCATCCGTGTGTAATTTGATTCATGGATAATATGTTACAGCACTTGAGGTATGTGTGCCGACTCTGAACTACGTTTCATTCATACATCAGTGCGACGATTCATTCAATTTTCTTCAATGGATCTATCTTCAATGGAAATGACCTTTGACGGGATATTTCTGCTATAGTAGGGGGTCATACAGGTTTTATTAAATGGAAACTATAAAGGTTTTAAAGAGTCCTCTAACATTTTAAGGAGCTCTTTGAGAAAGAAAATTGTAGCTGTAAAAATTTATTCAGATTTATAATTTTGATTACGTTTTTTACACAATTTACCAGAAAGTTGCTTTCTTTTTAAAAATTTTATTGTCTCTTTTTGGTGGATAACCTTTAAATAGATCATTAAGCCCAACTAACATTGAAGCAATATCCCAAATTAGTAGGTAATGGTTTTTTATCTGAAGGTATTTAAGGTATCTGTCTACGTTTTGAGAACTTTTTTCTTTAAACGTAGAAACTTGTTCATGTTTTTACATTTTTAGATTTATTTTTTATATTATCATAGAGAATTGCACTTAAAAAAATTATTCCTGGAGAAGTTTTTATAAAATTTCTAATAAATTAACCCTCCGAGTGGAACACACCGATTAAAAGAAGTCTCCAAAAAATACGCAAAAAGTTTATTGTATCAATCGCCAACGCGTTCTATGATTTTTTATTTCACCCTTTGTCGACTAGAACGGAATACGGGAAACCCACCCACCTTATTGTCCCATTACTTCTTGTTATAAATAGATATATAAATAGATATTATAGATTGTTAATTTTTAATATACATAAAGCTCGTCAAGTCTCGAAGATACTCCCATAAGAAATAATGGATTCTAAAAGTACAAATAATAATAATCTTTAAGAGAAGTATTTATATTTTTTACGAAAGTTATCCAAGATATTTTAGTGGTGCAATTATATATACACCTGTAACCGCAAACGAAATACTTCGAAATACAGATTTACAAAGCCATGAAAAGCTATAAGCGTCTTTGTGTCTCAGGGAGTAGGGGTGCATTCCTCAATAAATGTTAGTCAAAGAGGGATGCAGTTTCTAAACAATCAACCTGACCCTCCTACCTCAAACACTGGCAGAAATGTACATTACATCTATTTTCGGAACGTTTTTGGAGGTCGAAAATTGTACAACAGCATTGAAGATATCATCGGTTTGGCGGAATTGTACGTTCGAACCGCTTAGAGGGTTAAGAAACTTTAGTAAAAAAATCGGGTTTTTTCAAAAGGTCTAATTTTTTAATAAATTAAATTATTTCAATATTTTTTGATGCAACACATTTCTTATACACTGGACTAGTGAATCAACTAAAATCTTTGCTTATTTTTCATTTGATAAAAAATGTTGGTCCTTCAAAATCATACACATTGAATTTTTAAAGAATTTTCATTACCTTTATACCCAACTATGAGTGTAACATCATTAAAAATTATCCAAATTTAAAGCTTTTAGGTCATTTATTAGTAAATACTACCAAAAACATTCATAATAATTTTCAACAAAATTTTTTAAGAACTTTTTTAGAAATCACATTTCAAGTTTCAACATTTTATTAAAAATACCGGTCTGAGAAAAACGCATTTGAAGTTTATGAAAGCAACTTTAACTATTAAAAAATTAAAATACATATTTAAAATTCCCCACACTTTCTTGCTTCAAAACTTTCTAATTGCCAAGTTGCTAATTATTAAAAATGCTAGAAAAATGTTTAAACTAATCTTCATAAAAATTTAAAAAGTTTTGTCCAAAAAATGATCTTTAAAAGGCTTTAAATTCACAACTTCCGGTTCCGAAGTCGCTACTTCCGTTTTGTTTTGACAGCTGTCACTGATGTTTAAACAGCTGTAACTTTTCTTTAAAATGCCGTAGAGGCAAAACAAAAACAAATTTAGAAGCTTAAAAGTTGAAATTTTACAATAGAGAAATAAAAAAAAAAATATGATTTTTGGCAAAAAATGAAGTTTTCAACGTAGACGGATGCATTAACATTGTTTGTGATTAGGCCTATCTTTTAAATATTTATTTGTGAATAGGATGTGAAACTAAATTAAACTAAAAATTCACAATGAGTTTATTTACCTTTGATTGATACTGGGCTGTCTCAGATATTTCCCTCCTGAGTATTTTGAAACCTCTAAATCATAATCGATTCATGACTATCTCAGTATTTTGACATTGTGCTGTAACGATCACTTACAAAGGTGAAATTTAAAAAAAAATTATCTGAATAACTGGGGATGGAATTATTTCATAAAATAAGTCCACTGAAGAGATTTTAAGAATATGCCTACGCTCTACAGTTTTCAAATACATTTATCAGAACATCCATCTATCTCTATTATTTTTCTTAAATGGCCATATTTTTCTAATTTTTATAACTTGATAAAAATTATATCAGTTCATGAATAGTTTTACAACGAAAAAATTAGACTGATATAATGTATTCTTTAGTTTTTATGTAATGATAATATAGTAAAACTTCGATTAACCGAGGTTTCTGTTAACCGAGTCCATAACGAAGTCTAATTTTTTTTTCTTCTTGCGAAAATGAGCTTGGGAAAAATTTATACACATTTTAGTTCGAAGTCCTTGTTACAGGCACTTCTTCCCAACAACATGATTGCCCTGTCATGGCAATTAGTGAATCCAGCTACAATTCGTAAATCATTCAACAAAATAATTGTTGAAAAGGGAAGACAGGGTGAATCCCTGCAGAAAACACACCTACAGGGAACTTCTTGAGATCAATGGAACTGAATGATGTGAGGAAGTTTTGGAAGAGGACATTTGCGAGTGGCTGGACGTTGTGTATCAACATCCAAATTTTGAAATTCTCAATGAAGAAGAAATCATACGAGCCGTTAATCCTTCAACGGATATTAATGACGCAGAAAATGAAGATAGGGACTTTAAGGATTCTAATACTATAAGTCATAGTGAAAGTGTTCAAGCTTTGACAACTGCCCTAAAATATTTGGAGTAAAGAAACGATGCTACACAGATGGATCTTCCGTTGCTCAAAAATTGGCGAGATAGGGCTGCCCATGATAGAAATTCTGAACTTTTGCAACGAAAGGTAACGGACTTTTTAAAAAGAATGCAAATTTAACATATTAATGTGTATTAAATTTTAAAAATAGAAGTTGATTTTATTGAGATTTGTGTTATTTTTGAAAAGGCATCTTTCGATATTTAACTAAGCATAGTTAAAAAAAATTCCATTTTACTTTTTAAAATTTACTACTAGAGTTGATTTCCTTTTTAAATCTTTTTTAGCTATGAAACATAGGTTCATATATGTTTATTTTTATCATTTAAAGAACGTTCTATTGTTTTTTACTTTAAAAGTTAGTTAAATTCGCAAATACGGAAGGTTTTTATACAGGGTTTCTATTAACCGATATTTCCGATATCCGAGGTACTAGCGGTCCCATTTAGCTGGGATAATCGAGGTTCTTCTGTACTAAATTAAAGAAGTCTTTTTTCATAGCAATTATAGGTGCCTATATGATAAAATTTAGGCGGGGGAGGTGTTTGAGATAAAAAATGCGTATGCAAGTATTACATCTGCATATTAAGTGTTAAATTTAGTTAAAAAACTGACTTTACAAAATGGGGGCGGGGAGCTCAAGCCCTTCTGCCCTTTTCATATGGGTGCCCTTGTAGGCAATGACAATATGCCCCCCCCCCCAAAAAAAAAAAAATTATTCCTGGGTACGCCACAGTAAAAGAGTATACTGTATGTCACAAATAAATGGAATAAAAAACAAATAAAATATTGTAAATAACTTGCTTTTATTTTATTTTCACAGAGAGGCACTTGTGTTCCATGAATATTAAATGATACATTTTAAATAGAACACATAACATTCTATACAGTTATTTACTGGTTTATTGTTCTGTAGGGTGTTACTGGATTACTGTAGGAGAACTGCCAGGAGAAAGATGGAACTTTTTAGCCCTTTTTCTGCAAAGAGAAGAAGAAATTAATAAGGTTGAAAATCTGTCATTTAAAATATACAAGAATAAATTAATAATATTTACAATTTTAATAAATACACATATTTTCATACATATGTAAAGCTTTCTCTATCGCATTTATCCTATAATAACATATTTTCACACCTATACGTAAATAGAACCTTTTCCCATCTTTTGTGGATTTTTATCTATTTTTTTCTGCTTTTGGTTATTTGTTGGCAACCATCAACAAATCAAAAATGCTTTGTCTTGCCTTAGTTATATGAATGATTACTGAATGAACCAATAACATCATTCAATATTACTGATGATTAAATTAACAAAATCATGTAGATGTTATTTTATTTGGCAGTATTTGACCATAATAGTAAAAATATGTTATAAAAATGACAATAAAGGAAAATACTTCTCTATATATTCTGATAAACTCATATATTACTCATAAAAAAGAATAACTGAAGTAGTCCAATGAAAGTCATTAACATGTGATATTAAAAAGAATTAATTTTTACCTTAATTAAAATACGAATGAGATACTAAAAAGTTTTTATACTATTCTTAAAAATTCATTTATATTGATGCATATAACAATAAAGAAAAATACTTATCTATCTATTTTGATAAACTCATATATTGCTCATAAAAAAGGATAACTGAAATAGTCCAATGAAAGTCATTAACATGTGATATTAATAAGAATTAATTTTTACCTTAATTAAAATACGAATAAAGATACTAAACAGTTTTTATACTATTCTTAAAAATTCATTTATATTGATGCATATAGCAATAAAGAAAAATACTTGTTTTTTTTTTATAAACTCATTGCTCCTAAAAAAGGATAACTGAAGTAGTCCAATGAAAGTCATTAACATGTGATATTAATAAGAATTAATTTTTACCTTAATTAAAATACGAATGAGATACTAAACAGTTTTTATACTATTCTTAAAAATTCATTTATATTGATGCATGAAATCTTTAGTTTTTATACAATGCATTAATATTTTATTTTTAATACTAGCCTTGCTTTTAGTTCAAAGATGAGTAGTGATATCGCATGACTATCATTCCATTACATAATTAACTGAGAAAAACTGAGAAATCCTCTTCCTCATCTATCTTATTAATTTGTTATTGCTGTAATATTTTTATTTTAGAGTTCTTTGCGCCTGTCATTTTTGTTATCTACATCTACGGAATCAGAAAATTTAGTAATTATACATGAAACAGATTTATTACATTACAGAAATTATGGTTCAACTACTCATTAGCTTGATCTAAAATGTTGAATAAGATGCAATAAATCTGCATTTGATGAAACAATTAGAAATTGTTTTCTAATTGTTTACAATTACCATTTTACTAAATAATTATATTACATTCTTTTAATGAATTATTTAAAATTATCATATTATAAACTTAAACCCCTTTAATATTTAAAAAACATAAAATTAATTCTTTAACATATACCAACATTTTTCAAACCATCCAAATACAAGTCCTTAAATTATTATTTTATTATTATAAATATAGTATATATATTATATATACTATATAGTATATATATATATATTATATTATATATATTATATATTATTATATATATAGTTATTTGGTACTATTATTTTTAGAGACTTCTATACTTCGCAGGTAAGCATTTCATTTGTAAACAATTAGAAATTGTTTTCTAAGAAATGTTGACGCAATAGACATCATTTGTTTATCTTCCAGAAATTAAATGAAAATCATATGGGGAGAAAACTATTCAGATAATCATTCCTTCTAATTAGAAAATAGTTACATAAAAATGTTCCCTGAAGCATGCAGATAAGCGGAGTGAACTTCAAGATACTGGGAAGAAATTTTTTATTGAATTATATCTATGTGTAGACTGGGTGAGAATTAAAAAGAAACCTAAATTAAAAAAATTTAGATAAATGAATTACATATATTAAGAGCCAACTGTATATATGTATATATGCATGCTTAAAATATATAATTAAACTTTTTTTTTTATGAATGGAGTTTAAGCCTATTTCACTTCATTTAGAAATAGTTAAGGACTTGTATTTGGATGGTGTGAAAAATGTTGGTATATGTTAAAGAACTAATTTTATGTTTTTTTAAATATTAACACTTTGACTGCCAAGCCAAAATTGCAAATGTTCACAACGGGGTCAAACTTTTTTTGTGTGTAATTTGTATTTTTTTCAACAGAAAACTATATATAAAAACTATATTTCGAAACAAACAATATTTTAAAACAAACTCTCTCTATTTATATATATTCCCTTTTTTGTTGCATGTTCCAAATATAAAATCGTCACATATACCAATTTGCGCAAACCACGTATGCCTAACACATCGCAGGGAGCCCAACAATCAAACTAAAATACGATTTTCATGTAACTGATAACATATTTGATAGCCATGGCCTGAAGTGTTAAAACACCATGGCTATCATATCGGATAGCCAGTGTCTCAACGGAAATATCACTGGATATCACATATGATAGCCATGGCAGTCAAAGTGTTAAAGGGGTTTAAGTTTATAATATGATAATTTTAAATTATTCATTAAAGAATGTGATATAATTATTTAGTAAAACTTTTAACCCTTTTTATCCTGACAGTACTGCTTCAATCAAACACCTATATATTCCTAATAAAGTCGTTTTTCCTGACGGTACTCACATGGACATGAACGATGCAGTTCCTACAGCAGAAAAGAAATGACAGCACCAATCAGGAATCCTTTTTATTCGCATAGTAGGGATTTTATAATTGGCATGCTGCATTCGAATGTCATTTTGTGGTAGAGTTGATACACGTGTTGTTCAATTGAGTAAATTTAGTGGTTTATTACCAGTTATTTGGTACTATTATTTTTTAGAGACTTCTGTACTTCGCAGGTAAGCATTTCATTTGTTTTATTAATAATTTAATGTTTTGTTTTCTATCATAGAGTCAAAAATATATATTGGTACTAGAAAGTACCAGCTGAAATTAACTACTAAAATACAGTAAAAATTAATTTTCTTCTTTCTATGATTATTCTCCATTAAAACTTATCTAATGATGCAAAAATGCAGTAAAAAAGTTGATGGTAAATTAATTCAAGATATAAAGGGTTAAACTAAATATTATGTTCTTTCAAAAAGTGGATTTATACAAATTTTAAAGTAATTAATTATATCTGTAATTTTATTAGCTATATATATTTATATTTACAAGATGAACAAAATTTTGAATAATTTCTTAGGGGATTGTTCATAGATAAAAGAATCCTTGCAGTTTGCATGCAATGTTATAGTTAACTACCTTTTTGTCAAAAATGTACTTTTTTTCACTTTCATAAACTACTTTCAAAGAAAACGTTGCAATTAAAATATATTAATTTTATAGCCATGACACATTTTAAAAACTATATTGAAAATACTGTAAGAAAAATTTCTACTTTTTTTCCACTAAAATTGATGTAAGTAATTGGAGAAAAAAATTCTTTCTTGCTTAAATATATTTTACTTTAGTTCAAACTTTAAAATTGAAGCTTTTGAAGAATATAAAACACAATAAAAGTCATAAATATTGTAACGAATTCTCGTTACATTGAATTCCTGATACAAACTTAGCTAAAACCGTGAGAAAAACAAGCCTAACGTAGAAGAATAGAAAACGTGCCTATTGTGGACACTTGAACTGAGCTCTTCTTTACCTAGTGAAAGGACGTTGTTTCGCGCAGAATGGGATGCTGAATGGAGGATTGTTGACACTCAATCATCCTGTCGGAGAAATTCATTAGGATGCTGGCGAAGTGTTCGCAGTGCTAGCTTCAATGGCGTCCCGAAGAAAGAGTTTCACACGACAGCAATCCTCTACATTGTAAGCAACAAATACTTTACTATCTTGTTCTCCAAAGGTTGTCCAAGGACAACGCGATATTGCTCTCGATTACTGCAAGCTTCCCTTGCACCTGCTGGCGAGAGAGCCGACACGCGCTTTCCCCAACACGTCATCAACCATCTGGCCGATCAGCTGAGATGGACATTCTTGCGGGGAGACGACTATATAAGAAGAGCAGAGTTCGAGGCAGAGAGGATCTTTGACCAATCTAGTCGGCTGTGAACTCATCGGCCCAAGACTTCGAGGGAGCGACTGAGAGAGTCCTCCCCCTTTTTTTTCTCTTAGGAAGCTGATTCCTGCATCGATCATTTTTTCATTGTAGATATTCATCGTTTCATCTGTATTTTATCATAACTTCAATATTGTGTTTCTTAATAAATATCATAGTCTGTACGTAGGCCTCCGCTATCCTTTTTCGGGCTCACTTAGAGCCCCAGTACGCTACAATATACATCTAAAATTTCAAGAGTAATCATGTTTTAAGCTTAAAAGACCATGTTTATAAAAAATTAAGGACTAAAAATATTTTTAGCTTAAATTTTCTCTAAATGAGCTGATAAACTATAACTGCAACTGATTAAGTAATACATAATTTTTTAAATTCTTTCAAGATTAGTAAATTAAGAGTAATTATTATTTTTTTAAGATTAGTAATTCTTTTAAGATAAGAATTGTAAGAGTTATTTTATTTAAATGTTGTTACTTCATTGTGTAAAAGTAATTTTGGCTTAAATATTTTGAGTATCTGAATTTATAATTACTGTCATTTAATGGTGTTTCAGTTTTGGTAAGGTCATATAATTGACACCTATGGTCAGTTACTGGTAAATCTGACATTTGAGGTATTACGTCACTATTTTTTGCAGTATTAACACATTGTGTGTAGGTACATTTCGCTGCGGAATTGTACCGGCATCGGGCGTTTTCAGCGTAAATTTAGTTATTCAGTTAATTTTCAATAGATCGAAAATTATTTAATGTTTTACCAACTTTTCGTATTTTATACTGAAATACATAAACAAATATATAAATAGACAAATTAACAAATATATATATATATATATATATATATATATATATATATATATATATATAACATATAAATATGTATATATAAAATATCATTTTCGTAGGATAAATAAAAAGTTAATTTTAAATCTAAATTGATTTGTTTAATCAAACTTAACGTTCTGTGGTTCCGCATCGACTGATGTAAAATCTAGTTTTTATTTGTCTAAATTTTTCCAGAGTCTATGTAATAGACAAGAACATTCAGCTTCGTTTTCCTGTATATACCGTTAATTTTGTACCCCAAAACAAGCCATGTTGTTACACTAACCAGTACTAGTACGTGACCCGCGCTCAAGTATCAATTGTCAGAAAACGTACTAGTACGTGTGCAGCATTCAATGTGTTAATAGAATTGTATTTTTGCAGTATTAATAGAATTGTAAATTACTTTTCTTTTGTAGTTATTTTAACTTAAAAATATGAAATATTTCCACCAATTGGAATCCATAATATTTCAACATCTAAGTTACTGGAGACGGCATGAGAATCATTGGCTTTCAATAAGCTGTAATGGCACCAGATCCCATGACCTTAAAATTAATGTTTTTAATTGTATATCTCTTTATTTTGTGAATTTTATGTTCTGTATGAAATTAAATAATAGTGTTTTGCATTTGCCGTAAGTAACTGTCAATCACTGGATCTGGAAAAGTCATATACTGACATACTAGGAAGAAATTACCAGTGAATGTTGCAATTTTTATTAATTTTTTAACACATTGACGGACCATAGGAACAAGTGAAGTTCGAAAATTAACACTATATGTTTTTGTAATTTTTAGAATATTAAAAGTATAATTTTACGCTTTCTGCTTAAATAAATTTAATTTTGTTTAATTCTGCACCTTTAATCAGGTTGCGGCTATAACCGTCATGACGCCAGCGGACTCTAGACACTAAGTAATGAGACGATGGTGGCTATAACAGCAAAAATTAAAAACTTAAATGACAGATTTAAAGACTCAAATAAGCAATTTTTTTGTGTGCAATAAAATTTTTGGGATTTTTACAAGAAATGTTAGTTCATAATCAAACAAAAATAAATAAATGACAAAAATATTTATTATAATTTTATATTTATTACACATTATTTTCGGTGCGGACAACGAACAGATGGAAAACGAAATTCAACCTAAAAATTGTTTTCAAAACATGACAGTAGGCTTGCACTTGTACGCCGGTAAATGCACATTTGTGCCGCTATAGTCGTAAATTCTAAAAACGAACGTTTCATTTTGGACGGCTATTGCCGTCATGCCACATAGTGAACTTTGATTTGACGGCTATAGACGCAGGTGTCCGTCAACGTGTAAATAAAATATCAATTGAAATATTTTTGCTTGTGATGTCAGATATATATCTCCAGGTGTACATTCTTCAATGTTCAATTATTTGCTAATTGTGCTTTTTTAAAATTTAAAACTTTTTAAATACAAAGTAGAATTATGAATGGAGAAAAAGAATTGAGGATAAATTTTTACTATATTATACACATTACCTCTGTTTCAATCAAATCCAAGAAGATTATCATCAAACGATGCTATTGTCTTTCACAGCCGCTGCCAAAATTGTCGTCTTATTTCCTCTAACCTGTCGTCCCTGTCGTCGCTGCCGAACCTGTCCTCGTCCTCCATTTTTCTCTATGTTGATCACGCGATAGCGCGTGATAGGCCACGAATATGTTAATGGGTTCCCAGACAAGTTGAGGTTAGTGCGCAGGTCCAGTGTTTTTCTTTTGGTATCACTGTAAATAAGAGAATGATTTGCTTTTTACTATGATAAAATCTTTAACACGAGAAGAAAAATTAAATATTTATCAGCAAATAAAATAGTCCATTATTCAAACTAAGAAAACAATATATAAAATTGGTTATATATATATATATATATATATATATATATATATATATATATATATATATATATATATATATATATATATACATGTATGTGTGTGTGTATATATATATACATATAATACATAATATTCGCATATAGACCCCCCCATGCACACACACACATATATAATATATATATATACATATATATATACATATATATATATATATGTGTGTGTGTGTGTGTGTGTGTGTGTGTGTGTGTGTGTGTGTGTAATCCATTTTTTATAAAACTCCTCCACAAAGAGATAGTTCACCAGCTAGCAATTATAAAAGTACAAAGATGCAGTCGGGCCTCATATTGAGGAGAACGAAAAAGTATAATTTAAACTTTATTTCAGAACGGCAACACCGCACATCTAACCTTCTCGACAACATACAATCAAAAGCCACAGAGTTCACTCTGATCGGACAGAAGTGCACCCAAGAGCGCTGACAACAAGAATTTTCCCACAGCAAAAAACAACTTAATAAGCGAATTAAATGCAATATGGGCGAAACGCGAAACCATGTTCCGCCAAGAGCATGGAAACTGCTGTATAGACAGAAAGTTTACAGTTTTATGACAGAAAGGAATGTTGAGCGGAAAATACTTCGTTGATTAAACCATTTAGAGGCTGGGAAAGAGAATTAAATGAATTAGAATGGTAGAGAGGAGGTTTTTGAAGAATTAAAGTTAAAGTTAAAGTAAGAAATATTAAAGTTATTTAATTTTGATATATTACACACACACACACATATATATATGTATATATATACATATTTATATACACTATATTGCCAATGATGTCCGGTGAATTGCAATTATAGACATTTTGTTGAATATCTAGAACAAGACATGCGAAATTATCCTGAAACCTCAGGAGTGTAAACAGGATGTTAGACATCATATATTTCAGGTAAGAATTTCGGATAACCCTGTAAAAAGTAATGTATGAAAAGCATTGAAACTTTAGCCTATGATTAGGATGCTTCTTGTAATAATCTGTGTTATGGGGGATAGCACGTACACTCGTGAAGAAGTTGAGGTTTTTATAAAAACAATCCAAAATTTCTGCAAGTCTTTTGCTTATAATTTACTGAGTTCGAAGAATGCTCCTTTCAGGGCGCATGTCAAACAACATAGTACACAATAACCTGCAATCGAAATTAAGAAATAACAAATATTGGAAGAAAAGTGAGCAGGTATACTAAATAATGTTTCACAGCTCATGCGCGAATGCAATCAAAATATAATGTGCATAATATATTAGCTAAATGTATAGAGCAACTTTTGTGCAAGTCTCAAAAACACAACTTGAAAATTCTGAAAGGGATCGTCGATAGAAGCCCGAAATCTGTTGTTCCCGAAAGGAAGCAAAAAGATAACGGGCTGTATCACAAATTTCATTTGTTATTAAAAATCTCAGTGTCGAGTAAATGGTTAAATATATAATGTTTCTTTTTCTGAATAGAATCGTCTTGGCAGTCTTCCAACTGTAGTTCCTCTTAATGTAGCCGAACAATCACAATGAATATTTAAAGTTTCTTTGTACGTATGTGAAACCTGTCAAAAAAGATTGAAACATGGTCGAAATGAGTAGTTCCAATGTAGAATGGAAGCTGAAAATTTTCGCGATTACAAGATTTCCTATACATCAGGGGTGGTCAAATACTTTTAAGCGGGGTCCAAAATGGAATTTTCAAAATGTCTCCCGGGCCGGAGGACTATACCGCGTACACTGTGCACACTCGAACGTTTTGGGTGCGGTTTTTTCCCTACGAAAGAAATTTTTTTGACAAAAACAATATAAGTATGATTTTAAAGCATTTCGATAGAGAAATTTGACAGTTAATAAAAGACAATAGTAATAATAAATTGTCTTAATTAGGTGTATATGCGAACAATTTGTGGCCAGTAAAATATGTCACGTAATTTTTAAAGAAATGTGATCCATTATATTAAATTAATGGTCATTAAATAAATCAGTCAATGAAAGATTTTATTTTGATATTTATTTATATCTTAACGATACAAATTATTTTATTTTGATCATTATTACATTTTTATATTTATATTACATTTTGTAAATATAACAGTAAATAGGATTATAAAAAAAAGACAAACATCAAACGTTAAAATAGAATAGTTTTAGTTAATGCGAAACGTGAAATCTGGAATGTTCATTTGATATTATTTCTTCAAATATTTGGATTCAAATCACTTGTAGCAATCCTTAATACCGAGTGTAGATTTTCGTCAGTAATTTGTGATCGATATTTATTTTTCGTGTAAATCATTAACGAAAAAGTTGTTTCACAAATATCTGTTGAACCAAATAAAACTAGGTATTTTTAACATAGTTCAAAAAATGTTTGAAATGTTCTGTATTCAAATTTCTTTTAGTAAATTATTTGACTGTAAGTCAATTAGTTCTAGTTAAATTTCGACAGGAGCTTCTTGCATGTCAAAATTGAAAGTTTGACTAATTAATGATAAAGATTTTTCAATAGTTTGAAATCTTGAAATCTTCTTTGAAATTCAGAATGCAAGTCTTGTGTTATTGCATTATATTTAAGAAAATTGGTATTTTTCAATGATTCTCGTCGTGATTGTAATGAAGGTAAATGATTTAGTAATTTCTTATTAAAGTTTTAGCAAATAAATTAAAAAGCGATTAAGAGCATGCAGGATTTTTCAACGGGCCGGCTTTTGTTCACCTCTGCTATACATTGTACAAGTATGTAAAAACAGACAGACAAGCACAACACATATATGGAACTTACATTAAAAAACTTCCCACGGCCACCGAGACAGTTTTATCAGCACGGTTCCTCGTGCTGACGTCCATCTGGTCGTAGAGGTAGTTGATGGAGTTCTTTAATTCCATTATTTGATGCATGGGTGTTTTCGACTGATTTACGTTATCGTCCCTGACGTCCTGGTGTAAAGTGTTGATATCCGCAAGACCTTTAAGTTCGACTTCCTGCATAAATGGATATACCAAGAATTAGGTTTCGATAATCAATTTAATATTGGCAGAATTTTACTACAAACTAAATGCGTAGATAGAGTCAGACATATTTATACACATACACACATACACACGGGGGCATACACACAAGGGCATTGATTGAGGTTAAAAAGTTACAATACTAAACAATACTATTAGGTAATAAGCTACTTAATTTTATGTTAGTTTGCTTACTTTTATGTTACTTAACCCCTTAAAAGAAGAATTATTTTTAGGTAGAAAATAAATATATAGTTATAATGCAAGTAACTTTTAACAATATCAGTTATGAGGGTGACTAGGGAGCGGGAGATGGAGTAAAAGTTATAAAAAAAACTTATACAAACAAATAATACACGATTAGAGTTCATGTTTATTTTGAATTTTAAATTATATAAAAAATTCAAATTAAATAAAACTTTCATACTTACAAGCATAAAAATGGTCTAAACGAAAAAAAAAATGGATGTCTTTTTTAACATCAAATAATTGCTTTAAAAGAAAGAATCCCTAATAAACTTTCATCAAAATAAATCAGAAGAGACATGCTTTTTAGTGGTGCAATCTATAGCAAACAAATGTAACTAAAATCTAAACTCATCTATTTTTACTACAACGGATCTCAGACGGGCATTAGAAATAAATAACGCGAGATACTAAATAGACTGTATGAGACATGTGCAATTTTTACGGTAATTTTTGACCGTGTCAGGCACGGGCACATGCGTTAAGGGGTTAAGCTTGAGCATCATTGCATTTACTTTTGGTTCTAGCGGTTATGATTTGAAAAATATTTGAATATTATATTCATAGTTATGCAGAACATTTTGTTGTCTTTGTTTTCATGCTCAGATATCGTGTAAACTGGCATAATTTTATATTAAGCAAAATTTTTGAAATGTTATATGTGTGGAATCCGAAGCTAAATTAATAGTTTAATTAGAAATTTTTAAATTTTAGTTTCAAGGGAAATTTGTTTTATTTTTGTTCTTCTAATGTTGCAGCGTTACTTTTTAAAGGTTGGTGGGTGGGTGGGTGGGGGGAATATAATGCTTGGAAATTAGCGGAATTAGTTTTCAAATACTAATTTGCTAAAACGGACATCTCTACTTGTCAAAGACAGCCAACGGAAAGACACAAAAATCCCTCTGCTCGAAAAGAGGTGCATCCAAGAGCGAAGACAGTAAGAATTGTCCAAGGGACGAGAAACTTAGCGAATTTAAACTGTTAAGATGAGGAGAAACGTGGAGCCATTTACCGGCGACACCTGGAAAACGTGTTGAATAGACAGAAAATTTACATCTATAGGACAGAAAGCTTTGGGAAATATTAAAGTTAAGTAATTTCTATATATTACACACACACACACACACACACACACACACACACATATATATATATATATATATATATATATATATATATATATATATATATATATATATATATATATACATGTCGGGTTTGAAAACGTAAAATTAATAAATTACTGTATTGAGAGCAGAAATGCAGCCACTCTTTTAATGCAGCGCATGAATCTCTAATAACTCATTATAAAAACACTCGACCCGTAAGGATTGGGAGAGAGCGTCTTGAAAAAGGGTTGCGGCATGAACCCTGCGGTAATAATTCTTCTTTAATATGCAATATAATTGGTGACGAAATAAAATTTAGGACATTTAAAATGAAAGCTGATCAGTTTCAAAGATTTTAAACGAACAATGAACGTAAATTAATTACAGAAAAAGAATACGGATTCGAAAGGAAAATCGATCATCGAAGACTCAGGTAATGCGACTGTTGTCGAATAATTTGATTCATGTAAAGAAACTTTTATTCAGTGCAAACATTTCGAAAATTACTTAACAATTAAAATTTTCAGTTATAAAGATTTTTTTCGAAAATGCTTCTCAGTTCTATCGGTTCTGAGCATTACACTTACTGTGTTCTTACTGTGTTCTGAGCATTACACTTACTGTGACTTGGACAGCTTTGTCAGCAAGGGAAGGGACGCCCATCTTTTCGTAGAGTTTCTGGATAGCATTCTGGATGTCGTCAATTATCATGTCGACTTCCTGCATAAATGGATATACCAAGAATTAGGATTCGATAATCAATTTAATATTGGCAGAATTTTACTACAAACTAAATGCGTGGTTAGAGTCAGACATATTTATACACATACACACACGCACGGGGGCATACACACAAGGGCATTGATTGAGGTTAAAAAGTTACAATACTAAACAATACTAAATTGAAAACAACAAACTGGGAATTAAAAGAATAAAAACCATGAAATATTTTAAACAGGAGAAAGGAAAGAAAACCCATGAAGTTCAGGTATTATTGTCATTAACAGTATTTTTTGCTGTTGTGCTTTATATTTATAACACATAGCTTATTACACAAATTAAACTATTAAACATAAAATTATTAAACTAATTGGGAATTAAGAGATTAAAAACCATGAAAAATTTTATCCAGGAGAAAGGAGACAAAACCAATGAAGATCAGGTATTATTGCTATTAACAGTATTTTTTGATGTTGTGCTTTAGATTTTTAACTCATAGCTTATTAGATTGATTATACTATTAAAGATAAAATTATTAAACTAAAGACTTTATACCACGTCAATCCGTACTTGTTGAAAAAGCAAGGAATTCAGTTTACGATATCTGTTATCGATAAAGAATGCGCATGTTTCTCGTGTAATAGCAAATTTTTTCAACTTATTAAATCTTTATCACAAGTTAACCAAAATAAACTGGTTAAAAGTTTTTCGCTATCACGCGAGAAATCCGCATATTCGTCATCAAGGAATCTTATACTGAACCTGTTACTTTTAATTGTGCAGCTTGACGTGTGATAAGGAAAGAAAGAAAGACTCAAGAAAGAAAGCAGAACTGGAAATGCTCTGATATTAAAACCAATCGCAACTCGAATATACTAAGTAGAACACATTGTCAAAATATCATTATTTTTCGAAGAAACGTTTACACTGAGTCGGCGCATGGGAACGGTACTACAAAACATCCAAACCCTCCTCCATAAGGATTGCTGTATTAATTTTCATTATTGAGTGGAAGGGGAAGAACCTTTTACATAAAAATTTTTTCTCTACGCCTCTGACTGGAACTTCAAACCGTCCAATCGAATTTCGGTGCGAACTATGCGCAGATGCACAGACTAGGAGAAAACATTTCATTTCTGCCCGAGATGACTCAATTATTTTGCAGTGGTACCTGAAAACCGAAACTGGACAAAAGAGAACTATTTATAAAGGTTATGTGGTCAGAAGAATCAGAGTATACCTTGTTTTACACTGATGGCTGTCGTCGATTTTTACGAGAACTCCATGTAGCCAAATACATATTTAAAATTTTTGTACTGTACGAGAGTCTGATTGGAGTATCATGGTGTGGAGTTTGTCTTCCTGTAATCGTGCCCCTGCATCGTGTAATAATTTTAGATTGTATTTGCATATTAGTTTGCATCTTTGGTTCTCCCTTACCCTACAAGATGGCGCTACCGAACTAGCGCTTTTTTGGCTATAGAATTTGATTTATGTTGCCTGTCCGTCAAATTCAAGGCTACAGTCTAATTCACCTTTTAATTAGGCAACCCATTGTCTACTGATAGCTTTATGAACACAATCCTTGCACGCTTTTCAATATTTTGATTAGAAGGTTGCTTCGAGGGAAGTAAATTACAAGTTTTGCAACTGTGCATTAATGTCCCAAATTATGTTTTGATATTTTTTTATCGGAGGTTAAAGCGGTGAATTTTATACAGCTAGGTACTTCGTATAAACCACTAACTTGACCTGAAATTGCTTGTAGGATTTATTTTGATATAATAAATTTTAATGACCATTTATGTTACATGTAAGCTATCAATAAAACACCTACATTATATACCAATAGAGTTAGTTTCAAGCTCCAAATACATCTTTCTTACAACTGGACTCAAATTATGTACATTTTTCTGTTACTTAAAACTGTAACAAATTATAATTTACCCTAAAAATTCTATTTATTTGAATTGTACAGTGAAATTTACAAAGAAAATTATTTGCTAATTTTTGTTCTATATTATTTTCTTGTAAATTAGCATTTTATCCAATATATGGAAACAATTCCAAAGATTAGAATCGAAGGTTTGACAAAGTAAAAAAATAAAGATTCACAGAAAAAGTATTTTTATTTTTTGTTTGTCATTTTCTAAATCAAGTAACTAGGACTTATTTGATTTTATTCATGATATGTTACTTAATGCAATTGGTATTTTACTTCATTTACTTTTGGAATATAATATTGAATATTTTGCTTAGTTTGACCTGCCTAAACTTAATGTCATTAATCACTTACTTAAATAATACTTATGCAAGTTACCTTACTTTATATTACTTACATAAGTTACCTTAATTTATATTACTTATATACGTACGTTACTTTTATTCTTGGGTTAATTCAATGTTATACTTTAAGCGCTATTATATGCTTTATGTCAATTCTTTTTTAGTTGTTGCAGCACAACTATTAGGTAATAAGCTACTTAATTTTATGTTAGTTTGCTTACTTTTATGTTACTTAACCCCTTAAAACAAGAATTATTTTTAGGTAGAAAATAAATATATAGGTATAATGCAAGTAACTTTTAAAAATATCAGTTATGGGGTTGACTAGGGAGTGGGAGATGGAGTAAAAGTTATAAAAAAAACTTATACAAACAAATAATACACGATTAGATTTCATGTTTATTTTGAATTTTAAATTACTAAAAAAATTGAAATTAAAACAAAATTTTATACTTACAAGCATAAAAATGGATGAAGCGAGAAAAAAAATGGATATGTTTTTTCACATCAAATAATTGCTTTAAAAGAAAGAATTAATTCCTAATAAACTTTCATCAAAATGGATCACAAGAGACATGCTTTTTAGTGGTGCTATCTATAGCAAACAAATGTAACTAAAATCTATTTTTACTACAACGGATCTCAGACGGGCATTAGAAATAAATAACGCGAGATACTAAATAGACTGTATGAGACATGTGCAATTTTTACGGTAATTTTGGACCGTGTCAGGCACGGGCACATGTGTTAGGGGGTTAAGCTTCAGCATCATTGCATTTACTTTTGGTACTAGCGGTTATGATTTGAAAAATATTTGAATATTATATTCATAGTTATGCAGAACATTTTGTTGTCTTTGTTTTCATGCTCAGATATCGTGTAAACTGGCATAATTTTATATTAAGCAAAATTTTTGAAATGTTATATGTGTGGAATCCGAAGCTAAATTAATAGTTTAATTAGAAATTTTTAAATTTTAGTTTCAAGGGAAATTTGTTTTATTTTTGTTCTTCTAATGTTGCAGCGTTACTTTTTAAAGGTGGGTGGGTGAGGGGATCATAATGCCTGAAAATTAGCGGAATCAGTTTTAAAATACTAATTTGCTAAAATGGACATCTTTACTTGTCAACGACAGACAACGGAAAGACACAAAAATCCCTCTGCTCGAAAAGAGGTGCATGCAAGAGCGAAAACAGTAAGAATTTTCTTAAGGGAAGAGAAACTTAGAGATTTTAAACTGTTAAGATGAGGAAAAACGTGGAGCCATTTGCCGGCGACAGTTGGATAACGTGTTGAATAGACAGAAAATTTACATCTATAGGACAGAAAGCTTTGGGAAATATTAAAGTTAAATAATTTTGTATATATTACACACACACACACACACACACACACACACACACACACACACACACACATATATATATATATATATATATATATATATATATATATATATATATATATATATATATATATATATATATATATATATATATATATATATATATATATATATATATATATCTATATATATATATACTGTCAGGCTAAAATTAATAATTTAATGTCTTGAGAGCAGAAACGCAGCGCACTCTTTTGATGCAGGCGCATGAATCTGTAATAACTCATTATAAAAGCACTCTACATGTAAGGATTGGGAGAGATAAGACATCATCGCTGTCTTGGATTTTCGGACTTTGATCGGATTGATTTCGGACATGGATTACAGGACTCGCAATTCCACGCTCTCAACCTGCCTGAACCTACAGTTTACCGACATTGCTAAAATAGTAAACCGGCTTAAAGCATGCACAGCTCGTTTCGAAAGGAAAAAAGACCAAGTAATCAACTGGGATAAATTGATTTTCGTCACCGGAATGTTGGAGCACATGTTAACCAGGATAAACTCTGATGCAGACGCCACGTTGGATATATATCATCTAAAAGGTATGTGGTCTAATTGCTCTAAACTATTGGCTGAGGAGTTAACTGATAATATTGTTTTTGATGTAGTAGATAATATTTTCACTTCTTTTAAATTTTATAAGGATTCTATTTTGTGTAGTAATGATGCTAATTGTAACAAAAAGCACAAGCTTGATAGTTCAGATGATGAAGATAATAATGTAATAACTAATGAGTTCATAACTGTTAAAAATAATAGAAATAAAAAATTAAGGGATAACAAAAAAATTCCTTCGACACAGCCTGTGTCAGTTAGTAATAGTTTTAATGTTTTAGATAATGAAATGGATGTGGATAATATTATAGCTAATAATGATAACCCTGCTATTAATGATAATAATTCTAATAATGTTAATAATGATAATAATTCTAATAATGATGCTAATAACAAAAAAAGGAGGATTGACCCATTTTGGGTACAAAAAGATAACGAGTTCAAATGGCGGAATATAATAAATACTATTAATAGTATACTTGAAACCGAACTTCCAATTATGGATTCGGGAATATTTGTTAAAATTTATCCGCAAAATTCCGACCAATTTAGAATTGTGCAAAAGATTCTTGTTGAAAATCATATCAAATGCTTTGCTATTAGTCCCCAGGGCTCAAAGCCTTTTAAAATAATCATTAAAGGTGTACTTTCAGAAATCCCTGTAGAAGAAGTCAAAAATCAGCTAATTAAATTAGGTTAGGAAGTTGTTAAGGTCGCCCAACTAAAGAGGTTCCGGGATAAGTCCCCATTACTTATATTTCAAGTGCACTTAGCCCAAAATGAATTTAATAAAAAAATATATTCAATCAAATCATTTCTAAATTTTATTGTTATAGTTGAAGCGTACAAATTCAGAGGAGTGAAATAATGCTATAATTGTTTACACTTCAATCATTCATCTGATTTATGTACACTTGATCCAAAATGTCTCAAGTATGCTGGTAATCATAGAACTAACTGTTGTACTAAAAGTAACAATGATAAATGCAAATGTGAAAATTGTAATGGGGAACATCCCGCGAACTACAAAGGGTGCCCTAAGCACCCTCTTGCTATCAAAGCAAAGAATAAGGAGCTCAAAATAATTAAAGACTTAGGGAAAAAAAGTTAACCTATAACATTGCAAGCAATTCTAATTCTAGTTCAAATGATAATGCTAATATTAATAGTATAAATGCTAACGATAATCTAAATGCAATTAGATCTTATGCCCAGGTGGCCAGTAATAATGATAAATTTATTTCACAGCCTGTTGTAAGAATTGTTAATACTAGTACTGATGATGATAATTGTGTTCATGTTAATAATGTCAATTCTGATAATAATAATGATGTTAGTACTAATGATAATTCTTCTGCTATTGAAAATATTCCCAATGTTAATACTCATGCTAATGATACTAATGTTAGAGGTAACGATGCTTTAAATTCTAATAATTCTACTGTTGAACAATTAATCAAAATCGAAAAAATCCTTGCTAATATATGTTATTACTGTGAGAAATTAGATAAATCCGAAACTGCAAAAGCGCTTGGGATTACTAATCTGCTGTCAAAACAGTTTGGCAGCCTTATTTCAAGCATTCCCCACTAAATAGTGTTGCGTCTCTCCGGATCTTGAGCTGGAATGCTAATGGACTACAGCCCAAGGTTGACGAGCTTCGGGATTTTGTTTCTGAACAACCCGTTGATTTAATTGTTGTACAGGAGGTTAGGTCTCTTAATTTTAATAGACTTAAAATACAAAACTTTAACATGTACTTCACTCCTCGCATGGACGCTGGTGGTAATACTCAATACTTCGGTGGCACTGCTGTTTTTGTAAAAAGGAATATAAATCACTGTCATATCCCTAACCTTAATCTTAACTCAATTGAAAATACTATAATTAAAATTAACTTACCATCTTTCTCTTCTGTTTATCTAGTCAGCACTTATGTTAGGGCCTCTCGTAACAATTCCATCGTCTCTGACTTGGATAGCCTTTTCTCCTTGGGAGAAAAAGTTATCCTCTTTGGAGACTTTAATACGCACCATCCGCGGTGGAATTGTCACAATTATAATAGCACTTGTACTCTTGGCAGGTTAATCAAAAATTATATTAATGATAACGCAATTGATATAGCCTTCCCCCACTCCCCTACTAGGTATGGTAATGCAGGTGAAGCTACTACTATTGATTTTGCACTAATGCAAAATATTAATTTCCCATTTGATATTAATATCAACAATAGTCTCTCCTCTGATCATGTTCCTGTTCTACTTAATATTTCCATTAATTTTACCCTACCTGCCTTGAGCTCCCCTTGTTACACGGATTGGGACATCTTTTACAAAACTGTTGCTGACTCCCCCCTGCCCGACAGTGAGATTCGTAGCCCTGAGGACATTGACAGCACTGTTAGGTCACTTACGAGTATTATCTCCAGCGCCCTGTGTACTGCTAAAAGCCACACTCCCATAAATAATTATTTAAAGCTTCCTCTCTATATTAAAATGTCTATTAGGCACAGGAATAATATTCGAAAAATTTGGCAACGTACTAGGGACCCTAATATTAAAATCGAACTTAATAGAATGAATGCTATTATCAAGAGGCAAATTTCTAAACATAAAAATACTAGATGGAACAGCTTTATTGAATCCCTTTCCCCTACGGATAACAGTATCTGGAATTATTTAATAAAAATTAAAAAGCCATTCCAAAACTTACCTCATTTATGTTCCCCTGCTGGTAATATTATTACGGACCCCCAAGATAAAGTTAACAACCTTGCGGACTGTTATGAAAATCAATTTAAGCCCAATAATAATGTTTTCTGTCCCTGTATTATTGATAAGGTTTATGACATAAATGAAAAGTTCTTTAATAACTCTTTAAATAATATTAATAATGATCCCATTCCCCCTACGGATTTTAATGAAATAGTCGATGTTATCAATAATCTTCCTAATAAAAAAGCTCCAGGTATCGATAATATTAGCTATGCTGCAATTAAAAATCTCCCTATTAATTATGTTAATGTTTTTGTTAACTTAATAAATAAAATTTTTGAGCTTAAATACTTCCCTAAAGTTTGGAAAATTGCTACGATAGTGCCTATCCCTAAACCAGGTAGTGACCCTCACATTGCTAAAAATTATAGACCTATTATAATTATAGACTTATTTCCTTCTCTATTAGCCTCCTCTCCTCTCTGAGTAAACTGACTGAACACATTATATGCACCAGATTAAACTCCTTCTTCAACACACATAACATTATTAACAATTCACAATTTGGCTTCAGAGCACAACACTCTACCACACATCAGTTGCTGCGGGTTACCGAATTCATCCATGATGGATTCGAGAACCGCATGCACACTGGAGCTGTCTTTTTTGACATCGAGAAGGCTTTTGATAAAGTATGGCACAGTGGCCTCATTTACAAACTTATTAAATACAAATTGCCAGCTGCCATGATACAATTGCTACACTCGTACCTTCTCGATCGCTCTTTCTTAGTCCGCCACACACAATACTTATCCACACACAGGCCTATCAATGCTGGGGTCCCACAAGGGTCCAAGCTCGGCCCTGTTTTGTTTAATATTTATATTAGCGACATACCTCATCATCACAACACGACACTAACCATGTTTGCTGACGACACGGCAATTCTTGCTAAAAATAATAACACTAAATACATGCACAAATACCTACAGAGACATGCAAACATTTTAGATCGTTGGTTTGAGAGGTGGAGGATCAAGATCAATCCCGCTAAAACTAAAGCTATTTTCTTTAGCTTTAACAGGATTCCACCTCCCCCGATCTCGGTGTGTGGACAGTCGGTTTACTTCGAGAGGGAAGTTAAATACTTAGGCATTTTTCTGGATAGTAGATTAACTTGGCGCATTAATACTAACTATGTTATTGCTAAATTCTTCAAAGCTAAAAAAACGCTCGCCCACCTCCTGTATCACAATCAAATGGGAATGGAAAATAAAGTGTTGCTATTTAAGACGGTACTTAGACCCATTCTCCTCTATGCAGCCCCGGTCTGGGGTTCGGCTTCCAACACTCAGGTTCAGAGACTGCAGACTATCCAAAACAAAACCCTCCGGAGTATAATTAAAGCTCCAAGATATTTAAGGAATGATATCATTCACGATACTCTCAACATCGAACCTGTTAGAGATTTTATCGCGAAGCTTTCCACAAAATATTTCTTTAATCTACGGAACATTAGTAATGAGGAGGTTTACAATCTCCCAGACTACGACCCATGGAAAATCGGCGTCGTCCCAGAGCTACAACTATACTGACGGGGATTCGCCCTCAGTTTTAAGAATTTATTATCTCTTTTCAATGTTGTAAATATCTTCTTGCTCCCCCCCCAAAAAAAATAATAATAATAACAAAAACCCTCTGAAACTCTATTATTTTTAATCTAGTATGTCTTATCAATCTCTTGTGTCATTATTTTTGTTTTTGTGCTTTGTTCTGTATTCATGTCTTGAATTGTGCTCACTTATTGTAAAGAGTTTTATCAGAGTGAAAAAAAAAAGTTATATATAAAAATAAGGGCATTGTTGATATTGTTTTATAATTGTATATTATGAAAAATTTTGTCTTGTTTTATGATTATTGTGCTTTTCTTTTTTCTTTCCTTCTCTTCTCCTCTTTCCTTTTCTATAATTATCACTCAAATGTCAGCCAATAGTAAGAGCAATGTTGATTACATATCTATGTTTAATACCGGGGATAAAGGGCCTTCGGCCCTAAGTGCCCCAAAACGATTTCTTCCTGTGTTCCAGTGATTGAAAGAGAGCGTTTTCAAAAAGGGTTGCGGCATGAACCCTGGCTGAATATGTTTCCTTTGTTAGAATGTGGACGCTAGGTATTAGCCGCCATATTTGATGACTGGCTGTTAAACTGTGCAATATACATGAATAAAGACATTATTAAGAAATAATTGGCTCTATGACTCTTCATTTGACTGCAAAGTTTGTTATATATGTACACATAGGGTTAGCAAGAAATAAGTTCCTCACTTCTGAGGACTCTATAATATGTTATAGTAATTAATATTCGTTATAGTACAAATAAAATAAAAAAAGGTTATTATAATACGTTATAGTCCAAATGAGATATATTTGGACATACGGACAATTCAAATGATGCGCTTGACATTTATTACATAAAAAAGATTTAGTACAAAAATATGCCTATAGGTGGCGCTGTAACACATTTAGTATTTATTTAGTTTCATTAAGTCAAACATTAAGCCCAGAAGTGTTGGGGTAGCACTTCGCTCTCCCACGACACAGGTCCGAGGTTCGATCCCCGAACTGGGCAAAGTGGATTCAGCCTTTCATCCTTTCAGTGGGTAAACAAACAGAGGATCAAGCATACTTGAGAACTAAACACTGGGGGTTCCGCGCAAGGTTTACCACCTAACCGCAACATATGCTTCGCACCCCAGGGACCTTGGTCTCGGAAACGGAGGCCCTGTCCCCTAGGGGCTTCTGCGCAGAGGAGTTTAAGTCAAACATTAGTTTCTTTTCTTCACATCAGGCCTACGTCGCAAGAAAAAGCACTACTGGTAAACCTGTTTCAGCAAAAACCGGTGCATACGGGGCCATAATTTTGATATTCCGGTCAGCTGCGGCAAATATTATTCTGCGATTACAACACATTGTTGAACATGAAGGGAAACCTATTGAGCATTTTTAATGCGACTTTTTAAAATTATTTAGGATTTATAAAACATATTAAATATATCTATATGTATCACATAACCACATAAATAGACTACAGAGCAGTGGCTGTAGATATGCATAAACTTATATACAGCTGTTATAGCCTTTTCTATTGAAAAAACAATATTAACTTTTATGAGGTTAAATTTATGAATCAAATTATTAATTAAAGGTTTAATAATTGTACAATTAACAAACAATAAATATAAAAATTTATCAAAGTTTTTAAAAAAAAATTAAACATTCTTTGAAAAAAAAGTATTTTAAAATTATGTTTAATTCTACTGCGTAGCAAAAGTAAATATTGCTGTAAAGTAATTAGTCAATTTATTCTGATTGTGGCCAAAAAATGGCCGATTGGTAAGGGTGTTAGCCTTCGATACCGGAGTTCGTGGGTTCAAATCCCACAGTGGCATGGATGTTCGTAGCCGTTCAGAATCGGCTTTAAGCTGTAGGTCCCGGTCTCATTAGCCCTCGTGTTTCAAAAAGTAAATCGTAGCACTCCAAACTAAACCTAAACCTATTCTGATTATGTATATATAGTGTAAAACAGAGTTTGAACTCTATAATAAAATAAAAAAAATTACTGAATAACATTAATAAATTCTACATTAATTTTTAAGTAGTGAAAATATGGATATGTACAGTTGTTTGTACACAATTTGACAGCTAGGGATCTTTTAGTTAAAGCTCTCATCAAATGAACATTTTTTGTATCACTTGTACACTTAAAAACAACCAACTGATCACAAAATTTAATTTAATTTTCTGTCAAGTTTTTTGAATTATGTCCCGATAGTTTTTAATTGCAACAAATTTTAAATTTATGATCTCCTAAATTTGCCATAAGCACTTTGAGGCTGTTAAACTGCAGAATATATCTATCCAAACATGATAATTGTGTAACTGATGCTAAAAATGTTGTTTATTTTCTCTTCTAGTTAAGAATAAAATATCAGCATACAGTGGGCTCCCCTTAATGCGATCAGTTTGGGACACCATGATTTTGAAAAAATAAACGATATTCAAAATTAAATAAATTACCCCCCCCCCGCTTTAATTCACACGTACTAAATTTCAATATAAAATGGAAAAACCTTATATTTATGTACTTTATATTATCCTATAAAACATAAAAATTACATACATAATTAAAAAAAAATTATCAATTGCTGACTGTTTACAATTTTTTCTGAGAAGCTCATTGATAAATTGTTCTTAATCATAATGTTTTTTGAGTCACCGGAGAGGTGTTGTACTTCACGTATCAACACTTTCAGTGCAATTCCGAGTATGAGAAATGTATATATATATATATGTATATATATATATATATATATATATATATATATATATATATATATATATATATATATATATATATATATGTATATATATATATATATATATATATATGTATATATATATATATATATATATATATATATATATATATATATATATATATATATATATATATATATATATATATATATATATATATATGTATATATATATATGTATATATATATATATATATATATATATATATATATATATATATATATATATATATATATATATATATATATATATATATATATATATATATATATAAACCCCTCCCTAAAAAAAGTATAAAAATTACTAAATATCTGGAGGCTTGCTTCCACAAAAATATTTTTTTTCTTTTACTTCTTGTAATTTTGTAGTGTACATTATATCTTTTATCTTAATTTTTAGCTGTAATTATAAGCTATTTGTGGCCTGTAAATATTTTATTCCAAGACTTTATTTTATTATAAATGTTTTCGTACCTTTTTAAATGTTTTTCTACTGATTCACATCCTGATGAACTGTCACCTTAATCACTGAGGATTCAGCTTAAGCCCAGGTGAAACAAAAAAGTTTCAATTAAACTTTTATATGCTCAAAAGTTTTAAATATACATAAATATTTCTTGTATTTGCATTTTAAAATATTTTGTTTCAATCTTTAAAATCTATGATCATATATCTTATAGTTGCTGTATTTAACCCTTTGACAGTTTCATTTTTTTCCAGAATTCGGTCAGAAAAATGTCACATTTTTTTTATTGCATGTTTTTATTCATTTTATATTTTTAAGTAAAGATATGTTATTAAAATTAACACTTCTAATATTTTTAAGCATTTATTAAAACTCTTTTTCTTTCTATGAAAGCACCATAACACTTAAGTTTATTTTTAGTCTCATCGACATCCAAGTTAATTTTTGGAATTCCAGTGAAAGCAAATCTAGGAGGCGGATCCGAAGGATTATCACAATTAATTTCAAAAAATTGTCTTGCTTGATTGATTCCATCTGTACTACTATCAGAGTCAGTGCTATCCAGATCATCTAATAAACTTTCGCTACTATCTTTTACAGATAATTCAGTTTCTGATTTCGAATCACAGTTCGAATCACAAGAAATTATCTCCATACGCTCTGAATTATCTATTATTTATAAGTAAAAATATATTATTCAACTTTTACATCAATAAATTATCAAGCCGTTAGTAAATTATAACCAGAAAGCTATACACTGAAAGATAACAATTCATGTTCTGATTCAAAACATGCACTTTTGAACTAATAAGAGTAGAAAATGCAATAAACTGCAAACTATCATTTACTGGATAATTTGTTAATAAAATTCGAAAAAATAATGCCGAAACAGTGCAAGCGAAATAGAAATCAGATTGCCCGTACGCCATACGGGCAAATCAGTAAAGGCCCGAAAGCTGTGCCCGTACGGCGTACGGGCAAAACAGGGAAGGGGTTAATATAACCACACAATTTTATTCTGTGCAAAATGCCTGTCGGTATTACAAGGCCTTGCAGCATTGTGCTGACTCATTTTTGGTAACCTGTCATAAAATTTAAAATTTTGATCTTTTTTTTAATGTTAAATCATGTCGCTCTCTGGCTTCCATATCGACAAGCTGCAAGTAAGCCAGAAAGGCATAAATTGTGAATACGCCCCTTCTCAGTTCCTATAAGAATGTGTAGCCTTCTGCTTATCTGACAACTACTGACCATAAGCAGGGTGTGCGTATTTCTGAAAAATTTCTAGGAACTTGTAACATCCCACTCCTTTGATCATTCCCCATTTTCCTAGGTGGAAGAGGGAGAATTCTCAGAAACTAAAACAGGAGCGAAGAGAAGGAAAAGATTGGGTTCCTTTGAATACATTGCAAATATTCCTTTGCCAGTTAAAATGAGGTTCGAAAACTGATAACATTAACCGATGTAACGATCACATAAAGCGATAATTTTAACATGCAAATGAATACAGAAAACCGGGACCAATTAATTTCGATAACAATTAGCGATTGATAACAATAACCGCTATCAGATTAAGCGGATGTATACTGTATAACATAATAAGTGTTGCTAGAAGTGTCTTAGTTCTGAAATTAATCAAAGTAGAACAACATAAAAGTGTACATAAAAAAAAAACTATTTATATATCTGATTATAACCTGAAGTAAAGGGACAATAACGAAGGTGGAGCAAAGGGTGAAGTAAAAAATCATAGAGCACTTTGGTCACTGACAGAATAAAGCTTTATCGTATTTTTGGAGACCTTTTTCCCCCGGTGTGTTCCACTCGGAGGGTTAATATCGTATATAGAATTAATTTCCACTAAAGGAAAAAAACCTGATGGGGACGCTATGTAACTTTCTTGTAAGCCTAATAAATTATACACAGAGTTTTATTTTGATTGTATGATATGCACTGAGAATTATCTTAATATTTATATGTACAGTGTACTACACTTAATGTTATCAGTTTGGGACACCATGATTTTGATAACAATATCCGATTGATAACAATAAACGATATGCAAAATTAGATAAATTTACCCCCCTTTAATTCACACGTACTAAATTTCAAAATAAAATGGAAAAAACTCACCTTATATTTATGTACTGTAAAAGGGTACTGTTTGTACTGTAAGCTTTAAAACATGAGAATTGTATACGTAATAAAAAAATTGATCAATTGTTGACTGTTTACAGTTTTTTTCTGAGAAACTCATTGATAAATTGTTCGTAATCATAATGTTTTTTTAAGTCATAGGAGCCATGTTGTACTCCACGTTTCAACACTTTCAATGTTCAGCACTTGTAGGAGGTGGCTCAATATCAAGAAATTTTCCATCTGACTTATTAGTTCCATCAGCCTGTCACTGTTTGTACTGTAAGCTTTTAAACATGAGAATTGTATACGTAATAAAAAATTGATCAATTGTTGACTGTTTACAGTTTTTTCTGAGAAACTCATTGATAAATTGTTCGTAATCATAATGTTTTTTTTAAGTCATAGGAGCGATGTTGTACTCCATGTTTCAACACTTTCAATGTTCAGCACTTGTAGGAGGTGGCTCAATATCAAGAAATTTTCCATCTGACTTATTAGTTCCATCAGCCTGTCACTGTTTGTACTGTAAGCTTTAAAACATGAGAATTGTATACGTAATAAAAAAATTGATCAATTGTTGACTGTTTACAGTTTTTTTCTGAGAAACTCATTGATAAATTGTTCGTAATCATAATGTTTTTTTAAGTCATAGGAGCGATGTTGTACTCCACGTTTCAACACTTTCAATGTTCAGCACTTGTAGGAGGTGGCTCAATATCAAGAAATTTTCCATCTGACTTATTAGTTCCATCAGCCTGTCATAATGATTTAAAATTTCAATCCATATCAACCATATCCATTATTCCACATCAACAAGCTGAATGTAAGCGAGAAATAAAATGTGAATGCGCTCCTTCTCAGTTCAAATAAAAATGTGTTGCTTTCTGCTTATCTGAGGACCATTGACCACCAGCAGGGTGTGCGTATTTTTGAAAAATTCCAGGAACGTGTAAATTCCCTCTCCTTTGTTCATTGCCCATTTCCCTAGGTGAAAGGGGGAGAGTTTGTGGAAGTTCGAACAACATCGAAGCGAAAGAAAAGAATTGGTTCCTTCTGAATACATTGGGAATATTCCTTTGCCAGTTAAAATGAGGTTCGAAAGCTGATAGCATTAACAGATGTAACGATCCCACAAAGCGATAATTTTAACATACAAATGAATAGAGAAAATCGGGACCAGGTGATTTCTATGCAATAAGCGATTGATAACATTAACCACGATCACATTAAGCAGAGTCCACTGTATTATTATATAACTTAGTTATATATTGTTACAATTAATACACTAGATATTATTTTTTCAACTACATTTAAATACCCTAATACCTTTTCATTTCCGTAATTGTAGACTGGCAGCGTTATTGTACGTTACATTGGGATTTATCGTAATATAGAGAGGGAATTGCAGTCATAAATGGAGATACACAACTAGGTGTGACAATTCTGAATACACACATCCTTAAATCCGGAAGCTACTATCTTCCAAGCTGAACTGGAAGCACTGCACCAGGCCATAATATGGGCAAACCAACACCAGGGGGGAAATGTGATAGCCATTCATTCTGATGGTTTCTCAAGTCTGCAGGCAATTAACTCCTTCATTCAAAAAGACGAGCAAATACAGCGTATCCAGTCCCTACTAGTGAGAACCAAAGCTCAGCTGCACTGGGTCAAAACTCACTGTGGGATAAAAGGGAATGAAGCTGCAGACGAGCTGACAAAAGCAGCCCCGCAGAGATCTACAGGGAAAAAGACGAAACTCTCCAGGTCAGCAATAAACTCGTTGCTAACCACAGAATTAAGCTCAGACTGGCAAGAAGAATGGGACTCAGCAATGACAGGTAGAGCACTCTACAAAAACATCCCAAAAATATCAAATTAAAGACTAATAAGTGTGCCAGAACTGGTTGCGCTCATCACGGACCATGGCCCGTTCCCGGCGTACCTATACCGCTTCCACTGTGAGGAGGTAACAAGTCCCTCCTGCATCTGTGGAAAGCTAGCAAATGCCGAACATTACATGTTTGAATGCTCACCTCACAGACGAGAGATTTTCATCTTAAAAGACCTGCGCCAATAGTCAGACAAGAATGGACTCACCAAATGGCAAGCAATAACAATTACTGATTGATAATAATAAACGATATGCAAAATTAGATAAATTTAACCCCTCCTTTAATTCACACGGACTAAATTTCAAAATAAAATGAAAAAACTCACCTTATATTTATGTACTATATAAGGGTACTGTATGTACCCTTTAAAACATAAAATTGTACACATAATAAAAAAATTGATCAGTTATTGACTGTTTACAGTTTTTTCTAAGAAACTCATTGATAAATTGTTCGTAATCATAACGTTTTTTTAAGTCATAGGAGTGGTGTTGTACTCCACGTCCCTTGTAGGAGGTGGCTCAATATCAAGAAATTCTCCATCTAACTTATTATTTCCAACAACCTGTCATAAGGGTTTAAAATTTCGATCCATATATCCATTATTCCATATCCATTATTCCGATGTTGTACTCCACGTTTCAACACTTTCAATGTTCAGCACTTGTAGGAGGTGGGTCAATATCAAGAAATTTTCCATCTGACTTATTAGTTATAAAGGTAATTAGTTATAAACTAAGGCAAAGTGTCAAAGAACTGATAACCTGGCTACTGCAGAATCAGGCATTCATAACACAACCCTAGAGGTTTGTAACCGTGGACTCACTCGCACGGCCGGTGCCCAGGCTTGTAAGAGTCCATCGGAACGCGTGGCCAATGTATCAAAATCAAAAGTTGTGATTAATGCGAGATAAGGTATAAGATCTTCAAGTGAGACAGGCAGAAGGTACCCCCCACATTTTATATACAAATTCACCTTGTTCATATGCATTTGCAGTTGTGTACATATATCATGCTAAATATGCCTAATGTGTAAATATTGCTAATCTCATGTTAATACCTAAATCATTATGTAGCTTATCACAAAAATACTCGTATCAAGTTTTCAAAGTTTTTAATGAAATTGGGCAAAAACAGAGCCCTTCAAACAGTGTAATGTTTACAGTCGGACCTAGGTGTCCATTCGCGAGGCTTATGGCAATAAAGGCTTGTAAGGACCTCAGGTTACGATGCTCACTCATATTGGTTTGCGACCTAAGTATGTATATCTAGTAGTAATGTTGTGACCTGTACCTAACATTGTTTATTACTGTTATAAACTACGCTGTATCTTTCTGTTTTTATACCTGAATAAACGGCGATGGATGGCAGTGAAGAGTTGGTGGCCTGGCTTGTCGGGTTGCTCCGGTGGCGGCGATCTTGTGCCTGCTGTGTAGGCGGTCCGGCTGTCTCGGTCGGGAGATCTTCTTGGGGGCAGGCGCCGATTTGCCTCGCGGGGCGGGGCGGTGACTTGTCGGAGATGTCAATTCATGTCCGGTCACAGAGGGAACAGTGGACCCTCTCGTGGCCAGCGGGCGGGAGCTCAAAGAGCCGAGCTCGTGTCTGGGTGTGGACACCGGGCCTGCACTAAACGCCCTACACCAAACTCCGTTTGGTGGGCGGCAGGGCGCTGGTCATTCAATTCTGAATACACAGTTTCAACTTTTTATGGCTAGCCGTTTTTCAGTTATGCCCGGAAAAATTAGGAGACTTCTTAAATACGAAACTAATTTTTTTTTAATAAAACCACTATTCCACCAACACACACACACACACACACACACACACACATACATAGATATATATATATATATATATATATATATATATATATATATATATATGTCAGGATTTAAAATATAGAGTAATTTAAGAGATTTTAATTAGGGATTATTTTAATGGGAGTAACGCGCCTCGCGTTACTAGTCACATAAATACGGCTCACGCGTAGTGATATTTGCAGATAACGATAAGCAATTACTATAGTCGGACCTGTTGGCTCTCGAAGTAGTAAAGACTGCTTTTGTTTGCAGTTGGGCGCCAAAATGAGACTCCATGTTGATTAGCGTGTGAAATGGAGTAATAAAGAGAAGAAAAGAATGACTTGAGTGTGAACTGACTTATATATTGACCAGTGTGTTTACTCGGACCGTGTCACGAGTCGGAAGGAAAGTACTACGCGGGAAAAATGTTTTTTTTTTTTTTTTTTGAAGATGGACAACAAAAGCCGGGATATCTCACGAACTATGCATAACGTCAAACGTGAACAATTATATCAAGGTATGATTTTCGAAATAAGATTATCCTAACTCTCAGCAGTTTAACAAAGAATATCTTACTACATTCAATATTTCTGTGACTTTTTAATTTTTTTTTTTTTCGAAAATGCCAAATTCAGATCCCAACGACTCCATGTCGGAAACAGCGCAGGCCAACTCAATTCAGCGGACTCTTTTACCACCCTTTGTGGACTCAAAATTTAGTTCAATGACGATATTCTTAGATAATTTAAAAAGATTTTGCGACGATGAGAAATTAAATGAAACCGAGAAAAAGAAAATTCTTCCCCAATGTCTGACTGGTGACAATTTCAAGTTTTACTATGATAATCGACTTAACGAACTATCCTTTGATCGCGCTTCGAAATTCCTGATTGAAGTTTTTGATATCACAAGGAAGGAGGAAATACAAATTTTTCATTCACTACAATTCCGTCAGGGAGATGATTTGATACAATTCTTTACTAAGAAACTGTCTTTGGCAAAACGACTGGGTTTTGATGACCCTACAACTATCGAATATTTAACTCTTGCACTCCCAAAACATTATCAACGATTTATGCTCATGAAAGACATTTCATCGCCAACTGAGTGGATAAGCATAGTGTGTCAACTACAAAACCTCTCAAATTCACCGAGTCAGGGAAACAACTTCAGTGCTGAACGGCCTTGGTACGGAGGAGCAATTCGAAACAGGCGACCAGTGAACGGCGCTGACCTTCAGCAGAGCGGCTCGTACTCTGGAGCACATCGAAATACCAGACCCTGGAGACAACAGCCTGGTAGACAAGAAAATATGGGACACTTCGGACATTCAACACACTCAGACGGACAAAACCAAAGCTGACAAATAGTTGTAAGGTCTCAGGTATCACATTCCACATTTTTCACCCCTATTGACACTGGATCAAGTGTGTCTATCATTTCACAAAATCTTTTTCAAAAAATTAAAATTTTTAAATTTCTAAAAACAAAAAATAAAGTAATAAAACAAACAAAAGGTGACATACAAGTGTCACATATAATTTCAGTAATGTTAAGAATTGGAAAATTAGTTAAAAATGTAGAATTATATGTTGTTGATACTTGTTTACCATATATATTGTTAAGTTTAAAACATATTAGATTATTTAAACTTGTTAAAGCAAAGACTTTTTCATTTGCAACTGTGTTAACTTTATTTTTTCTATTCATGCCAATAGATGGCGCCAGTATTTCTGTTTAGACCTATGTTAAGTTTTTTTTGTAAAATAAAGATGCACTTGAGCTTCTAACACCGTGTAGGTTGCTTGGTTGTTACTCACAGTAGAGTAAAAAATCTAACAGGTTATGGGTACCTGCACGACTTTCAATACGCGCGCATTAGAGACTAACTAAGAGTCTACGGCAGAAATAATTTATTTCTTGGAAGCAGCCATCATCACGGCAAGATTTCGCCGATCGTAAGTTTGGCGGGCCGAAAACGTGCTTGTGCCGCCATTTTGAAAGATCGCAGAGGAAATAACGCTTAGCCGAGAAATACATCGCCGACCCATAAGTTTTCAAAATCGAACTTTAGTGAACTTTACTTCAGAAAAGTAACGTTAATTATGGATTTGAGCAGACATATCAAACCTTTGACCGGAGAAGCAGATTGGCCGATGTGGAAGCGAAAGATTCGTGACCTGCTCGATTACCACGAGGGTGCCATTGAAGTCATAGACGGCAAACTACAAAAGCCAGAACAAATTGCTGATGGTGCAGTAGAAGCGATAAGGAAACAGCATAAAGTACGCTGCGATTTATATCGTAAAGCGAATAGCTATGCAAAATCCATGATCGCTAGTACGGTGACTGATACTGTCTATCAGAAAATAATGGACAAAGAGACAGCCCATGAAGCTTGGGAATCCCTGAAGCAACAGTTTGAAGCTACTTCAAAAGATCAGTTATTCAAGATATGTACAGAATTTTTCGCGTTTAGTTGGGTCCAAGGAGAGGATTGTATCTACACACATAGCAAAGTTAAGAAGCCTTTGGAATGAACTGAATAATGTCCTAGAGGCTAGAGAAGAAAGTAAGTTGCCAGATTTAATGCTAGTGTGTAAAGTGTTACATATTTTGCCTTGTAAATTTGAAACCTTTAAATCAAGCTGGATGCTATTAGCCAGTGATGAAAAGAAATCATTTGAAGAACTGACAACTCAATTGTGCATGTTCGAAAGGAACTTCACTAAAGCTGAAGACAGCAGCAAAACTGTTCAAGAAGCACTGGTTGTGGCAAAAACAGAAAGACCTAAACAAGATGGCAAAAACAAGTCAAAAACGAGGAAAAGTGATAACTGCAATTATTGCAAACGCAAAGGTCACTGGGTAAAAGACTGCAGACAATGGATTTCTGATGGAAGACCATCAAAGTCACAGTCAAATGCAGCTTCGGCAAACATAGCGCTGATGTCTATTTGTGAGGAAGCCTGTGCAACAGAGACCAGTTCAACAGACTACTGGATTGACAATGGAGCAACAAGGCATGTCACAAACTGTTTCACATACTTCATTGACTTTACAAAATTTGAAAAACCTTGTGGCATTAAGGCTGCAGGAAATGAAACACTAGATGCACTAGGGAAAGGCACAATAAAATTCATAGCAACTATTAAAGGAAGATTCCAGGAAGTTCTTCTAAAAGATGTTTGGTATGTTCCCAAAATTAGTCGAAATTTATTTTCGGTACTTGCCACCCATGACAGAAACGAAAATAGTGAATTTGTATCAACTCCCACAGAGTGCTGGTTAAAAGTCAACGGCAAAGTTGTGATACATGGGTCTCGCTGTGTAAATGGTACTTTATACAAAGCTAATATTGAGCCAGTTTTGTCCGAAAAAGAGACAGAAGTCCATACAGTTGAAGCTGACAGCTCCTTGCTACAATTGTATCATGAAAGATGGGGCCATCAGGATAAACGACACATTAGAAATATTCTAGGAAAAGAACTAGGCATTAGTATCAACCTAGACAAAGAATTATGTGAACCATGTGTTTATGGTAAAGCACACAGATTATCGTTTGGTACAAGAAAGCCTGCCTCTGAGCCTGGTGAACTAATTACAGCTGACGTTTGTGGACCATTTGACGAATCCTTTCAGAAGAAAAGATATCTAGTTTTATTCAAAGACAGTTTTACCAAGTTTCGCTATGGCTATATTGTAAAAGAGAAGTCAGAAGTCAAGAATGTGTTAGAACACATGCTTGCACATGCTAAAGTCTTGGGACATTCAATAAAAGAATTCCTATCTGATAATGGTGGTGAATTCGACAATGATGATGTTCGTACAATTTTGCATTCAAAGGGAATCACTCTAAGATCAACAGCACCTTACACCCCAGAACAGAATGGCAGCAGTGAACGAGAGATGCGCACCATAGTTGAAATGGCTAGAACGTTAAAATACTCGAATCCTGAAGCAAATTTCCCTGCTGCAATCTGGGCTGAACTAGTCAGTTCTGCCATATACATACTTAACAGGACAGGCAAGTCATCAGTCGAGGATATAAGTCCATATGAGCTTTGGCTTAAAAGGAGACCCCGGCTGAAACATCTACGAGTAATAGGATCCACATGTTATGCTCATATTCCCATTCAAAGAAGAAAAAAAATGGACAAGAAAGCTGTTAAAGGCTATCTTGTAGGATATGATGGAGATGAGCGTTACAGAATTTACATAAAGGAAGATCATCGTGTGATTCTGACAAGGGACGTAGTCTTTCAAGAAAAGACTAAAAAATGTGATGATTCTAGTGAGGCCTCATTACCAGATAGAGATGAGCCAAATCAGGGAAAGTATGAAGAACAGCGAGTAGAAATTAAAGATACCAAATATGATGATGGAAGAGAAGACAGTGAAGAAGGTGAGAGTGACAGTGAAGGAGATGATGCTGAACCTATGTCAGATAGACAGTTGAGAAACCGCATGCTTTTGCAAAGACCAAAACGCTTTGAAGATCACATCATGGAAGCAGAGTCATATGTAAATGACAGCAACCCTGAAACATATGATGAAGCAATTAATTCCACAGACAGTTTGAACTGGAAGAAAGCCATGAATAATGAAATGAGTTCATTAAAGGAAAATGAAACCTGGGAACTTACTGACTTACCTGCTGGAGCCAGAGCAATACACTGTAAGTGGGTTTATAGAGTCAAAAGAAACCCAGATGGAAGTATAGACAAGTACAAAGCCAGACTAGTCGTCAAGGGTTTCAGTCAATGCCAGGATATTGACTACAGTGAAACGTACAGTCCAGTAGCCAAACTTGGAACAATACGTGCAGTACTGAGTATTGCAGCTGAAGAAAGGATGCACTTGACACAATTTGATGTATCAACAGCATTTCTTTATGGAGATCTAGAAGAAACCATTTACATGCAACAGCCAGAAGGCTTCAAGGATGGAACAGAAAAAGTATGCCGACTCAAGCGTAGCCTGTATGGCTTAAAACAATCTCCACGTTGTTGGAATAAATGTTTTGGCCAGTTTTTAACAGATCTTGGTTTTAAGGCTAATGAAGCTGATCCATGCCTTTACATCCGTGAAAAGAAAGGTAGAAAATTATTAATAGTACTCTACGTTGATGATGGTTTAATTGCTGCAACAGAACCCCAGGACTCTGAAACATTTATTAAGGAGCTGAAAGAAAAATTCAAGATTTCTGTTGGAGAGGTCTCCTGTTTCTTAGGACTTGAAATTGAACGTCAAAATGATATGTCAATAACAGTCAGTCAAAAAGGATATGCAAGAAAAATCCTTCAGCGTTTCGGATTTGATGAATGTAAACCTGTAGCAACTCCCATGTTGAAGGAGTCAAGGTCAGGATCACAAGAACCCAATGCAAAAATCTTGAACTTTCCCTACAGGCAAGCTATTGGTGCTCTCATGTATTTGATGGTTGGAACTAGGCCAGATCTAGCTTACTGTGTAGGTTTTCTATCAAGATCACTTGAAAACCCATCAGCAGAAGATATAGTGTGAGTGAAGAGAGTCTTCCGCTATATAGCTGGTACAATTAAGTATGGGATCACATATCAAGCAACAGATACAAAAAGAGTACTTCAGTGCTATAGTGATTCAGATTTTGGTGGATGTACCAAAACTGGTCGATCAACCTCTGGATATGTGATGATATATGCTGGGGGAGCCATTTCTTGGCGTAGCCAAAGGCAAGCCATTGTTGCCACTTCAACAACTGAGGCTGAAGTCATAGCAGCATCAGAAGCAGCCAAAGAGGTAATTTGGCTTCGTAGACTGTTCCAGGGCATAGTGAACTTAAAAGAAGTGCCTACACTCAAAGTCGATAACAGGGCAGCTGTAAAGTTATCACACAACCCTGAATATCATCGACGAACCAAACACATTGAAATAAAGCATTTCTTTGTACGCGAGAAAGTATTGGAAGGAAGACTGAATGTGGAACAGGTGTCGACTGAGAAACAAGTATCTGACATCTTGACAAAACCCTTAATGAAGTCAAGACTGTTGACATTATGTTCTCAAATGGGACTCTTGTGAAAGTAGACAAAAACCAGTTAACAAGGGAAAGTGCTAAAGCAAAGACTTTTTCATTTGCAACTGTGTTAACTTTATTTTTTCTATTCATGCCAAAAGATGGCGCCAGTATTTCTGTTTAGACCTATGTTAAGTTTTTTTTGTAAAATAAAGATGCACTTGAGCTTCTAACACCATGTAGGTTGCTTGGTCGTTACTCACAGTAGAGTAAAAAATCTAACAAAACTAAGCATTAATTTCCAAAAGATGACAGTGTTACAATTTGGTTATGAAATTCCTTTATGCAATAATTCTAAATTTTATAAAGTAACCTCTAACCATGTGCATGAAAATGTGTATAACAATTCTAAGAGAAATAACATAAGTAAACAATGTGTAAATAAAGGTTTTGATGAGCATCTGACAGGCAGTAAAGCCATGGATAAATTTTATGAGAATAAATATGCACAAGAAATTAAAAAGAGTACACAAGAAACTAAATGTAAAAATTTTGATGAGGGGGGTGAAATTCAACTTTGTGATGATTTGCTTAAAACTATGTTTACCCAACCCAGTGAGGTTTGGGACCAATTGACACCAAATCCAACATCTGAGGACTGGCACAAATTAACAGAAATTTTGAACAAACACAATAATATTTTCTTGAGTAATAAGTATGATGTAGGACAATTAAGATGTGAACCCCAACGAATACACTTGACTTCAGATTTACCTGTGACCTTAAGACCATACAGAGCATCACATGCAGACAATATTGAAATTAAAAAACAAATTGATGAGTTATTAGTAGCAGGATTTATAAAACCATCAAGCAGCCCATATGCAGCACCAGTGACTCTTGCTTATAAAAAGGGGGAGGGAAAAACCAGACTTTGTATTGATTTCAGGAAACTCAACAGTATTAGTCGTATTGACTCTGAACCAATTCCACGAATTGATGACCTTTTGGACCAACTAACACATGCAAAATTTTTCACTACTCTAGATTTAACATCAGGTTATTGGCATTTGACTATTCATGAGAAAGATACAGAAAAAATTAGCATTTACAACAAACTGTGGACTTTATGAGTGGGTTAGACTACCTTTTGGTTGGAGAAATGCTCCAAGTGTTTTTCAAAGAGCAATCAGGCAAATTCTCAACAAATACCATATTAAATATGCTCTGAATTACTTTGATGACATTATAATATTTTCAGACAATTTTGATGAACACATGAAACACTTAGAAGAAATTTTTGAAATTTATAAACAAGAGAACATAAAGTTAAAGAAATCAAAATGTCAGTTTGCTCAAAAAGAGATAAAATTTTTAGGTTATGAAATATCACATGGGAAATACACACCCCACAACACAAACATTGAAACAATTAAGAAATTGCTACCGCCAAGGAATGTTAAGGACTTACAAAGATTTTTAGGGTCAATTAATGTTTATCAGAAATTTATAAAAGACTATGCAAAACTTAGAATCCCATTAAATAAGTTACTTAAAAAAGACACAAAATGGTTTTGGTCAGATGAATGTCAAAATTCCTTTCAGAAACTAAAAGATATACTAATTTCTAGACCTGTGTTAACATTATATAATCCAAATTATCCTTGCCAACTCTATGTTGATGCCAGTCAAGAGTCTGTCGCTGGAGTATTAAAACAAAAACATCCTGATGGAACATTACATCCAATTGCTTTTCACAGTAGACAGCTTAAACCACATGAAAAAAACTATGCAATTACAGAATTAGAATGCCTTGCAATAATTGATGCCATTGATAAATTTCATTGTTATTTACATGGGAAAAAATTCACAATTTATTCGGATCATTCTGCATTACAATATCTTAAGAGTGTTAAAAATTTAACTGGGAGACTGTTCAGATGGTCATTAAAACTTTCAATGTATGATTATGAAGTAGTTTATATAAAAGGTACTAGCAATCACGAAGCTGATATGTTATCGAGAAACCCAATAAGTCATTTTGTATCACCATACTGTTATTTTTTAAGCACTGATGAAATTATTGATTTTCAAAAATCTGATAATGTAAATGGTAAACACTTTAAAGAATATGATGGTGTATTAACTGTAAAAAAGAAAAATTTGGTAAAAATTGTGGTACCACCCTCACTAAGAACAAAATTGATTAAGTTAGCCCATGAAAAATTTGGTCACCCAGGGTGAAGAAAATGTTAAGTCTAATCTCTCCTATTTATATTTGGCAAGACATAATCATAGACATTTCAAATTATGTAAAATGTTGTACAACCTGTCAAATGAACAAAAAGTCAACACAAAAGAAATTTGGACTAATGGAAAGTGTACCCATTGCAAATGAACCATTTGATCTGATTTCTATTGACACAATTGGTGGGTTTAATTACTATAATTCAACAAAGAAATATATTCACCTTGTAATTGATCATGCCACGAGGTATATTTGGACCTTTCCTTCAAAAAGTGTAACCAGTGAAACCTATGCAAACTGTTTAAAACAGATTTTTAATATTCAGACCCCAAAACAAATATTAAGCGACAGAAATGCAGCATTCACATCCAATAGATTTAGGAAATTTTTGCAACATAATAATATTAAACAACTTTTAACTTCTGCACATAGACCTCAATGCAATGGAAAAAATGAAAGATGTAATGGTACAATAGTAGCCAAATTAAAATGTAAGGTAAATTCATCATCCAGAAAAATTCCATGGACTAAAATTTTAGAAGAAGTAACTTTCGAATATAATAATCAACCTCATACAGTAACTGGTTTTCCACCTGCTTACCTGATGTTTGGAACATTGCCTTATAAATCACCATTACCTAATCGAGTAACTTTAAATTATCCTTCAGTTGATAGAGCTAGACAAATTGCAGTCCAAAGGACAATTCAGCACCATAAAATTAATAAGGCTAGATATGATAGACACTATATTGACACAAATTTTAAAATTGGAGATTTAGTAATTTTTGAAGAATTTAAATATCCAAATTCAAAAAAATAAGATCCACCCTATTCAGGCCCATATACTATTGTTAAAAAATTATCAAATGAGAATTTTGAAATTACAAAGCCAAATCAATATACAGGTAAACAAACTGATGTAGTTCATTCTACAAGGCTGAGACATTTTAACCCAGAAACTAAATTTCAATTGAAAATATAATGTGATGAGACAACTGAAAATTTTTCTCATTGTGAGGGGGGGGGGAATATACTGGGGATTTATAGAATGTTGTTGAAATTTTTGAAATTGTGTTTTGATTTAATTATGATATTAGTATTACATAAATTGTTTTTTTTAACTGAAGATGTTTTGATGCACCATGAAGATGTATAACAAATTTTGTTCATCTATGGAGTCAATTTTATTGCTGATTTTGACATAAGAACTGATGATGTCATGATGTTTTGAATTTTGTTGTATTTTAATTAATTAAGGAAGGTTTTTGATGTTGCTGTTTTTATAATTAATTAAGTTGATTTTTGCTACTATTATATTTTTGATGATTAATTTTAATTGCCCAGGGAGTTTTCTGTTCTAAATTTAAATTGCCCAGGAAGAAAAACATCCCCAAAAAACCATACTACTTTTTCCATTAGGAAATAAAACCTAATGACATTAAGATTTATGACTTTGTAACCGACTTGGCCTGGATGAAGGTTCCCAGCCAGAAAACGTCCAGGTTTTTTTCCTTTACACAGCCCTATGTCCCGCCTAGGAGTGTGTACCCTAAGTGCCACTCATCACACATGACAGGATTTTGTCCTTGTCATGATTCAATTTGCGACTGGTTTGTGTTGACATGGAATGTCACCCACCAACAACACGTCTTCTGCTGGGGAAGACAAAAACCCTACACAAACAGACACAAACAAGAGTCACACACCTGTTTTAAACAGAATGTATACACTATTGTAAACACTATATTGTTTTGATCTTACTTTTGCCACATAATGAGTGATTTTCATTATGACACCTTTTTTACTTGTGAGATTATAAGTTATTGAGTGATATTTGAGAAATACTATGATGAAAGTTTGTTATAATATTACTTTTGGAATAGATTGAAGTTGTCGACATGTGATATATTTTGTATTTTGATGAACCAACAAAGAATAACAAATGAAGTGAAATTTTGTAATTAAATCAGATTATGATGTTTTCTGACAAGAGATCTCAATACATTGTACATTGTTATCAAACCTAGGTTCCCTTTTTGATTTTTATCTACTTTTTTACTGTATTACATATTATACTACTACTGATTGTGTTAAGAACTCAAGGACATTACCCAATACTATTGGACTGTGCTATAAGAGAAACTATTTTTAAACTCATCTGTTTTGTTTTCACAATATATTAGTGATATTTGATATTATGTTTGTTTTATCTCTTATTATACTCATACTGTTAATGTTACTTTTGGGAGCTCCTAAGATTGTTTAACCCAAGGTGTTTTCTATAACAAATATATTATTATTAGTAAGATATGTTATTCATCTTCAACCATAAATTCCTAAGTTCCTGTTCTTTTTATAATTGTTATATAATGTGTTTAATTTTCAGGAAAGATTTTTGTGATTTAGGTAATTGTGTAAAAGACTTTAATCATTTTATAGCACCATCATAGGGTGATTTTTACTACTTTTGAATTTTTGTCAGTTATTATAACAGTGTTATTTTGTGAGGGAGCCACCTGCTCTGACTGAATTAAGTAACTTAAATTTATTATTTTTTGGGATAATTAATTAGATGTTTTTTTTTTCAAAATTTTAGGGTCCTCTGGGGACTTGCTGGTCAGGAAGGGCCCTCCTGCCTGTGCAAGCCTTCAGAGGGAGGGGGAAAGTTGTCAGGATTTAAAATATAGAGTAATTTAAGAGATTTTAATTAGGGATTATTTTAAGTGGAGTAACGCGCCTCGCGTTACTAGTCACTTTGATTATGTTAACAGACACAATAAACTATTACATAAATAAAAATCTAATAAAGATGTGCAAAACCTGATTATTTTAAGAAAAAAAAATAATTACATTTATAGGTACAGTACTTCTCCCGAAAGCATAGAAAATACATTAGAAATGTGGAAAAAAAAACTTAGTAATAATAAAAAAATTTTAGAGCATAATAATTTTATATAATCTATTATACATTAATTTTATATAATCTATATACATTACAGTAAGGTTAACGTTTTATTACCATTCTAAAAATGTTTGCCGCAAATTTTCTAAGAAAAACCTAAAGTCCAGTCTTGCCTTTTCAAAGCTTTTATCTAAAATATTCCCAATGTAGGATCTTTAGAAAAGCAATAAAATACAACATTTTCACCTTTTTTGAAACGCTTAGTACCGCCATACGTACAACAGATCGTTACCATTTTCAGATAACTGACAAAATTAAAAACCTAATAACAAGCACAATCCATAGGAAATTCAAATGTGTTGGTCAAAAAGCAAGTGGTACTGTTAAATCCTAAACAGCGAGCGAACTAGATCAGTGATCAGCGAGCAGTGATACAGCGATCAGCGATGGGGCTACTTGAATATTCCCGACATTTCAATGTACATTGATTGAATCAAAGAAATCTTTGAGATGGAAGATACCGGTTACAAGTCATTCCGGTTCACTGGTAAAAGACTGTGTTTCAAACATAAAATACGAAAGCGATCGAAATAAACATGCTCCTTCCGAATTATTGGAACGACCATATGGGGAACCATTTCTCCTTTTATATTGTATAAATATTGTTCCCATTTACAATTATGCTGATTAAAAATTATTGGTTTAAAACTTTACTCGCTTTGAATTTTACTAAAAATCGATTATCGAAGAATCACGTAATGCGACTCATCTAGAAAAACATCCTACTTTACTTACATTATAATTGGCAACGAAATAAATTTTAGAAAATTCAATATGAATGCTGATCACTTTCAAAGAATTTAAATGAACAATGAACGTAAATTAAGTACAGAATCAAAATACGGAATCGATAAAGAAAACTCGATTATCGAAAAATCAGATAATGCGACTGATCAAAAAATTATCCTTTTTTAATACACAATATGTGTGTGACGAAATAAAATTTAAGATATTTAAAATGAATGCTGATCAGTTTCAAAGAATTTAAACGAACAATGAACGTAAATTAATTACAGAAAAAGAATACGGAATCGAAAAGAAAATCGATTATCGAAGACTCAGGTAATGCGACTGTTGTCGAATAATTCGATTCATGAAGAAACTTTTATTCAGTGCAAACATTTCGAAAATTACTTAACAATTAAAATTTTTTTCAGTTATACAGATTTTTGTTTGAAAATTCTTCTCAATTCTATCGGTTCTGAGCATTACACTTACTGTGTTCTTTAACTGCTTCTAAATTTACAAACGGTTCGAAATAGGATATCTGTATAAGAAAATGTTTTATGCCCAAAACCTAATGTTATTATATGTATAGCTTAAATGGAATCACAATGAACCATTTCTCCATTTATATTTAGTAAATATTGTTCAATTTTACAATTATCCTGACTAAAAATTATTGGTTTTAAACTTTACTCGCTTTGAATTTTGCTAACCCTAACTCATCAGTAATCCAATATGGATGCCATTAAATATAATAATAACCTAAGTTATCTGTCCGGATAACTTGGGATATTTTCACCATACGCCTTTTTTCCCATGATTCTTTAATTCGTTTTCTATAAACAATTAAAGAATCTAAATAAAGTATCTAATCTACATTCCTGATACTGGGTCATTGCATTAACTACAGAACTCGAATTCTTTCTAAAATTTAGTAAATAATGCGGATTACGTAACAAGTATCGTGATAACATGGAATTTCATTGAAAAAACAGTTTTGACAAAAAATGTGAACAAAATTTTTTCTTATTGTAAAATCCTACTTATTTTAATTTATAAAATAACTAATATTTCTCAAACTCATAAATCAATTCTGCTTCTTCATTCTAACACAACACTTTATATATATGTTTGTAAAAAAGCATTCATACACAAAAAAAAACCCCTCCGTAATATACATATGCATACATACCAGACAACCAGACAGACGTTGTCTTGTTTTAACGATGTAAATCCAAAAATTGTAAAAATAAATAATAATAATTTAAATAAAATATACATTTGACCGTTTTTATGGAAAAATAAGGAAAAATTATTGAAAAAATTACTTGACGCCACCACGAGTGGAGTCATCACACACGTAATTAGGCTAAATTAAAATTCCTATATCGCCTGTACAGGGATTCAATTCTGAGACTTCTTGTACAGAATCACGTTGCGCTGATTACTGCTCCACAGATACGCTGACAGTGAAAGGTTTCATACAGCATTATAATAATCTCAATAAGCGCGCAATTCTGGATTTTTAATTAAAAAAACATTTTTCTGTCAGATTAAATTGTAACTCTAAACTATTCTCGAAACAACATAATTACATACGCAAAATTTTATCAAAATCAGTCCAGCAGTTTAGGAGGATTTCTATTACAAACACACGGTCAGAAAAATTTTATATATAAAGATATATACACACATATATATATAACGAAAATTTTTCTTGTGTTGGTGCTTTTGTGCATGACAGCACTTATTATTTATTTATTTATTTATTTTTTAGTTTTCAATACACTACAATTTAAAACTCTTTACATCTTATAAAGCTTTTCCAGTATTTAAATTCATATCTCTGAATACATTCAACAGACCTCGTCATCTTATTTAAACTGCAAAAAAGCTATACAAGTATCTAATTGCTTCCTTAATAAATAAATTATTGATATTCAAATTAAGGACAATAACAAAATAGTCGAGAAATTTATCCATAAATTATTAGTAATACTTTTCGCGATTTTTCAATATCAGCGGAAAATTTAAAACTTTTTTCTGCGTATGGCTGACATTTTCATAGTTGGTAACTTGATTTACACTATACACAAATATACCAACGTTCAGTCATCTCTGTCAGGAGCAACAGTGTGTTTTTAAAATTTAACATGCTACCCACAAAATATACGCTTATGCGAATTATATACATAAAAAGAAAACAAAATACCCCAAACACGTACACGTAATTACATATATTATTGGTTTTATATTAAAATTGATTTAGATTTATTTATCAAGTAACTTACAAGGGTTATCCATTAATGATTAGTTATCATTTTCGCGATTTTTCAATATCACTGGGCGATTTAAAATAACCATAACAATAATAATCAAAATAATAATAGGACAATTTAAAAATTTAATAATTAGGACTATCAGTATTTTGATTTAGAATTTGTGAATTAAAATTATAATTTGCTCAAAATTAGATTAAAGCTAAACCCACGGTTGTAAGTTATAAAGCGTTACAGAAAGTTCTTTCATATACGGCATTACTGTATGGAAAGAGTAACATATTCATATATTATTTTTGAAAGACTTTGTATTTCACAGCTGAATAGTGATCTTTTAATACAAAAATTCAAGAAGAATCGTAAATATGTAACACCTTTCGGTTTCAAAAACTGAATTTACGATTAACTTATGCCGATAAAAACAAAACATTTTCATTGGCATTATATCCATATGAAGTTATAAAAGAAGGTACTTACGAGATTTTCATTCTCCGAAGTTGCGGCTGCTTTTCCATCCGAGTCCATGACGACTTCAAATAATTATTAATAATATTTTGAAGAGTTAAAGAGAAGTTTGAACTTTGTTAACGACTGCTCGAGGTTCCAGGTAGAACTGTTGAATTTTTAGCCCCACAGATGGCGCGCGCGGTCACTCATATCGAATGTATGATTATATTGCTCGCGAGAGTATATAGTGTCAGGTTGCAATTAAAAGTTAATATAAAAAAATTTTCTGCTTTTATACAGAATATAATTGGAACACTCAAAATGAGTGTTGATAAGTTTCAAAGAATTTTAACGAGCAATGATTGTAAATTAATTGCAGAAACAAAATACGGAATCGGAAGAAAAATCGATTATCGAAGAATCATGTAATGCGATTCATCTCAAAAAATATCCTTCTTTAATATACAATATAATTGGCGCTGAAATAAAGTTTAGAAAAGTCTAAATGATTATTGATCAGTTTCAAAGAATTTAAATGAGAAATGAGCATAAATTAATTACATAAACAAAATAAGGAATCGAATCAAGGTAAATCGAATCAGGTAATGCGAATAATCTCAAAAAATATCCTTCTTTAATACACAATATAATTGGTGACGAAATGAAATTTACAAAATTCAAAATGAATGTTGAACAGTTTCAAAGAAGTTTAATGTACAATGAATGCAAATTAATTACAGAAACAAAATGCGGAATCGAAAATAATCAATTATCGAAGACTCAGGTAATGCGACTGTTGTCGAATTCGATTCATCTAAAGAAACTTTTATTCAGTGCAAACATTTCGAAAATTACATAAAAATTTAAAATATTTTCAGTTATAAAGATTTTTTTTCGAAAATGCTTCTTAATCGTATCGGTTCTGATCATTACAAATTCTTTATGTTCTTTAATTGCTCCTAAATTTACAGACGGTTTGAAATGTGATATCTATATTAGAAAATGTCGTATGTCCAACAGCTAATGCTATTATATATATAGTTTTCAGTAAAGTGCAGAGGATTGAGTGTACCTAAAAAAAGATTTTTTTTTTTCTAGATTTAAAAACTAAAGAAATAAAGTTCTGATTCAGCTCTGAAAGTCTGGGGAAGCAGACATTCAATATTACTTATAAAATCGTCAATAATGTCACCTCATTAAAATACTTGGATACAATAATTGGAACCAACCAGGGCCTGATTATCGCATGGGCACTTGTGACACGTGCCCTGGGCACGAAAATTTTAGGGGGCACAAAAATTTACTAATTGTACTAATTTACTAATGCACTAATTGTTATATATTGCTGCTTACTTGATGACTTTTTTCTTATGCCAGCTGTATATTACTACTGCTTTAGTTAAGGCTTTTTGTATGCATATCTTTTTGTATTCATCTCCTGATGGAATTTTGCTGAACGGTGGCAGAATGGTTAGGGTGTTGGCCTTCGGAGTTAGTGGGTTCGAATCCCACTATAGCATGGATGTTCGTAGCCGTTCGGAATCGGCTTTAAGCAGTAGATCCCGATCTCATTAGCCCTCGTGTTGCAAAAAGTAGACCGTAGCGCTCCAAACCTGGTGAAATTTCTAATTTTTTCAATTTGTTTATCATTTTATAATGTAGTTGATATCAAATTCTGTGCTTAAATTTTACCTGCTGAATATGTAGTCCTGATAAATTTCAATCAATATCTTTGACATTATTTTGTGCATAACAGTTGAATTTTATGTCAATGTCATTGTAGTAATTTCATTTCCCTCGTGATATCTTGTTCTATTGAACTTCTTCAGTATAATTTTTAATCCACATGCACAATTCCCCTTTTGTTAAGTTTTAATAAATTATTATACGAGGTAATTGTGTTTGTCATGAACTATAGTGTTTTCTATTTACTTTAATTTTATTGTTATTTTCCTGATAATTAATTCCCTCAACGAACCTGGTGCTCTTTCTATCCTATGGGATATTGCATATTTATAAGACAGATTAATAATTTTTTTTAGTTTTTTCCATTTTTTGATAGAGTGTGAAAAAAGGGGAAAAATTAAAATATGATAGAGGCAAAGAGAAGGTTGACTGTCATTAAAATGTCAAGGAGTAGTAAGAGTCATTGTGGCGCCATCTATTGACGCGGAGAAAAATTTAGTTAGGTTAAAAATTTGAAGAAAAAGAAAATGATTTACTGGATCATCGCCGCTCTTGGGCGTTTCCGATTTCTCGCTTCCCTAAAATCATAATCGGGTAGTTCTGCAATAATTTTCGTTATTTAAATTATTAATGGAGTTATAAAAGCTAATGGAGTGCTTAATGCAGCTCTCTTTAAACGTTAGAATATTTAAGTTGCGCCTAATCACATCATTACGTAAGTACCGCGGGGCTCTTACTAAGAATTTTATTCTGAGCACGCTCAAGAATATCTAAGTTGGAATGGAACGCAAAAGACCATACGGGTGCTGCGTAAAGGGAAGCTGGCAGTATTACTGTTGTGTACAGTAATACTTTGTTTTTAATAGATAAATGGGGGCCGAAAAGAAGTGAACGAAGTTCGACTGTCCTACCTATCATCCTATTTTTAATGTTAGTAATGTTGGGTTTCCACGTTAGACGTTTGTCGATGGTAACACCTAAGTATTTTACCGAGTTCTCCCATTCAATTACCTCGTCGTATAAGTACAGCCTAGGAGGAGTTTTAAATGAACGACTAAAATAAATGGCCTGACATTTGCGAGGATTTATTTTAATCTTCCATTTAGTGAACCATGTTTCCAGAGCAGAAATATGATGTTGTATGTAAGAAGTTACACTATTAATATGATGAGCCGCAGTATAAATGGCCGTATCATCAGCGTATAAAGCTATTGAGGTTAGATCAGATTTTTGAATATCATTAATGAAAATGTTAAAAAGTGTAGGTCCAAGGATCGAGCCCTGTTGGACTCCAGCAGTGATTGATTTCCTATTAGAATAAGTGTTGTTGATACGGACTTGGAAGGTTCTATTGCAAAGGTAGTGTTGTAAAAGGTGGATAAGTGCATCAGGCACACGGAGCTGAATGAGTTTGTATATAAGTCCGTCGTGTGTGATGCGGCAAAAGCCTTTGCAATATCCAAAAAGAGTGCTCCAGTTGGCTTCTTGTTTTGTAGTCCCTGACTAGCAAGTTCTACTACACGAAGCAACTGGTGTGTTGTAGAGTGGCGTCTTCGAAAGCCAAATTGCTCTGGAATGATGCTGTTATTTAAATCTAGGTGTGTCTGTAAGCGGCTGAGAATTATACGCTCGGTAATCTTACTGAGAGAACTCAAGAGACTTATCGGGCGATAATTAATTGGAAGGCTAAGATTAGAAGCTGGGTTAGGAATAGGGCAAACAACCGCGGTTTTCCAATCTTTTGGAAAATACCTAAGTTGTAAAATTTTATTTATTATAGCCGTGAGAAAAATTAAAATATTAGGTGGGAAATTTTTAATGGCCCTATTAGTAATGGCGTCAAGCCCAGGAGATTTAGAGTTCTTTAGGTTTTTAATAACGTTTCTGACCTCTTCAATATTAGCTTTGGGAATTACATAAGTAGGAGGAGAAGAGAGGAAGTCCCTAACAGACAATCTTGACATTCTAGCTGCGAATGCTGACGATGGAGGACGCTAATGCTGCACCTCCTGCGATGCCGGACATATGGGCCGGCCTTCCCGCAGAGTCTATGAAGTTTCTTCATCGGCTCAATGATGTTTGCCTCGCCAATCTACCCCAATACTCGGCTGATTCCCTCTTCGAGAAAGACAACTTCCTAATGTTGTAGCCCAATTAAACTACAAGGCTTACAAGTCTACAGAAATTTTTCCCGACATCAAGAAGGCGCTGGATTACCCTTGGTAAGTTTTCAGCCTTACATGATTCTATTGATGCTCAAATTAAGATTAATTCTACTGTTACCCAAGGGGCCCCTTCATCTGGGAATATGAACGGTAATGTTTCGCCGCCGATTCAGACTGCGCGAGCATCCCTTGATGCTTCCGCAACTGGCACTTCGGGTTCTAGCTCATGCGCTACCGATGCTCGCCCTTCTCGGAGCGCACCTAAGAGATTGGCCGGCGGTGCTTCCGTACCTGCCGATAAATCGGCCCGTTTAGACGGGGACGGTTTTCAGAAAGTGTCAGGGCGTAATGCTTACCGTCACCTCACTCCGATTGTTGTTAAACTTAACAACGGTATTCCCTCTAATTTAGACCCCAATGCGGTTGTCGACTTAGACCCCGATACTGTCTATACTATGGATACCTGCAACGAAGCTCCGAAGAAGGCGAAAAAACCTCCGCCTATCTTTATTATTCCAGGGGCCCTTTGGCATGTCAAACTACAAGAAATTAGAGCACATACTGCTCCATCTATATATTCTGCAATGAGAGGAAAGTATCTCAGGCTTTCCACCAGTAGTGCCGATGAATATCGTGTGCTCTCCAAATATTTAGAAGCCAATAAAATTCAAAACAAAACCTACATGTTGGATGAAGACAAGCCTTTTAAGGTAGTCGTTAGAGGCTTACCTGCTTGCACTTCGGTGGTACTGATCAAAAATTTTTTTGAATCAGAAAACTTCACAAATGTGAAGGTTACTGCCATGGCTAAGGGGCCTAAAGCAAAACGTATCCCAATGCCACTCTTTCACGTTCAGGTTGCAAAAACTGAACGGGTATTGGAGATCTATAATATTACTGATTTTTATGGAACAGAAATCCATGTCGAGAAATTCCGGGGTAGTAAAGGTCCCACCCAATATTTTAATTGCCAGGGATTTTTTCACTCCAGTATTTCCTGCCACCTAGCCCCGAAGTGTGTCCGATGCGGTGAGGGTCACCAAACTGGCTCGGAACTTTGTCAAAAACAACCTGAAGATGAGTGCACATGCGCGAATTGCGGTGGCCCTCATCCTGCGAATTTTCGCAGATGCCCTAAGTGGCCGGTAGATAAGAAATCTACCAAACCAAATTCCAAGTCTACTGCTAGGAAGCCTGAGTCCTCGCAGCCTAAGCCTTTCATCAGCAAAGTAGCTGAACCTAGTCTGTCTTATGCGGCAGCCACCTCCCCTATCAAGGATGCTCCCCCCACGCTTTCTCAAAATTCGTCGACCCCCAGTTGTGAGGCAGATGTCGACTTCTTAAAATATCTAGTTACCCTTGAGGCTAACCATGATAAAAAAAACTTCTGCTTGCAGCGCTTAAAACTGCACTCCCTGACCTTAGGGCTGCCTCGCACCCTATGGACAGGGTTTTCATAATTTATCAGAGTGTTGTTACACTCTCGGCCTAGTGTACTTCGGT
>CM063503.1:69675891-69680891 GCA_032207245.1 Pardosa pseudoannulata
AATGTAATCTAGGATAACAAGACTTTGAATTACTGACTGACATAATCAAACCAAGTCTGTAAAATAGTCATGTGGCTGAGCAGCATGGGAGAGGGATTCCAAAAGTAATAATGTAGTGCAGCCTTCATAATCTTGTATGATTTAGTAATTTCACTTGCTGAACTTCTATAACCTTACATGAAGTTAGAATCTAAAACTATGGTGATGCTCTTTAGCAGCAATAGTTAACTTTTTAAAACAACATGACTGAAGTTACCAGTAAAATTGTGTTGCTTTCCACACCACGCAAGGCATACAACACAGGGTGCAGCTAAAGCTTGGCGAGATTCCCCATTAGGTATATTTTCCATTTGATTTATTTTCAATCAATAATAATTATTATTTTGGATTTCTGAAGTGACCATATGCATATGAATTATCAGAATTTACTTTCGTTGCCTGTTTAGTAATATTTTTGCCTTTTTTTGGGCACTGGGGATTTAGCATTAATTGAAAGAAATGGCAGTAATTTACTTAGAGGATATTGATCTTGATCTCAGAAACACTGATCACATTTTTCAAATAAAAATTTAGAGAAACTTGGTTGGTAGATTTGGAGCAAGAGAAAATTTGAAGTCTGGTTTAGTCCTAGAATTGACTATAGGTATATTAAATTAAAAAATTATGAACTTACTTCTTGAGCAACACAGAATAAAAGTTATGTAGATGGTATGGTTTTTGTACAGGAACTTTTTATTGAGAATCATTTTATATCTGAGTATAATTCTTTGTCTGATCCTTGAAATTTTTCTTTTCAAATGAAAACAACAATACAAAAACTGTGCTTTTAATGTTTCTGAAAGACCCAATTGCTTTAAAATTTAAAATGTGGAGACTGTTTCATTTTCTCTGTTCAGTTGCAGGATCAAATTCTTTAAATTACATTGATATTTGTACTCAACTGAACCATTTGGATTGTGTTCAAGATGTAAATATTTAATTGTTTCTGATGCAAAGAAATCTATTCCTTTGAAAAAGTGTTATTTACATAAAATTCTTTGGTGGTGAACTGTAATTTATTGTTTGAGTGAATAACTGAATGCAGGTAAAAAAATATCAAAAGGTAAAAAATTCCATTTTAATGAAAATTTACAGCAAAAGCTATAATTCATATTTGAGCTAAGTATAACTCAAAACTTGAGGAAAGAAAGTTGAACTCTTAGAAAGAAATTTTTGCTAACATTATTGTTCAGAATATATAGAAGAAAACTTATGAAGCTAAAACCAATCTTGCTAAGAGACTTGAAATCTTGGGCATAGAAACTTCTCCTGGTTATTTTATTTCTTCTTTTGAGGATACAACTGATGCTGCTGTTACTGGGTTAGATGTCAGATATAGTTATTACAATAGTAAGAAGTGTTGATACAAACAATAGTTGTGATTACAATTGTCACAATAATATAGCAATTAGATGATAATATAACATAACAATATAAAATTATGAATACATGATATGGTAAGAGAAACAAAGTAAAAGAAATGTTTAACTATGCTAGAGAATCAAGGGAACTTAATATGAATAAAAAATAAAACAATACAATACAGTTCAACACTGAGCAATGCAAAACAAAATAATACTGAGAAACATAATACAATAAGAATGTATGAAAGTAATAATTGCCAAATAAATTGAAAATACACTAGAATTCCATAGGTTCTCTGAGTCACTAGGAACAATAATTGTAGGAGAAAGTACAATAAATAAATATCTTAATAGTAAGCTAAATGAATAAAACACAAATTATTTGATTTTGCATATATAATGCTAAAAAGAACAAGCTGCTCTTTTGCAATAAAATCAACTGAATGAAAGAGGGAAAAATTGAATTAAATTTTCACAAGATCAATGTTGCAATCACTAGTAAATGTGGGCTCTATAAATATGCATAATCTAAATTACTGTTAGTTGTTATAATTTCTTTATTTTTCAAGAGTATAGATTTTTTTTTTTTTTACTTCTTCACAAGAAGGTTTGGATAATTTAATTTTTTTGCAAGAATGAGACTTTTTAACTGCATAAAATCGTTTTTGTTTTGTTTTTTTCTTATTGAATGGAATAGAGAATTTCCTACTTTTGTTCCCATCAAATGCTCAATAGCATTTAAATGATGTTTTATTTGCTGTGAGACATTATCATCTATGTTCTCAAGCATATTTAATTTAGAGCTGAGAAATCTAATTTTTAATTTATTTGCCTCATGGCAACTGGGTTGGGAATTTTTTAATAAGCTTGTTTCAGTACTATTACAATTGTTTTGGGTATTTAAGGGAACAGTGTAATCTTTATGTTCATTAAATGCCAGAACTTTAAAATGTATGTGTTTACAGATAAAATTAGAAATTAGATGATCGTGGCAGTTGCATATATAAGCAGTAGAGCAGATGGCACAATTTCTGCAAGCAATAACACAATTATTGCTACAAGTGTGCATTTTAGTTATTGTATACGTTTTCTTTTCATGAATTACTTCCCATTCATTTTCCTTTATTTCTTTAACTTCAGCTTTGAGAGTGTTGCCTATTTTGTGTCTCTTAAAATTTTCAGTTGTTTTTTTAGTTATTTTGCCTTTAACTGTTTTAATAAAGGAATCAAAATTTTTATCACTTACTAATTTAATTAATTCTTGTATCACCTTATCAATTCGCTTAGTTTTTATCCCTTCCAAATAAATGCTTCAAGCATCTGTGGAAACTTTCAATATGCATATTGGTATTAATTCTGGCCCCTTTTCGAAAACAGTAAGCCCACATTTCACTCCTCGTATAATAATATTGCACAAAATACATGTAAAAATCTTTCGTATCTCGATCCTCCTCAAGCATTTCAGTAAAATTTTTTTATCATAATTTTAAATGTATTTGGGTTTAACTCATACATAAGACTCTTTAATGTTTTATATACATCATCTCTGATTTCTCTTTTTAATACATTGAGATGTTTTTTCCAGGCTCGATCCACATGCCATGCACATAGCAGATATTGTGAGCATGGGCCAAAAATATTGATCCATGCATTCTTAAACATAACAGCATCATCACTTATAAAGATCCGAGGATTTAAATTACGTGACAATGCTGCTTTTATACAATTAAAAAAGTGTGTAAGCATTGTTGTATCTACATTTGACGTTATGCAAAATGCAACAGGAATACCCTCTTCAAATTCATCAATTGTTAAAATTGTTATTAGTTCAAATTGGTATCCCGAGATACCATGAGTAGAATCTATGTATATTCTATCACAGCCAAATCGACTGAGAATTTTTTTTTGAAATGCAGTCATCAGAACCAACATAAATTCATTTTTGCCTATTAACGAATGGTCCTCATCTTGTCTTTTATAAAAAAGTACAGGGTTGTCGTCTTTGTTCTTCATTTCCTCAACCCAGGAACAAACGTTGGCTTCATCACTGGATAGCACAGAACCCTGACTTGGAAGAGTGATGCCATAATTTTTTTTAATATTTTGTAAATCTTTATTAGTAATTAAATGTTCCCATTCCATTCGTGATCCTACTGACTGTCTAATATCTCTCAAAATTCTTTTTTCGGCAATACCTTGAATTTGTTTACCTTAAAATAAAAAATAAGGTTTGCATGAATTATAAAGACATTCTTCTGTACACAGTAGGATTTCAAACAGAGTACAGAATTATTAGAATCATACACTGGATATGGAAAATAATTAGGGATGGAAGAGTGGTTTTTGTCATATACCAAATATACAGCTTTTCATTTTACTGGATACAGATATCCAACTTGGATATACTGCACTAAACTTTTGTTGTTGCTGTTTAGATTCTATTACATGCTTATTTGTATATGTAATTTGAAAATAATCTTTGAGCTAAATTTTTTTTTTAAATATTCAAATACATTGAAAGATAAAATAAAACTACTTTTTTAATGAATACACAAACAAGATTTCAATGATTATGTTATTCAATATTAAGCAATTTTTAATTATGTAAATGCACTACATATTTTTATAACTATAATGTAGATATTAAGATATTTTTTAGTACATATATTAAGTAAATAGTTTTCTAGCAGAGTCAAAAATATTCTGAACAGTCCATTAAGATAATTTCAATAAATCAATGTCTTGTCATATAATACCTTTGACTGAGGAATAGCTAGCAAGTCTTATCATTGAAACAGCTAGATTAACTACTGCTCCAAAAGATAATCCCAGCTGGCTTTTTGAAAAACTATATCTAAAAGACTTCTTTTTTAAATTAAATTTTATTTTTAAACATAAACTGAAACATAATGAGGAAAAATATCTTTAATAGAATATTATTATATAAAATTAAACACTGTACTAACATAATGCACTTTAAAGAGTGGCTCATTTTATAAATCATTTTGGAGACTATTATGGATGAACTTTCTGCAATTTTACACATGACTCATTAGATTGCTGTAATTATACAGCTTATATGCTAAAACACCAAAACTAAAATATTTTCTGTATGCTTAATAAAAACATCTTTCAAAAGATATATATATATATATATATATATATATATATATATATATATATATATATATATATATTGTCAAGATAGCTATTTAATATATTCACAAATTTGAAAACATTAAAACTGTCAGCAGTTTTCTTCAGTAGATCAAAACTGCTAAACATTTTTTTGGGAGATATCATAGGCTATTATGTATTCAATTTTAATTCCCTCAGGAAGAACATAGCATTATCAGTTTTTACTTCTTGGTTATTTTTTTAAAATAACCAAGGATATACTTTAGTAGAATTCACAATTGTATAAAATTAAAATGTATATGATTATTTTAAACAATTTAAGGGGTAAACATTTATTTGAATCTAAATTTTAAACTGATTATAGTAACAGAATTTTAAATGATACGTGTTTAACAGTTAAAAATAACAAAACTATATTTACTTGCAATGTTTTCTTTCACTTTTATTGGAATGGGAAGA
>CM063503.1:69680991-69693491 GCA_032207245.1 Pardosa pseudoannulata
GAAAAGGGCGAAATTATAAAACTATTGCAACACAGTGCTCGCCAAGGAGAATACCATGTGACGCTCCTGGCACAGCCATCTAAACACAAGGCCTGCTCGCTGATTTTCCGAAAACCGGTCACGTGATCTCTGGAAGGCGGTATTCTATTTATCTGTTGATACGTTGATGCTTGTAGAATGCTTGCAGATTACTGCTTTTGGATAAAACAAAAAAAGAAATTTATGGAAATAAAACAACGTTTGCTATTATAAGAAAGGTAAGTAGCAATTTTGCTATCGTGTCTCCTATTTTTTTTATTTTTTGAGCTGTTTTCTAATTAAGCATAGCATAAGAATGATTTTAATTCTTAAGTTCGCTACTATGGAATAGTTCAAATGTTTTGTTCTATCACATTGTATATTATAAATGTCGATTTAAAAATAAGTTTATTTTTATTGTTAGAACTCATTAAAGAATGTATAAGTACTTAATATAACATTAAATATCAGCAAGTTTAATGTATTTAAAGTTTTGTTAGTTTCGTTTTTGCTGCGTATTGCAACTTGACTATTGTAGATAACTCACAAATTACATTTTCTATTTTATCTTAATGGAAAATGATTTATTATTACCACAATAAAAGAATAATGTATCCTTATTTCATTGATTTATAGTGTGTTTTTAAGGAACTTTATTAATAAAAGTTGATATTCTTCACATACCACAACAGCAATTGTGAAATTTCTTACTATGTAGAATCAATGTTATCTGCACTTTGAATTGTTTCTGATTTATCAGGTTCATATTTTTTAAGTCCTGAACTCTGTTTCGAGATTTTCATATTAACTTTCTACAATTTAAATATTTATTATCTAAGCGTAAAAAAGACAAAAATTAAACTACCAAAAGAAAATATATAAATATCAGTAAAATGTAAAATGACTAAAACATAGCTTAAAATAATATACATTAAATTAAAAAAAATTTTGTAAACTTTAGACTGTATTATTGGAAATATTGTATTTCTGTCATTCAACTGGAAACCTACACATTTTTATATAATATTGTTCAAAGATCATAAGGACAACTTAGGTATTATACCACACTTGGATTAATAACTATGTTAGCAAGAACAAAACATACATTTATGTAGTGTATTTTTGAATATTTTACTTAATATATAGTTTTTATTAATATTTTAATGCAATAATATATTTTTGTTATATAGATCATGCCTTTCAAATGTTCGGTTCCGGGCTGTAAATCCAATTATAAGCCACCATATGTTTCCTGCTTTCGATTTCCCAAAGACACTGACAGGAGAAAATTTTGGATTAATAGGATTCACAGAGACAAATTTCTATACACTGATAATGCTAGAGTCTGTATCAAGCATTTCGACAAATCTATGATTATTAGAGAAGACTCGTGGACTGATACAGATGGGAAAGTCCATAAAATTCCCCGCGCCAATCCAATTTTAACTCCAGATGCTGTTCCAAGCTTGATAAGTGAATCCACACCTCATCTAAATGTATAGTGGCAAAGAAAAGAAAATCTGGCAAAGAAAATGAAGATGATAGGATTCAGCAATGTTTAGCTGACAGTGTTTTGACACATATTCAAGAAGTTGAAAGGGCACAACTAAAATGTTTGTCAGAAGTAAAATTATATGTAACGCACTGTCTAAAGGACTATTCTAGCTGGACATACATTTTTTGTAATTCCATGTTGACAGTTATAAACCTATGTGATTCTGATATTCCAATTATAACAGCATCATTTAAAGTAAGTGAAGATTTATCTTTTGAAATATATTGTAATAACGAAAGATTAAATGCAAATATTCTAAATTTAAACTTTATAAAAATAGAAAGCAAACATCATATTGATATATTGTTAAATGCTTGCAGTAATTTTAATTTGTATGAGAAAAATATTATGAATGACAAATTTTCACAGGCTACTAAACTCTTAGAAGAATCCTTGATAGATTTAGATGATAAAAAACAAAAATCGTTAAGTATTTTATTAGAACAGATAAATTTAATTCGTACACCTAAACAGGTATATAGATATTCCTCTACCTTGCTCAATTTTGCATTCAAAATTTTTCTTTCATCACCATCTACTTATCAAACTATTAGGAAAACAAAATTACTAATTTTACCACACCCTAGTAGCTTAAGGAAAATGGCCTCAAAACTAAATATTTGCTCTTCATTCTTTAATGTTAAAAGTAATTATTTACAAAAAAGGCTAAGCATTCTTAAACCAATAGAAAAATATGTTAATATATTATTAGATGAAATTTATATTTCTCCAGAGCTCTCATTTATAGGAGGAAAGTTAACTGGATCATCCATAACTAATTCGGATGCATTAGCTAAAACTGCTCAGGTATTTTCCATAAATTCTTCATTTAGTGGTTATAAAGATGTTGTTGCAATTTTACCTATTCATGAGAATTCTGGAATTTTTTTATTTGAAGTAACTAAAAAAATTTTGCAAGCATTGTATGAACTAGGAGTTACACCTTTGAGCATAATTGCTGATAATAACCAAGTCAACAAATCTTTATTTTCTCTTTTTAAAACTCATCCTTTTGGTTATCATTCTGTATATAATCCAGTATCTTCAGATTCAGGTATCCCATTATTTTTACTTTATGACACGGTGCACCTTTTCAAAAATATACGTAACAATTGGTTAAACCATAAAAATTCAGCTTTAAATTACCCAAATTTTGAGAACAAATATGATATTAAAAATGCTGATTTCAATTATTTAAGAAATATATATAATAAAGAAAAGGATTCCTTGTTGAAATATGGATACAAATTGTGTCATAAAGCATTATACCCTTCCAATATAGAGCGTCAAAAAGTTAGTCTGGTTTGTAAAATATTTAATTATGAAAATATTCATGCTTTAAAAGAAATTGGGGGTAAGGAAACTGAAGGTACTGTAATGTTTTTATCTATCATTTTGAAATGGTGGAACATTGTTAATGTCAAGTGGAGATATAAAGATGTGAGATTCAAAAATGAGGATTCCAAAGCCATTTCATCAGAAGATCAGGAGCAGTTAAAGTTTTTAAAAAACATGGTGGTTTGGCTAAAAAGTTGGGAAATTTTATCAAGAGGGAATTTGTACAACGGACTAACTAATAGGACCTTCGATTCTTTCCAGCACACTTGCAGTGGATTGTATGGCATAGCATTGTTTGCTTTAAAACATTTAAAAATAGAATTTATATTATTTGGAAAATTTCAGACAGACCCTCTGGAGGAAAGATTTAGTCTTTATAGACAACTCTCTGGCAGTAACTACTATATTTCCTTGCAGCAATTAATTGAAAGCGAAAAAAAAATAAGGATACAAAATTTACTTTACTTTAATGAAAATACGCAAAGCACATTTCAAGCTGTTGAAAATAAATATCATTCTGAAATAGATGTATGTGGAGAAATAGATGAATTGAAACCAATAGATGAGTAAATTATGCCAGTCGTACTTTTCATTGCAGGTTATGCTGCATTCAAAACATCTAATAAAATAAATTGCAAATTTTGCATTAATGTCATAAAATTAAATAGTGAAACCGTTGAATATGAATTTTCAGAAAATTGTAAATTAATAGATGTTGTAGATAGAGGATCTTTGAAAAAACCCACTGTATTTACACTTAAAGTAACATATTTATGCATTCAAATATTTACAAACGTATCATTAAAATATAACAGCAGTTTCTTAGCAAATGATTATCAACTCAATTTATTAATAAGAATTACTGAACCATATCTTAAAAATGTAATAGATGATATAAACAGGTCTTCTAAATTATGTTTGCATGATTGTTTACCTCACTTCAAAAATGTAATTTTAACCATTTATAAAATACTTCTGAATAATTACTGTAAAAAAGTGACTGAAAAATATATTGAAAAAGTTAAAGAAAAATCCAATGAGAGAAAAATAAAAAAGTTCTCTTAAATTTCTCTTGTAATACCATTTTTACATTTTTTTCTCTATATACTGAATTACGTTTCATTGTTTATGTAGTACAAATCAGTATAAAATGTTACATGTAAATAAAACTAAATAAAAATTTTGAAATTATTTTGACCCATCATAAATTGCTCTATGATTTTACACTGTTTATTATTACTGCCTTTAATATGATCCTTAATGGATCATATTTTATGAATAAAGGTTAAAATATTTTATTTTCATAGGACCGTTTAAGGAAAGTAAACAGAAAAAAAAAGATATCAGTTGTGTAATTTTTTGCAGATGTAATTTCTTTGCTTAAAATTTTATCTATGTATCACAGCTGTTCTTGTGTAGTATATGAAATTGTTTTGTTGAAGTTGATAAAATTTAAATTAAAATTGACACACCAATAAAATATCTATTCCAAAACAATTTTTAGGATAATAAATATTCAAGTTAGTAAAATAATTGAATGTCCTTAGTACATTTTTTGAAAAAAAATATTTTGACGAGTAAAAAAAGGCATAACACATTTTACTTGCGGATTATAGAAGGGAAACCGCCTTCGGCCGCCGCCATTTTTTTGAGCGAGCAGGCCTTCTATATAGATGGCTGTGCTCCTGGTATGCGTGATGTCATCTGATTGAATATCCAGAGCGGCTTATGCGATAAAAAAAAAGGTTTTTCGCCTCACCAACGTGATAATTGGGAGCAAGGCAGGAAAGTTACAAATAAGGAATTTTTGAGGGAATCTTATAGAATTAAATGGGAACTAAATGGAACAGAATTAAAATTAACTAAATGGAACGTTATGACAACCTTGACCTTGTATCCACAGAAAAGTGGATATACACAACACGTAGAAAGCAATCACAGCATTTATAGTGGCGGTATATGGAGATGTAACGGTAACATTTCGTTATGTCAGCAGAAGTTTCTGTTTTAGCGAGTGGCAACAAAAAGAGTTATTATTGCGATAGTGTTGTTGTTTTGAGTTTAGAAAAAGATAGCGTCATTTTTAACAGAATAAAAATATGCTTTTTGTGTGAGTAAAATGTGGTGATTATGACATGCACATACACTGCCTATCAAATATAAAGATCTCCCAACTACAACTGGTGACCCGATTTATTTACTTTTCGTACATTTTGGATTTTGCAACCTTTAACGATATCTAACAATGGATAAACCAAATATTGAGGAGAAGACCGAGCTGAATAAAGTAAGTGTTAAAATTCCACCTTTTTGGACAGATAGACCAGAAATTTGGTTTTTTCAAGTAGAGGCGCAGTTCAAAATTAATAATATTACAAATGAAGATACGAAATTTAATTACCTTGTGGCGCAACTTGAGCCAAAATATATCGAAAATATTTGGGATATCATAAGTAGTGAAAGCACTACTAAATATACCGATTCAAAAACAAGGTTACTCAACCTATTTAAAGAAAGCGAAAGTGCTCGAATTAAACGGTTAATAACCGGAATTGAATTAGGTACAATGAAGCCTAGTCAGCTTTTACAAAAACTACGAACTGTGGCGACTGCGGACATTCCTGAAAACTTAATTAAAACTTTGTGGCTTCAGAAAATGCCTGATTATATTAAAAATATTTTGCTTGTTAGTGAGGAAGATCTCGGCAAATTAGCAATAATGGCTGACAAAATTAGTGACATGAACCCCAAAACTGAAATTTTCGCAGCATGTCATAAACCTGAAATTAACGATCACGACAAGTCCGGTTCAAGTTATAGAGAAGTGCTAAACCGACTTGAGAGCCTAGAACAACAAATATCCCAGCTAAGCGTATCACGCCAAACTAGGCCTAATTATAAAGCTCGTGGAAAAGGAAGTCGCTCCCGAAGCCGATCTAGAAAACGTTTTGATTCTAATGGCAAATTTTGCTATTATCATTTTCGTTTCGGTAACCGTTGCTATCCTGAAAAATGTACTCCACCTTGTGCATGGAAAAAACCGGATTCACTGCAGGAAAACGCCACCCTGCAGTAGACGAGGCGGCAGAAACTGCTGCAGAAAATGTAAAAATTTCGATTATTTGTAAAAGACTTAAAAACAAATTTGCGATTTTTAGTTGATAGTGGCGCTGATATCGGCATTCTTCCAGCACCTAGTAAGAATATTGAACCTTCGAGTTATAAATTGTATGCAGCAAATGGGACTGAAATAGAGACTTTTGGCATTAGAGTTTTGGATTTAGATTTAGGGTTGCGGAGAAAATTCCAATTTCCTTTCATTATTGCCAAAATTTCAAAAGGTATTCTTGGAGCTGATTTTTTAAACAAATTTAATCTTTTAATTGACCTTAAAAATAAGCAGTTAATTGACGGAGAAACAAAGCTTTGCATAAAAGGTGAAGTTTCTTCGGTTCATTTGAATGACTCTGTTCATACATTAAGCAACACCATTAAATTTGCTGATTTATTTTCTAAGTATCCAGAAATTTTAAAGCCGAACTTATTAATTTCGAAGTCTAAACATGATGTACGACATTATATTACTACTGAAGGTCCTCCATTTCACGCTAAAGCTCGCCAACTTGATGCAAAGCGCCTCGCGATAGCTAAATCAGAATTTGAATACATGTTAAATAATGATATTATTCGTCCTTCTAAGTCTCAGTGGGCAAGTCCCTTACATCTTGTAAGAAAAAAAGATGGTTCTTATCGTCCTTGTGGAGATTACAGACAGCTGAATTTCCGTACCATTCCTGATAGATACCTTATTCCACGAATAGACGACTTTCATCATATTTTAAAAGGTTCAAAAGTTTTCTCGAAAATAGATTTATTTAAAGCGTATCATCAAATTCCAATAGCAGAAGAAGATAAATGTAAAACAGCAATTATTACTCCTTTCGGCTTATACGAATTTAATGTGATGAGTTTCGGCCTTAGAAATGCTCCTTCAACCTTTCAACGCTTTATTCACGAAGTGCTCCGAGGGCTTGACTTTGCATTCGCCTATTTGGATGACGTCCTTATCGCGTCAGCGAATGAAAACGAACATAAACTTCATCTTGATTTCCTTTTTAAAAGATTGAACGAATATGGCCTTAGAATTAATATTTCAAAATCGGTTTTTGCAGTGTCCGAAATTGAATTTTTGGGATATCTAATTACACCTGAAGGTTAACGCCCACTTCCTGAGAAAGTTCAAGCTATTTTAAATTACAAATTACCGGAAACCATTACTGAATTAAGAACCTTCCTTGGAATGATTAGTTTTTACCGTCTTTATCTAAAAGATGCTGCTGCAAATCAAGCTTTATTGCATGAATATCTTAAAGATTCCAGAAAACGAGACAAAAGAAAAATTCATTGGACTGACGAAGCGAAGAAGCATTTTGAAATTTGTAAACAAGATCTTGCCAATACAGCCTTGTTATCATTTCCAAATTCTGAATTACATCTAGGCCTTTTTTACAGATGCATCAGATTTTGCAATTGGTGCTACCTTACAACAATGCGAAAATAAGTCTTGGAGACCAATAGCCTTTTATTCGAAAAAGTTAAACCCGACTCAACAAAATTATAGCACATACGATCGGGAACTTCTCGCTATTTATTTATCAATAAAATATTTTAAACATTTACTTGAAGGACAATCTTTTACAGTTTATACAAATCACAAGCCTTTAACTTTTGCTTTTTATGAAAAACTAGACAAAGCTACTCCAAGACAATGTAGACAACTTCAGTATAGTTCTGAATTTACTACAGCTATTGAACATGTTAAAGGTGCTGATAATATTGTAGCCGATTTATTTTCAAGAGTTGCAGAAATCACAGTAATTGATTAGGATGAAATAGCTCGAGAACAGGTTCAAGATGACGAATTTAAAAAATTGAAGAAATCTACTTCTTTAAAATTTAAAGAATATCCACTTCCTTCTGGTTTAATGCTATGGTGTGATGTGTCTACAAACAAAATTCGTCCTTATTTTCCTCCAGCTTTCAGGATGAACGTATTTAAACACTTTCATGGGTTATCTCATCCAGGAATAAAAGCAACAATTAAATTAATTACATCTAAGTTCATTTGGCATAATATTAACAAAGACTTACACGAATGGGCTAAATCCTGTATTTCATGTCAGAAAGCAAAAATTGTTCGACATACGAAATCACCAATTGGTCAATTCCCGGAAGTATCGGAGAGATTTCGAGAAATCCATATTGACCTGGTTGGTCCCTTACCTCCATCACATGGAAATATTTATTGCTTAACCTGCATAGACAGATATTCTAACTGGATGGAAGCTATTCCTTTACATGACAGCTCAGCAGAAACAGTGGCAAGAGCATTCTACAATCAATGGATCACAAGATTTGGAACACTTTCTCGATTGATTACTGATCGAGGAGCACAATTTCGTTTTGAAATATTTCGAGCGTTGTCGACGCTCTGCGGTATTAAGCTGGTGCCAACAACAGCCTACCACCCACAGAGTAATGGAAAAGTCGAGCGATTACACAGATCAATGAAAGCTGCTCTGAAAGCCCATAATCAAATAGATTGGAGCGAAACTTTGCCAACTGTCCTCTTAGGTCTTCGTACTGCTGTTCAATCTGATACCCCTTACACTATAGCAGAAATGGTTTATGGTGAAACACTCAGGCTTCCAGGTGAATTTTTAACAGACAGTATAGTGAAACTCACTCCAGGAACCTTAGTACACAAATTGCAGGAACACATTAAATCAATTGGTCCCAGGAAAGTTCAACACAAATTCATCCCAAACATATTTGTACATAAAGATTTGGATAGTTGTACACATGTATTTCTAAGAATAGACAGAGTACGAAAACCACTGGAGCCACCATATGAAGGCCCTTACGAAGTGATTAATCGATCATCTAAATATTTTACTATTAAAATTAAAGAGAAAAACGTTACTGTGTCTATTGACAGACTGAAACCTGCTTACATCCTCACAGATTTCTCCAATACCGATGTGACTCCAAACCAAAATATTCAGTGTCAAACAGTGCCGTCACAAACTCTAAGTTTGAAACAACAAACTCCTATTGGGACTAGTTCTGTTCCTATGGATCCTGTACGAACTTTTAAACAATCTAGTTCTGGCAGACCAATTAAACTTCCAGTCCGATTTAGAGACTAAAGAACTTTACTGTTTTTAAATATTTTTTTGTATATTTACATTATATATATGTTATTTGCTCTTGTATCATATTACTATTGTATATTTTAATTATTATTCTTTCTATTCTTTTCATGCTATATAATGTACACTTTTAACTGCTGATACAACATGTACCTTCCTACCTCTGACGTAACGTTAGTTACTGGTGGGGGAGTGAATGTAACGGTAACATTTCGATATGTCAGCAGAAGTTTCTGTTTTAGCGAGTGGCAACAAAAAGAGTTATTATTACGATAGCGTTGTTGTTTTGAGTTTAGAAAAAGATAGCGTCATTTTTAACAGAATAAAAATATGCTTTTTGTATGAGTAAAATGTGGTGATTATGACACACACACTGCCTATCAAATATAAAGATCTCCCACTACAGAGATTTGAAATACTCAATATCAAAACAAAACAAAATTTTAAGAAAAGATGAAAAATTATTTAGAGCCAATTAAGGAAAATGATATGTTTAATTGTAATGAATATAATTGCTACAACAAAATATAATTCAGTTATTACTTAAAACATATAAATATTTTTTTTCGAATTTTATAGGTATTTGAAGCAGTCCAGGTGTATTTCTAACCTTGATATACCTTTGTAATTTACTGTCAATTTCCTTTGAATAGTATAAAATGAAAATTAGTTACAGTATATTTTGAACAGCAAAAATCTATCCTTTTTGAAATAAGAGAATTATATATATATATATATATATATATATATATATATATATATATATATATATATATATATATATATATATAATATATATATATATATATATATATATATATATATATATATATATATATATATATATATATATATATATATATACATATATATATACATATATATACACACATATATATATATATATATATATACATATATATAAATATATATATACACATAGACATACATATATACATACATACTCACACACATATATATACACACATACACACACATACACACATATATACATATATACACACATACATACATACATACACACATACATACACACACACGCGCACGCACACACACACACACACACACACACACACATATATATATATATATATATATATATATAGTATATACGCCCATATATGTTTCTAATTTTTTAATAAAATAAACTCTCTCTTAGCAACTACTTAAATAAATAAATGTTTTCTTTTGAGTTTAGACTATCTATCCACCTCAACATCTGAAATCAATTATAGTTATTTGAAAAAAGTCAATTGTGTATCTCACAGAAAGGGCGGGTGCGCAGTAGATATAAAAATATTCAGTGCGCTTAGCTGCTCAGCAAAAATGCTCAGTAGCTATTTTGTCTATCCAAACAAATCTATACGAACATCTGTGGGTGCGCACATGCATCGACGCGACCGCATGGATACTTTTTCTTTGTAACTTTATGTTTGATACTTGGAGACTGCGTAGTGAGCACTTATTTTTGAGTAGATGGATTGTCTATCCAAAAAAATCAATACAAATTTCCGTGGGTGCGCACAGCGACGCGATACTTGAATACTATACACAGGGCCGTACGCAAGGGGGAGGGGATTAGGGGTTGAACACCCCCCCTTGAGCTCAGACACAATGGCAAAAATAAAAATTTTAGTAGAAATTATGTTGGCTATTATTTTTTGGAATTATGACCCCCCCCCCCTTGAAAAAATTCTGCTTACGCTACTGACTTTACGAAAAGCAGGCCGTCGAAACTACTTTCATCTGTGGCTTTTTTAGTACGCGCGAAAAAGAAAAACATTTTGTCCCGATCTCGCCGCTCGCTGCTAGTCAGTTTATCAAGTTTATATTAAAATATGAGAATAAAAAATGGTTGCAGCGAAGGATGAGGATATTAATATATGATTCGTCAGTGAGGCCAGCAATTCTAAAACTTTTGTATCCTAATTTTCTCAACAATTATGTGTAGGAAAACCAATTATGTTAAAGAAAATAAATCAGTAATTACTCTTTTAAAAAGTAATTATTAGTTTATTTTCTATAAATAACAGATTAGAAAATGTAGTAAAAAGAGCAATATTTTGAAGTACTTTAAGACTATTAAAGAGAGAAAAAACCTTAGAAATTCGACTAAAAATACGCGTTTTTTTAATTCGAAAATTGTTTAGATTTTTAAAAATGATATGCTATATTTTATTTATTTATTTTGTGTGTATGTGTGCCTTAAAAAAGTTACGTTAAGCATAGACTTAAAAATAAAATGAATTTTTTTCTAACTGAAATATAATTTTACTTCATTAACACCTTTTCTGTGCAAATCCTTTTTTCAAAACTTAGTTTGTCCAAAATAGGTATACTGTTTTAATTTTAAAATTCGATTTACAGAGAGTTTAATAACTGAAACAACAAGAAAAAAATAGTATAAAATTGTATAATCCCCTATATAATAATAGCCTAAGTTATCTGTCTGCCTATCCTCGAATTTATAAAGCGGTTCGACCTGAAATGGATAGAGGCATTCATATTGGATTCTTGATGAGTTAGGGTTAGCAAAATTCAAAGCGAGTAAAGTTTATCTTTTCCTAAACTATCGATCCAATTCTAAAATAAATTGGAATAAATATGCTTCCTAACGTAGCGAAAAATACTGTCGTCTTTAAAACGTTCGAAATCCACCCCTTCCTCCCTTTTCGAGCGTGTAATGCTATTATTTCAAGCCCCAATTTCCTTAGTTAAGAGCAGGAAATTAAATTTAGCAGTTTATCACATAGTAAATAGGTAAAAATAACATTTTTTCTAGCATTATGAGGTTGTTCCTTTAACCATCTGATTTAATAATTTCTTACTATAAATTATTTAAATATCGTCTGCATTACTTTCAGACGTTTTATCACTGAACTTAGATATTACGTAACTAATTTTCTTTTATATTTGGCTTAAATAAAAGATTACGTGCATATGTGATAATTTTAAATTTAATCATCTATTATGTTTTTTTGCAAGATAATTCTTAGCCAAAAAACAGAATTTTTTTTTACCTGCCTCATAGGTACTTTACAATGCTGGAAAATTAAAAATTTCACTGATCCCGTCATATGGGCTATATGCTGGTTTGTGATAATTGTCTTATATAAATTGTATTTAATCCAGGGCTTCGAACCGTAATTTTTTTTGTTCCGGTTTTCGTTCCGGTTCAACTAAAAAATTAATATCGGTTCAGTTCCGGTTTTCGCTCCGCCAAAAATAACGGTTTTCGGTTCAGTTCCGGTTTTCGCTCCGCCAAAAATAACTGTTTTCGTTTCAGTTTCAAATGAATAATTTCATTTTATGTATATTCTTATTTGTACTAAAAATGTAATTCTATCAAAATTTAG
>CM063503.1:69698491-69730991 GCA_032207245.1 Pardosa pseudoannulata
ATGTGTGTCCCAACCTGCCCCATTTTCATAGTATCTTTTGGTAACTACTATACAGTTAGGTTTAACAATGCAGTTTATTTATTAGAATAGAAATAATAATAAACGAATTTTCTTTCATAACAATACACTTTTTTTTAAATTAAAAATTTTTTTTCAAAAAAATTACTTTTTAAAATGCACATTGATGTAATTTTGGGTTATTCAAAACAAAGAAAATGAAATTGTTCCTTACCTATGAACACTATCTTCATCAAAATTCTTTGAGAAGTGAAGAGTAATGTCATCTATCAATACACATGAGCACTAATTCCTGGCTGCAAATGAAGGCCTGAAAATAAAGGTGTCCCAAGGTGGGCTATGTCCCAAGGTGCCCCACTCTCCCCTACTAGCAATACTATCATTAGAGAAAGTAAAATGTTCTGGGCTACTGAGGTGGTATTTCTTTCTTGCTCTACTATTATTTGTACTCTTTGTTAAATCATAGCTCAGTAAACTGAAATCTACTTCTCTTTTTCTTTTCCTCACATTGCTAAAGGACTTCCAGAAAGTCATTACCTAAATAAAAAACCTCATGTCTTAAAATTTCGAATAAATAGAACAGTTCCATTATCCCCAAAAATATATCTCTTTGAACCAATAAATCCTACAGTATAAGGTAGTTATTTAATCATTTGGTCTTAAAATAAGAAAAAATATACATCTTTGTACTTTGTGGTAAATATTTTTTCTTACCTCCTTCTACCCGTTTATTTACTTTCTTCTAATTTAAGTTAACAATTCGAATTTGAATATCTGTATTCAGTTCCACAAAAAAACAATGGGTTATTACGTGCTCGTTATTTTCTAAGGGAAATTGAAGCATTCAATTTTGATTCTGCTACGCCAATTCTTTTTTGACTTTCCACTTTCTTTCTCCTTGCTGCCCCCCACGTTTTGTTCCTCCGCGGTTTGAGACTCTCTGGTGTCCCATTCTCCCAGCATTCTACAAACTTTCAACTTAATTAAAGAGAGCACAAAAAATCTATTAGAGATAATAAGAAAATTCACTGATGCTTGAAAGAGAGATCTGATTATTCTTGATTGCTTTTCATTGTTGTTACAAATAAGGATAACGGCACTATTTGAAGAAACACTGTTAATTTTAGAGTAATTTTACATAATAGTGTGTTATGATGTTTTTAAACAGGCCGATATGTTTTGGTATACTAATTATCTGCCTTTAGAATTTAAGTAGTTTAACTATTAGTATTTAGTGAATGATTTGTTTTAATTTTTTGAATTTCCTAATGATATGTTGAATTGCGATTTGTGTTCATATTCTACTGCGACAGATAAATGTTATATGTTGCATTACCGACAGCATTTGTATATGTATAATTTTCAGTTTCCTTGGGCTTATAATGCATATTTATCACACGTTTAAAGAATATTCTGCTTTTAAATATTATTTTTAAAGGGGTCATGTAAATTATAATATGAATCGCCCTGTTGCATATGAATTACCAAAATGTCAAATAATTTATAACAGGCTCATATATTGTTGCATCTGATACATTACCTCCTATTATTTAAGCTCATGCTATGATTGTGAAAAATACAATTTTTTATCGATATGTTTAGCTGAGAATTATGTTGTATTTTACTGTGTCAATTAAATTTTATATACTGCATTACTAACAGCATAGATAGGTGTATAATTTAAAATTATATTGAGCTTACAATACAAGTTTTCAAAGTTTAAAAAAATATTACGCTTTTAGATCTCATATATAAGGAGATCATGTAAGTTGCGATATCAGTCAGTCTGTTACCAAAAGATCTTTAAAGTGTTATTTAGAATTTTTTAAGTACTTACATTTTAAGCAATAGTTTCTTACTTTTTTTCTCATCTTAAGTGTCGCCGAACTATGGCCGATTGGTTAGGGTGCTGACCTTCGTATTGGAGTACGTTGGTTCGAATCCCACTGTAGCATGGATATTCGTAACCTTAAGGAATCAGCTTTAAGCTGTAGGTCCAGATCCCATTAGCCCTCGTGTTGCAAAAAGTAGATCGTAGCACTCCAAACCAAACCATCTTAAGTGTCACATTAGTAATGGTATTAAGATTATGTATCCATTCAAAATGTGCAGAACAGTTATTGATAAGAAAACATCTTTTACTAGCCATCTGATTAGATATCAGATTGTTACAAGTCTCAGAATAAGGCAAGAATACTCAGAAAATGTTAAAATATATCATGTAACTCTGGATTCATCAACTACTGCTGTAAATGTGTCTCAAATATTAGATGTCAAAGGTACCAATGACATAGTAGAATCTCAAGTAAACCTTGCATTTTATTTGAAGCTGTGTTCCAAATATTTACTACTCATTTCTTTTATACAAGATATTAATAGACAATTTCTTGAAATATATCCTTTATTTAGCAGTAAATTACAGAAAACTACATGATTACTGTCCGTTAAGAGTGGTGTACTTGTTGAAAATGAAATATGATTATATTATACATTATTAATATATAATATTAATATTATGTTATATAATATTAATATTCCCCTTATATTTCAGGTAAGCATTTCATGTTATTACCTCTAAAGTGAAAATGAAGATTTTTAACGAGATTCCATATCTCCTTTTGATATCTAATGATGATTTTAATGCTCTGTCAAAGACAGGTATTAATTTACATGAAATATCTGTCTGCAGTTATACACAGAGGGGAAAAAAACTGGTACACGTGCTTAATATTGTGAAGAGCCTCGGCGAGCAAACAGAAGAGTTGCAACAAGACACCGCATGGACTCGATTAATGTCTGAAGTAGTGCTAGAGGTAATTGACACCATGAATCCTGCTGGGCTGTCCATAAATCACTAACAGCAAGAGGTGGTGGATATTAGATCTCTTCTGAACAGCATGTTTAAAAGCATTCAGGCTCAATAATGTTCATATCTAGGGATTTTAGTGGCCAGCGGAAGTGTTTAAGTCAGAATAATGTTCCTGGACCACTCTGTAGCAATGGACATGAATGGGTGCAGGTGATCAGACAGAATGCTTACGTACGTATCACCTGCCAGATTCTTCTCTAGACGTATCAGAGGTCCAATATCACTCCAACTGCACGCGTCCCATACCTTCACAGAACATCCACCAGCTCCAACAGTCCCTTGTTGACATGCAGGGTCCATGGATTCATGAGGTTGTCTCCATACCCGTACACGTCCATCCTCTCGATACAATTTGAAGAGACTCGTCAGACCAGGCAACGTGTTTCAGTCATCAACAGTCCAATGTCGGTGCTGACGGGCCCAGGCGACTTGTAAAGCTTTGTGTCGTGAATTAATCAAGGGTACACTAGTGGGCCATCAACTCCGAGAGTCCATATCGATGATGTTTCGTTGAACGGTTCGCACGCTGACACTTGTTGATGGCCAGCATTGAAATCTGCAGAAATTTGAGAAATGATTGCACTTCTGTCACGTTTAATGATTCTCCCCATTCTTCGTTGGTTCTGTACTTGCATGATCTTTTTCAGGCTGTAGCGATGTCGATGATTTGATGTTTTACCGGATTCCCGATATTTACGGTACACTCGTAGAATGGGGGAAAATCCAAATTTATCTCTACCTCGGCGATGCTATGTCTATCTCTCGTGCGCTGACTATAACACCACGTTCAAACTTATTGAAATCTTGATAACCTACCATTGCTGCATCAGTAACTTATCTAACAACTGTGCCAGACATTGTCGACCGCAACGCCGTATACTAATTGGTTCCTCATCTCTTTATTTGCATACGCATGCATAACCAGTTTTTTTTCTTTTTCTCTTCCGTGTATTTATGATGAGTAAAAATTTATTTTTTCAGACTTTCATTGACTTCTTAATCCTTTTTGTCTCAACTATCTCGAATTGAAAAATATTTCCTTAACTGTCAGAATACATCATTTTAAATATATAAAATATTCACGCAAGATCCAAAACATTATGAACACCTGTCAATAACGAGTTGGCCCACCTTTGGCACGCAACACAGCTTCAACCCGCATTGGAATGGAGGCCACAAGTCCTTGGTAGATGGCAGGAGATAGATTGTACCTGATGTTTAAGCAACGGTTACTCAAATCCGAGATATTGCGAATTGGTGGTCTTTGAAATCTGAGCTGCCGTCCCATGACATCCCAAATGTGTTCTATCGGATTGAGATCCGGTGAGTGAGGCGGTCAGGACATTAACTGGAATTCAGCATCATGTTCCTGGAACCACTCCAACACAATTTTAGCCTTGCGACATGGGGCGTTGTCCTGTTGGAACATTCCATTTCCAGCTGGAAAAACAGAGGTCATGTAAGGGTGCAACTCTCCGCAATGATGTTCAGCTACCCTGTAGCATTCATGGTCTGCTCTACCACAACCACGGGTCCCAGAGAGGCCAAGAGAACGTCCCCTAAAGAATAATACAGCCACCAACGGCCTGTGTATGACCTACTGTACATTGAGGGAGAAACTGTTCGCCTAAGAGACGGCGTATCCTGACAAGGCAATCGGCGTGATGAATGACAAACCGTGATTCATCTGACCAGGCAACTCTCTCCCACTGATCCATGGATCAGTCACGATGTTCCCGGGCCCAGCATAGGCGCAGTTGGCAATGACGCTTGGTCAGCAAAGGCACACGAGTGGGACGTTTGCTGCGTAGAACCATATCAAACGGTGTCCGTTGAACAGTGTGCTCCGACACTATTCTACTTTGCCCTGCATTGTATTGGGTTATCAGTTGAGCCACTGTCTGGCTCCGGTTTTGCTTCACCATGCGAGACAGTCTCCGACGACCTTTTTCTTTGATAGCGTGTGGACGTCCAACGCCATGTCGGCTACTGCTGGTTTGACCGTCATTCATCCACTTTGCATAAGTACTGACAACTGTAGATCTCGAACAACCCACGAGTCGTGCAGTTTCGGAAATACTTGTATCGAGACTTCGAGCCATTACAATTTTCCCTCTATCAAAATCGCTTAGATCCGCAGCCTTTCCCATCACTCTCAGAAGTAAGTGAAAGAATGATTCTTCAGACTCTCCAGCAGCAGTTACATACCACTTCCACCTGATCACGTGCCTTCTAAGTGATCCAGGCGAGCTAATTGCAAAATGTAAGGGTGGTCATAATGTTTTGGCTCTTGAGTGTAATTAACATGTAACCATCTAAATAAGTGCTGCGTTGTTTAAATATTGAGTAAATTTGCGTAAAAGTATTAATCAATTGTTTTATTTGTTATTTAATTAAAAATTGTGACGACATTTCCATTTTTAAAATTTCAAAATGAACAAAAAATGTTTATTGTACGATTTTTATTTTCAAAGTGTACCTGACACCATAGATGTGATAATACTTCGTATAAGGTTAAAACTAAAAAAAATCCCCGAAAGCTGTACTAAAAAATCAGTGTGTGATGTACATACTTCTGATCAACATTGAGGCAATCTTATTTTTATGCATTTTCGCTCATTTGTAATTAAGAGTATATGAGAAATTAAATTGTGAAGTTCAAATAAAGACAGTGAGCTCAACTGTAATTCTATTTATTTTTGCCTTCCGCCTTTTGTCCGTCAAACAGCCGAAATCTAGTACAGAGGTTGGCAAGCTTTAGAACTTCAAGGACCACAACATATATAATTTTTATATGGCGGACTATCAATTATATGAATTTAAAATAAAGAAGGCAGTAAATGTATTTATAGAATTATAATCATTTATATTGTTAATACAAAATGTCTATATGAAATGCAAAAAAGTTATATCTTAATTTAAAAAATTACTTATGCATAACACATTTTATGATGTATAAAAAATAATAAAAATTGTTATTCATCATAAGTTCTGTTTGTTTTCCTTTTTTAATCTGAATGTTAATAAAACACTTTGTTAGTTGTGTTCCAGCTACCAATAAATGATCATCTGTTTTTCCTTCAGTTTTCCACGGTCCACTGGTGATCCATGGACTATTATTTGGTGACTGCTGTCTAGTATATTGATCTGGAATGTAAATAAAAGTTCTAAGTTGCTCTCATGGGGAGACCAATACACTGCGGGGAAATTTGGTGATCAATCCCTTCGGATTTGGCTTTTGGTTTGGAGTGCTATGGTCTACTTTTCGCAATACAAGGGTTAATGAGACCGGGACCTACAGCTTAAAGCCGATTCGGAACGTTTACGAACATCCATGCCTCTGCGGGATTCGAACCCACCCACTCATGTACCGAAAGTCAGCACCCTAACCAATTGGCCATCGTTCGGCCAATCCGTTTGGGAACTACTGTATTTCTTCTCATTCTAAAATTTTGCAACAGGGACTTATTTACAAAGGATTAACGTTTTTTCGTTGACCTGTCTCATTTTACTAACAAGATAAATGCTTTTGATCATTAGATATATTATTAACTAAAACGAAAGTGCTTAAAGCTTGTATTTCTAAAACTTTTAATGACATTGGGAAAAATGGAGGGGAGAAATTTCATAGAATTATTTGAGAAATACTAAAGCAAATCCCTAAACGATAGAACAAAACTTTTTGATAGAATACTAGGAATTTGCGAAGAAAAGGATTTAGATAAATATATCCAGGAACAATAATCAGTTTAAGATAGCGTTGATCGATCTGAAAATAAATTCGTCTTGACAAAAATAGAAGAACACTTTTAATGGGAAAATTTAAGAAATTTTAATGGAAATATTCAAGACTAGTTAAATTTCAGAGGTTTATTTTATTCTAGTATTCATAATAATTCAAATTTGTCCAATTCTAAAATGTCATATCTAAAATGATCTCTGCATGAATTATCTGCAGTTTGAATTACATAATAGTTATAGCTATTTCTGAAGCTGATTATGAAATTCGACGAAATCTCTTGAAACAGAGATTTTCAAATAAACATAATTAAGTGCTTACATATTTGAAGATATTTATGTCAACTTCTAATACTTAAAATGGAACTTCATGTTCAGTTTTAACACTAGTCGTTACTGCTCATAAGTATATTATATCTTTATAATTGCTAGATTTTTTAATGGCTTCTCTCATGTCATATTTGCCAAGACTTTGCTACAAAAATTAGATTATTAAAGTAACTTGTGGTTGGAAAGAGAATCAAAAAATAATACACTTCCTATGTTTTTTAATCTAATTTCGTGCTTGTAAAATTACGCCAGCAATTTTTCTATAATTATTAGAATTATAGTAGTTATAGTAATTTCATTATTTACATTTACATCATATTCATTAGTAATTTCATTATACTTGTATAGTCATTATAGTATTTTTGTGTTCAATCTCCTATGTCATTGAGTGATATAATTAATTTTATAAATTATCAAACAAATCAAAGAGTAACGACATTGAAAAATTAGTGTAAAAAAGCTAAAATTCTAGGTGTAATTCTTGCAAATCTAATAATGTGTATAATAAATTTTGTATTTAAAAAAGGCGATTCAACTGCTTATTCTGCAAAAACATGCAGTTCTATAGTTTTTTGTTTCCAGTGTTTTTTAAAGCACTAGTCGATTTTACACTCTCTGAAAAAAAGCAGAAGTAAAAAGAAATAAACCCACTCATCAGAAGAGCGATGATTTTGTTGAGATATGAATTATTATTCTTTCAAGTGCCTCCCTCTTCAGCAGAACTGCATCGAACGATGATTAGCTTCTTGTAAACATCTGTTAATAATTTAGGACGTTTATTTACTACAGAAATGAGTAATTTTATCGATTTCTGCAGTTCATAAGATGGATGTGTGGAAAGCTTATTCCACGTCTTATCTCCGGAATAACGGATCGGAGTCACGTTTTGAATCGAGTGAATTTGTTAGTTGAGGAATCATCAAAGGAGAGAAAATAAACGAGTTCATTTCATGCCTTAAGAGCACGAAAGTCTGAATCATCTTAACGCTTTTTAGTAGACAGATTGGGGTTGAAATATTCTATGAATATCTACCGTAACCCAAACAAGCCCTAGCAACTTTTTATATTTTAATAACTTTACCCCTACTCGCAATGGCGGTAACTTTCCACCATCTTTACTCAGGAAATATTTCCAGGTTCATCCTTCTTTCATGGGAAATCTGTAGTTGAAAATTTGAAACTGGTTACGATTATCTCAAATGGTAAGGATTATGTGAGATTTGTTGAAATTATTATTGTTCCTAAATCAATAAACGTTTATCAGGGAATTATTTAAATTTCCCTTAACTCCCATTTCACAATTTCTCAGAATATTCAAATCTTGGAAACCAAATTAAAAATACTGACGACAAAACAAAACCAAAAATAAATAAATAAAATAAAATTACCTCTTACTTTAAAGACGGGGTATTTCTTAGCCGAGGTATTTCTTTCCATAATGTAAAAAACCTTTACGTTGAACAAGCGCGTTTACAATACTTTATGAAAAAGTTTGGATAAAGATAAAAAGATTATTTACATGAGGCTTTTAAGTATAGAAAAAAACTGTTTACTTTTACTGTTATTAAACACAACGGAAATAAATTTTAAAATGAATTTATAACCAAGGAAAGTTTTTAAATAATGGTATTTGTTTAGTTTCTCAATCAGAAATGAATAAATAAAACTTTCTTTTCTTTACTTTAATTATTATTTAAAGACCCCGGCTTATGATGGCATATATATGTGTGTGCGTATATCTAATATATTGACTTTATTGCACTTAATATCTCTTAACATTCTCCTTTTCTAACTTCTTATATTTTGATATGCATTCCATTTGATATGCAGCCTCTGTAATTCATTTATGAACTAGCTGTCAATCCTTCCAGAATAAATTGTGGATTATTGCCAATTTTATGCTTATATAGAATCTATTGGTATAAGATTCCCCATGTCTGATATATATATATATATATATATATATATATATATATATATATATATATATATATATATATATATATATATATATATATATATACACATATATGTATATATATATATATAAGTTTTTAAGGAAAAACAAATCTGATTACCGTATATTTTCACCGCTATTCTATTTCTTTATTAGTATTATAAGCTGAGACCAGGTTCGTTTCATAAATTTTATAGAGCTCTGTATTTGGATATGTTACAGGAGGTAGCAATTTTGATGTTACATCAGTAAAGAATACATATTGTGGAAGCGTCTAACATGTGCAAAATGATTTTATTTTTTATTAAAATAATTCTGGGAAATTGAAAATTAGAAGAAAAAACTTTGAGAAAGAAACACTTTGTGAGTGATAACATGTAGATACTTATAAATGAGATGATTCCAGCCTATTTATAGTAAGTATCCTTATGAAAGAATCCTGATTGTTTAGATGATTCAAAGCAAATTACCTTTCATATGCCTGTTGAGGAGCTACTGGAAAGTGAAGACATCACTCGAGTGAATTGGCCAGAGTACTCCCCTGATTTAAATCCCATCGAACATGTGTGGGATGCTTTAGAGCAGGGGTCGGCAACCTGTTTGTCCTTAAGGATGCAATATTAAATTTGAAAATCACCGAGGGTGCATATTTTACAGATAATCAACAGGTATAAATAGGCATTAAAAAAAACCAGATTTTTCATAACTTTTTCTTGTTGGTATCATATATGATGATACATATAATTTAGTGTGAAACTTGGGTGTCCATATTTTCAGCTAATTTCTTATAATTGGGGATATATTTAGAGTTCCCGGTCCTTAAACAATTATCTAAATGTGAGTCATTAATCTTTGTTCGGTATTTTGATTTCAAATTTTTCATATTTGAGAACAAAGACTCGCAGTTGTATTTTGCACAATATGAATAAATTTTTAGCGCACATTTCCTTAAATAATATCACTTTGCAAGTTTATTATTTCTAATTCTAGGTGTTCGATATTATGAAGTTCGAAATACACTAAAACTAATTCAAGGACATTATCTTCAGTAACATTGAATGGATATATGAAAAATCTTAGGACGTGTTCTAATGCTGCAAAATCGTCAAATCTAGAAGAAAACTCTTCTATTAGATTATCTACAATTTCTAAATATGATATAGCAGTAAAATTTTCGTTAATTAAATTTAAACTCTCAACAGTATATTTTATATTTGGGATATGTGATAATGATTTTTTCAATAGATGGGATTTCAACAACACTAACTTGCATTTGAATGTCCTAAACTCAACTGACTACTTGCTGTATATCGCCGTTTGACAAGAGTAAGTAAATCGCTCTGGCTATCATACATTTACATTAGTTCAGCAAGGGCGCATTAAAAATCGATCGGGGGCGCCATGGCACCCGCGGGCGCCGCGTTGCCTACCCCTGCTTTAGAGAGACGCACTGCAGCACGCTCAAACAACTCAAACAGATGCTGATTGCGGAATGGGCACCTCTACCACAAGAAATATTGGACCAGCTGGTTCTGAGTATGCGAAGACGGTGCGAAGCAACCATTGTAGTTAGGGGAGGGCATATCCCATATTGAGGAACATCTGCTTGTTGTTCTTCCTCTTGGATAGACAATCAGAGTCATGATACTATGCTTTCAATGAAGTTTGTTTGATTCCATACTGTATGAATTGTATTTCTCTTTCAGTGCCGATGCTTTCGGCATCCTTTACGTACATAATAATCTCCCTCATTTTTGAATGAATTATGGCAAAAAACCTACCTGTTGTTTAAGTTTTCACACCAGTGTAATTTAAGAAAAATAGAACAACATTTGGGGGAATTTTGAAGAACTTTTGAGGCAATAGTATTTTGATATATTATACACACACATACACTCACACACACACACACACACACACACACACACACACACATATATATATATATATACAGGATCGGTTCTGGGCTATTAGTCACTTTGTAAGATCGTACTTGGACATTCCTTACAAATACGGATATTTCCAGTAACTTCATAACTTACCCGATGAGTAGAAGCTTACTATTACGTTTCAATGACTGATCCATATAACTGACTTGTGATCAGAACAGTTTTAAAAAATGTTTAGATCATATATTTATTTTAAGTTGGTAAAAATGTGTATAATGTCTAACAAAAGCAACAAAATGCACTCCTAAAATAGATTATTTTTACTTTCTTGTTTGTTTATTGATAAAATATGATAATTTAATAATTCTGAATATTTATATAATTTTTATCCAATTGCTAATAATCCCACCTTAAGATATATTACACAGTATTTTGAGTAATAAATTACATATTATTACTTACATTTTACTCCTCAATATAAATCCGTTTGATTTTTTTTTTTTTTAATTTCCGAAATTGTTTTCAGTAACAATTCGTTTTAGCATGTCTTAATATACTACAAGCTAACCTCTTTTTAAATAACGAATTATATAATGAAACAAGGATAATACAGGTTTAGGATAGCACGTATTTCCAGACTCGAAAAGGCAGCAGGTAAATGAAAGAGATTTTCTCTTTAAATAGTATATATAGACACTGAAGAAAAAAAATGGTATAGGAGAACGATTGCAAAAAAAACGAGATAAGGAACCAATTAAAATACGTCTCTGCGGTCGGCAACGCTTATATAAAATAACATATGTATGACACAGTTGTTAGATCGATTACTGCTGCTACAATGGCAGGTTATCAAGATTTAAGTGAGTTTGAGCGTGGTGTTAAAGTCGGCGCACGAGAGAACGGAAATATCCCCTCCAAGGTAAAGATGAAATTTGGATTTTCCTGGTACGACCATTTCGCAAGTTTACCATGAATATCGGGAATCCGTTAAAACATCAAATCGCCGACAGAGCTGAGGCCGGATAAAGATCGTGCAAAAACGGGACGAAAGACTACTTGGGGAGAATCATTAAATGTGACAGAAATGCAATCCTTCCGCAAACTGCTGCAGATTTCAATGCCGGCCATCAACAAGAGTCAGCGTGCTAACCATTCAACGGAACATCATCCATATGGGCTTTCGGAGCTGAAGGCCCACTCGTGTACCCTTGATTACTGCAAGACAGAAAGCTTTACGTCTCGCCTGGTTCCATCAACACCGACATTGGATTGTTGATGACTGGAAACACATTGCCTGGTCTGAGGAGACTAGTTTCAAATTGTATCGAGTGGATGGACGTGTACGGGTATGAATACAACTTCATGAATACATTGATTCTGCATATCAACAAGGGACTGTTGGAGCTATTGGAGGTTCTGTGAGGGTATGGGACGCTTGCAGTGGAAGGGATATGAGACCCCTGATACGTCTTTATAAGACTCTGACAGGTGACACGTACGTAAGCATCCTGTCTGATTACTTGCACCCATTCATGTCCATTGCTCCAGAGTGGCTCCAGGAACATTCTTCTTACTTTAAACACTTCCGCTGGCCACCAAAACCTCCAGACATGAACATTATTGATCATATCTGGTATGCTTTGCAACGTACAACAAAAGAGATCTCCACCACATCGTAATTTTAAGTATTTGTGGATAGCTCTGCAGGATTCATAGTGTCAGTTACCCCCAGCATTACTTCAGACATTAGTCGAGTCCATGCTTCGTCATGTTGCCGCCTTTCTGATTGCTCGCAAGTAGTCCTACACGATATTGGGAAGGTGTACTAGTTCTTTCTGGCAATCCAGTATATTGTAACGATCCATTACATGACCCTAAAGAACGAGGATACTTACGATTAGCTGCAAGTAGAACCAGGTGGTCTAAGTAATTTAATTGAAAACTGTTCGATTGCCGGCGCCGGATAGTCTAGGCTTTGTAAGTCTGTTGAATGGAACGCCTCTGTGAAAAGATTGTAAATAATTACAGTGCACCTTGTCGCCCATTAGCGGTAGCAAAAAACGAGTTCCCGCTCAGAGCTGACTCTTTTGGAGTTGCTACCTAAGCATAATTCCTATGTGTACTTCCTCATTGGCTTCTTCCCTCTGAATAGTTTCGCTCGATGATGTGTCTTTCTCCTATTACGTTATTGTTTATGAGTTCTAACTATTTTTAATTATAACTCGCTTAATTCTTAACCCCCATTTTTAAACATGACACACACACACACACACACACACACACACACACATATATATATATATAATATATATATATATATATATATATGTGTGTGTGTGTGTGTGTGTGAGTGTGTATATAATATTTTAATTAGCAAATTTTATACCATTTATGCCATTAGCCGCCATATAAATTAATCTATCTGGGTGAATAAACAATCTGCACACCTACTAACCCTGGTGCTGTACACACACACACACACACACACACACACACACACACACACACATATATATATATATATATATATATATATATATATATATATATATATATATACAGTCCAGTCACATTAATATGAGAACTTGTCATAATTCAGAACAATCACATTTCGCCAATCTAACCACTGCGAGACGTGAAGGAAGATAATCACTTAGGTTCCTGAATGTGTTCCCTGCTATTAACTCTAGTGCCGCGACCAGCTGTGTTAGGTTACATGGTACTAACAACCTGATTGAGATGGTGTCACATATTCTCGATTGCATTCAAATCTGGGGAATTTGCTGGCCAAGAAAATACGGTAACCTCATTCTGGTGCTCTTCGAACTACGCACGTACTCTGCGATCTTTAAGACACATCGCATTGTCCTGGTGGTGGATGCCATTATCCTGAGGAAAAACAATTGGCATGTAGGGGTGAGCATGATCCGCAAGGATAGATGCATACTTGTGTCTATCCATCTTGCCTTCCATACTGATCACTGAATCCAAAGAATACCATGAAAAAATTTTCCAGACCATAATGCTCCCTCCTACCCCTTGGACCCTTCCGGCGGTTGTTTCAGGGTATTTGCTTTCAGATATTTCACGTCGTATACTTCAACACGCGTCTGTCCGATGGAGATTAAAACTGGATTCATCGGAAAAAGTCACTCGTCTCAACTAGTTCGAAGTCCAGTTGTGGTACTGTCGTGCAAATTACAACATTCGTCATTGATGAACAGCAGTCAGTATAGTTGCCTTAACCAAGCGTCTGTTGCGGAGACCCATCCCCAACAACTTTAATTGAACCGTCGTTGTGGAGACACTGTTAGCAGTCCCTTGGTTCATCTGGGCGGTCAGTTGCTCAATGGTTGCACGTTTATTCGGCAGAACGCATATCCACAGACGCCTTTGAGCTCTGCCATCTACAGATCGTGGTGCACCACATTTGCCACGTTGCTGATTTTTTATAGTTTCATTTTACCATGCTCGGCATGGGCGTAATTTGGGGGGGGGCAATTGCCCCCCCAGAATTTTTAGAGGAGGGGCAAACTTATAGTTTTGCCCCTCCAGATTTTTAAGGTTTTGTTCATATATTAAATTGTTGATTCCACATTTTAATGAATGTTAAAGTTAATTTATGTTTATTAGTGTGCTTAAGAATTATTCCAATTACGGTTATCGTCCTTTCCTGAGGCATTTTTAAAGCAAGTATAAATATTCGAACTTGTAGTTTTGTCCCTCCAAATGTTTTGGGTTTTATTCATACACTAAATTTCTGACATTTTAATAAATGTTGAAGTTATTCCGTTTTTATTAGTGTGATTAAGACTTATTTTAATTACAGTTATCAACCATTTCTGGGACATTTTCAAAGCAAGTATAGGTATTCGAACTTGTAGTTTTGCCCCTCCAGATTTCAACATTTTAATGAATGTGTAGATTAATCTGTTTTTATTAGTGTGCTGAAGACTTATTCTAATTACGGTTATCGCCCTTTTCTGAGACATTTTTAAAACAAGTGTAGGTATTCGAAATTGTAGTTTTGTCCCTCCAGATTTCAACAGTTTGATGAATGTGTAAATTAATCTGTTTTTATTAGTGTGCTGAAGACTTATTCTAATTACGGTTATGGTCCTTTTCTGAGACATTTTCAAAACAAGTATAGGTATTCGAACTTGTAGTTTTGCCCCTCCAGATTTCAACATTTTAATGAATGTGTAAATTAATCTGTTTTTATCAGTGTGCTGAAGACTTTAATTACGGTTATAGTCCTTTTCTGAGACATTTTCAAAACAAGTATAGGTATTCGAACTTGCAATTTTGCCTCTCCAGATTTTTAGAGTTTTATGCATATATTAAAATTTTGATTTAACATATTAACGAATGTTGAAGTTAATCTGTTTTTATTAGTGTGAAGACTTTTTGTAATTACGGTTATTCTCCTTTTCTGAGACATTTTTAAAGGAAGTACAGGTATTCGAATTTGTAGTTTTGCCCCTCCAAATGTTTTGAGTTTTATTCACACGTTGAATTTTTGACATTTTAATGAATGTTTCAGTTATCCTGTTTTTATTAATGTGCTTAAGATTTATTTTAATTAAGGTTATCCTCCTTTCCTGGGACATTTTTAAAGCAAGTATAAGAATTCAAACTTGTAGTTTCTCTCCTGACCATTTTTAGAGTTTTTCTAATTTATTAAAGGAAGTATAGGTACTCTAATAACTGTATGCTTCTCGATTTTTTGAAGACCTTTTTTGAGGAGTAAATATATGCTACCGAAAAAGGAATAAAGAAGTAACCAACAGATTTCTTGTTTTAAAACCGTAGTCAAGGGGACCGGTGCCCCCCTTCCCCGAAATTCTAAAATTCTGAAAGATCGTGTCGTGGAAAGAAAATGGACCCTCTGCTTGGCTATAGACATCAGTTTTCTTAGAAAAAGACGTTTCGTTCAGAAATGTCTTGCGGGGCTACAGGCTTTCGCCACCCCGAGTGGTCAAGATACGGGGTGTGCTAAGTTCCGCAATCTTTGACATTCATTTTAATAATGACCGATGAATTGAAGGGTCTAAATGGGTTCGAGAAATGTCTGTATGTTTGTGGAGGGTATTCACTAAAACACTATGGGAAACTAAACACTTCGGGTGTTGAAAATGCCCAGGAAGTCCGGAAAGGAAGATAAATGGACACAATATGGGGTGCGCATGTTATTCGGTCATTAGGAGCAAAACTGATTAAAGAGCCATTTCCCATAAAATATCTTGTTTTGGATAGATTTTTTTTTTCCTTGGAGAGGGAATTGAACATCTGGTTGGCATAAGTTTCGTGTAACCTAAGGCTGTACTATTCCTGGAATCGTTTGTAAGACTGGGGATAAACGTCATGTTAAACAGAAAAGGCATGATTTAAGTCTTAAGTATAGAGAATTCGTACAAATATTTCATCCTAGCTTATAGGGGTTATTCCTCTTGTAGCTGTGCTTAATTATCAGACTAAAGAACGATTTATACAATAAAATTTTAAGTGTCAGACTTAACAAGAGGACTAGGTCAAGAGAGTCCAACATTCGTTTAGGTGATAAGAGTAGTTGTGCTTGAGATATTGCCGCCTTCGAGAATTTCAGATTTTCAAATTAGGTACGTGTGATACGATTAGATATGTTTGATTAAAGCGCATAGATTTCCGCTGAAATGGCAAACATCAAGCGAACTGGTAAGTATTTTTTAATATATATATTTTTTAGTTTTCATGTTTAGCTTTAATGTTTGTGTATCTATATAGGCTTACAAGTATTATATATTTTGTTAAAAAAACCTGAATTAAAAAGTCATCAAAAGTTTTTAAAAACTACTTCAATCAGCGAGATCCTTAAAAATTGGGTTCTTGAAATCTTTAATTTTAAACTAGGTCCCATAAGAAAACCTTTAAAAAATTTATAAATTCCATAAATTTTCATGCCAAAAAGGGACGTATTTTGTTTAAGATTCCATTCTTTGTATTCTTTAATCTGTATTATTTCATTTAATCGCATAAGTAATCATCAACTTGTATAGTTTTTGTGCTAAAAATGATTTTTATCAGTGAAAGAAAAAAATATCTATCTATTGAAATAGTCTGTAGTTTTTGGATAATATTTATCATAAATTTCGATTAACAAAATTCGTATCGTTAAATTAATATTAAGGAGACATATTTAAATATGTATATAAAAATTTGAAAGTTTATGCTAGAAATGATTTTGTTCATTGAAAAAAGTTTGAGCATGTTGAAATAGTCAGTCGTTTCTGAATTATTATAATATTTAATTAACGAAAAATTTTCAAAATATACATTCATAATGAAGTTTTGCTTCCTAGTTTATAAAAAATAAAATTTTAGTGCAAAATATCTCTTTGGAATTTAATGCTTTAAATACTAAAATGCTGCTAATACTTTTACAGTTTTAGCATTTTAATTTAACTGAAATCATTTTCATGGTATATATACCATTTTTGTATACATATTATATTATATTGATATCTAAAATTTTGTCTATTAATTTTTTCATATATATCTTTATAATTTATGTTTGTTGGATGTCATTAAAATTGTATTATAATGGTGTATATTACGAAAATTTATATTTAAATATCAACTCTGAGTTATGAACCTTTGTAAGCGTATAAATTGAAGTATTAGTTAATTAATCACAATTTCTTAATTTAAAATCCGATGTGTTTAAAAATCAGTTTTTTTTTTTTACGAATATTTTTTAATGTTTAAAATGCTCCTCGTCCTAGCGGCCTAACTTGTTAAAGATTTCTTTTTTTAAATGTTTAGCAAATACTTCTATTTTGTTCTAAAAAATCTGAGTTATCCAATTTAAATTTTAAATTTATTACAGTTATTAAAACTAATTTTAAATTTAGATATACGTCATGAAAATTCAATGTGCAATTAAAAAATATTCCTCTTAAATTAACTATTCAGTTTATCTGCAAAATAATACCTCCTAGGTGTTCAAAAATATTTATAAGAATTAAAAAAGGTAAAATTAGAAGGAAAAAATTAATGTACATGGAACATTTTAAAAATTAACAAAAGATTTCAAAATATTGATTTTTTTAAACACCTAATTTAAGAAATTTTTAAAATGTAATTTTGATAGGTTTGGCATTAATGTCAATTCAATATTTAAATGTAACTGAAAATAAACCCTGATAAAGTTAGTCCCCCCCCCTTGACGAAAAGTAACAAAGTACGTCATTCGTTTGATCATTTTTGATCAGATTTGATCAACATATTTCATCGTTTGATCAATTAAAAATATTTTTAAAGATCTCTAAGGAGCGGGGAAATAACCTTATGGATTTTTAAAATGAGTTCACAAACATGAACAATATGTCATTCGAATAAGAGTCATTAGATCAGATTAGATCAACCATTTTTGGGGTTTAATCAACACCGAAAATGCCCCAAATCACCCCCAAAGGTGTCCCAAAATCAAAATTTTCATCCCCCCACATGTTGGAATTTTGGGACAATTTCAGAATAATTCGAAAGAACATTAGATCCGTTTTAAACAACCATTTTTGGCGTTTGATCAGTACCAAAAGAGGCTCAAAACAATAAATTTATCTCCTCTTCTAAATAGGGGCAAATATTCCGACAATTGGGGGAGGGGGCTCTTATGTCAGAATTTAGGGATAATTTTACCGTCATTCGAATGAGCATCGTTAGATGAGATACAATAAATACCAGAGTGTCCCCAAATGTGCAGACGAAAGATGGCCCAACGCTGCTTTTCGGTGCCGGAGTTCGTGGGTTCGAATCCCGCTGAGGGCATGGACGTTCGTAGCTGTTCAGAATCGGCTTTAAGCAGTAGGTCCCGGTTTCATTAGCCCTCGTGAGCAAAACAGTAAACCGTAGAGCTCCAAATTCAAACCAAACCAAACCCCAAATGTTCACCGAAATTTTAAAGTTCAATCCACGTTATAATTTCGAAAAATCCTAATTATTAGTTTTCTAATATGTAAGAACTTTAGAATATACTGAAATTTTAATATTAGTCTTCCGTTGGTGAACGAAACACTGGTATTTAAACTCATTTGAAAAATAAAACAATACTTACATTTTAATGATAACTTGTGTTTGATTAAAGAGGAGAAAGATTAAGAAGACAAACTATTTGAGATAGATATGTAGTATTATGCATTCAAGAAAATAAATTATGTCTATAATATTTGGTAAAAATCAATTTCTGCTTTAATTGAAAAAAAAAAAAAAACAGATTAATTCAATTTTACTTAAATGAATTTTTTTTTACTTAGTTGATTTATGAGGTTTTAACCCTTTTTTAACTATTATTAGTTAATAAAGTGTTAAAACATTACCGTTTTAGGATTATCGAATATTCATTACTGAAAATTTTTGTCCCCCCCCCCCAGTTGAAACTGCCAAGTTACGCCTCTGATGCTCGGTATACTTTTACCACAGAAGCCCTCGAACACTTTAGAAAATTAGCTATTTCGAAAATGCTTCCACCCTTGGCTCAAAAGCCAAAGATCATGACATTTTGGGTGTCGGATAAATCTATTCTATTTCTGCATGACTGTAATAACTGAAATGTTTTCCAAATGCCTACAACACACTTTATATATCCACCAAATTTGCTGACGACACTGGCCTTCTGTGATTAGTTATTTAACGTTGACTTCAAAAGTAGGCGGTGGTTACATTAATATTACTGGCCTGTGTATATACATATACACGTGTGTGTGCATATTTTTTTAAGTATATATACATACATATATCTTGTGTAGTAAAACAAGTTTCCTTGTGATGCACCATGCGTAATGTTAAAAGTATCACTTATTAATTAATTAATTTTTGTACGTGTGTGAGTCCAACCAAAATGATTACGATCATAAATATCATCCAAGAATATGCCAGGATATTGATATAAAAAAGCAGTTCCTTGAATCAGTATGCAAGAATTTATATAAATAATATTTTTATAATATTTTTATATATTTTTATAAATAATATTATTTTCATCGCCAAGTTTGGCGATAAAGTGTTATATATAGAGTCCTTAATTGCAGCAACCTTGGTTTTCTCTCCTCTTGTATAATAGGATACAGAATTCGGCTCCGCAGTTTAAAAACTCAAAAGAAAATATTACATTTACTTATATTAATAATTATTTGCGCAGTACGAATGGTTAAAAAACAATTCTAACAAAGATTCTAAAAAAACTGAAAATAATTCCTCTAGTGGGTGAATTTCACCTTCTTGAGTTAAATGCACAAGTCAAGTCTTCAAAAACAAAAAGTTGTTAAAATTTTTATTAAATTCCGGACACTCTTATAGCAGATATGATAGTTGTTGTATTGCAATGAAGCCAAAAATACAGTTCTTCAAACATTCTTTGAAAGAATGAGGAGGGAATTCGTGATTGAGGAAATGTTTCCGGGGTGAGGAAACGGCTTTTAAGGGGCGGTTGATTGTTTGACAGCAGCGTTTCTGTTTGGCTAGATAGCTAAACTCCCATTCTCACATTGGCTAGGGAAGTGAAGGTCTCATTGGCTCATGAAAACTGGGGTTGGTTTCAGATCCAGTGGCGTAGCTTAGGTTTCTGCTTAGTAACAAAAGTAAGCAGATGGGCAGAGGAGCACGTTGTTCAGTGGCGTAAGGTTTCTACCATCTCGGACAGATGTCGAATTTGCAGATCCTCCTTATACAGATTATATCGTTATAGCGATAAAATTTTCTAAACCGAAGGAAATATTTTACAGAAAAGACAGATTTGGTTCTCAAAATTTTAAAAACTAGACTTTTTTTAATTAATTGTGAATACATATTTTAAAGTTTAATATTAATAAATTATTAACTAAAAACTGTATTATTACTTCAAAACTTATTGCTAATCAAAAATTTTTATAACTACTGACTATATATTTTTTTCCTTATCCCAAAAGAGAAAATTTTTGTCAGCTTTAACTTTGAAATATTCACATATGTATATGTGTGTGTAATATACATAAAAAATCATTTCCCGTAAAGTTCTTCTAAACGTTAACAATTCATGTTCTATTTTTCTTAATCTTAACTTCCCCAGCCACTTGAAGGAATCGAGGACATGAATCATAGGGATTGTTATCCTTCTACACTTCTCAAAACCAAAGACATAATAGCTGCTAGATAGAACTCTTTCCTATATTTTCCTTTTCTAAAGACTGCATTTTCCCAAATCAACTGCACATGGTTAGTTCTTGATTGTGTAGGGCCGATTAAACATCTTTTTAAAAAATTTTTTTTAATAATTATTTACGGCTCCAATCTCATACATCTGTAATGTATGGAAGCCAATGATGTACAATCAAGAACTTTTGCAATTAAAAAAAAACTTTTTGGAGGCATGGATGATTTTCGATTTTTTTAAGTTTTGACATTTTAAATTTACAACAGATGATAGCTCTAGACCTAATTTATTTTTTCTTTTGAAATATATGTATTTAAACTTGCTGTACCTGAGTAATTCAATTTATCTTACTTATGACACCAAATAAAAGTATCTATACAAACAACACTTATAAATTGTTAAGCTATTTATTTATTAAACCATTTTAAGGATTATTATTTATTGTTCTTCCAGTATAGTTAAACTTTTAAAAAAGCATAATGTTCAAGCTGTACAAGGGGAGGGCTAGACAGTTAAACCACTCCTCAAACCCTCCTTTGGTATCCTCTAAGGAAAAACGCCCTAAGGAGTGTAAAGAAAACTTATATATTACATTTACAAGGTTCATAGATAACATTTATAAACTAATTACATTAAATTCCCATGAATTTATTTTGGTGACCGTTAAAGAGTTAAGATGAAAATAAAGGATTATTATCAAGTATCTACACCTAACCTTAGAGTGTGATTGAATACCTTCCACGAAATGACTTCTGTATCTGTTACGTTTCTAAGGAAGCCTTGAATAAGCTATATATATTTCTAAGCATACCCTGTATATCGGAATTCATGGATTCGAATCCTACTGTGGCATGGATGTTCGTTACCGTTCGGAATCGGCTTTAGGCAGTAGATCCCTGTCTCATGTTTCAAAAAAGTAGACCGTAGAGCTCCAAACCAAACCAAACCATACATGTATACACACATATGTATGTATGTATATATGTATATATATATATATATATATATATATATATATATATATATATATATATATATATATATATATATATATATATATATATATATATATATATATATATATATATATATATATATATATATATATATATATATATATATATATATGTATATGTATATATATGTATATGTATATATATATGTATATATATATATATATATATGTATATATGTATATATATATATATATATGTATATATGTATATATATATATATATATATATATATATATATATATATATGTATATATATATATATATATATATATATATATATATATATATATATATATATATATATATATATATATATATATATATATATATATATATATATATATATATATATATATATATATATATATATATATATATATAGAGAGAGAGAGAGAGAGAGAGAGAGAGAGCGAGAGCAGAGGGTCAGGGCTAGTACGTGTGTAGAGCGTGCATGCGGCGTATGGATTAAATAACATTAATAATGTTAAATAAAGTGCTTTTATTTATTTATTTATTTATTTGAATAAGGAGGATTTTACTGAAAATGTTTTTTTAGTGGAAAATATATTTTTATTGGCCTCTAGGATTGAGTGATGTCATAAAACTTGATCAGTGTTTAAAAATAACTCTTCCCATATTTTTTAATATACAAAATGAGACTAATTTACAGTATATTAAGTCATTAAACAAAATTTTTTACTTTAAAGTTTCAGAAAGTAAAAATTTCAGAAACGTCAACTAAAACAACCGAAACAGATTAGTAAAATAGGGTAAAATTTAAGCTATGGTATATAATTTTGATACTAAATTAAATTGTGTCTCTAGATAGGTTTATTATCAAATAAAAAGCAGTTTTGTAAAAATTTAGAATAGTCGGATATTATTGATCAACTGGAAAATAAAAAATCAAGAAGAGGAGTGTCTATAGGAGCAGTTCGTTACATTTGGTACATATGTAAAAAATTAAATATTATTGGTAAATCGAAAAATAAGAAATTAAAGAAAATGCTGTTTTGGGGTATATTTAGTAGCCATTTATTTAATAAAATTAATATAAATGTATAATATTTTATGCTTCTTGATTTATGCTTCTTTATAGTTATTTTTTAAAATAAAAATAAATATATGATGGTATGTCTAATCATATGACATATTAGAAAGCTTCTTTATGCTTTGGGCTAAGCTATGAATCTATTAAGAACCTGTATTGGTAGGTGCCAACCAAATATTGATAAAGGTTGGCCAAATATTACCTTGTATGCATGCGGCCAATATCCAAGAACCAGTCCAGTATGTACACACACACACACACACACACACACACACACACACACACATACATATATATATATATATATATATATATATATATATATATATATATATATATATATATATATCTTATATATATATATATATATATATATATATATATATATATATATATATATATATATATATATATATATATATATATATATATATATATATATATATATACATATATATATATATATATATATATATATATATATATATATATATATATATATATATATATATATATATATATATATATATATATATATATATATATATATATATATATATATATATATATATATATATATATATATATATATATATATATATATATATATATACAAGCCCGGCTCTGGGCTGTTAGTCACCTACGTGCAAGGTAATGTTTGGCCTCTCCCTGTCAATGCGTACATCTAGTAGATATTGCATTGGAACTACCGTACTAGAAATTTGCCAGCCTACATGCATGAATGTATTGCACAGGTACTATCAACGGCCCTATATATATATATATATATATATATATATATATATATATATATATATATATATATATATATATATAATGATAAATGTGGTGGAATGTATGTATGTATGTATATATATATATATATATATGTATATATATGTATATATATGTATATATATATGTGTGTGTATATATATATATGTGTGTGTGTGTGTGTGTAAATGTAATGATGTCCAATATCATTTTCCTCAGCTCAGGCATACTGGGCTGCCAAGAGTCCCGTTTAACTTCTGTCGAGAATAAATACATCACTCATCGAGGTTGAACGGAATTTTTATTTCATCTCATCAAAACAAAATCCAGGACAAAATCCAGAGAAATCTGAACCAGACAGTGTCAGAATGCTCTCTGCATAGATCCCGCAATGCGAGCCTTGAGCGAGAGGTAACCAAGTACCACGGTGGTTTAAGTGTGGTGGGAAAATGCTGAGACAAAAATTAATCTTTTAGAGTGTTTTTTGATTGTAGACATCTGCCAACGTGCTTTGTTCGGGATAACTATTATTGCTGATCGTTACAGATTTTTCCTGGGAGGGTTATTACTTTCTTTTTAAAATGCCAGCAATATCATATTTAGCTTTGAGGATTCAGAGAAGTGTTTCAGGGTTTGGCTGAAGGAATGAAAAACTTCTCTGCTCAAATTTGATGGAAGGAAAATAGGATTAATATAAAGAGGGTAAATTAAGATTTAGAATGATGAAAAGGGATAACTTAGGATACACTTTTGGTTTAGATATTCATATTATTACATATATATGCATGCATTTCTTGTATTAATCTTTTATTTTTGTGGTCTTTTTTGTGCATTGTGTCGATAATTGGCCTGCGTTTGTTCTAGAAGTGAAATGAAACGAGAGTTATCAGCGTGTATATAATCAGTGTGTGGGGGAAGAAACAGAAGAGGGTGTAATCAGAGTATAAAGTCTGTAAAATGTGATAATTAAGCGAATAAAAAGTTTTTGCTTTTAGCTCTGTAAATTTATTTAAGATTTTGCGAGCCCTTAATATAAATTCATGTTGATCCAAAGAATGTGTAAAGTAGGAAAACTTCATAACACAAATAATATTAAAGCATCCTCAAAAATATTTATTTGTACAAATTCATACACAAAGAGCATGCTATTTGCATATATACTTGTAGCATGCATATATCTATACAAACTAAATATACAAAAAATCCTATATACCCAATACACAAAAACATCCTATAAACCCAATACACAAAAACATCCTATAGACCCAATATACAAAAACATCCTATAGACCCAATATACAAAAATACTCTATAGACCCAATATACAAAAATATCCTATATACCCAATATACAAACACCCTATTTTCTGCTTTGTACCAACAATTTAAAAGAAGTTTCAGAGGCACTTGGCAGGATGCTTCTTTTTTCAAAGCATTCTAGATACTTACAAAAATAATTCAAAACTCTATGTATGAATCACAGATTATGGTGCCGCTAATCACTGGAGGAGGGAACCTGCACGTCTCACACAAGGGCACTTAGTACGATGTTCCTCTTTCAGAACTAATGTAGTCACTTACAAAATTAATTTTGAAATGAATGTTCTAATCTCAGTCCGCAGATGACTTGGGGGCTTACTTACACATTCCTACACACTTTATACGATTTCAAAATTTTTGCTTTTAATACGGAATACGGAAGATAATTTTGACGGAATCAGAGGAATTAAATTACATTTCCTTACTCAAATTTGATGATGATAACACATGTATGTGAAAGTGTTACCGCTTCCAGAAGCAAAAATTTCAGGACGTGAATTCCAATCAGCAGCATTCAAGAAAAAAAAATTTGAAATTACATGAATTTAAGTTTGCAGCAATTAGGCATAGAACTTGAAATGATGTGAACTCACGTCAGTAGTCGTGAATGTTTTAAGAGTCCAAGGTCGCCATTAAACCAACCATGTCTGTAATGCAGAAGTGAACAAAAGATTCTCCTTCTGTTGCCTCCAATCCAATGTACTAAATAATAACTGGTAATTTTCTAGAATATTTTATGATCCTTTAATGCAAATTCATTGTAATCCAGATAATGGAGAAAGAGGAACTGTAGAAGTAAGAAGACTTCATAATATAAGTACTATTAAAACCCAAACAAAAATTTATGTGTATAAATTCATACACGAACAACAGCGTGCTATTTACGTATATACTTGTAGTATACAAGTAGGATACATGTCTGTACAAATGAAATATACAAAAACACCCTATACACCTAATATACAAAACATCCTATTTCTGGTTTGTACGTATCCTTTGAAAGAATTTTCAGCGGCACTTTGAGGGATGCTTACTTTTTCAAACAATTGTAGTTACTCACAAAAATAATTCAAAACACTAATTACGAATAACAGACTGTTGGCACTGATCACTGGGGGGGGGGACTGCACCTCGCACACTGCGACACTTAGACCTGAAATCAAAATTACAAAATAATTTCATTGTGGATTCTTTTTTCCCAAAACATTTTGTTCAATATGTTTAGTTGACATTTTAATCTCGCCACAAGGACATTTCCCTTGATAGTTGTCAGGCGAAAATTGCAGCAGGTAGTTTCTTCTAAATTCAGGAGATGGATAAATGAATATATATAGAGAGAGATGATGGCGTCGCTATCGATTCACTATTCAGAAGAAAAGCGATGCCACTGGCCCCTTTGGAAAGAATCGGCTTATTAGCCCACTTGGACTTTTTCTAGATCAAAGGGGTCGACTGCAAATTGAGGAAATGATGGGGATCTACACAATGGAGTCACAATGGAGTTTATAGTAGTCCATTCAGATACCGCCGCCAGTGTCTGCCGTTTATACAGTCTATTAAGAAGCTTTAGACGACACAGAAGAAGATGGAGTTCGAGGTGCACCGAACTTTGCGCACTGGTCCATCTAAGCAAAAATCCCCACTTGTTGGTGCTGAGCTGTAAAAATTCAAAAATAATGGTTACTGAAAATAATTGGAAAATATGACACCCTTCATCTACAGGTGTACTTACTCACTTACCATGAATCTCTCTCACAGACTAAAAAGTCCCAAACACATCCACATATGCATGGGTATTTTGCATTAATTCTCGTTACTTTGTACCAACAAAAACACAATGTAGAATTATATATATATATATATATATATATATATATATATATATATATATATATATATAAAAGACCCACCGGCCCGGTAACCAAAATTTTGCTGTATGTGTGTCTATTGTCAAAGCAGGTAGCATTTAAGGAAAAAATAATTCCATTTTATTTTATTACATATTTTTCCGATTTCTGTATTAAAAATGATGTGTCTTATAAATTAATTAAATTTTTTACACTTACTATTAGTATATTTTTTAAAGCAATAGCATTCTACTATCCTAGCATTTGTACATGTTGTTAACAGATGTTTGTTCCTCAGCAGGGATTGTGTCATTGGGAGCTTTTTTAAAATATTTGGTCCTTGAAAGACAGTCGCTTCAAGTAGCCGCAGGCTGTTCGCTTTTAGTTCAGGTTCCTTTTTCAAAACATTGCTATTTTTAATCTTTACGACATCTGGACCACATACTGATAATAACTTGCAGATCAAACAAAATCTCGAGATCAAATTTATGGACGATTACAATACTATTCCTATACTATGCGTATGAGAAAATTAAAAATAAAAATAATAAAAGATTTCACCAACCAGAAAATTACTTATAAATTAAGACAAAAATTTCAATCCATATTTACAGAAAATTGGTTTATTGAAAATCAAATTTTATATATTTCATGATGTAACGACAACGAACTTATAAACTAGAACCTTCTACTACCTGTCAATATCTGCTGTATTTGATTTTAGCCCTTATTTAATTTCTAGGTCAAACTGTAATCGAAATACATTGTAGTAGATTAAAAGCTTTAATTTTAACCCACAAAAATATATCGAAAGTATACTTTTGTGGGTTCTGTTTATCTGCGCTCTAGTGCCGGCAATTTTACCGGCAGTTTACCGGTTTTAAATTTTGCCGCCAAAGGCAGTCGATTATATTACCCTACCGCCTAGAACCGGCCTCGGGTATTAAAAAATATGAGCGCATTTATTATCAATATCCGTGCTTCAACCCCTAAATCAGATGTGTCGTATAGTATTTCACGTCCTTTCATAGCAACAGTTTAAGAAGAGGAAATGGGAAAAAGAGAACTCACCGTCGGATGGTGACATCCCAGAGTCTCATGAGGCCGTCTGAACCACCCATGGCTATTCTGTTTCCAAATGAGTTGTATGAAAATTCAAAGTCATTGTTTGCTAACACAGATGCAGGCAGCTCTGAATATTCTCTTCCGGTACCAACTTCAAATACTTTTATTTTTCCCATGTGTTCTGAAATGAAGTAAGACAGATAATTTATTTCTACGCCTGCACATATACTCGCAAGCCCCCACATGCACATATATATATAGCTTACATAGTACTACTATACCTTCTGATAGTTGGTAATAGTTGTTCTAATAGTTGGTTCTCATAGTTGGTGTTGGAACATGATTTGCCGTATATCCCTATCTATGTATGTTGTTATAAGTGAATGAATACATAGAATTACTCTTTGTATTGTATACATTGTTGTTTTTCTAGTCTGAATTTTTTTAAAGAAATAATTCCTTAAAATAGTCTTAATACATTACAAATTAATCTATTTCAAAGTAACACTATACGTGAAGACATATCAGTTAAAAACAAACCTAGGTTTATGGAAACAACTATTCCCAGACGTTAAAAGTCACGAAAACAAAGAAAAGAAAAAAGGAACTACTTGCATCCTCCCTGTTTATATTGTAACGGCGTGTCTCCCTCACAAAGGCTTCGTTTCTCAAAAGAGTTTGAGAAATGGACTTCGCTTATGTGGAGACAAAGGCATTGTTTTCCCCGGCACCAAGATGTCTAGAAATTTGTGTCCTATAGATAGAGAAACAATAGGGCAGACGGCTGGGTACCCAAACTGATAGCCAGAAGGATGATCGTCGGAACCACAAGTCCTCAAAGGGAGCTGCAGGAGTGTTAGATTTTTTGCCGACACGAAATTCAGGAGACTCCCGTGTTTGCAGCTGGTGATTGTCTTGCCTAGACCAATCAAGTTGGTTGAAGGTGAGATCATCGCCAGATGATCCAATGATGAAATTGTGGATGAGACCCCCCCCCCTCTCTTAGAGGAACCTCCCCTAAAAAAGACGAGATGAGATTTTTTAAGAAGTTAGTTAGCTAGCAGCCAGCTAATTCGGAGATCGTCTTGACCAGTCTCTCATTCGGAGAGTTTTCTTGGCTAAAATCTCCCCTTGGGACCATTCACTTTATGAGATTTAGCTATACCCTGTGCCTTGGGTTTTCTTTTTGATCCGATCTTCTTCAGGATTGATCTTATATTCCTCCTGGGAATGCTAACATTATTTTTATCTTCTCCGAAGATACCAATTGCACCTCCAAACACCCTCGTCTAATTGAGTGTGCTGTCTTCATTTACTGCAGAAAACTATTATCGCAGAACTACCACGAATTCTTTTCTTCCGTCGGTTCTCCAACCTTTCGGCAGTGTATTACGTCTCGACTACGTCTATTGTATCACATAATTGTGAACTGTAATTGTATTGTGTGTATCTGGAAATGTGTATATAGCTGCAAAATGTAAATAAATCATTTAATCAAGAAACACCTGCTTTTTCCTTGTGTCACCTGAAACAGGGTCAGATATGTACAGTATATATTAGCTGAGTAGCAAAGTTATTGGTAATCTGAAATTACTGGTTAAACGTTAATGCGTTTTAACCCTACTGTTTCTTCAAATCGCTCTTGTTAGTCACCTCTTATTGTCTTTTAACCAGACGTGGCCATTTTCCTGCATATTTATCAACATTTCATTTAACTTCAAAATCTTCACCATGTGCACAAAACTTAAGATCACGTTGTGGTTTTCATCTCCATTTTATGTCAGAATCATGAGTAAGATGGCGATCCATACTTCTAGCAAATTTTATGCCCTCGTGAATTAAATCAGCTGTTAATAGGTGAACTTGACCTCCGACTTCGTCATTATCGACTTCTTTGTTATCATGTCAATTACCAAATCATCCTCTGTCAAAGAGCTTTCTAGCATCAATTCTTCCATCTCAGTAGCCAGTCAACTTTAATTTCAACCTCCACTTTTGGAATTTATATGAATTTATTTATTGCATCCTACGAACTAAACTCTTTAATACAAAATACAATTATACTGAAGAAAAAATTGATGTGTTCAAGTTGAAGCACACCAAAATAACGAAACATGTGCTTATAAAATTTGGGTAGTCTCCCTAACTCCAGAATACAAAATAAGCCATGAAAGAGACCAATGCCCTCACACAAGGATCGTCATGAACTGACCATCATCTGATTACACTGTCAAAAATAGAATTTAATTTTGTTTTGTTTTGAAGTGAGGATTTATTTGTACAAGAGCAAAAAATTGTATTAAAAAAGTAAAATTTATCGTGTTATCTCAAAAACGTGTACAAAAAGATATATATATATATATATATATATATATATATATATATATATATATATATATATATATATATATATATATATATATAATTTTAAGCACTTACTGGCTGCAATAAACTTGCTGTCCGGCGAAAACTCCACCTTTTTCTTTTCCTCACTGCTTCCGCATACAAAACTCCTTATGGGTTCAGCAGCCCTCGTGTCAAAGACTTGAGTTACTCCTTCAGTATCCACAATCGCCAGCATCATGGCAGTTTTATCAAAACGAAGTGTCTACAAAAGAGAGGAGACATGCGCTTCAAGGATATTTTGCTTTGATCTGGTCAGTTATGCGCATTCGACTGAACCCAATAAGAAACATTCATTCCAACTGGGCTCTATACAGCGTCTGAAAGTCTGCCTTCATTAAACATTTATTTAAAAGAAATAAAACAAAAAGTAATAAAGGAATGTATAAACTGAGTTGAAAGATTTCAACACCCATTGCGACTGCAACAGTCTCACTGCAAAAGAGAGGGCTTTTGCTTTGATTACTTTCATTGTGTAGAAACCTGCATTTTAAATTGAGTAAAATTTTAGGCTATGCTTACCTAAAATATTAATGTTTTAAACATAACCTACAAATTTTTAACTATTTCCAAAGCTCTTTACTTTAACTAAATTCTTCTCACAGTATTTCTTATATATATTGCTTACAATTTCATTCAATTGTTGACGGCATTAAATTATCTAATGAGTCCATTCACTTGTAAATTACAGCTTCCTACTTTGCATATTATTTTAAGATTAAGATGTTGAAAGCCAACCCCTCGAGGAAAACCCTTTTCTTTAACTGGCATTCTGAATGAAATCGGAGAAAAATATTAGCCAGGCTGCTAAACGAAACATTATAAATAATCTTCCGATGCACTCATTACTTTGTAAATTGACTTGGATCATGAGTTATATTTTCAATTTTGCCCGCGACAGATATAATAAGAGAAGGGGAAAGGGAGGGAAGACATAGGTCTAAGCTGCCAATGGAACTCACCGAATTCTGAGGATAAAGCTTCAAGAATTATTGTCCTTGATCGAAAAAAGAAAGAAAAATACGTTACCTCGGTGGGATTTTCATGCTTAAAGAACTGATGCACGGGACCTTTCCTATAGAAGGAAAATATACTTGCTCCATATAGGTCTTCATTTATCGGTCTTCTAATGCTAGTTTCACCAGTAACAGCAAACTGATCAAAATGTAAGCTGAAACAAACAACAGATAGTGATCTATAAAAAACAGGTCTGAAAAATAGATCAGGGGGGGGATCTATAAAAATAAATCAAGGGAGGGGGAGCAGGTATCTTGCCATCCAAGTCTCTCAGAACACACACACACATATATATGCATAAATGGCATCCCGTACATGTTGTGCAAACTCCTAGGGGATGTGTGCATCTACTAAGGAAAAATAGCAGAAAAACCCATGGGGAGAAACGAAGATTTAAGTGGTAGCAGGGTTTGATGATGGGAAAGGTTACATGAGAATGATTAATCAGAAACACCCCCCCCCCCACATATATATGTGTGTATATATATACACACACTCATATATATATATATATATATATATATATATATATATATATATATATATATATATATATATATATATATATATATATATATATATATATATGCATATGTATGTGTTAGAATGTGCTTCATATATTTCTACATGATACGTTTATTTGTAAAATATGATTCCGTTCTGTACAGGATTATTTTGGTATTTAAATGTTTTAATATGTAGGATAGCATAAGATAGGATAGGATAGAAACTCATGGAAGAAAACTTAGGGTACGTGGTAGCAGGGTTCGATGATGGGAAAGGTAGCATGAAAATGATTAATTAGAAAAACACACACATATACATGTGTATATTTATGTGTTATATATATTTGTATTAGATACGTTTATTTGTAAAATATGCGTCTATTTGTACATATTTGAAGAATTCCGTTTCTAGACAGGATTATTGTCATATTAACGTATATTAAGAATTATAAAAATTATACAAATTTTGAATAAATCATTAAAAAACTACCACTTTTCAGTACTACGCTTTGTGGATGCACAATTTTACAAAGTAT
>CM063503.1:69738491-69745991 GCA_032207245.1 Pardosa pseudoannulata
CAATGGTTTCGCCCAAGAATTAAACCATTACGCTTGTGCAGCTGATGTTGGGGTATATAAAGCGGATACGCTTTGTCCTTGCAAAAATAGTGTGATTAGCCACAACATAACGGGAAAAGCAGCTGATTTATCGGATTTCGGCAAATGTCAAACGGTTATGTCTCGGCGACTGGGAACATCCACAGCAGAAAAGGCGTCTTTAGTTTGCTGTTCATGTGCATTTATTATGAGCACATACTGAATGTGGCGCATATATGGTAAAACGGTATGTCCGCCGTTCGTCGGAGGTAGGTATCGTCAGAACACTGATTTCAGAAGAGATCGGAGATTGCTACATATTGTTACCCTGACCGAAGAGATACAACAGCCGAAATCACCACCAGCTACAACAGTGATGATCTAGACAGTGTTTCTCAACACACAGTGAAGCGTACATTGTTCCGCATGGGCTTACGCAGACGGAAGCCGAATCATGCCCATGAATTGACGACTTGTCATCGCCAGTTGCGTCTGCAGAGGGGCAAGAAACATCGGAATTAGACATTAGAAAGATGGAAAAAATTGTATGGACAGACAAAGCACGTTTGCTGGTCCATCACATCCACGGGCGTTTGCGAATACGCCGATTTCTAAAGGAAACCCTGTCCCTTTCATACACTGTTAGACGGAGACAAGCCAGTTGATGGTGTATTATGATGTGGACAATGTTTTCATGGAACACATTAAGACCATAACCTAGATAGAATAATCTCTGAAGTCTGTGCACTATGTGAACATCGATACAGAATAGATTTACCCATTCATGACAACAGTATTTCTGGCGGGGTATGGTCTTTACAAACAGGAAAAGGCACCATATCATAAGGTTCGGGACGTCTACGATTAGTTCGAGGAATATTCCAGTGACTTTCATGTCCTATAAATTCCCCTTACAATCAAATAGAGCACTTGTGATCCCACCTGGAAAAACAAATTAATTGTGCCACGTCACCCCCTCTCAATGTGAGGTAATTGCAGGACCAGTTGGTAAGTGCTTGGTACCAGTAAACTGTGACTACCTATCAGCATCTCGTGGAGTCAATACCAAGCCAGTAGCTAGCGGTTTTGAGGGCTAAAGGTGGTCCTATATATTATCACTAGGGAGGCCAATATGTCTTCTTTTCGGTAAGGATATATATATATATATATATATATATATATATATATATATATATAAATATAAATATATATATATATATATATATATATATATATATATATATATATATATATATATATATATGTATATGTATATGTATACATACAAAGTGTCCCAAAACGACCGCATAAACTCTGCACAGATAGATTCATCGTTGGGAGTACATAAAAATTGCCTAAAGAAGCATTCCTGTCCGATCCATAGTCTATAAGAAAAATACGAAAAACAAAGTATGACATAACTCTGGGGCAAGAAAAAACACTTTATTAAACATATCAACAGCAGTATATGCACGGGCATACTCCCTAACAGTTCGTAAGGCATTTCCATCGGGCTTACATCAGGTACATGCCACAGTAGTCAGGAAATTAATACATGGCCACCATACGAAGACTACCGGTAGCTGAAGGAGGAAGTCTTTTAAATACCAGTTCAAAGGCGGCTTAACGGCCTTCCATGGCGAGATCGCATGAATGACGCGATATGCGCATCGAACGTTTTAAACATTATCGTCTGGAAAGATATGCAAATACTGTTGTTGATCCAGTGATTCCTCGTTTTTCGCGGTTTATGGGGACCGCAACCTTCCGCGAAAGCTGAAAACTGCGAAGTAGCATTTGTCCCTAAGAATTATAGTGTACGCGGGTACACGAATGTTTTAAATATGTAAACAGTATTTATACTTTACACATTTAAGACAAAAATTACACCAGTATACGTATTTACTTAAACGTGTCAGTGCTAATTAATAAGGTTAATCACAAAACCTGATACAGTAATAAACATTAATCATCATTGCTTTCTGAGAGAGACGAAGAGTCTTGTGAGTAGAAGCTCTCACTTGACTCGTAGAAGCTTTAAGCTCACTCGAGACTCTTCTGGTGGAGGCACTGACGGTAGAGCCGGGAGCTTTACTCTGGAGAGAAACATGGTGATGGGTAGTTGTTGTCTTTGTTTTTTCTTTTCCTTCAAAATTTCCCTGTACAAGGACATAACCTCGTCAACGCGATTGCTGAACTCGACAGCTCGAATCATATTGTCGTCAATGCCTTGTCAGCATCATGGAAAGACTGGCGAGATGCAACTGTTAACTTTATATTTATTGTCTATTTTTGTAACCACCTCACACTGATTAACATTTTTGTTACTGTAACCTTCAGTTTATTTTTTTTTCAAATTAACCAGCACTTTCTAATTGTTTTTTCTTCTATTCTGTGAAGAAGCCCTCACGGCTTGCTAATTTGTTTTGTAAACTGTATACTTCACAACCATCTGAATATATAAAGGCAAGTCGCTCGTCATACTGGGTGGTGTTATTATTTTGACGATTAGTGAGCTGTGTCTCGTTTCTCAGTATGTCCTATGCTTATTGAAGATGCCTGTTTTTTTTTTAAGTTAAACTTAATGTGTTTTTAAGAGTGTTTTTTTAATTGAGTGATGATATTTAAGAATAAAGTCAGTTACATCGCATGTGGATTGATCATCATTTATTTTGCAAAGTTATTTTTATCGATGAGTTGGGATGGTTCAAAAGAAACCGGGAATGATGTCAAGAAGCTTCCACGTTATAAAATATTTACAGCCACAAGAGAAGATGCGATGATGCACAGACAATGAATTCACAGTTGTAAATCCACTCGTACTCTCATTTAGTCGATGTCTCACCGAAAACCAATCATGTGCCTTTATGAGAGCCCGTGGTATGCACTCTGAGTCAACTTATCTCTTTGCTTGACATGCAGGAATCCTTCTCTTTTGCGCATCAACATGAAACAAAGCTCCTTTCCGTAATGGGGCTGCCGACATGGTTGCATTTTTCCATTTTTATTTTTTGATGAATATTTTGGAAAAACCCGCGAAGTACTGAAGCCGCAAAACATGAAGCACGAAGTGGCGAGGGAACACTGTATATCCAATACAGTGTTTTTTCTTGCACCGGAAGTGACGTCATACTTTGTTTTTCGTATTTTTCTCGTGAACTATAGATTGTACAGGAACGCTTCTTCCAATGTACTCCCAACGAGGAATGTAGCTGTACGGAGTTTATGCTGTTGTTTTGAGACACTCTGTATATATATACACACACATATATACATATATATACATGCATACATATATATATGTATGATATATATATATATATATATATATATATATATATATATATATATATATATATATATATATATATATATATATATATATATATATAATAATAATATCAATATCTAAGCCCTAAAGCGTATTCCAAAATTATCCCTTTTCCCCATTCATATTCTATATCTTAACTTCTTCTCTTTATATTAACCATATTTCCCAACCATCCAATTTAAACGAGGATGTTTTCATTCCTTCAGCCGAACCTCGAAATTCTTTCTATGATTCCCAAAACAGAAAATGATATAGCTGGCATTTTATAATGAGGATGCAATAACTCTCCCAGGAAAATTTGTAATGATCAGCAATAACTCCTCTGACACGCCACACTTTGCAGATGGCTCGAGTCAAGGTTACTTTCTATAAGCATTAAAAAACTTCCTCTGCATTTTCCCACACACGGGTTTTAGCCGTCTCTGCAGAAGGTTGGCATTACAATTACTTATATAGAGTGCGTTCTAAACCGTGCGGTTCAGCTTTATCTGTGCAATTATAGGATGAAATAAAAGTTAATTCCCACGACAAATGATGTGCTTCTTTTAACGGACGGTTAGCGGACTCTTCAGCCCAGCATGCCCGGGCTGAGGAATAATAGGGGCAATTAAAATGAGTTTTCAAGTGTAAAGTTCGGGGCTAGTTGGTCCCTGGATGATTACATATATATATATATATATATATATATATATATATATATATATATATATATGTGTGTGTGTGTGTGGAAAGCAACTCGTTGTAATCTGACCAGGCAGATACTTATCAAAAATCTCTTATTTTCATCTTAAAAACGCCAAACTGACGAATACGTCTTACACAGAAAAGAGAGCATCAGATAAAATGTAAAAACTCTATCTTGAAGAGTGAAAAATAACTTGGGTAAATTCAAGCAAGAGGGAGAGCTTAAAGAGCTCTTTTGTTTTGACCTATACAAATAACTGTAGCGACGGAAATGCAGAAAATGGCATAAAAATTGTAAAGATCTGTGGCTTTCCTGCAAAAATCTCTTATTTTCCTCTTAAAAACGCCAAACTGACGAATACGTCTTACACAGAAAAGAGAAAAAGAGCATCAGATAAAATGTAAAAACTCTATCTTGAAGAGTGAAAAATAACTTGGGTAAATTCAAGCACGAGGGAGGGCTTAAAGAGCTGTTTTGTTTTGACCTATACAAATAACTGTAGCGACGGAAATGCAGAAAATGGCATAAAAATTGTAAAGATCTGTGGCTTTCCTGCGAGGATTATTATCTGTATTTATAATGGAGCCGGAAGGTTACCCGTAGCAATTATTAATTCAGAATTCAGTTTTCAGAAGTGTATAACGAATGCAATCTCAAAGAATCAACGTCCTTGATGTTAATTTAGAAGCTGGGAGGGTTAAGATTAAGAAAGATAGAACGTAGACAGGGAGAGTTTTAAAGAACTTTAGGAGCAATATTTTTTTTATATATTACATAAATTAATACATGTATATATATATATATATATATATATATATATATATATATATATATATATATATATATATATATATATATATATATAAGAAAAAGTAAAAAGGACACGGGAATTTTTACCTTTGACTCAAGTTTTCAAAACCCCTGAGAATTTTCTCAGGCTGTCTTAGGGGTTTTGTACAAAATGCCTACATTAATAAAAGTAAACAGGGTCTAATGTAGGCATTATATCCAGTTTACCATTATATAGGCATTGCAACTAATGTAACCGCGGTCTTTTGCTTTCCCCTTTGTGACCCCTAACCCAAATTAACCACTGGGGCTACAGTTTACGCCCTCGGAGAAAGGGTCGAACACATTATAACTCTACATTGCCGTAGAGGATAATTTAGGATATCCCAAACAAAAAGGAAATGAACGCTATCAGAGGCAGATTTTAATAGAGATTTTTCCACAGATTTTCACTGAGATGTTGATCCAGGTGTTAAAGGCCTTTTACTTATAACTTCATGCAACCTAACCCCGCAGTATGTCCTGTCCCTATAATGAAGTGGGAACCCATCCTCCAACGATCTGTTAATAAACAACTTTAACTAAAACGGTGTCATTTTTATGGGCCATGACTGCAACCACCCGTCTTATATATATATATATATATATATATATATATATATATATATATATATATATATATATATATATATATATATATATATATATATATATATATATATATGTGTGTGTGTATATATATATATATATATATATATATATATATATATATATATATATATAGTGACGTCATGGAGTAGGGGGTAGGCGAAGCCGTCAATGACACCGGCTGGACAACCATTTACTATGGATTAAATATTTTATTCAGGTGAATAAATCATGTACAGCTATGTACAGGTTCAGTAGATTTAAAATCTTCTGGGATCTCGTGCTGAGATAGCATTAACACAATTACAATGCGTGGTGTAACGTACTGGGGATATGGTAGACGAAGCCGTCAATGAAACAGGCTAGAATACTATTTAATCTCGACTAAATACTTTATTCAGATGAATAAAGTATGCACATCTATGTACAGATTAAGTAGGATGTTAAATATTCCGAGATCTCGTGCTGAGATGACATTCACGCAATAAGTATGCGTGGGATACCGGATACAGTATGGCTAGGGCTTCTAATCGCTGGAATTGTTCATTAATTAGTTCCGGTAATAAACGCTGACACTATCACCTCCGGGCTGACGATTAGCACAGTCGGCTTTCACACCAAGGTTCGAAAGTTCAGAGTGCATATCACGCTGGGGTTCGTGTAGGAAATCTCAGGATGCAAGACGATCCAAATTGAGAGCAAAGTCACTTTCGGCTACCTACTTCTATGCACGAAGTAAAATAAAAATTAGCAAAATAACGGGAAAGGAATTCCCAAGTCGAAGGTCGACTTCCTAGCAAACACAGACGCTGGCGGTCTCTAATCAAGCAAACTCCAGAAGCGGAGATACGAGCGGTTCTTCTCGAGCTACGAAGGCTCTATCAGGAAGAAGCCTCAAGAAGCAAAAGCCTCTTTCTAGCACGTCATTCTTCTTTTATAGCTGTACAAGTTCTCCTTACGCGATTCTTCGGGAAACTTCCAGAACCAGGATTATGCAACCAGGATTATGTCACCTCCCGCATGGATCAGCTGTTTCGTTTCCATATGTGGCCGAAAGCCGTCATCAGATCAGCCGGCCCAACAACTTAATTGCCTTTTTCGCTACCGCTAATGATCGACAATGTGCACTGTAATCATTTACAATCTTTTCACAGAGTCTTTCCATTCAACATTCTTACAAAGCCTTAGACGATCTGGCTCTAGCATACGGACAGTTTTCAATTAAGTATCACCTGTATTTATTTCTACCTGCCGCTAATCGTAAGTGTCCAAGGCGAAGGGTCGTCTTCGGGCTCCTCGTTCTTTAGGGTCATGTAACGGATCGTTACAGTAGCTACAATGAAGCTAGTTCATCTAAAACACTGGAACAGTTCGCTAATTAGTGCCGGTAAGAAATGCTGACACTATAACCTCCGGCTGACGATTAGTACAGTCTGCTTCCAGTACAGTTCGTTGAGGAAACTCAGGATGCAAGACGATCCAATATGTGAGTAAGGGTCACTCTCAACGACCTACTTCTATGCACGAAGTAGAAAAAAAATATTAAGATAACGGGAATGAGATCCCAAAGTCGAAAGTCGACTTCTTAGCAAAGCAGAGACGCTGGCAGTCTCTAAAACAAGCAAACTCCGGAAATCGGAAAGACCAGTAGACTCCTCTCGAGCTCCACAAACAGTACCCAAAGCAACTCCCAAGAAAAAGCCTCCTTCTTGGCTCAACCAATCTTCTTTTATAGGGGTCCCGGTTCCCTTCAAGTGATTCTTCTGGAACCTTCCAGAACTAGGATGACGCAATCTTGCGGTCACTTCCCGCCTGGATCAGCTGATCCATTTCGAGATGTGGCCGAAAGGTCGTCTTTAAATCAACCGACCGAAACAACTTAAAATCTTTTTTCGCCCCGGCCTCCCTCGATTAATAATCATTACCCGAGTCTCTTCACTCAAATAGCCCTTACAATGGCTCAGACGCGCTGGCTCCAGCACAAGGACAGTTTTCAATTACGTCTCTTTAAGCCTAAGTCGTGGGTTTG
>CM063503.1:69748491-69750991 GCA_032207245.1 Pardosa pseudoannulata
CTATTTCATAACAGTTATGAAGTGTTCTCCGTTTAGGAGAGAATGTTGGATGTCTCTCATGAGACCTTGCTTATTTATCGTTTTTATTGAAGCATTAGCCCATCTCTTAATTTCACTAGATTTCCCGTCAACCCATCTGCAAAGAAGTAGATAAATTCCTAGTAGTATATATAACTTACAAGTCAGTACTCTATTTGTAATTCATAGGTTAATTTTCAGGGTTGTATCGGTTTTAACCATGGGGCGTATAATGTCAGTAGTAAGTTATACCCTCGTACAACAGATTATTTCATAATAGTTATGAAGTGTTCTCCGTTTAGGAGAGAATTTTGGATGTCTCTTATGAGACCTTGCTTGTTTATCATTTTTATTGAAACATTAGCCCATCTCTTTATTTCTCTTGTTTTCCCATCAACCCATCTGCAAAGAAGTAGATAAATTCCTAGTAGGATATATAACTTACAAGTCAGTTCTGTATTCGTAATTCATAGGGTAATTTTCAGGGTTGAAATTCACTTTTCAATATATTTAATACTAATCGAACATCGTTTACTAGCATATGATAAAAACAAGTTACATTTGTTAAAAATGCCATAATATAAATAACACCAGCAAAAAATAAATAACACCAAGATTAAAAAATTGTTTTACTTATTTTTTTATACAAGCTGTATTATATGTAATTTATGTTAAATTCAAAAAACGGTTACAAGTAACAAGTTTTGTAGTTGCCTCTAAATTTAAACGATTTCGTAATTTATTTTAGATTACTCCAAACTTTGAAAATAATCTCTATAGATGAAGAGCTGGCACAACAGTTCATTAGATGTATTGTAAAATCAACAAATTTTATGTTAAATGCCTTTAACCTTCTTCCTTGCTGCCCACCAGACATCAGGTTCAAGTGTACTTCAACTGGATTACATTTTTACAATTGCATGTGCATGGTTCATTTTTAAAATTCAAACATTCTTATTATACTGTATAAGTATGTTAAATCTCATGAACTTGTTAGTATAATATTTTGTCTAACTGCACTACTATTTTTATTGCTTATTAAAATTCCCTTCTAATTACAAAAGATACTATATATTAAAATTAAGATCATTTAGAATTATTTTAACAATTCTGACCATTTTTGGACGCTTGAAACCACTTTTATCCAGTGTCCTGGTCAAATTCAGTTTTGACCGGTCAAACTTACAACCCTAGTAATTTTACTTTGCTTGTCAAAAATCCTTAAAAATTTTGCCTATTTCTGACTTTTGGTGAAGAAAATTTCTCAGATTTCAAGTGTATTTCCTCTATTTCTTTTTCTCACTCATTTTGTTGGGGTTAAAAAATTGTTTCCTGAATTGTTACAAAAATTATATGAAATAAAATAAATAAGATTTATTCGTTAAGTAAAAAGAATTATAAATCAGTCAGCCCACTAATCAATCAACACAAATACAAATTCTCCGAGCAAAATACATATGTTTGAACCATTAATTGGATGATAACGTTGAGAACAAAGTAATACATTACACCTAAACAATAATTTTGCATGATTTTATATAGAAAATATTAAATCACTATACAAAGATACAGAAATAATTGGTTAACTTTCCCGCACTCCTTGACGATTCCAAGCATATGTATTTTGCTCGAAGAATATGTTTGAACCATTAATTGGATGATAAGGTTGAGAGCAAACGAATACATTACACCTAAACAATAATTTTGCATGATTTTATATAGAAAATATTAAATCACTATACAAAGATACAGAAATAATTGGTTAACTTTCCCGCACTCCTTGACGATTCCAAGCATATGTATTTTGCTCGAAGAATATGTTTGAACCATTAATTGGATGATAAGGTTGAGAGCAAACGAATACATTACACCTAAACAATAATTGTGCATGATTTTATATAGAAAATATTAAATCAATGTACAAAGATACAGAAATAATTGGTTAACTTTCCCGTACTCCTTGACGATTCCAAGCATATGTATTTTGCTCGAAGAATATGTTTGAACCATTAATTGGATGATAAGGTTGAGAGCAAACGAATACATTACACCTAAACAATAATTTTGCATGATTTTATATAGAAAATATTAAATCACTATACAAAGATACAGAAAAAATTGGTTAACTTTCCCGCACTCCTTGACGATTCCAAAAATAATGTATAAATTTAAAAAATAAAAAAAAATTTAAGACTGTGACAATTTATTTTTTCGTTTGTTTAGACAAAACTTATTAAATTCTTGCATCGTATGAAGAAAAAACAGACAAAGCACTGTTTTCCCAATCGGGGAAATGTTTCAAAATAAGCAAAAAAGTGAAGTAAAAAATTTACAAAATACTGTTTTCACAATCGGGGAAGTGTTTCAAAATAAACAAAAAGGTGAAGTAAAAAATATACGAAATACTGATTTCACAACTGAAAAAAAAAATAATAACACCACTGAAAGCAACGTTTTTTGTTCGATTTCGAAGATTTCGGAG
>CM063503.1:69755991-69773491 GCA_032207245.1 Pardosa pseudoannulata
ATTAATATTTTCTCTAAAAATTTCACACACATACACACCCACACACCTATATAATACATATATATGTATATTTGTATGTGTCTGTTTATATAATATATATGTATATATATTTGTATATAGATATGATTACATAATACATATATATATACACATATATACATATATACATGCCCATACTCTCACGCACACACACACACACATATATATATATGTATACTTTTATATACCATATATATATATATATATACCTTAATTTATTTGTTTGAAGTTTTTTTGGTTAAAGTTAATAATATTTTAATAAATATTGAATATAAAATTTATTTTTTAATTTAAATAGCATAATATACCTATTAGAACTTATTTATTATTATATTTATATAGACATTGCTATTCAATAGTTCACACACACACACGTAAATAATATATATATATATATTTATTTATTTATACATATATATATACATATATATATATATTTATACATATATATATACATATATATATATATTTATACATATATATATATATTTATACATATATATATACATATATATATACATATATATATATATATATATATATATATATATATATATATATATATATATATATATATATATATATATATAGGTAGATAGATAGATAGTTATATTTATATATATAAAATCTTTAGTCTATATCTATACCTCATATTTATTTTAACCTAATTCTTTGAACTATTCTTAGTTATAGTTAAAATATTTTTACAGATATTTTATATTAAATTTATTTTTTATTGTAAAATAGTATTATATATCTATAAGAACATATTTACTATTGAATAAAGACATTGCTTTTTTAGTAAAATGTTCATATCTATCTATCTATCTATCTATCTATCTATCTATCTATCTATCTATCTATCTATCTATATATATATATATATATATATATATATATATATATATATAGAGAGAGAGAGAGAGAGAGAGAGAGAGGATAGATTTGTACACACACACACACCTGTATATATATTCTTTACTATTTTTTGTCTACATTTTAATTTAATATTTACCTAACTTTTAGGAATATTTATATTTTTCTTAGTTAAAATTTAATTCTATGTGAACTGAATTTGACTTATAGATTAAATGAAAATGGTATGCTTATTTTTGTTTGTATTATAACTTTATATGTAGCTATTTAATATTAAAAATATTAATTGGTGTTTCACAATAAATATTACTCACTCAGAAATTACATTCATATATATATATATATATATATATATATATATATATATATATATATATATATATATATATATATATATATATATATATATAGCAATATAGTAATCTCTATTACATATATTTACCTTAAACTTACAAATAATTAAATTTTCCGTGGTTAATTTTTTATATATTCTTAAATAAGCATTCTAGAGCAATGTATCTAAATTATTATGTTTATTTTTCGAATATAGAACAGACCCTATTTTTGAATATAAAATTTTCATATCTTGTTGCAATGACAAAATTTTTATGTATATTCTCCTACATATAAATGTATCTATCTATCTACGTACCTATAGATGTATAAATAGATGTATACGCACATGCACAGATATATGATATGGAAGGGAAGAAATATTATTCCATCATCTAAGCTTTTTTTTATGACAACACACAATTTTAATAAAATAACTTTAGTTCAAAATCACAATACAATATTTTCAGAGAAATTCATTTAGTTCATATATTACAAGTATTTTATTGATATACCTGAAAATAAAGCACATCGTATAACTTTTGAATGAGCTTTTTGTGAAACTGATAAACGTGCAACTGTAACTATACGCTAACTACAATGTAATAGTCAGATGACGGCCGAATTGGTAGAGTAACTCTCAAAATTCGTGTTTGATTTTTAGAATAAAATAACCAGTTGAACTTTTAAAAATAATATTAGAATCGTATTAATTATTAACTGAGAGAGAACAGGATGTATAAAATTCTACGTGTCACTCCATAGCTCTTTCGAAATAACAGAAGAATTGTTTTAGAACAAAAATTCGAAATATTTCATAATAAAATAATTAAACGACCTTTAAAGAGTAATATTAGAACTATATGTTATTTAGCAACAGAGAAAAGAATGTAAAATGTTCTCAATTTTACAACACAGCTCATTCGAAAGTAACGGGACCACGCCCTTAACCGGGAAAGCAGTTACTAGAAATAAGTGTTTCTTTTTTACAGTAAAATAATCATCTTTAAGTATAACACTTTTAAACATAATAGTAACTCTATATGAATTATTTACCAGTAGAAATAATGAATTAAACATGTACTCACTTTCACACAAAACCGACAATCGAACGTTCGATGTTATTCCGCCACGTCGTTGAAAATATTTTCTATTGCGCACCTACTACCACCTACGACTTTACGGCTCTGTTTCCGGATCCTGAATAAATGCGCAGAACCGAATCGCTTCAACAGGTAGGTGTGGAGTAGGAGCCCGTACGAAAGGACTATTTTTTTTAACGCCCTCTATCGTCGAAATTCCGTACAGCAAACGTTGGCGAAATAAAACTTTTCAACCGACGCTTCTATTCCTCTGTTTATTTAAAACTCAACCCACTTACTATGACTAGTAACTCCGAATTAAAGTTTCGTGCGCTCGAGGGGTTTCCAAATGGCGACCTTCGAACATTTAAATAAATAAATATATTATAATATATTCGATACCTGGAGTTTTTTTTACGAAATTCATTACAACTCAGTACAAAATTCCAAATTCATCCCTGTTTCATATTCTGAGTTTGGAAACGGACTAACGGATGGACAAACGTTGTGATCATCCACAAAACTCTCACTAAATTATCTATTTCTAAGTGACATTTGATTCACTGCATTTTAAGATGATTCCGGAGTTTAATTTTTCATCTATATGCATCATCGCCAAATATGCGGGTTTTCACAAATATAGGAACCTTAGGTGTTTTCCGACTGTTTTGGAAATTTGGTACAGTGAAATGGGATCTAAAATTTCTGTATATTGTTTTAAATATTTCTTACTCATAGTCCATGCTTTTTATTGCATTTTCATTGCTTTAATAAAGCAAGTGAGCTCATATTTTCTCTTAAGTGTCAGTATGATTTGGAAAATTTAAAAAAGTTTTCCCCATACGATTACAAATTTTAAAATTTGGTAGAATTTATAATTCTACCAATCTAAATTTTATGTATACTGTGTTCTTTATTATTTTAATACCTATATTTTATGTTTTTATTGCATTTGTATTGCTCTTATGCATGTTTATCGCAGTCATATTAAATGGCCTGTAGGTACTATAGGCGAAAAAAATAATTAAGGGGCACTTCAACCGCATTTTTAGCTGAACGATGGCCGAATGGTTAGGGCACTGACCTTCGGGACCGGAGTACGTGGGTTCGAGTCCCACTGGGGCATGAATGTTCGTAGCCGTTCGAAATCGGCTTTAAGCAGTAGGTCCCGGTCTCGTTAGCCCTCGTGTTGCAAAAAAGTAGACCGTAGTGCTCCCAACCAATCAATCAACCGCATTTTTGCTATTTTATTTGGACTTTATTATTAATTCTAGTTTGTATTCAGGTTATCCTCCGGCTGGGTAAGTTGATTCAGCCTATTATCCCTTCAGTATGTAGACAAACAGAGGACCAAGCATGTTTGGGAACTAAACACTGGGGTTCTGCGTAAGGTTCACCCCCAACCGGAAAATATTCTGTGCACCACAGGGACCTTGGTCTCGAAAACAGAGATTGCAGAGTAAGCAGTGATTCACGCGGGTTGTTGTGAGGGGAAGTTAGTTTATTCAGGTTTTATTCCTTCTTACCATTGGTCAAGATTTGGGGCCTTACTCTGGGAGTTGCGGTTCGTACCGCAAGTGCGGTATGACGTCAAGTTGACGTCAGCTCGAGGAAATTTTGAGAGCAAACGATACTTCGGTACTCTGGGGGTTACATGCTGAAATTTACATCAACCTAAACTATTGGTAACTTTCCGCATGTAACCCCCAGAGTACCGAAATATCGTTTGCTGTCAAAATTTCCGCAATCTGACGTCAATGTGACGTCACAACGAACGTTCGGTACGAACCGCAACTCCCAGAGTAAGGGCCCTAAATCAATTAAGCTAATACTGTTCAGTCATCATCTTAAAATTGTTTTTCAATTTTATTTATTTTTTTTCGGGGGGGGGGGTCTTTTTATAAATGTTTTGATCTTTGATTTTTGACGTCAATCTTTATGCAATTGTAAAATAAAATTCTATTTGATCTTTGATTATTTTGTTTATACTTTAAAAAAATTTCATTGCTCAAATTAATTAAAATATATTAAATTCTAGGTGATATCTTGATCCTGGTGAGTTTTTTAGATCAACAGTCGGCAAGCATTAGTTTTTTACGGCCACTGCTTATATTATTTTATTTAGTGGACCATCAATTATCCGGAATGTTTTCCAAATGGCGACTTTCGAACATTTAAGTAAATAAATATAATATAATAAATTCGAAACCTCGTGTTGTTTTTATGAAATTCACTAAATATCAGTACAGAATTGGACTTCCAAATTCATCCCTGTTGTGAAGCTTGTGATCATCCACAGCACTCTCACTAAACTATCCATATCTAAACTTTGGGGTTCTGCACCCCCTAACCGGAAAATATGCTGTGCACCATAGGGACCTTAGTCTCGAGAACAGAGATTGACACAGTAAGCAGTGATCCACGTAGGTTGTTGTGCGGACACGTTAGTTTATTCAGGTTTTATTCCTTCTTAACATTGGTCAAGATTAATTCAATTAAGCTAATACTTTTAAGTGATCGTGTTTAAAAATTTAATTTAATTTAATTTTTTGGATTTTTTTTAATAAATGTCTTTATTTCTTATTTTTAATGTCAATCTTTTATGCAATTGCAAAATACAATTTTATTTGATGTTTGTTATTTTTTTGTTTATACTGTAAAATTTATTCATTGCTCAAATTAATTAAAGTATATTAATTTCGAGGTGGGATCTTGATCCTGTTGAGTTGTGCAGATCAACAGTCGGCAAACTTTAGATTTTTTAGAACCAATACTTATATTACTTTAATTGGTGGACCACCACTTATATGAATTAAAAACATACAATCACACATATGTATTTTGTATTTAAAAGAGTTATACCGTCTAGTTGTGCACCTCCTATTTTTCTAGCAATCTGAACGCTTTATGAAGAAAATTTTCAATATAATGTATATAAACGTTGTGGGGAGTAGCTGTAAATCAGTTAGCCGTAAAATGTTGAAATTTTGTTTTTAGATCCATTATAAGTTACTAGTTGTGTACTTCTTCCTTTGATTGCTATCTGCAATCTATACAACGAAAAATTTTAATTTAACGTATATAAACACTGTGGGACATACTTAAAAAATAATCAGCCATAAAGTAATAAAATTTTATGCTTTCCAAAATCGTACTTTAAAAATTTATTGAAGTATGTTCAAAATGGATATTTCCGTTGAAATTTCAAAACCAAAATTTTAAAAACTACAATACTTCCATTATACTGTACAAGGGAAAAAAATGCAAATTCTCCAAGTTATCAAATCTGATAAAACGTTGAGCAAAATATTAATTAAGAGTCTCCATTCTTTATACCATCATAATATCTTATGTTTGCTGTAAATGTTAACCTGTGTTGTGTAGAGATACTTGTGCAATTGTTAAAAAAAAATGTTAAATTATTTATTTATTTTCGAAGAATCCTGATTGACCAAACATGGGAATAAAATCAGCTTATTTATCAGCTAAGCTACGTAACTTAAACATATGTACTCCGCTCGCTGCTTCTGAAACCGTTTTGCTTTTACTTTCTTAATTGGTGATGCAGGGCGAAATGAAATGAAAATATAGAGGTTTTTTTCCCCCACTACTCTTGAATTTAGCTAGCGTTGATAAAAATATTGTTTACTGTTCAGAGAAATATTTTTCCACTACAATATTTTAATTGAAAAAAACCTTAGTTATGATTCTATCTTTAAACTGTCTTGATATAACTAAGTAGTTTCAGTGATTCTAAAACCATTTTTACTATCAGGACTTTAACTGCTGGGCTGTAGCCAGGATATAGTTTGAGAGAGGGGGGAGTTACTGAATCGAGATTGAGGCACACCATGAAAATTCATTATTTTTAACTAAAAAACATTAAATTTAGTAAAAATTTATAGAAAATTTTCCATTGGAAAATAATAATAATTATATTAAATATTATACATAACTCAATGTTACATATATATATATATATATATATATATATATATATATATATATATATATATATATACATATATATATATACATATATATATATACATATATATACATATATATATATACATGTACATATATATATATATATATATATATATATATATATATATATACACACACTATATATATATATATATATATATATATATATATATATATATATATATATATATATCTTAAGGACATGCACAGTCTTTTGTAGCATGTTTCATTAGATGTATAAACAATTTTAAGAAAAAGTACTATGTTTAAAAATATAATAAAAATTTTCAAATTTAATGATTTAAAAAAATTAAGTTTTGATTAAGTATAGAGTTTAAAAAAATACTATTGTTTTAAATTCGCATTTAGTTCAATGTTTAAATCCAATAATGTTAACTGTAAAATTTAAAGGTTTAGTTGGGGGGTTCACTTTCTCTGTTTACATCCCTGCTAAAGTCGAGGAAGAATTAGAGCTGCCGGGAGGATCATTAAATATCTAAGATTTACATGGAATGATAAAAGCACAGACATTTTATGCTTTCCAAAATAGTACATTAAAAATTTATTGAAGTATGTTCAAAATGGATATTTCTGTTGAATTTCAAAACCAAAATTTTGAAAACTACAATACTTCTTTTATACTATACAAAGAAGAAAAAAGATGCAAATTCTTCACGTTCTCAAACCTGATAAAACGTTAAACAAAATTTTAATTAAGAGTCTCCATTCTTTATACCATCATAATATCTTATGTTTGCTGTAAATGTTAACCTGTGTTGTGTAGAGATACTTGTGCAATTGTTAAAAAACTGTTTCATGACTCAAAGGAAAAAGGATTTGAAATTATAAATTGCTTAAATAACTCGAAAAAAGTACATATTCCTGATATGTAATTTACAGAATGAAATAGTTTTGTAAATGTGTGATAACTTATCTGAAACAGACTAAAACAGACTTTATTTTAAAATGGGCTTTTGGAACTCTTCACTCCAGACCATTTTCTAAGAATAGGATTTTTCATACGTTACTGCATACTGCATTGTGTTAAAATTGTACATCACAATATAAACAACTCCTCCCTGCATATCTTGTGAAATAGAGGTACATGAAAATTGTTTATTTACATGGAATTAGATAAGAAATTCTACGCCTCAAAATCTGTGACCAGTAGCTAGAAATTCATAAGTAAAAAATCATATATAAAAATTAAAAAATAAAATACCCCTAGATTTCATTTTTTTCCAGCAGTGAACTTAAAAAAATAAATTTATCACTAGAACAGTATATTAAAATTAAATCAAATATTAAAACCATAAAATATAACTTTCTGGTGATGATTTTATGATTCAAAACACAATAATTTTTATCTCTCACTGAGAATGGCTTTTTCTTAAAACTATTTTTAAAAATTAAACACCGAATAAATGTAAATTAATGTGTAAGTTTTAAAAAAATTTACACTCGAAAATAATTCGAAGTTTGAATTTAGAAATAAATAAATTGAGCTAAAAATTTAATAATAATTTTTTTAAATGATTTTAAATTAAGATAAAATTAGGAAGATTTAAATAAAAATAAATTGAAACATAAAGAAAAACACTGATTTATATATTTAACATTTTATTTTTATTCTTAAAACACTTATATACATAAAACAACAATTTACATTCATTAATCAAAAAAATTCTCAGTAAGGAAAAGTTTCATATAAAAATACCTTCTACATCCAAATGTATACACTTAATGACAATTATGACATATCTTTAGTATATTCGACAAGCTTTTTGCGGCAATAGCAATGCAGCTCTTTAGAGTAAATTCCATTAGGATGATATGTCTGAATTTGCAAGTTCACTGCATATCGTATTAAAGGTAAAAATCGTTTGAGTTTTTGTTCTTTTACAAGATTAGAACAGAAGTTGCAAATAGAGGCTAAGAATTTTAAAAAATCTTCTTTCAATTCGGATGATAGTAAATGAGTATCCTTCGTGACATAATAGGCAATTCTTTCTATGATGGATAAGTCATCTCCAGCTGTTGAAATCTGTGATTTTTCTGTCTGCTGAAACCATCGTTGATGAAGTACACGCGTTAAAACATAGTCACCAATAGCTTCTGTAAATTGACCACTTGGTTTAATATCTTCAATCAACATATGAATTAATACTTTATTCCATCTAGAGATCCGGTAATCCAAAGAACAGACATATAGAATCAATTCTTCAAAAAAATTTTCTCCGATAAATTGGTCTTCATTTAATTTTTGGATGGAGGAATTTTCTGGTAAATTAAAACAATGCGTACTTGGCATAAGTTCAGTCTTTTCTTCCGTTTCGTTAACTGGACACATTTCTTTTCTAGCTTCCTCCAGATATTGATTGCACGGCGCCATTTTCCAGATTCCAAGTTTTACACAAACTGAAAGACGTTACTGAAAGCTACCAAAAAATAAATACCAAACGATAAATCCTGAAGTAAGAAGTATCCACTGCAAGCAAGACCAAGTAAGCGTAGAATAACGAGAAGTTGGGAAGAAACGGAGTATATAAGTAGCAGGTGCAAGTACTGGGGGATATAAAATGAAAACACAAAAGGGCTCTTTTACTATTGGTAACTGTTAAGATGCTAGCTTCTGATTGACTGATTGGGATGTATTGTACCAGAAGTATTTCCCCTCCCCTTCCTTCTTACCTTACGACACGTTTAAAATTTATTGCCATGTGTTTAGAAAATAATTCGGAATATTTGCAAACTAATCAAAACTGAAAATTATATAAAATTTATTATATAAATGCGAGAAATTAATTTTGTTATTAAAAGAACACGAAGATTATTAAAAGTTTCTAGTATAGACAAATTTTTATTTTCACTAAAAATAATAAAGAGTTTACAAGATACTCTAGGGATCAAGAAAAATATTGTTGTAAATAGTAAACTTTATAAACAATTGACCATTTACGCATTCATTTTTAATTAGGAATGCACATTATATTTTGGGATCTATTGATAATTTAGTTAATATTATCTAAATAATTTAAAATGGAAATATTTATAAGAGAATTTTTAATTTCTTGTTGATTTAACACTGAGTAAATAAGAAATTATGAGGAAACATTGAAAATGTGTTTATAGACAGGATATTTGTTACAGACAAGTTTTAGTGAATAATAATGAAAAGATAGATATATAAATTTTCAATACAAAGATAATAGATAACCTCCACAGTCCAGGTGTATCACTAGCGATACAAATATCAAGCCTAGAATAAATAAATCCTGTTGGGTAGTGTAGTCTATTGACATATTTTTAATTAATATTATTCATCCTTTTAAAATTGTGGTTCAAAGCTCAAAAATTTAATTAGTTAGATTTTATAAGATAAAGAATTGAGGTTCATACATGTGGACCTCAGAACTAAAAAGAATATATACGTATATTCACAGAGAAAGTAACAAACACAAACACATTTTAAACAGAAAATTTAAAACAAATTGTAAAGTGTACAAACAACATTTTGAACCTTTACGATAACAATGAATACGATCTCAAGATTATGGAAAAGTGTTAAAATTTTCATAACATATTTTTTTTAAGAAGTCTGTGTACCTTAAATAGATAATATTATTCTAAAACATAGCATAATATAATGATAAGCTAAACTGATACTTAATGTTTTGGGTGATTGCTATTGCATGTGAAAAGAGTTTTGACGTCATAAAAATATGTAACCTCTTCAACTTTGACATAGATTTAATATGGTATCAGACTAGAAAGATTGCTAATAAGTTTACAGTGTCTCTTTTATATGATTTTAGTAATATTTATAAAAGTTTCATACAATACAATATATTAATTTCAAATACGTTTATTTGAGATTAAATTAAATGTTCTATTTATAGGTTAAATTCAATAGAATTTCTTTTCAGAAAATTAAATAACACTTCAGTACAATTATCATTCGTTTGCAATGAATTGTCCAGTGAAGAAGAAATTTCAATACGTGAAAATATAATGCGTTTAACTCTATACTGGTATAATGAGTTATCACTTTTTATAACCGAGTACTTTATATATACATACACACATACTTTATACATACACACTTTCTTTATATATACATATGTGTGTATGTGTTTATGTCTTGAGAGAGGGGTTATGTGTATATTGCTGTGAATTATAGGAGAAGGGTATGCTAACAGTTAAACAAAACTCACGTGGTCTTTAATTGGTATGAAATGAATTTGAAATCAAAATATATTTTATTTTATGCAGCTTTTGTATTTGTGTACTGCAACGACTTTTAAAAAAATAAATTTGCACTTTTGTAGAAGTGTAAAAGCGATGGTTTATCTTATTTTTATTTTATTTGTGCATATCTTGGACTTTAACAACGAAGATAGTAACTCTATAAATGTTTGTATGTCTATAAGTAATTAAAAATACAATGAACCACTGTCTATACCCCACAATATTCATTTTAACTCATTATAAGCAAAAAGTGCATAAACGCAATTTTTTCAAATTTAATTTTTTTTCCGGGACCACATGCAACATTTGTAATTTCTGGTATGATAATATATAAGAACTGTTAAGTTATAATACAGCTTCTTTTACGTTTTTCTAACTTTGTTAGATGCACAAAGAACATTTGTACAGAGATTCTCAATAATTTTGGACACTGAACAATTTTTTACTTTGATTCAACCTTTAAATTACTCTGACCCAACGGTGTAACATCTTAAATTCCTAACAACGTAATAATTCTATTTGAGTATTATTTGTTTTGGCAAAAGGTGTATATGTACATGTGTATGTTATTTCATAGATATTATATGTGGGGTTTATTTGCGTAAAATTGTCTGCAGCTATTGTATTTTAAGTCCACTTAATAAAATGTTTATTACCATTTTCAACAATGCCTCGAAATCAGATTGATTACTAGATTACTACGTGTTTACTTCTTGTGATATCTCGCATATAACGAATTACATAACGTTATGGTTTATTTAGCTTTTAATTTTGTTTTTTATCAAATAGAGAAATGTATATACAAAACGAGTTGATTTAATTAACTTATATTCATATAAATAAATAAATAAATGTATTTATACATACATATATATATATATATATATATACATGCATATATAGAGACACATATATATACACAATTTACATAATAAAAATTTATGAATTTTTATAACTATATTTATTTTACACATTATATATGTATTTGTGCATTTGTTTTTCCATATTATGCGTTTTTACTATTTCTATGCATAGTTTCATTTCCACGTGCCGAATCCAAAATAACATGTTTGGTTCTAGTATACATAAAAATACCCCCCAGGTTCAGAGTTATAGTCACAGATAATTTTAACATAAGATTATGTGCATAAAACCTGAAGAAGATGAATGAGTACATGCTATTATTGTAAATAAATGTAAAAGATTGGCATGTACTCTATATTGTATGTTTTTCATATTGTATTTCCCCTGTCTCCGCTCTTAAAGTAAGAAAGTAAATATCCTTTGAAAGCTTGAAATTGCAGGCAGGTGTCTGATGAAAAGCCTTGTATATTTGTTTTGTTAAGCTGTAAATCTACTATGACCGGAATATTAACATTTCCTTCTCTTTATAATCTCTCCTCCTCTTCTTTTTCTACTGAATTAAGCGTATTTATATGAATAAAATTCTAGAAAGAAATTTGTATTTTCCAATATAATTTTGGAATTTGTATTTACACCTATGAAATATTTCATGCATATGGCTGGTTAATTTTGGCTGTTAATCAGCAATATTTGTTTAGTTTTTTTTTTTCATGCGTTTCCACTGTTTGGTTTTATTTAACGAAAATGCAGTATTAACTTTGGCAAATTTTTCATTTTTTTTAAAGTTTTAATTGTGTAGAAAACTACAATTTCGGAAGGATATTAAAAATTTTCATTAAATTAATTTTTGTAGATAAAACTATATTTTGATACATGAAATTAAATTATCAAGACAATGTTACTGGACTATTGGTGAGGTAAGGGATAGATTATAGACAATTTTATGCTCCAAAACCTAATGTAAAAATTTTTTAGAGAAATATAAAATTTCTTTTTACCATTGGTCAGGATTAATTCAATTAAGCTAATACTCTTCAGTGATCATCTTAAAATATTTTTAATTTTATTTATTTATTTTTTTGGGGGGTGGGGGTTTCTTTTTATTTTTGATTTTTAACTTCAACCCTTTATGCAATTGTAAAATAAAATGCTCTTTGAACTTTGATTATTTTGTTTATACTTTAAATTTTTTTCACTGCTCAAATTAATTAAAGTGTATTAATTTCGAGGTTTAATCTTGATCCTGGTGAGTTTCTCAGATCAACAGTCGGCAAACTTTAATTTTTTAGGACCACTACTTATGTTATTTTATTTGGTGAACGACCAATTACATGAATTCAAAATAAAAAAAAAAGGCAGTAAATATATTTATAGAATAATAATAAATAACTTATTATTTCTAATACAAAATTCACCATTCAAAGTAGAATAGTTATATTGCAAGTAAAAAACTTTACTTATGCATTATACACACTTAGTGGGATATATATTTTTGCTTATCGATCATTATTATGTAGAATTTTGACACCACCGACGAGAGCAACGTTTTTTTTTCAAGTCGTGCCTAGTTTTAATTGTTGTAACAGATGAAAATGGTCTTTCGAAAAAATATGATTCCGAAAATTTAATTAAGAGTGCTTGCTCATTCAGTGATGAGTATTTATTTTTTTATAGAAAGCCACAAATGTGATCTGGACAGAGATGACTGAAATATAGATTTTAGACTTATGTCACAAGATAGATTAATCGATGAGGCTTCTTTTTATTCATATTTAAATCTCGATGATGAATCTTCGATGTTAACAACAAGTGGATCTTTCCGAACGATGGCCGAATAGTAAAGCGCTTCTCTTCAGAACCGGAGGCCGAACGATGGCCGAATGGTTAGGGTGCTGGCCTTCAGAACCGGAGTTCGTGGGTTCGAATCCCACAGTGGCAGGGATGTTCGTAGCCGTTCGGAATCGGCTTTAAGCAGTAGGTCCCGGTCTCATTAGCCCTCGTGTTGCAAAAAGTAGACCGTAGCACTCCAAAACAAAAAAAAATCAAAACCGGAGTTCGCGGGTTCGAATCCCGTTCCTGGCATGGAGGGTTGTAACCGTTCGGAATAGGATTTAAACTGTAGGTCCCTGTGTGCAATATATATATATATATATATATATATATATATATATATATATATATATATATATATATATATATATATATATATATATGTGTGTGTGTGTGTGTGTGTATGTATATGCATTAGACATAATATCTATAAAAATATGCAATATATATAAAATAATCAATAAAAAATCGAATAATATTCTATTTACCATAACAATTTGGAATATTTTTCTAATTATAAATTTCGTTAATTCCACCACTGAATACCGTTTAGCCACTCCTGAGATATAATATAAAAGTTTTCAGTGCATTTTCTTGATCGTATATGTTTAAACTTGGATTCCGTGCATTAGTTAGATGAGTGTCTAAGAAAAGGAACATCTCAGACTTTGGGGATTTACGAATAATATTAACAATAGTGGCACCGGACTGAAATTTCTGGTCTGTGTTGTTAAACTACCAAGAGTTCTACCTTGAAGAAAACAAATAAGTAGGAAAAACAGTTATTTGAAACAAAGGTAAAATAATCATTAATTATAATAAAACTGGTGAACTTTTGAAAACAAAATTCTTCAACACTAGTTTTTAGCCAAGTTTTCATTTCGAGGGGAAGGGGTTCTAACTGCAGAGCCCTCGTCCCCAAATATCATTTTTTTCAACTAAATTGTAAAACTTACAAAAAGTTACATAAAGTTTAAAAATTTCACATTAATATTTAATAACAATAATAACATTGAAAATGTATGCTAATTAAAACAATATTTTAATTGCAGAACTCTTAGTTCAGATTCTTTAAACTGCCTTGATTTTTCAAACTAATTTAAGTGATTCTCAAACTTTTTCCACTATTAGCACGCTTGCTGTACGGCTGTATCCAGGATATAGTTTTAAAAATAGGAGAGGGGTGTCTGAATCTAGTTTGAGTCATTCCCCTAAATTTCTTTATTTTTATCTATGAAACATAAAATTTAGCAAAAAATCATATAACATTTAATATTAGTATTTGATAATAATTATTTAAAAAATTATACAAAATTCAGTATCATATCGATCTTAAGGTCGATGCACAGTCTTCTGTAGGAAATTTCATTAAAAGTATAAAACAATTTTACTCAAAAATACTAAAATTAAAAACTAGAAAAATTTTAAAAATTTAAAAATTTCATTTAAAAATTAAATTTTGATTAAGTATACAGTTTAAAAATTTTATTATTTGAAAATTTGCTTTTAGTTCAGTGTTAAAATACATTAACATAAACGGAAGAATTTCGTATGTTGAGGGGAGCTTTAACCCATCTAGAACCCTCTGCGGTCAAGGCTCTGCTAAATTCGATAAAGAATTTACAATTCACTAGTTGTTCATAACAAAGTCAAGATCTAGGTGGAATGATAAAAGCCCAGACTGCTTATATTCTCATAAATCATACTTTAAATATTTATTCAACTGTGTTCGAAATGGATTTTTCCTTTGCAATCTGAAAAACGAAAATTTCACAATTACACTACTTCCTTTACTTCGTTAAAAAAGATTGCAAATTCTCCTCGTTCTCAAACAGAATGAAATACTGAGTAAAATTTTATATAACAATCCCCATTCTTTATACTTTTGCAATACTTTATGAAAGCTTCTAATGTTAACTTGTGCAACTGATAAAAAGAGGTTTCATAACTGAAAGAGCCCTGAATCTAAAATTAGAGATTGCACAAATGATGCAAAAAAAAAAAAAAAAAAAAAAATACATATTCCTGGTATTTATTTTGATGATGAGAAATCGTTACGTAAATGTTTAAAAACCTATCTGAAATAAAATGAAACAGCCTTTTGTTTTGAAATGCGCTGTTGACACCTTAGTAATAATTCCGAGAGTCTATCAGCAAAAGCGTACAATTGTGCATACAGCAATTTTGGAAGACAAATCATTCTGGAGTATATAATGAATATACATTAAATTTTGGAGAACTGAATCTGTCTTTGCTGTTGATTACTTCCACCAGTGGCGTGCGGTCCATATGTGCAGATTGTGCACTGCACACCCTGGAAAATTTATGAGGGACAATAATTTTATTCACCTATGTCAACCTATCTTCATATAATATATAATAAATATTATTTATAATATATTCTTATATTATGGATATTTGCTTGCTTGTATTCCCGCAGTGCGTGCGGAACTAGGTGCTGCACCACGTAGCGCGCAAATGAACATAGGAAGTTCTGATGTGTACGCACTGCACACTAAATTGAAAATCACGCTTTATATGTATGGGCTACTGGAGAAGAACAGCATACTATGGCACTGAGGCAAGTGCAGCTATTTTTCCTGAACTTGGCATTCAGAATCGTCCGAAGGTACGGTTTATTAAGCGTTGTATTAGAGCGGGGACTTACGTGCTGAAGCGATTTTGGTTTTTTAACTGATTAACTGGCCATACGATTTTGCAGACAGTTAATGTTTAAATTTATATATTGTAAGATTTTGTTTTCATGGAAATATAAAAGAAGTATTTCATCAATATAAAGTGAAATGTTTTAGTGTGGTAAATTAATTTCGGTGATGTATTCTATTTATTGAAATAATTAGCTGAAAAACAATGTTGTTTTGTTTAAAAGAAACGAATTTTAACAGAACAGTCCAAATTTTACCATTCATTGTGTCTTACAGACAGTATATAAGTTATATCTGTAACACCATATCCCTGTTTTGTTTTTAAAAGTTTTCAAGATGTTTTTCGTAAAATATATGATTTCCAAATGTTAAAAACCATTAATAAATATAATTTAATCCAACCGAACAAGAAACAGTTCGTTCTATTGAGCCAGCATGCAGCGAAATCCTCTGCACGTGGAATAGATGTTCGGTTTGTCGGCCCCAATGGGCATCCGGATGACGCACCGCAGGCGCCATGTGGTGCTACGTTGCTGAAGTTTTTCGTGGAAGCCCGAAGAGTTGCTTTTTCGATGCCCATATGACACCATACAGCAAAAGACATGATTTTTGCTTCAGTGCTAGTAGAATTCTCATAAGTTTAGCTGTTTTTATAGTTATAACTCGACTACTCGTAGGTAAATATTTTATTTATTGTAATCTTTAAATTTATATTCATAATAAAAATAACCCGTTTCAGAATGGAGAACTCAGATTAATAATTAAAGATTTATTGGAAAATCCATGTTCTCTGCACACCCTGCATGAAAACCTACAGCACGCCACTGACTTCCACGGTCTAGAAAATTTTATCTCTATTACAATATATTCGGTATGGGGGAGAAGCAGCAAACTTAACATCTGCCCCAAAAAGTTCACAAACATAATCACAAAAATCACAAACATTTATATATATATATATATATATATATATATATATATATATATATATATATATATATATATATATATATATATATATATATATATATATATATATATATATATATATATATATATATATATATATATATATATATATATATATATATGTATATATATATATATATATATATATATATATATATATATATATATATATATATATATATATATATATATATATATATATATACATATATATATACACAGCCTAACCGCATAAATAAGACGGCTTGTATCTCAAAGATGAGCCACGAGGCAATGGGAGTGTTAAGCAGTAGGGTGTGACTAGTTTTCAAAATATATATTGTAATAATAAAAAATAAAATATAATAAATAATATAATAATAAAGAAAGACTAACATTTATTTTTACCCTTGGTTTAGACAAAACGTAATGCGTATGTTCATGAAAGTACCCAAATATACGGTACAAAAGGAATAAATAACAGCATACTATGCTAACTGCGTTTTATTAGAATAAAGGATTTAAGTTATAATTGAAAATATTTAGGAAATTTATTGCTCTACATTATTTTACGCCGTTGCATAACATTTCTCAAATCCTAGGTTAAATATAAAAAAATACTTT
>CM063503.1:69775991-69808491 GCA_032207245.1 Pardosa pseudoannulata
ATATATATATATATATATATATATATATATATATATATATATATATATATATATATATATAAATATACATACACATTTACGTATAATTCAATCTATATCTATACATATTTTTTTTCCTTTCTTGCTTAATGATAATATTGTATAAGTCTTGAAATATGCATTCTAGAATAATTTGTCTAGATTAAAATATTATTTTATTTTTTTTGCATTTAAAACAGTATTATTTCATTATAACATTTTCATACATTTTTTCCTTGAAAAACTTGTTAAATGTATAAAGTATAAATATATGTATAAATATGAGTATAAATATATATATATATATATATATATATATATATATATATATATATATATATATATATATATATATATATTTCATGTATTTACAGGCACATATGTATATAATACATTAGAAAGTATTTTTCTGATAACAAACAATAATGTAAAAAAGTTTTTCGAGTGGGCTAACTGTGAAACATGTAATCGTAAAAATACTTTGACTGCAGTGTTTGGTATATATATGACAGTCATTTAAAAAGGTTATTTAAAGGCAAGCTTCATTTCATTATTTATTTTTATTCTTTGCTTAATTTACTTCGTCTCGATATTAGTTTATCAAGTTTTAGAGTGAAATATCCATCCGAAATTTGAACAATAATATTTGAACAGTATCAAAAATTCAACGTTGGAGAAAAAATGTTAAATGATAAAAAATTATAAATCAAATTTTTATGAAAACTGCCAAATTTTTAGACTATGTCTCAGAATTTTTATAGTGTATCTTTTTTTAGAATAAAATAATACAACTTTTAAGAAAACATATGAATTATTTAGCGAGAGAAAATAATGTAAGTTTCCCTACGTGTAACTCCACAGCTCTTTCGAAAAAATTTTAGAATAAAATAAACAAGTTTTTTAGAGTAATTTAGAACCGTATCAATTATTTAGCGATAGAGAAAAGAATATAAAATATTCGAAATTTCACACCACAGCTCTCTCGAAAAATAACTGGGCAACGCCCCGAATCGGGAAAACAATTTCTATAAAAAGGCGTATCACTTTCAAAATAAAAAAAATCATTCTTTTAAGAATAACACTTTCAAGAACAATATTAACCCTATACCTATTATTAAGTAGTAAAATGAAAGAATATAAAATGTACTTACTTTCACACAAAAGCCGACGATCCAAAAGTTCGGAGATGCTCCGGAATGTTCTAGAAATTATTTTCTATCTACGATCTACGACCACCTATTACCTTACGGCTCCTCTCCCAGAACGCGAATAATTGCGCAGAACCGAATCGCTGCAACAGGTGGGTAAGTATGAGCAGCCCGTATTGGGGAACTATTTTTTTAAACGCCATCTATCGTCGAAATTCTTTACTTCGGACATCGGGAAAGGATTTAAATTTTGGCCAAAGTTTTCGACCTACGTTTTCTCTCCCTGTTTATATAAAACTCATCCAGCTCAATAGGTTTCACGTGAACGAGGGGTTTTTAAATGGCGGCCAGCGAACAGTTAAATAAGCAAAATGTTCGATAGCTCTAGTATTTTTCTTCGATAAAATTGTTTAAAAATATCTACAAAACTGGACTTGCAAATTCATCCCTTTGTCATGATCTGAAATGAGAATTAACGGACCTAGGAGTGGACAATCGTTCACAGCTTGATACTTTAATTTAACAAAACTCCCATTAAAATTATTCATGTCGAAGTTTTATTGGATTCACTGCACTTCTGATTTTTTTAAATTTATATTCATCATCGTTAAATATGCGAGTTTTCTCACATATGGCAACCCAAGGGCATTTTCGGTTGTTCTGCAAATTTCTTGCAATGCAATTGCAAATAAAGTTTTTGTATACTGTTTTAAATATTTTAAAACTTTATTACTGCATATTTATTGCATTTTCAATGCATTAATAAAGCAGCTACTCGTATTAGAAAATTTAAAATAAGTTTCTCCCTACGTTTACAAATCTGCAAATTTGGTAAAATCGGTGTAATAATTTTATCTATCCTGTGTTCTTTACTATTTTAATGTCTATATTTCATGCTGTCTATTACATTTTTATTGCTCTTATGCACCATTATCGCTGCCAACTTAAAAGGGATACTCGCACTATTGGCTCTAAATATGGATATTATTAATTTTAATTTGTATTTATGTTATTTTCTTCTTCTTCTTAACATTGGTAAGACTAATTCAAAGAAGATAATGCTGTTAAGTGATTGTGTTAAAAATACACTTTTTTGCAGGACAATTTTTTCTAGATGAATATTTTGCATTTAAAGCGGTTATACTGTTTAGTGGTGCACCTCCTTTTCTTCTTGAAATTTGAACTCTATATGATAAAAATTTTCAGTATGATATTAATAAATGATGTGGGGAATAGCTGAAAAACAGCTGGCCGTAAAATGTTGAAATTTTGTTTTTAAATATATTTTATGTGACTAGATATGTAGTTATTCCTCTAACTGCTATCTGCAATCTATACAACAAAAAATTTCAATTTAATGTATGTAAACGATATGAGGCATACTTTAAAAAAAATCAACATAAAATAATAAAATTTTATGTTAAACACTATTTTAATTTGTAGTTCAATCCCTAATTTATTATTCCCGTCTTCACTCGATGTAACGAATAAATTTCAATACAACGCAGATAAACATTTAGGACATAGTTAAAAAATTGTTCTAATATGTTGAAATCTAACATATATACCCCGCCTCTTTGCTTCCGAATGCGTTTTCATTTCATTTTATTATTTGGTGATGAAAAGTGAAATGAAAAGATAATATAGAGATTTGTTTTCACTACTCTTGCCTTTAGCGTGCATTGATATATATATTGTTTATTTCTCAAGGAGATATTTTTCTACTTCAAATGGGAGAAGGATCACTAACAGTAGCTCGATGTCGTTTTGAGTGGTTTTACTGTAGAATGTTGAAAGTATTTTTCATTTTTGGTATTTCTTTTACAGAAGGAAGCGGTATATATGGGAGTGACGTGTGAACAAACGCTGCTGGCTCGTTACCTGCGTTTGACTATACAACCACATGCATGTGTTCTCGATAATTTTTTTAAAAATATTTTTCATTTCGTGATGGAGTGGTAGACCAGAGCAACAGCACAATAATGTTACTTTCCGTTGAGTTTCAACCGGTAATTATACCACTCATTCCATAAAAAATGAGTTTACTTCCTTTGAAAAGAACGATAACAAACAATACACTAATACATATTATACACTGTCTATCAATAAGTATTTGGACATCTATGCAAATGACGATATCTGCAGTTCTGAGGTACAGTACGACCTCAGCCGGTATACATCGTATAGGAAACAGCATCGGCATTAGTCGCATGCAAGATGCCGCGCAATTCGGAGCTCTCTGATTTCGGGAAAGGCAAAATTATCGGGTATCACAAATGTGGCCGATCCTTAAGGCGCATATCTAACAATCTGAAGTACCCAAAATCGATAGTGGCCTATGTGATTACCAAGTGGCGGGTGAGCGGTGATTGTCGGATTGTGGCCCGAGTCGGTAGACCAACGAAACTGGGAAATACAGGCCGACGAGTGCTGTCCAGAATAACTCGGAAGAGCCACACCCAACTGATAGCCCTGAACCGCGAGGAGTTTCAACAGGCATCCGAGAGTATACTTTCAATGAATACCATCCGTAAGGAAGCACATCTGCTTCTCTTTCATGGTCGTGCTGCTGCCCATAAGCCTTTGATCATAAAGTCCAACCGCTCTGCTCGGTTAATGCGGTGTAAAGCACATTGAAATTGGACCGTAGATCAGTGAAAACGGGTTCTTTGGAGCGACGAATCAAGGTTCACCTCTTACCGTTCGGATAGCAGGGTCTGAGTCTGGCGTCTGCTTGGAGAACGTCTCCTGCCAGAATGCATTGTGCCAAGAGTCAAGTTCGAAGGAGGTGGATTTATGGTCTGGGGATGTTTATCTTTTTATGGACTGGAACCCTTGGTCCCCATTCATCGTAAGCTCAACGCCGATGTCTACTGCATTATTTTGGATGACAATGTGTTTCCTAGGTTGTGGAAGTTTTACGGGTTGGACCCCTGTTACTTTCAGGATGACAAAGTCAGTTGTCATATTTCGAGGTTAACCAAGGCTTGGTATAATGCCAGTGGAGTTCTTTGAATGGACTAGCCTGATTAGAGCCTAGACCTGAACCCTAGCGAGAACCTTTGGGACAATCAAGCGGAAACCGGGCCCATATAGCCGAGATTCCCTCCAGGCTTATCCCGGCTGCGGTGGGCAGATCGCAAGTGTGGAGCCAATCCATCCTGCGCTAGACCCTTCGAAGTACCCGCCGCGCGCCCGTCGCGCCACAGGCGCCGTTTGCGGGTGAACGCAGCAAAGGTGTGCTGCTGAGGAGAGGGAATTTGGAATACTACTGGATACTTAGCGGACCTCCTGACGCAGGAATTAGAGGAGAATGAGCGAACCAACGAAGGGAAGACTAAAACTAAAAGAAGAATTTTGCTCGTTGCACCAAGCTGGACGGGAAACCGGAGTGGCCGAAAGAGAGTGACAGGATATTTTGAGAGGCGACACTCGCAATCCTGGGCCTCAGGACCATCACTCAGGGTTTCATTGTGACGGAACATGTCCTCAGTAGGATTGGGTCCTGTTGAGTTAGCTGTGGTGTCAGCCCTGGAGGTCCGACCTCGACTTACGCGTACCTTAAAAAAAGGGAGAGCTGAAAAATGAACGGTGGTCCCCTCGGTTGTATGGTTCTCTTTGAGTTCACTGCACCTGCCTGCCCTTGGGGTCCTGGCTGCGACTTATTTTAACCACCTTGCCGAGTCACACATCATTGCAGACCTAACCCTACCATGTTCTCCCTCGGCCTGGATCTAAGGCTGTCCGTCAGTAGTCTGCAATTTTGATTTTTCCTATTTGCCCATCGGGCAGCCTTTGTGAGTGCCAGCATTTCTGCTTGGAACACACTATTTGTCTTTCCCTAATGTTGCTTGCCAATCGTAAATTTCTGATCCGTTCTCATAAACTACAAAGGCCGACCCTACTCCCGATTCGGTCTTTGAGCCGTCGGTATAGATTTCGAGGTACCTCTGTGGTACCTCCGTGTTCCTAACATTTTCTTCCGGACAATTTCTTTCGGAATTGATCTGGGGAGAACTCACAACCGTAGAGCCGTTGGGCTTTGCCAAGCCGCGAAACACGTCCTATCGTTGCTTCGTATTTTATTTTTTCGGTGATGGGCATGACACCTGCGAGCACTTGTAGTGCCGAAGTTGGGGAGGTCTTATTAGCTCTTGTTATGGCTAGTAGGAAATGGTGTTAGCAGGTTGTGAGCCGAGCGTCAGTCTGAGCCGAAGTGTGAAGTCCCCAGATCGGGGCTGCGTAAGTTAATATTTTCTCTGCGACTGTGAGGTACCAGAGCTTAATCAGTTTTGGACGTATACCCCAGCTCTTGTTGGACATACGACCCAGGAAGCTGAAGGTGTGCCTGACTTTCTCAGTCTGATTAGTGCAGTGAGCGTGCCAACCATGGTTTTTATGTAGAGTTACTCATAGGTATTTAATACTAACTACTGATTGTAGTGTTTTTTCTCTATTATTATATTAGTTAATGTGTCGTGTCGCATGAGGCCTATTCCTGGGACACGGGAGCGGTTGTAGTACATTATCTACGTTTTCTCCCAGTTAATTTGCAATTTGTGTTGTTTTACCCATTGGTTAACTTGCTTCAGTGAGGTCCTCGTGTTCTCCTCTAGTTCTGATTTTGTGTTGCCGTTAACGGCCAATAGGAAGTCGTCTGCATAAGCCTGTACCCTCGTGTGGGTGTGTGGCGCAACTTTGGCGAAGCGCAGCGTCCACTACTAAGTTCCACAGTAGTGGGCCTAGGCAGCTACCCTGCGGACATAACCCATATGTGTAAAGTTCGGTTGTTATGCCGTTTTCCTCTAGTTTCACTGTCCTGGCCGAAAGAAAAGATGAAATCTGTGCTTGCAGGTATTGAGGGCAAGGCGAATTTTGAATCTCCTGTAAGATCGACTTACAGCGCAAATTGTCGAAGGCACCCGAGATATCTATTGAGACCAGGGAGATTAGTATTTTTGCTTCCAAATCATCCTGGCAGATTTTTAGGATGTTTTCCAGTGCGTGTTCCGTGGATATTCCGCTGTTAAAGCCAAATTCATTTTTACTCCAATAGTTATGAAGCCTGAAGTGGTGAGAGATTCTGCCATGAATTATTCTCTCAAGAAGTTTTCCTAGCGTGAGGAGTAGGCAGATGTTGCGAAATGATTCGGGGTTCCTGAGCGGTTTACCCTTTTTGTGGAACAGCACTACTATTGATTTCTTCAGCGTGGTTGGGAAGTATCCCAGCCAGAGGCATTTGTTTAGTAGACCTACTACCAGATCTGGAGTACCTTTAAAAATCCTTCTGAAAAGGGCGTAGTCTATCAGATCGTGACCTGGTGCCTTCTGAGTATCTACGTATTTGAGGATCCTCGAGACTTCAGCGAATGTCACCTTTGGGAATGTGTGGCATTTTTGTGGCGGGCGCGAGCCATCTTGTTGCGATTTGGTTATGAATAGTGCGTTTAGAAATTTCATTTGTATTTTTCTATCGTTAAAATTTCATATTCGTCTACTACGTTTGCTAACGGGACGGATTGAGAGAATTTATTTGTAGCTAGTTATATTGTATTCCGAACGGATCTGAGTCCCCTTCGCAGAATTTCCTCCATGTCTCTATTCTTGCTTTTTTGATTAATTTTTTATATCTAGCTCTGAATTTCTTGTAATTAGTTAAGAACCTATCTTTTGTTGGTGTGTCTGTTTCTTTTTGATACTTTCTGCGAAGGGCCTTAAGCCTATTCTTTTCGGATTGTAATTTAGGTGTCCACCAGTTTGGGACTTTAGGTTCCGGTGTTTTCTTTAACCTATAGCACTTTTTGGCAGCGGCCGTGAATTCGCCCATTATTAATACTGTGTAGTTATCTAATTCTTGTGGTGTGTGTATTTTATTAAGGTTTGGGAGATGGTTTCGCGAGATTTGTTTTATTGCTCTCTGAAACGCACCATGTTTACCTAATTGTGTGCCTAGTCTGTGGTGATGGTATCTGCGGTTGTTAAAGCTGATTTCGTAGGTTATATACTTATGGTCGCTGAGGGTTTCTTCCTCAAGGACCTGCCAACTTGATATGCTATGGGACAGTGCTCTCTTGCTGAGCGTTAAGTCTGGCCAACCTCCATGATCATTTTGTTGGAAGGTGGATTCTTCCCCGTCGTTAATACAAACTAAGATTTTTTCTAGGATGAAGTCTAACATAGTTTCTCCACGTCGATCTGTCTACTCATAGCCCCAGATTGTCGAATGGGCGTTAAAGTCCCCGCCAAGCAAAAGTTTGCCTATTGATTTATCTATTCCTATTGCTAATTCGTCTAGTACTTCGTTCATAGTCTGGTCGGTCTTGAGTAGACGATGAAGACCGAGAATTTATCCTGTCTATTTTCTACCTGAATACCCACATGGTTTTCTCCTGCTGATAGCTCAAGTGGAGTTGTCCCTAAATTGGTGACTATGGCCACGTTGCTGCCTGCCATGGTGGAGACCGCCCTACCCGTGGAGCGGAAGACCTTCCAACCTCCTCCTAAACCTAACGGTCTATTGGTGTTGGCATCTATATAAACGACCTGCAGTAGGGCTATGTTGATTTTCTTTTCCGATAAAACCTGACCTAACTGAATTGTTGCCAGTCTACTCGAGTGGAGATTAATTTGGAGAATGTTAATTTTGTCGACCACAGGACTCGGGTGTGTGGGTGCTTTATTTTTTTTTTTGTATTCCGACTCTGATCCTCGTGTTGTCGTGACTTGTTCCCTGCGTTGCGTTTATCTTCGATGTTAACATAGACCTAGTTGTAATCCTATCATAAATGAGCTGTACTGTGTGCGAGCGGACCAGAGGTTGTATACGCTGTAGACTCCTAATGGATCTCCTTCTGTAGGCGTTGGTCTGTGTTCTATCTGTGTTTTCTGTACCTGCTTCTTGTTGAGTGTATAATTGCGGGGAATGGCCCCGCTGAATTGTGTTGTGGTGTCCTGACATTATTATGAGTTAGTCTCTGTGAGGATTGTGTCCTGAGCCGTTTAACGCCGGGGGGCCCTTTGGGTCATGGACCCTTGGGGTGTCGGGAGTAGTGTTCGCCGCTGTTGTTTATCCCGGCGGCTCATTAGGTGTGTGTTTGATCTTAGATCTGTTAGATTTTTCTGGTAGACGGGGCAGTCTGGGGAACTAGCCTCGTGTATTGTGTCTAGTTTTTTTCCTGTCTCTCTGCCATGGAGCAGACAATTGATGCATGTTATGTTTTTACTAGTACAGTCTTGACTAGTATGTGAACGTGCGCACTTGCTGCAAATGGTCTTTTTGGTGAAATTCTTTGCTAGGTGGCCAAACTCCTGGTAGTATAACACCACAGGGGTCTGGTGAATCACACAATTGGGCAAGTCTTAAACGCGAGGGTTATCCTGCGCGTTCCTACTATTGTGTTCACCAGGCGTGCCGGCACTAAAACTCGCCAGTGTTGGGTGTGTTCTGAGTTTGTTTTGTATGGCAGCAAGGTGGTGTCTGAGTTGATCGAGAGACCAAAAGCGTCCTCAAATGCGTGTGCTAGCTGTTGCTTTGTCACATGTTTCGGCACATGGTGAATGAATATTTTCTCCATGCGTATAACTGGTGTGGTTACCTCAGCTATCTTTGTGATGGATTGTGTTGTGTTTAAAGCTTTCATGACTTGAGTTGCTGCGTTCTTGTCCCTAGTTGTGATGGTGATATTACCGTTCCTTTGATGGAACACTTTCTGAACTGCTGTGGTGTCTGGGACGTGAATTTTCTGTAGATTTGCCCTTAGCTCGTTAGTATGCTTATCACTGACTGGTTTGAGTATTATTGTTTTCTCCGTGGACTTTGTAACATTGGCATATGTCTGCATTATTTTATTCTTGTTGCCCTGTTGGGGCTGTTGAGGTGCTTTGTGTGTGTGTACGCCAGTGCACTGAGCGCCCCTCTGAAGAAGTACCTCAGCTGGCTAGTTGCTCTCGATAGCTGCACCCCTTCTTCCGTTGTTAATCCACCCGGGAAGTATTCTTTGAGGCCTAGTCTCTCGATGTAGTCCAGTACGTCAAGGAAGTTGTCGACGAGTTGCGACGTCTGGGTTGTTGCTTCTTTAACACTTGTGGCTCGATCCTGTTGTTTACTTTCAGTTGGTGCTTCAGTGGCACTGGTCGTTATTGTTTCAATTATGTTTCGGGTGCTGGAGTCATCCTCCAGCGGAATCCTCGTTTTAGTGCTACGAGTTAACTTGTTAGTTGTTCTTGTAGACATGGTTTACAGTCAAACAGATACAATTTAAAATCAATTGAGCAAAAAAGAAATTATTGGAAATACAATAATAATTAATACACATACATTGAACACTTAATTAGACTCAAAATAAACTACTATGACATAATAATTAGCCTGCGAGGAAGCTTCGAGGAGCGGGACTGTAAATGACCTGACTGCTTGATGAGTGCAGAGGGAGGGTGAAAGGAGTTAGTGGAGGGTTAGTTGTTAGCGTGTTATTAAATTTTTTTTAAAATTTTTATTTATTTATTTATTTATTTATTTAGTTTTTAAATTAGGATGAAGGGTTAGTTATTAAGATGAGTTTTGTTATTAGATTAGTGAATGAGGACCTCCATGCATAGTGAAAGATGAAGTGTGAGAACACTTGGACCATGCTCAGATCAGTTATTAATAAAGTGCTTTTTGCTATAACTGCTTATACTAAGATGCTAGTTGTTAGTTAATGTTTGCTCGGTTAATTAATGAATTATGATTAATGATGATTAAATTAGTCTAGAGATTATTGTTATTAATTGATGTTCATTTGGTGTTATTAGGAGAGTTTAAGGAGTTGATAGATGGATGAAGTTAACTGCTCCAATTATAGTATTAATTAAACTTAGTTTTAAGCTGATTTGATGGATGTGTAACACCAATTGAAGATGGGGGCCTGATTTGTTGGTTACTAATTGAGATTGGCATTGATTGTGTGCTGGGAGCTCATTAATTTATTAAGTAGATGAAGAATTCAATGACGATTATGATATATTGTTAGTGCTCGCTGAGGAGGTGAGGGAATTTAATTGAGCTGAGTTTATTAGTTGAAGACTTTAGTTGCCTAAGGAGGTTAATTAATATTAGTTAGTTCAGGTGAGCCTGAGGATGGATGGAGAAGCCTACAGGTTGTAAGTGAAATTACTTAAGAGAAGAATGGAAGAGAGAGAGAAAAAAAATTAAGGGCTGAAAACGGGCAGGCGAGGAAGATTAAGCAATTAGTTAGTTTAAGTTAGCAGAGGGAAATGCGGCTAGGAGCTTGAGTTACTTAGGTCGCTGCTGAGATACTAGGATGATAAAGTGGCTACTTGTTGGCTGAAAGTTAATTAAAACCCTACTTGCTGACATAAATTATTAAGTAATTGAAGTTGACTTATTAATTGAAATTATTAATTGAAAGGGATTATGGATGATAATCCAATTAATTGAGTTATTGATTTGAATAGTTACTTGGTTGGGTTAGGAGGGGACAGCTTGGCAAAACCCTTAAATTGAACGGTTGAGAATGACTTAAATTAGTTTATTAACTTTAATTATTAATTAATAAGCTTATTATTTTTAAGTGGCTTAGTAGGTTGGGACTCTAATTTTAGTTGTTGAAGAGGTTTAGTGGGAACTAAGTACTAGTGTTATTAGTTTTGTTATTTATTGTTGCCATTAGCGTGTTGATAGCTAATTAATTATTAATGCTGCTTTAGCAGCTAGCAATTAGTGATTGTTAAGATACTGAAAAACTCGCTTAATTTTTTAGGACTAGACTAGCAGTTGATTTAGAGGCCCTTGTTATAAAGCATAGAAGTTGGGACTAGGAGTTGTAGGTGGAGCAGGAATTGATTAAATGATTGGGAAGGTGTTGATAAGGCTGAAGTGGTTATAATCTAAACGTTATTTGTTAGTATGTTGTTAGTAAGTGTGAGAGGATTAAATGTGACATTAATTGAGCTGGGGTTAGCGTAAGACATTAGGAAACTAGGGATGTTAATTATGTTATGTGGGAGACGGCGATTGAAAGGAAGACGCCTGCAGAATAAAGGAGAATTTATTGGAAGAAAGAAAAAAATTAAGACTGTTAATTAAGCTGTTAAAGTGAGTTGAAGTATCTAGTTAATTATCTTGGGACGTCTGTAACGAGTTGGATCGCCGAATTAAGGGGTGTACTACCCGTCGAAAATCGACGAAGGAACTTGTATGTCTACTCCAGGCCGAGTGGAAGACAATACCACTAGTTGTAATAAAAAATTATGGAAAGTATGCCCCGGAGGATTCAAGCTGTAATTGCCTCTCGTGGAGGCTCTACCAACTATTGATTTTGAATAAAGTTAGTTTTCGTTTTCTATCACAAGTGTCCAAATACTTATTGGTAGACAGTGTATTAAGCATATGTATTTCATTCGAAATATACCTAAAAAGGTTGAACATCAAAGTAAAGATAATAAAATTTTAAATTTTTATTACATTAGAAACCACATAATGCAAAAATCATTTTATCACACAATCTAGCATAAAAAAATAGAGGCAATATTAACGCCGAATGCTTTATTCAGCTTTATGCAATAAGAATTATGAGTAAACAAACAAAAAATATACGATATAATAATAATAATAATTATAACAATAATAATATAAAAAATAATATATATATTCATATTATATATAACATATATATATATATATATATATATATATATATATGTATATATATATATATATATGTACTATAATGCCAATAATTTCCAGTCACTTGGGACTTTAGACATTTTGTTGAATATATAGAAAAATACACTACGAATTATCCTGAAACCTCAGGCATCTAAACAGTATGGTACACATCATATATTGAAGTTAAGAATTTTTTCCTGAACCCCATAAGGGGACCGTCAAGAAAAAAAAAAAATAAAAAAAAAAAAAATGTATGAAAATCGTATTCAAAATTTCATACTTTTTTAAATCTGTGGCGAGTGAATGGGTAAATGTAATAGTTTTTATATGATATTCTAAAGTTGAGGCTGTCATAAAAGAGAATGTTTGTTCTGACTACAGAAGAAACATTGATATTTCTGTTAGCAATATACTGTATGCATGCTTTGTATTTATACAAAATACTATATTTGGTTACAGCCCCTCATCTTTTTTCTTTCTTTTGGGAAAAACGGATTTCGAACTTATTCTATCGATGATAACTTTTAGAATTTTCAACCTGCGTTTTGGGGACTTTCACAAAAGTTGCTCTGTACATTTAGCTAATATATTGTGCACATTATATTTTGATTGCATTTGCGCATGTGCAGTGAAACATTACTTGGTAAACCTGCTCATTTTTCATCCAATGTTTATTATTTTTTAATTTCGATTGCAGGGTATCGTGTAAAATGTTGTTTGATATGTGTTCTGAAAATAACATTATTTGATATTAAGAGTTCTGCAAATTATAAGCAAAACACTTGGAGAAATTTGGGATTGTTTTTATAAAAACCTTAATTTTTCCACGAGTATACGTGCTATCCTCATACCAATGAGAACAGATTATTACAAAAAGGATTCTAATCATGTGCCAAAGTTTCAACACTTTTCATACATTACTTTTTATAGGGTTATCCAAAACATATTCGTTTTTCTTTAATTCGTTGACGGTCAACTATGGAGATTCGGGAAAAATTCTTAGCTGAAATATACGACGTCTATCATCCTGTTTACACGATGAGGTTTCAGGATAATTCCTAGTGTATTTTTCTAGATATTCAACAAAATATCTAAGTTATCGGTTATCATTGGCAATATATATATATATATATATATATATATATAAAATATATATATATATATCTATAACATATATATATATATATATATATATAATATACATATAAACATATATATATATACATATATATATATATATACATATACATATATATATGTACATGTATATATATATATATATATATATATATATACATATACATATATATATAAATAAATATATATATATTTATATATATAATATATATATATATATATACACATATACATATATATACATATATATATATATATAAATATATATATATATACATATATATATGTACATATATATATATATATATATATATACATATATATATATATATATATATATATATATACATATATATATATATATATATATATATATATATATATATATATATATATATATATATATATATATATATATATATATATATATATATATATATATATATATATATATATATATCGTAACGTCACAGCTCTAAAATAGGCAACTTGGTAGCGTTATCGCCGAGTAGGGTTCTTCACAGGCTTGATGAGAATGACTCATCGAACACAAGATGAAAGAATTTATTCTCGTATATACAGATATTTACATGAATTACATCCTCGGCGAGCTCATTCATCCACGCCCACCGGACAACAACTCCCAGCGTCTTCTCCCACACCAAACGACGCTTGGCCCTCGTGACGTCACTCGAAAAACCCCACACCCCTCTCTCTGACTTTTCCTAGAGGAGAGGTTAGGCACACGAGGGAGAATGGACCGGGAGAGATAGAATAGCGATTCGACTGACGAAAGCAGCGTAAACACTGACCCAAAATGGAATACAGATAGCAAAAATACGTTCGACTGACGTCAGAGCGAGCCGTAATACACAAACAAATACAAATAGAAATAAATTTCCCGTAGCGTGATGCTACAGCATATATATATATATATATATATATATATATATATATATATATATATATATATATATATATATATATATATATATATATATATATATATATATATGCTGTAGCATCACGCTACGGGGAATTATATATATATATATATATATATATATATATATATATATATATATATATATATATATATATATATATATATATATATATATATATATAATATAAATTAATGGCTCAGATGCGCTATTAATTTGGTGACCGTTCTGTTAGGTATTTTGTGTTTTTAAAGGTTTTATTCATTACCTTCCACTATGACAGAATTATTTTGTGTTCCGTTGAGCAAAATATTTTTGTTTATGTTTTTTATATGTGTTGGGGCAATATATGAGAAATTTTAAATAATTTAACGTAGTTTGAGTTTTATTTCATGTTCTCTGCATATTATTGGATATTGACGGTTATTTTTTTATGCGAACAATTTTGTTTTATTTTATTGATTCATTTGTTTAAGCAGAAATATTGTACCAGGAAATACTTAAGTGTTATTTTGTTGGTCACTAGGAAGTTTTAAACAGTTCAGATGATTTGAAATTAATGTAAATTATCAGTATATTGGAAAGTATACAATATTTATTTACGTAGACATTGAAGTTACCCTATATATTGTTTTCAATGATACATAAGTAAGCAATGTATACAAATAGTTATCCTTTACTATATATATATATTTATTTTCCAGAATTATTCTTAGTAGCGTGAGTTACACGCTTTCCCCCACCCCAAGAAAAACATTGCATCATAACATCCCCGGAGAGCAATAAGACGAAAGCCGTACGTGTTAGGTTTTCTTTCCCGACCCCTTTAATTTGCAGTGCCTGAATTAGGAAAATTCTAATACATTTTTTTCGTTTCCAGTAACATACGCTCAAATAAACAAAGTATAAACTATTCTAAAATTAATCCTTTGTATCCGCACGTTTCAGGTCTGCAACAAATCCCAGAAATGATATCATTTACACAGTAAACTTTAAAAGACGTATTAACTCCTGCTGGTCTACAATCTGTGAAGGTACATTTGCTATCGAGTTTTGTGGCGGAAATTTCTCTGGGAACTCTTTAATGGAATACGACATAGAAATGTCACAAGAAATACATAAAATACAGCTACTTAATTAAAATTAAATAGATAAATAGATTTAGCAAAAGGGGAAAATAAGCAAAGTTATTGAAAAAATCATCCACCTACATTTAGCAGACAATCATACATTTGATAAAAGCTTATTAATCTGCCCGTTTTGAATGTAAAATTACTTTTAATTCATCTGTCAATCAAACAATAAATTAATAAAAGAAAGGCTACTATAAACCTCCTCACTTTATAGTCTGCTTATAAAATACTACAATTCTGAAATCCCCTCAGTGTTATTATAAAATTTGTCTGCAATTCCGCACTTTCAGATGTAGTCCTTTTTTATGCTACTTATTAAATTTTCTCTTGGAGTGTTTCTTCACTGCACTCTTACAATATATAAACTTAAAGTTAACTAATTATTCTTCAAAACCCTCTCCCCCTCTTCAACAGATTCTCGCGGGGGGGGGGGTGCATCCCATCTCCGCCTAACCCTATGTACATCTGTGCTTTCCCCGCTGCAAATAACACAATTTTCTACTCCCCTCCCTGCATATCTTGTGAAATAGAGGTAAATGAAATTTATTAGAAATTAAGTAAGAAATTCTACTCCACAAAATTCAGTGCCCAGTAGATAGAAATTCATTAGTACAAAACCATTTATAAAAATTAAAGTTAATTAAATAACCCTGATTTGATTTTCCCCTACAGATAAATTAAAAAAAAATTATCTCCAGAAAAGTATATAAAATTAAATAAAATATTAAAACACATAAAATATAACTTTCTGATAAAGGAGTTTTTATATTTAAAACAGAACTGTTTTTCTCTATCTTTGAGAATGGCTAATTCTTATAACTATTTTTAAATATTAAACACCGAACATGCCTAAATTTTAGTTAAGAGTCTCCAATTATTATACTATCACAATACTTTATGTCTCCTGCAAATGTTAACTTGTGATGCGTAGAGATACTTGTGCAACTGTTAAAAAAATGTTTACTGACTCAAAGGACATCGGATCTGAAATTAGAAATTGCTTAAATGACTCAAAAAAGTACATATTCCTGATATGTAATTTAGAGGATGAAATACAGTTACGTAAATGTGTAATAACCTATCTGAAATACACTAAAAAAGCCTTTTGTTTTAAAGTGAACTTTTGCCTCCTGACTGTTTTCAAAGAATAGGATTTTTTAAACCCAACTGCATGCTGCATCGTGCTGAAATTGTACAGCACAGTATAAACGCCCCTCCCTGTATATCTTGTAAAACAGAGGTACATGAGAAACGTTTATTTACTAGAAATTACGTAAGAAATTCTATGCCTCAAAATTCGGTGCCCAGTAGCTAGAAATTCAAAAGTATAAAAACATATATAAAAATTAAAAAGCAATAAATTATCCCTAGATTTCATTTTTTACTACAGTGAAATTTAAAAAAAAAACTTATTACCAAAACAGTATATAAAAATTAAATCAAGTATTAAAGCCCATAAAATATAACTTTCTGGTGAAGAAGATTTTATGTTTGAAAACAGAACAATTTTTCTCTCTCTTTGAGAATGTCTTTCTCTTATAACTAATTTTAAAAATTAAACAAAGACCAAATCTAAATTTATACGTAAGTTTCAAAGAAACTTACCTTCGAAAATAATTCGAAGTTTGAAATAAGACATTTATTTCTTATTTCAGACTATTTGACCTAAAAACTTACAAATAAATTTTTTAAAATAATTTTAAATTAGGTTAAAATTGGGAAGATTCAAATAAAAATAAAACAAAACATAAAAGAAAACACTGATTTATATATTTAACATTTTATTTTAATTCTTAAAAGAGTTATATACAGAAAAATTTACATTCATTAATCAGAAAAAATCTCAATAAGGAAAAGATTCATAAAAACATACCTTTTTACATTCAAATTTATACACATATTGACAATTATGACATATCTTTAGTATATTCGACAAGCTTTTTGCGGCAATAGTAATGCAGCTCTTTAGAGTAAATTCCATTAGGATGACATGTCTGAATTTGAAAGTTCACTGCATATCGTATTAAAGGTAAAAATCGTTTGAATTTTTGTTCTTTTACAAGATTAGAACAGAAGTCGCAAATCGAGGCTAAGAATATTAGAAAATCTTCTTTCAATTCGGAGGATAACAAATGAGTATCCTTCGTGACATAATAGGCAATTCTTTTTATTATGGATAAGTCATCTCCATCTGTTGAAATCTGTGATTTTTCTCTCTGCTGAAACCATCGTTGATGAAGTACACGCGTTAAAACATAATCACCAATAACTTCTGTAAATTGACCACTTGGTTTAATATCGTGCATCAGGACATGAACTAATACTTTATTCCATCTAGAGATCCGGTAATCCAATGAACAGACATATAGAATCAATTCTTCGATGAAATTTTCTCCGATAAATTGCTCTTCATTAAATTTTTGGATGGAGGAATTTTCAGGTAAATTAAAACAACGCGTACTTGGCATAAGTTCAGTCTTTTCTTCCGTTTCGTTAACTGGACACAATTCTTTTCTAGCTTCCTCCAGATATTGATTGCACGGCGCCATTTTCCAGATTCTAAGTTTTACACAAACTGAAAGACGTTACTGAACGGTACCAAAAAATAAATACCAAACGATAAATCCTGAAGTAAGAAGTATCCACTGCAAGCAAGAATAAGTCAGCGTAGAATAACGAGAAGTTGGGAAGAAACGGAGTATATAAGTAGCAGGTGCAAGTACTGGGGGATATAAAATGAAAACACAAAAGGGCTCTTTTACTATTGGTAACTGTTAAGATGCTAGCTTCTGATTGACTGATTGGGATGTATTGTACCAGAAGTATTTCCCCTCCCCTTCCTTCTTACCTTACGAAATGTTTAAAATTTATTGCCATGTGTTTAAAAAATAATTCGGATTTATTGTAAACTCAAAACTGAAAATTATATGAAATTTAATGTATAAATGCGATAAATTAATTTTGTTATTAAAAGAAGAAGAAGATTATTAAAAGTTTCTCGTATAAACAAATTTTTATTTTCACTAAACATAATAAAGTGTTTTCAAGACACTTTAGGGATCAAGAAAATACTAATTTAAATAGTAAACTTTATAAACAGTTGATAATGTAAGCATGCATTTTTAATTATATGGGCATATTATGTTATGGGGTTCATTTATACTTTAGTTAATTTTATCTAATTAATTTAAAATGTAAATATTTATAACAGAATTTTTAATTTCTTGTTGATTTAACACTGAGTAATAAATAAGAAATTAAGTGGAAACATTGAAAATTTCTTTAGAGACAGGATGTTTTTTAAGACAAATTTTACTGAATTACAATGGAAAAATAAATTTGTAAATTTTCAATACATAAATAGATAACCTCCACAGTCCTGGTGTATCACACGTGATACAAATATCAAGCCTTTATTTATTTGAGGACCTTTATTTAAGGATAAATAAATCCTGTTGAGTACTGTAGTCTCTTGACATTTTTTCAACTAATATTATTCATCCTAATAGAATTGTGTTTGAAATCTCAAAAATTTGAATAGCTTAGATTTTATAACATAAAGACTTGCTCACATATGTGGACCTTCAGACTGAAGAGATTATATATGTATATTCACAGAAAAAATATGAAATACACACACATTTTAAACAGAATATTTTTCAAAAATGTTATGTTTACTGTTATTGTATTTTATATTTAAATTTTTTTCTAATGATACTTTTTTCTATAGAACATTTTGAACCCTCACAATAACAGTAAATACAATGAAAAACATACGGAAAAGTGTTAAAATTTCTATAATGCATTTTTTTAAAATATTTTGTGTACCTTGATAAATAATATTCTAAAACACAGTATAGTATAATGATAAATTGAAGGTTAATATTTTGGGCGATTGCTGTTGCACGTGAAAAGAATTTTGACCTCAAAGGCATATAAGCTCTTTAACTTTGACACAAAATAAATATGGCTAAAAGATTGCTACTAAGTGTACAGTCCCTCGTTTATATGACTATAATGATATTTATGAAAGTTTCATACAACACAATGTATTCAATTCAAATACGTTTAATTGATATTAATTTAAATCTTGTATTTAATGCTAAATTTTAATAGAACTTTTGTCCAGAATATTAATTAACACTTCAATACAACTATCTTTCTCTTGCATTAAAATGTCCAATGAAGAAAAAACTTCAATATATGAAAATATAATGCATTTAACTCTATAGTAGGATAATGTGAGTTATTAATTTTTGCAACCGAGTACTTCATATAAACTCGTATGTATATATATATATATATATATATATATATATATATATATATATATATATATATATATATATATATATATATATATATATATATATATATATATATATATAAATATATATATAATATATATATATATTATATATATACATATATTTATGTATATATTTCTATATATGCATACACACACGCACATACACACACACACATACACGCACACACACACACACATATATATATATATATATAATATATATACATACAAATATATATACACATATACATATATACATAATTTATATATTAAAAATTTATGAATTTTTATTACTTATATTAATTTTTTGTCATTATAAAAGTATTTGTGTATTAGTTTTTGCATATTAAATATTTTTACTATTTCATTTCCACGTGTAGAATCCAAAATAACGTGTTTGGTTCTATTATACATAAAAATACCCCCCATGTTCAGAGTTACTGGCACTGATAATTTTCACACAAGATTATCTGCATAAAACCTGAAGAATATGAATGAGTACATGTCATAATTATAAATAAATGTAAAAGATTGTCATGTCCACTATAGTGTATGTTTGGTATTGTATTTCACCTGTCTTCATTCTTATGCTAAGTAAGTAAATATACCTTGAAAGACGGAAATTACAGACAGGTGTTTGATGGAAAACCATTTATGATTGTTTTGTTAAGTTGTAAACCCACTATGACCAGAACAGTAAGAACATTTTCTTCGGAATAAAATCACTTCTCTCTTTTCTTCAACTGAAATCTAGTATTAAGTGTACTAATATGTATAAAATTCCAGAAAAATTTATGATATTTTGTATTTTCTAACTTAATTTTGGTATTTGTATTCACACCTATGAAAAATTCCATGCCTATTGACGATTATTTTTTTTTTTTGATAATCAGTAATTCTTGTTAAATTTTTTTTATGCGTTTCCACTGTTTGGTTTTATTTAAGAAAAATGCAGTATTAACTTTACCAAATTTTTCATTTTTCTTTTTTTGAATTTCTAATTATGAAACAAACTATTATTTCCTAAGGATGTTAAAAAAACTTTTAATAAATTAATTTTTTGCAGATAAAACTATATTTTGATACATTAAAATAAATTATCAAGACAATATTACTGGGTGGGAATATATTATAGGTTTGTTTGCTCCAAATCCGAATGTAATAAAACTGTAGAGAAATATATAGATGATTTTTCAACACTTTGAAACACATTTTTTATTATTCATATTTTCAATACAGGCTTAGTGTCTCAGTGTTTTTCATTACCTTATTCATTTATAAACGTAACTGTCAAATTTCATGTATAATCTTAAAAAAAAGCTTCATTCTTAAATACATCGCTTTATTCATACAGACGTGATTACTGATAAGTGAAAATATCTCAGAACAAATTTATATGTATATACATTCATACCTATATATATATATATATGTATATACATGTTTACATATACAATTACATATAAATAAATATACAAACTCACATTTATATCTCTGCGTATGTAGGTACATAACAATTCGTCTATAATAGCTCTTATGTGTTCTGCCAAATAAAAGATTATTTTCAATTTAAACTTTCTATAAAATATAGATACTATTGCTCCCCAGGAATAAAAATATAAAAAAACAACACCATTGAGCAAAAGAAGTAAAATATTTAAACTCAGGATGTATTTTTTATTATTGTTGTTTGCTTTCCCCTTTGGAAGTTACATATTTTTCCACGGATCTCTTGCTACGCATGCAAAGGTTTTTCTTTAAACGAATTAAGTTTGTAAGTATTAAACTGTGTTATTTATTCCATACATTTTTAAAAATAATTAAATTTTCTTATTTAATAATTTTCATTTTCGTTAATTTCAAATATGAAAAAAATATATGTGATTAGCTTATTCATACATACTCCGGATAGACAAACATTTTATGCCCGTATTTGATTTTAGACTTTTTTTTTATTTCTAAAATAATACTTTTGAATGAGTTCAATAATTTTGGCAGTTTAAATATCATACTTAATCTAACAGTTTTCACTCAAATGAATTACAATGGAAAGATAAATTTGTAAATTTTCAATACATAGATAATTAGGTAACTTCCACAGTCCCGGTGTATCACGCATGATACAAATACCAAGCCTTTATTTATTTCAGGACCTTTATTTGAGGATAAATAAATCCTCTTGGGTACTGCAGTCTCTTGACATATTTTCAACTAATATTTTTCATCCTATTAGAAGTGTGTTTGAAATCTCAAAAATTTGAATAGCTTAGATTTCATAACATAAAGAATTGTTCACACATGTGGACCTTCAGACTGAAGAGAATCTATATGTATATTCACAGAAAAAATATGAAATACACAAACATTTTAAACAGAATATTTTTAAAAAATGTTATGTTTACGGCTATTGTATTTTATATTAAATTTTTTTTTTAAATGATACTTTTTTCAATAGAACATTTTGAACAATCACAATAACAGTAAATACAATTAAAGGCATACGGAAAAGTGTTAAAATTTCTGTAACGCATTTTTTTTAAGAATTTTGTGTAGCCTTGATAAATAATATTCTAAAACACTGTATAGCATAATGATAAATTGAAGATTAATATTTTGGCCGATTGCTGTTGCACTTGAAAAGAATTTTGTCCTCAAAGACATGCAAGCTCTTTAACTTTGACACAAAGTAAATATGGAGTATACGCGAGTTCAATAATTTTGGCAGTTTAAATATCATACTTAATCTAACAGTTTTCACTCAAGTTTTGGTGACTGCTGCAGTTAAGAGATCACTCCCATACGAAATAGAAAAATAAATATTTTTAAAAAATCTGTTTCGTAAATAGTGGTAAATTATTTTAACTTTTCATTAAAATTTAACCGACTAATACCAATTGTTTCGGTGATTTTTTTAAAAAATATATCATATATAAACATTAAAAAAGATCTAAAGGGTATTTTTTTAATCATTGACCTTCTTTACGAATATTTTCCACATAATTCCCAAGATTTATATGAACACTTTACAAAATTTGTAGAAAAGATGTAATATCCGAAGAGGCATATGAAGGTACAACTAAAGGTTTGTTGTTGTTTCCAGAACCACTCCGATGAACCAAGCACGTGAGCAAGATGCCACACAAATTAAGGTGCAGAAGTGTGTTTCTCGTTTTACCAGCACCACAAGGGTGAAAAAACATCTTTGTTCGAGTAGGTCCTCGTAATTGAGAAACATAGAGCAATGAGAGGACAAACAGGCTAGGCCTGTCACACCCAGAGGTATCGTTTCGAACTAGGAGAACATTGTGACATATTTTACATATCCACCGTCCATTAATGAACACGGTGGATCTTAGGACGGATCGAGCCCCGAACCCACAACACTCCAGGCACGAATTCATTGCTTTTGCTGATTGAAATACCACTGCTCTAAGTATAGGTTTCAAATTTAGAATTGACTTCCAAATATAAGTATGTAAAGGAAATGCTCTATTACTGGGCATGTGCGAAATATACTTTTGTTTTAATTACATAATTTTATAGAAAATACTACAGTATAACCTATTATAAAAGTCTAGCAATATAGTATAAAAATAAAATTGCATTATAATGAACCATTTGTATTTCTTTTTGTATAACTTGCTACAAAAAGGGAGGAGGTCTTTTAGAAAAAGGGAAATTAACATGTTTAAAAAGGTTGAGAAAATATATTATAAATTTTAAATGCTTATTTGTTTACTATACAATGATGAGGCAAAACCTAGTGATCACTAAATTAGTCTCTTCAATGTTGAATAGGTTTTTTTTTTTTTTTTTTTTTTTTTTTTTTTTGTGTGGTGTGTGTGTGTGTGTGAATGATTTTAAAATATTTTACTTTTCAACTTCTCAACTAATTCAACTTCTTAAAACTTAATTGCCCCCATTATACCCCGCTAAGAAAACTATATCTTTAGATTAAGTTTTATAAGCTATTGATTAAAATTTTGGGGGATATGAGTAAAAATACCGAATAAAATGTGCGATGCTAAAAATAAAACCTACAGTGATCATAATGTTTTGGCTTTTCGATGTATATGATTTATTTAAAGCTGGGTATATCATCAATTTCTAACCAAATTACATTTTTAGTATACACCTACTGAATTTGAAACACATCTATTTAAGACAAAATAACATCTTGTGGATATCTCTTATTGGGAGCTACCACTTATATAATGTTACTGTTATCCCCCTAAACGGTAACCTTGACTCTGATTACTTCACGTCACTTTGTTAGAAATTTCACAGAAACGTGCGTTTCTCCATACTGTCTGGGTTCATTGGCTATTCTCCAAATTACTGTCTGGCTTTATTTAATGGTGTCTCGGATGGTATCATTTAAAAACAGCATAATTTTAAAAGAAATATGGCACGATTAATTTAACAATATAAACATTCAATTTCCTCAAGAAAGTTAAATTTATTGAGCGCATTTATAACATAAACAACAAAGAAGCAACTTTTATATAATTGCTCATTTTTTTCTTTACAAATTCATAAATTGGGTAAAATAATATAAATGCACTTTCAGATTTTTTCCCCCTTCCATCCCCTAAACTTTTTATATATTTATATATATATATTTTTTTTTAATATGTAGCTAACGCACTATTTTATAGGTTACTATAACAGAAAGTACTTGGTGCTTCTTTCGATCACACGTGCAATAGAAGAAACAATCTTGAAAATCAATTTTATGGGGATTGAAGTGATCAATAGCTCGAGGAGAAAATCTAACAATTTATATAGTTCACACAAATTCTGTGTGGTCCAACTCGCATTTTTTGCAGTTTCCAACTGATTTCTATGATTCACTATGTTTCGTTAGTTATATTTTTTTCTAGTTTTTAATTCTAATATTAATTGCGCCGAACGATGGCCGAATGGGAGAGTGTTGCTCTTCGGTACTGGAGTTCACGGGTTTGAATCCCGCTCATGGCATGGATATTTGTAGCAGTACGGAATCGGCTTTAAGCAGTAGGTCCTGGTCTCATTAGCCCTCGTGTAGCAAAAAAAAAAAAAAAAAAAATGGACCGTAGAGCTCCAAACCTTACCTGACATAATATTAATTGGTATCATTTTCAATATACATTTTTTACGAACTAGTGTAAACAATTAAGATGATGCTAAATAAAATCTGTGTGTCTCAACCAAAGAAACTCGGAACTAAAGGAATATTTTCCAACACTGGTTTGAGGAAGAGAAGCGGAAAGGATTTCAGAAATATTGGTGACTAATGACACCAATTAGTCTTCTTCAATTTATTGAAGTAGGAACTTAACAAACTTTGCTTTCGGAGACTTACTACATTTTCCTAATTACTGTTTCTATTCTAATGATCACTTCTAAAGCTGAAAGATTTGTTTTCAACTCTTAAACGAGTTGAGATATTTTTAAGAAGCACCATGAGCAAGATCAAACTAAGCACATAGCTATATTTTCAATTGAAAAAAAATGATGATAAATGATATACGCAGTGTTATCATCCGAGAAAAAAAAAATGTGGGGAGAATTTTGTTACCCATTCTGATAAACAGAGTGAGTTTTGTAAATGTTAAGTAACATTTCTAAAAATTTAGAGAAAATACAAATAAGGATTGGAAAAAAATAGTATCTATAACTCAACAAGATTCCTTTCGTGTATAAAATAGTGAATTTAATGGTCACAAATTTTATGTCTTAGCTAAGATGGTTATTATTCTACAGAGGAAAGTGTAGCGCATATTTCTTCAGAGAAAGAATTTCTGCCCATGCTGATATTAAGTGCGTGTAGTTATTTACTACCAGATCCTGCAGAAATGGATTGGTTTGGTTTGGAGTGCTACGGTCTACTGTTTTGATCTCGAAGACGAGTGGTTATGTTTATGGAATAATGTAATCCCCCCCCACTGTCTAGGGTGTGTTGGTAATATTTCGCTTATTTCATGTGTCTATGTGTGTCTAGGCGTGAAACATTTTTGTGTATATCTACTGTAATAAGATAAAAAGCGGTCAGGAAGAGAAACAAGAAATAAAAATATAGTAGAAAGAATGAGAAGCAAGATTTTCGAAAATAATGAAACTGATTTACCCAGAATATATAGAGTGAGCTAATTTCTCGTGCATAATGAAGACGGTTAAAGTTCAAGCAGAACTAATTTTTTATTGTGAGAAAAGAAGAAAACACATGAGTTTGTAGCGTTCTTTTGCTGTAGTTTGAACAAAGTCAATGAGAAAAACTACTGGTTTGTTTGCATTAAAAGAAAAAAAATAAAATAAAGCAAGAGGACTTAATTAAAAAAGAGGGTTTAAAGAGTAATTGTTATATTTGACTATTTTATAAGCAATGTTTAAAGATATACTAAGCAATATTATTTTCTTTTACATTAAAAAGAAAAAAAATCTACAATTTTTTTTCCTATAAGAATTTTTTCAGTTTTAAGTTGCACTGTTTGTGGATAGCTTGGAAAAACGTAAAAATATTTTAAACTGCAAGTTACGTCGTATCTGCATGTTTAATATTCGAAATTTAATTTATGAACCTCTATTTAAATAAATCACCAACAGCCACTGGTGCATAGTACAGTTCATAACTGTCTTTTTCTATGCACCCGTTAGTCATATGCATATCCTTCATATTTAAAAAATATATATACAAATAAAATCACATTCATAATATGGAATTTTTAAATAAAAAAATTTAATTTAGCAGAAATTATAAAATTTATATATTTAGAAGTTCTTCCGTTCGATGTCATTGTATGTATTAATATTTGAAGCCCTTCCTGATGACCTTAACACAAATTATCCAATTCACTGTCACAAAAATTGTCAGAGATTTTAAATTTAAATTTTGCGAAACTGTGAAAAATTTTCTCCTTCATTAGGGGGATCAGATAAAAGATTAATTCAAGGTTGAAATCTGGTTGCAATCAGGTTATCAAAAATTTCACAAAGGAAAAGAAGTGTGTGGAAATAAGTTTATTATCTGGATTGCTCTTTAATGAAAAATGAAATACATTTTAATCTCGTTATAACGCTATCATTTTTTTTCATAAAATTTGGGAGCTATAACCAGTATGCCGATAAATGAAATGATAAATCCATGTCTACAAACAAAATGATATGAATTTTTGTAGGACATAAAACCAAACTTGTTGCAGCACTTTCAAAAATAATATTGCGATCTTTTTCAATTTTGACCTATAAATCACACGCAATTTTTTTGTTGTGTTTTTTCTTTGTTTGCGTTTACATGGATATTTCTCTGGAAAATCCTTTTAGTACAAGTGTTGCAGGCGTAACTTACAAACTTCATCTGTTCCATACGCATTTTCATAGAGAAGAGTTCTCAATGAATGTAGAAGTGGGAATACGTTGCAACGCATTCTCTTAGCTCGTCATTGGACATAATATTGTTTTACAAAAGTGATACAGATTAACCCTAATTAATCACTCGCAGTTTTTATGTAATGTTCTTTTGGTAAAAGGTGTTTCGGGGGAGGATCGGGGAAAAAAAGAGAACTATTCAAAAGTTTCGCGGTAATAATTATTGAAAGCATGTAGTTCCTGTAAAAAATTTGGGGGTTCAAAAAGATTCAGTCAAAACTACATATTGTTGCAGTGGAGTGACATGCGAGGAGCAAGGATCTCTATCATGTTCGGAAAGCATTTCGCAGTGGGACACCAAATGGTACATTCAATGTAATATATTACTATATATTTATAGTGTGTGGGGGTTGGGGGGGGCAATAGTTGTCCTCGCTAAGTCACTGCTCTGTTAAAACTTCGCTTCACGGAATTGGTTGATCTTAAACTGTCTACAATGATGAGTGACTCGGCAATGCTGCTTGCCACTATCAGAAATCGACTTTATCCCTAGGTATTTAACTAAAAGTATTTTTAACGCTTCACATGTAGCATAATTTCCCAATGGTTGTGGCAGATTATTGATGAACCTTTGTTTTTAAAAACATAGTAATACTAAATGGGACCCTATGCTCGAGAATCTCATCAAATATTGCATCTTCATAAGGGAGTTTTTGGCTCCTGATTCCGTACTTTTCTCTCCCGTGCGAACCTCCTAGACAGACCAACATATACACCCACAGATTTATCCTTCACGTTCTCTGAGTATACTGAAAGATATTTAATTTTCTTATCCGGGCTCGAACACGACACCTCGAGACCCTGTCCCTACACGCTAACCACTAAGTGATCTAGGGCTCCTTTAAATTAATTCCTTTGTCCCTTTCAAATGCATTTCTCATTTCGAAACTCGAGTAAGTGTGATACACTTTACATGACGGGCCCAATCGTTCGTGCTGCTCCGTCGGTGCCACGAACAGCTCACGATCAGAAAATAACAAAAACATTTTCAACCAGCTCTCTCTAGAGCCGCAAAGTGTTCCCGGACGGTACCGTCGAATTGTGAGCCGGGGTAGTTCAGTTCACAAATGCAACGCTCTCGGAACTAGAGGGTTGAGGGTTCGGAGCCCGCCTTGTTCGTTAAATGTGACAGGGGATCATAAAATATATTCGTGGTCACAATGTTCTTCCAGTTCTCAATCAATACCTCTGTGGTTGAAGGGGGGGGGGTCATGTCAAGCCTACGGGTCTTCTGCTTGGTACCTGCTTCAAATTACGAGGACTCACTTGAGCAAAAGTCGTACTTTCACCCTTGAGGTGCTCGTCAAAACGAAAGGCGCCCCCTTAAGAAACCTCTGGTTTAATCGTGCTTGGTTTTAACAAGTGGCATAAGAGAACAACAACAAACGTAGAGTTGTAGTAAACAGATAACTGTCAAAAATATGACTCAACAAGGCCGTAGACAGGGGGAGGGATTTGAGGGATTCCTCTCCAAAATTTGGAAAAACCATTTTGTAGATAGACAACGACCCACATTTGTGTGTGTGCTATCTCCCTATCTATTCAATAACATGGACAGTAATTCTCCGCTCAGACCATAAAAGAGCCTGGTCGCTGGCTGGAATTTCAGTACTTTCCCTTTCATCAATTGTTCATCATTCACAAATAAAGATGTCTTTCTCCCTTTATCTTCCCCTCCGAAAATAATTTCTGAATACTGGCCCTGTGATTTAATACGAGTGACTTAGGGAATGCATGCAAAAGAGAATCATTTTCCTGGTGGCTGTTTTTATTTATATATTTTTTTAAGACAGCAATTCATTTAAGGAGGTTGAGGGAGGAAAAGAATTGCTTCGTGCATAATACTTAAAAATACAGTCCAGCATTTTAAATGGATATTGTGCTTCCCTAAGCAATATTTTGTAATCATAGCTGGAGCTGATGATCATTACGTTTATACAATGGATTTTCTATTGAAATGAATTTAGGGATTCATCGGCTTCATGGAGCAATTTTGGTGCTCTGTCTAATTTTGAATCTAGAATCATTATCTTTTGTTGTCATGGAAAAACACAACTTGTTAACGTCCTATTTGAAAAGGGGATAATACTGAATTTGTTTACTGAAAAATACATTTTGAAATATTAAATTTTATAAATTTGTCGATTCAAATGCCCTAAAAGATAGACTACAATGATCATTCCTCTTTTGCATTCGCTCAACTCGTGCCGCACTCTCATTTTGACTACTACAGGTTCTATGAACTTTTCACAAATGACTTCCCTTTTATCTACATACGAAAGTCATTGATGACGTTAGGACGATTCTACTTTCATTTCGAAGGGTATTGTTTTGTCAAGAAAGCGTACATAATATTGCACTTAGAATATACGCCAAATTCTTCCTTTAACTCGTGTTTAAACTTGTGGAAATTTTCCAAGAAGGTCGAGTCTGTCATAAGACCGAATGTGTGTTCTGGTTGCAGAAGAAACATTGATAATGCTGTTAGCAATATATAGTATGCATATTTTGTGTTTATACAAAATACTATATTTCATACAATCATCTTTTTGCTTCCGTTTGGGAACAACGCATTTCGAGCTTATTCTATCGAGGATCACTTTCAGAATTTGCAAGCTGTGTTTTACGAACTTTCATAAAAGTTGCTCTATACATTTAGCTAATACATTATGCACAATATATTTAGATTGCATGCGGCAAAAAATTATTTAGTAAACCTGCCCTTTTTCATTCAATATTTATTATTTTTTAATTCCAACTGCAAGGGATTGTGTACAATGTGGTTTGCAATGCGTTGAAAATAGTATTATTAATATAGAAAACTTTGAAAATTATAAGCAAAAAACTTGCAGAGATTTGGAATTGTTTTTTTTTGTACAAAAACATTAATTTCTCTACGAGTATACATGCCACCCTTATAACAATGAACACATATTATTACAAAAAGGATCCTAATCTTGTACTAAAATTTCAGCACTTTTCATACATTACTTTTTGCAGGGTTATTCAAAACATACTCTTATTTCTTCAATTTGTTGACGGTCCCCTATGGAGTTTCGGGAAAACTTCTTAGCTGAAATATATGACGTCTACCACCGAGTTTACACTCCTGGGATTTCAGGATAATTCCTCAAGTATTTTTCTAGATATTCTAGATATTAGATAAAATGTCTAAAATTGCAAATGACTGGTCTTCATTGGCAATATAGTGTATATATTAATTTATATAAATGTATATATATATATATATATATATATATATATATATATATATATATATATATATATATATATATATATCTGTATATATATATATATATATATATATATATATATATATATATATGTATATATGTATATATATATATGTATGTATATATATATATATATATATATATATATATATATATATATATATATATATACAGAGAGAGAAGAGAGAGAGAGACAGAAAAAAGGACAAGAATTCCTGTTATGAGAAAAATATCTTTAAAAACAATATTTTCTATAAGCATTTTTTAACATCTAGTTTATGCTATATATATAATATATATATATATATATATATATATATATATATATATATATATATATATATATATATATATATATATATATATATATATATATATATATATATATATATATATATATATATATATATATATAATATATATATATATATATATATATATATATATATATATATATATATATATATATATATATATATATATATATACTTTTTTATTCAGGACTTAGTGGCTGGAAGGTCTACAGTATCTACGTTCATGGAAGCCTCAGAACATAGGATAAAAATGGGAAAAATAACAGTATAATATGCAAACTGACGGTTTTATTAGAATAAAAGGATTTAATTAAAATTAAAAAATTTTTTAAAAATTTATTTCTATATACTATTTTACGCCATTGCATGATATTTTTCAAATCCTAGGTTAAAGTTTTGATTAAAGATTGTAATTTAAAATCTAGGTTTTAGTAATCAAATTCTGGGTTTAAAAAGGAATACTTCATCACAAATTTTGTTATTTTTAAAGAGATTAACCTACTATATATAAAGTCATTTTAAAATTTTTTAATTTATGTAATCTTCCTAAAAGAATTTAGGTGTTTTTTTTTTTTTACATTTTCCGAAATGGTAAAAAAAAATTAATACAACTTTGTAATAAGAGGTATTGTAACGCCTTCAATATTCTCGAGTGAGAGGTAACGTGAAGAATGGTTCACAGTCAAAGATAAAATTGGAAATTTACTTTTATTCTTGATTAACTACGGCTATTTACAAAGGAATGTTAATCCCCAAATCATGTAGAACTGCAAAGGATGGTTGCTAGTAAAACTTCCTCACGACAATCACAGTAGAATAAAAACAGGAGATTTAATAATTTCTTACTAGTGGGGAGGCTTTTCAGGGTGCAATCAAACCCAATTTATCCCCCGTTCGGTATCCAAGTCTTTGCCGCTCCCTATGTGAGCGAACTTTACGAATCTCATAAACGAGAAAGCTGTCTCCGGTAAAAAACGCGAAAGCCTCCACGAGGTCAACACACCTACGTAAAAAAATGACGAAAAGCCCTGAGTCACATGATCACAGTATGGTTAGGTGAACGGTGTTGCCTGGGCCGGGCCCTCTAACACCGCAAAACTATTGCACAGACAGAAACACAGAACAGTGGTGAAACTAATGTAGAAGACAGTGGAATATTACTTAGAGAAAAAAGTTGAACTAAAGCTCAACAGCAGGGATAGTTTTGGTTTGGTTTGGTTTGGAGCGCTACGGTCTACTGTTTTGCACACGAGGGCTAATGAGACCGGGACCTACTGCTTAAAGCCGATTCCGAACGGCTACGAACATCCATGCCAAAGTGGGATTCGAACCCACGAACTCCGGTACCGACGGTCAGCGCTCTAACCAATCGGCCATCGTTCGGCCAACAGCAGGGATAGACGCTCTTTCGAGTCGCCAGTAGCTTTTAGTTTATTAGAGAAATTTTTAAGTGTGTTGATTAAAGTCGAAATATTCTCACTACCAAAGAAATTTTTAATTTCTGCAATATTTTTTGTTAGATTAACAAGTTCGCTAATAATAGATTTGGTTTGGAGCGCTACGGTCTACTTTTTGCAACACGAGGGATAATGAGACAGGGACCTACTGCTTAAAGCCGATTCCGAACGGCTACGAACATCCATGCCACAGTGGGATTCGACCCCACGAACTCAGGTACCGAAGGCTAGTACCCTAACCAATCGGCCATCGTTCGGCTCGCTGATAATAGAAGCATCATTACTGGTAACTATCTCTTTAGGAGTAGGCTTACAGTTGACTGCAGGGTTTGTAGCCGTATCATTAAGCTTATTATCTTTAGTTGCATAAGATTTAAAACTATTTGGAGCAGTCAGAGTGGTATTATAAGTTACGTTAGAATTGCGATTGGGGGAGGTAGTAGATTTATTTTTATTTTTTGGGGGAAATTTTTTGCAGCCTTTGTAACTGGGAGGTTGTTTACCGTTGCAGTTGCAACATTTTATGAAATCAGAATCACCACGTAGGGGGCAATCACTTGTGAGATGTGAGTCGGCGCACTTAACACATTTTGGTGTCATCCAGCAGTTATTACTATTATGAAAGAATTGCTGGCACCTGTGGCCCTGGGGAACAGGGTTGGGGGTTCTGTAATTTTCTACTTTGATGATAAAATAATTTATAGATTTAA
>CM063503.1:69810991-69813491 GCA_032207245.1 Pardosa pseudoannulata
GACCACCAATTAGCAATATGTCGGATTTGTGTAACCGTTGATTAAATATCTGGTACAGTCTGTATCCGGCGATCTACCAAGGACTTGTGGCATCCATGCCAAGGCGGGTTGAAGCTGTGTTGTGCGCCAAAGGTGGACCAACTCATTACTGACAGGTGCTCATAATGTTTTCGCTCTTGAGTGTATATAGAGAGACGAAGGTACAGATTATACTAAGATATATATTATATATATATATATATATATATGTATATACATATATATCAGTATACTATGTACCTTGTATTTAACTAAACATTTGACTCATTCTTGTTTATACTTAATATTTTACAAATGTGAAACATATATATTTTACAAATATTCTATACTAAATTAAAGTTTTTTTATATATTTTAATATATAGTTACAAGAATCTATTTATTGGTTAATAAACATATTGCTATTAACAATAAAAAATTCCACAATTTTAATTACACACATATATGTCTATATGTATGTACACACACACACACACACACACACACATATATATATATATATATATATATATATATATAATATATATATATATATATATATATATATATAATATATATAAACATGTATATGTATGTAAACAATTATCCATATCTATACACACACGTATATATATGTATATATGTATATATATATATATATATATATATATATATATATATATATATATATATATATATATATATATATATATATATATATATATATATATATATATATATGTATATGTATACACATATACATAGGTGCATATATATATATGTCTATATATTCATTCATATAAACATATATATAGACACACATGTATACAGATATTGTACCAATGCAGCATTCCATTACTATATAAGTGGAACTTGCAGCTGTAGAGTCCCATAAACTGTTTCTCGAGTGGTTTTGAGACTTTGATAAATCGGAACGTCCAGAGTGGTCTGTCACGTGTGTTTATACCTCTTGTGGCCAGGCCCTCATTAACTCAAGGTTACTGTATGACGTTATAGAACCCATGAAGTTCGATCCAATAGTACTGCTCTTCAGATTTTGACATTACCCGAACAGTTATTGGATCATAAACTTTAAGTCATCTGGAAGCCCTTGAATTCCTTCTCTAAGTGATATTTCAAACCACTTCAAGGGCTAAGCTATGTATTCAAGAACGGACAGATGAGAAGAGAGAGATGTGAGCTGAAACTTAACTGTTCATTTGTAGCTCCCGAGAGAGCTTAGGCCGAGGCCTGTTACTTACTTCTCCGTGTAAAAATTATGTTTAGTGTGTAGCTGTGTAGTGTGAGACGTCAAATAAATGTTAAATGTGTACGCTACCGTCTCTTCATTTTCCATCTGACGTCTGTTTCATTCGACCACGTTACCATATATACGTATATATACATCCATATATATACACACATATATACATATATTATATATATATATATATATATATATAAATATTCATATATATACACATATATTTGTACATATACATACATATATGCACATACGCACACACAGATTCATATATATTTGTACTTTATTCTATATTTGTACTTTATTTGTATTTAATCTATTTCATATTATTCTTGGTTAAAATTTGCATTTTAAATGATATTAAATTGATTATAGATTAAATTAAAATTGCATGTTGATTTTGTATTATAAAATAGCATTATATAACTGTATAAAACTATCTAAAAAACTGTGTGTGTTTTTTTAAATAATAAATACTCACATGTATATATATATATATATATATATATATATATATATATATATATATATATATATATATATATATATATATATATATATATATATATATATATATATATATATATATATATATATATATATATATATATATATATATATATTATATATGTGTATATATATGTGTGCACTATATTGCCAATGATGACTGGTCATTTGCGATTTTAGACATTTAGTTGAATATCTAGACAATACACGAGGAATTATCCTGAAACCTCAGGCGTGTAAAGGGTATAGCAGACGTTACATATTTAGAAAAGAATTTTTAACGAAACCCCATATCGAATCCTCCAAAAATTGAAGAAAAACCAATATGGTTTCGATAACCTGGTAAAAAGTAATGTATGAAAAGATTTGAAACTTTAGCACATGATTAGGATCTTTTCTGTAATAATCTGTGTTCATCGTTATGAGGATAGCATATATACTCGTTGAGAAATTAAGGTTTTTATAAAAACAATCCTAAATTTCTCTAAGTGTTTTGCTTATAATTTGCAGAGTTCTCAATATTAAATAATGCTACTTTCAGGATGAATGCCAAACAACATTGTACACAATACCCTGCATTTGAAATTAAAAAATAATAAGTATTGGGTGGTGGATGAGCAGGTTTACTGAATAATGTTTCACTGCGCATGCGCGATTGTAATCGAAATATAATATGCATAATATATTACCTAAATTTATAGAGTAGCTTTTG
>CM063503.1:69818491-69825991 GCA_032207245.1 Pardosa pseudoannulata
GCGAATAATTGCGCAGAACCGAATCGCTGCAACAGGTGGGTAAGTATGAGCAGCCCGTATGTGGGGAACTATTTTTTTAACGCCATCTATCGTCGAAATTCCATACTTCAAACGTCGGGCAAAGATTTAAATTCTGGTGAAAGTTTTCGACTGACATTCTCTCCCCCTGTTTATATAAAACTCATCTGGCCCAATAAGGCAAGTAGCTCCGAATTTACGTTTCGCGTGAACGAGGGTTTTTTTAAATTTCGGCCTGCGAACAGTTAAATAAGCAAAATGTTCGATAGCTCTAGTGTTTTTCTTGTATAAAATTATTTTAAAATCTGTACAAAACTGGACTTTCAAATTCATCCGTGTTTCATGATCTGAGATTAGAATTAACGGACCTAAGAGTAGACAATCGTTCACAGCTTGATACTTGTGATCATTGAGAAAACTCCCATTAAATTATTCATTTTTAAGTTTTGTTGGATTCGCTGCACTTAAGGATGCACTTATGATTTTTTTCTACATTCATCATCGCTAAATATGCGAGTTTTCTCACATATGGCTACCCTAGAGCATTCCCGACTGTTCTGCAAATTTCTTGCAATGCAATTGTGAATACAGTTTTTGTATACTGTTTTAAATATTTTAAAACTCATATTTTATGCTTTTTATTTCATTTTCATTGCATTAATAAAGCATGTACTCATATTTTTCATGTTTTAGTATGATTTAGAAAATTTAAAATAACTTTCTCCCTACGTTTACAAATTTTAAATTTGGTAAAATAGGTGTGTAAATTTTATCTATCCTGTGTCCTTTACTATTTTAATGCCTATATTTCAAGCTTTCTATTTAATTTTTATTGCTCTTAAGCAGGATTATCAATGCCCACTTAAAAGGCATACTGGCAATGTTGGCGCCAAATAATGATATTATTAATTTTAATTTGTATTCATGTTATTTTATTCTTCTTAACATTGGTAAAGGCTAATTCAAATATGCTAATACTCTTAAGTGATTGTGTTAATAATGCAATTTTTTGTAGGGGTAAGAATTTTGATTTTTAGCTTCCATTTTTTTAAGCAATTGAAAAATAACTAGTGTTATATCTTTGATAATTTTGCTTACACTTTGAAAATTTTCACTGCTGAAAACATAGTCTCTAAGTATGAACATAGGTATATGTTTCGTATAACTCAAAAACGGTTAGACATAGAAGATGAATATTTTGTATTTAAAACGGTTATACTGTCTAATTGTACACCTCCTTTTCTCCTTGCAATCTTATCTCTATATGAAGAAAATTTTCAGTATAATATATAAAACTGTGTTTGGAATAGTTAAAAAACGGTTGGCCGTAAAATTTTGAAATTTTGTTTTTAGATCTATTTTATGTTACTAGATGTGTACTTATTCCTTTGACTGCTATATGTAATCTATACAATAAAAAATTTCAATTTAACTTATATAAACAATATGGGGCATACTTCAAAAATAATCATGCTTAAAATAATAAAATTTTAGGCTTAAAATTATTTTAACTTTTAGTTCTTCCCCTAATTTTTTATTACCTTCTTCACTCGATATAACGAATAAATTTCAATACAATGCAGATAAACGTTTAGGGCCTAATTGAAAAATAGTCGTATATTGTTGGAATTTAACATGTGTAAGCGCCTCGGCTATTCCGGATGAGTTTTTCGTTCATTTTCTTATTCGATGATTAAGGATGAAATGAAATGAGAATATAAAAAGTTTTTTTTCACCCCTTTCGCCTTTAGCTTGCGTTGATAAAAATATTGTTTATTGCTCAAGGAGATATTTTTCTACTTCAAACAGGAGAAAGATCATTAACGGTAGCGCGGTGTCGTTTTAAGTGGTTTTAAGGCAGACAACAGAATTGTTGAGAGTATATTTCATTTTTGGTATTTATTTTACAGAAAGAAGCAGTATATGTGGTAGTGACGTGTAAACAAATTCTACTGGTTCATTACCCGCGTTTGGCATGCAGGTGTTCTCGATACATTTTATTATTATTTTTCATTTGATGATGGAAGGGTAGACTAGATCAAAAGCGCAATAACGTTGCTTTCCGTTGTGTTTTGACCTGAAACTACACCACTCACTCCATAAAAAAAAATCAGTTTAATTCCCTTGACAAAACGATAACAAACAACACACTAATACGTATTATATTATTCATATGATATTTCATTTGAATTATACCTAAAAAATTTGAACATTAAAGTGCAGATAATAAAATTTTAAACTTTTATTACAGTACCAACCACATAATGCAAAAACCATTTTATCACACTATGTAGCATAATAAAAAAATATAAGGAAATATTAACGCTGAATGCTTCATTCAGCTATATGTAATAATAATTATGAGTAAACAAACAATATAAGATATAATAAAAAGAATAATTTATAAATATATATATTATATATAATATGCACTACATATATATATATATATATATATATATATATATATGTGTGTGTGTGTGTGTGTGTGTTGTGTGTGTGTGTGTAATATATGAAAATTATTTCACTTTAATATTTCCTTAAAAACCTCCTCCCTCAGATTCTAATTACACCTATTTTCTCAGCCCCAAAATGTCTTAATCAAAGGAGTGTCCTCAACTTAAAATTCTTCCAACATATTTTCCAAAGATTTCTGCCTAATAAATGTAAATTTTTCTGTCCATTTAACATGTTTTCCAGTTGTCGCCGGCAAAATGGAACAGCTTTTCTTCTAACTTAACATTTTAAATTCGCTGACTAAGTTTCTTGTCCCTTGGTTTGGTTTGGAGTGCTACGGTCTACTTTTTGCAACACGAGGGCTAATGAGACCGGGACCTACAGCTTAAAGCCGATTCCGAACGGCTACGAACATCCATGCCACAGTGGAATTCGAACCCACGAACTCCGGTTTCGAAGGCCAGCACCCTAACCATTCAGACATCGTTCGGCCTTGTCCCTTGGGAAAATTGTATCTGTCTTGGCTCTTGAGTACACCTCTGTTCGAGCAAAGGGTTTTTTTTTTGTGTCTTTCTCTTGTCTTTTGTTGACTGATAAAGGTCTCATTTTTAGCAGGTAATGAATAAAGTTCATGCTACGAACAAAGTGAACTACGTGCAAAGTTTTGCTACGAACTGCGCCTGTTTTTTTTTTTTTTTTTTTTTACCAAAATCGCTCGACTGCAATTTAATTAAATAGTCTAGTATCTTAGGCTTCCCCTTGTCCAGAAGCCCGGGCAATTAAAAATAATAGGGGCTATAGTTTCAAATGTGTCCAGCAGTTATATAATTCCTGGATTACACACATATATATAGTCAATAATAATATTACATAAATTGATTGTTCATATGCGCCATTAATTCTGTGACCGCTCTGGTAGGTGTTTTAGGATATTAGATTTTTTTTTTTCATTCCCTTCACTAGGATGCAAAAATTTTGTGTTCTATTGAGCAAAATATTTTCTTTATGTTTCCTATGTGTATTGTGGCAATACATAAGTAAACTTTTAAATAATTCAACTTAGTTTGAGTTTTATTTCGTGTTCTCTGCATATTATTGGATATTGACGGTGACTTGTTCATGCGAACAATTTTGTTTTATTTTATTTTATTTATTTTTTTAAACAGAAATATTGTAAAATACTTTAGTGTTATAGTTGTGATCATTGGGAAGTTCTATAAACTTCAGATGATTTAAAATATTTGTAAAGTATGAGTATATTGGAAAGTATGGAATATTTATTTACTTTGACATTGAAGTGAAACTACTCATGTTTTCTCAAGGGTACATACATAAGCAATGTATACGAATACTAATCCTTCAATTTTTATAATTTTTTCCAGAATTATGCTTTGCAGAGCGAATTGAACCCCCCCCCCCCCAAAAAAAAAAAAAAAAAAAATCATTACATCCTAGAATCCCCAGAGAGCAATAAGGCGAAGCCGTACATTTTAGGTTTTCTTCCGACTCCTTGAACTTGCAGTGCCTGAATTAGGAAAATTCTAATACCTTTTTTTCATTCCCAGGAACATACTCTCAAGTAAACAAAGTATAAACTATTCTAAAATTAACCCTTTGTATCAGCGTGTTTCAGTTCTGCAGCAAACGCTAGAAATGATGTCATTTACACAGTTTACTTTAAAAGACTTATTGACATCTACTTGTCTGCAACCAGTGACTGTAGAAATGCCATCCAGTTTTGTGGTAAGAAAGACAGATTTGGCAAAAAAAAAAAAAAAAAAAAAAAAAAAAAAAAGAGCAGAGATTCAAAAAAATCCCCAACTTACATCTAGCAGACAAACATATATTTGAAAAAGGCTTATTAATCTGACTTTTTGATTGTAAAAATTGCTTTTAATTTACATGTCAATCAAAACATAAATAAAGAAAAAAAAACCTATAGACTTCAACAATTTCAAATCTTCTTACAAGTAACTGCAATTCTGAAATCCCCCTGGGAGATGTTATCATAAAATTTGTAGCAAGGAAGCACTTCGAGATTACGATTGTGAGCCCTTTTTACGCTACTTTTTAAGTTTCTTTTGTTGTGTTTCCTCACTACACCCTTAAACATCAACTTAAAAAACTAATTATCCTTCGAAACCCCTTTCCTCTTTTTGAGATGCTCACGGCGGCCCGCATCCCATCTCCGCCTAACCCTCCTTACACATGTGCTTTCCAGGTTGCAACTGACACAATCTGTTTTACGTTTTAAAAGTTGAGTAATACTTTATATAACAGACTCCATTCTTTATGCTACCATAATACTTTATGTCTGCTGGAAATGATTACTTGTGTTGCGTAGAAATACTTGTGCAACTGATAAAGAAATATTTCATGGTATGAAATTATAAATTGTTTGAATGACGAGAAAAAAGTACATATTCCTTGTATGTAATTTAGAGGAGGAAATACAGTTACGTAAATGTGTAGTTATCTATCTGAAATAGTCTAAAAAATCCTTTTTTTTTTAAATGAACTCTTCGCTATAGACTGTTTCCAAAGAATAGAATTTCTTAAACGCAACTGCACTCTTAATACTGTTGAAATGGTACAGCGCAGTATAAACACCCCTCCCTGCATATCTTGTGAAATAGAGGTACATGAAAAACGTTTATTCACCCGAAATTGCGTAAATAATTCTACGCCTCAAAATTAAGTAACCAGTAGAAAGAAGCTCATAAGTCTAAAAACATATAAAAATTAAAAACTAATAAAATACACCTAAATTTCATTTTTCCCTACAGTGAAATAAAAAAAATAATCACCAGAACAGTATATAAAAATTAAATCAAATATTAAATCAATTAAAACATAACTTTCTGATAAAAGAGATTTTATATTTCAAAACAGAACAATTTTTCTCTATCTTTAAGAATGCCTATTACTTATAACTATTTTTAAATATTAAACACCGAAAAAATCTAAATTTTAATTAAGGGTGTCCATTTTTTGTACTATCACAATACCTTACGTCTGCTGCAAATATTAACTTGTTTTGCTTACAGATAAAAAATGTTTCATGACTCAAAGCACAACTGATATGAAATCATGAATTACTTAAATGACTTGAAAACAGTACATATTTCTGATATGTAATTTACAGGGTAAAACACAGTTATGTAAATGTGTAATAACTTATCTGAAACAGACTAAAACAGCCTTTTGATTTGAAATGAAATTTTGGCTAAAACACCATTTTAAATGAATAGGATTTTTGATAGTCTACTGCATACGCTACATCATGTTAAAATTGTACAGCACAGTATAAACACTCTCTCCCTGCATATCTGATCAAATAGAGGTACATGAAAAATGTTTATTTACCAGAGATTACGTAAGAAATTCTGCGCCTCAAAATTTTGTGGCCAGTAACTAGAAATTAATAAGTCTAAAACCATATAAAACATTAAAAAGTAATAAAATACTCATAAATTTCATTTTTTCCTACAGTGAAATTTTTTAAAAAGGAAAATTATCCCCAGAAAAATATATAAAAATTAAATCAAATATTAAAAACTATAAAATATAACTTTCTAATGAACAAGATTTTATATTTCAAAACAGAACAGTTTTTCTCTCCCTTTGAGAATGTCTTTCTCTTATAACTATTTTTAAAAAATAAACACCGGACAAATCTAAACTTATGTGTAAATTTTCAAGAAACTTACCTTCGAAAATAATTCGAAGTTTGAATTTAGAAATAAATAAATTGAGCTAAAATTTACAATTAAAATTATTTAAATAATTTTAAATTTGGATAAAATTAGGAAGATTTAAATAAAAATAAATTGAAACATAAAGGAAAACACCGATTTATATATTTAAAATTTTATTTTTATTCTTAAAACACTTATATACATAAAACAAACAATTTTACATTCATTAATCAGAAAAATTCTCAATAAAAAAAGATTCATAAAAACATACCTTTTTACATCCAAATGTATACACTTAATGACAATTATGACATATCTTTAGTATATTCGACAAGCTTTTTGCGGCAATAGCAATGCAGCTCTTTAGAGTAAATTCCATTAGGATGATATGTCTGAATTTGCAAGTTCACTGCATATCGTATTAAAGGTAAAAACCGTTTGAATTTTTGTTCTTTTAACAAGATTAGAACAGAAGTTGCAAATCGAGGCTAAGAATTTTAAAAAAATCTTCTTTCAATTCGGATGATAGCAAATGAGTATCCTTCGTGACAGAATAAGCAATTCTTTCTATGATAGATAAGTCATCTGCAGCTGTTGAAAACTGTGATTTTTCTGTCTGCTGAAACCATCGTTGATGAAGTATACGACTTAAAACATAGTCACCAATAGCTTCTGTAAATTGACCACTTGGTTTAATATCTTGCATCAACACATGAATTAAAAGTTTATTCCATCTAGAGATCCGATGATCCAATGAACAGACATATAGAATCAGTTCTTCGATGAAATTTTCTCCGATAAATTGCTCTTCATTAAATTTTTGGATGGAGGAATTTTCAGGTAAATTAAAAGAATGCGTACTTGGCATAAGTTCTGTCTTTTCTTCCGTTTCGTTAACTGGACACAATTCTTTTCTAGCTTCCTCCACATATTGATTGCACGGCGCCATTTTCCAGATTCCAAGATTTTACACAAACTGAAAGACGTTACTGAAAGCTATAAAAAATGATAAATCCTGAAGTCAGAAGTATCCGCGACAAGCAAGACCAAGTCAGGGTAGAATAACGAAAAGTTGGGTAGAAACGCAGTATATAAGAAACAGGTGCCAGTACTGGGGATATAAATGAAACATAAAAGGGCTCTTTTACTATTGGTAACTGTTAAGATGCTAGCTCCTGATTGACTGATTGGGATGTATTGTGCCAGAAGTATTTCCCCTCCCCTTCCTTCCCACATTGACCACAGGTTTGAAATTCTTTCACATGAGTTTAGAAAAGAATTCGGAATTTTTGCAAACTAATCAAAACTGAAAATTATATAAAATTTA
>CM063503.1:69830025-69837525 GCA_032207245.1 Pardosa pseudoannulata
GTGATCTAGGTCGAACGATGACCGAAAGGTTAGAGTGCTGGCCTTCGGAACAGGAGTTCGTGGGTTCGAATCCCACTATGACATTGATGTTCGTTGCCGTTCGGAATCAACTTTAAGAAGTAGGTCCTGGTCTCATTATCCCTCGAGTTGCAAAAAGTAGACTGTAGCACTCCAAAGCCAAACTAAGTGATCTAGGGCTCCTTTAAATTAATTCCTTTGTCCCTTTCAAATGCATATTCTCATTTGCAAAACTCTAGTAAGTGTGATACACTTTACATGACGGGCCCAATCGTTCGTGCTGCTTCGTCGGTGCCACGAGCAGCTCACTATCTGAAAATAACGAAAAACATTTTCAACCAGCTCTCTCTAGAGCCGCAAAGTGTTCACGGACGGTACCGTCGAGTTGTGAGCCGGGGTAGTTCAGTTCACAAATGCAACGCTCTCGGAACTAGAAGGTTGAGGGTTCGGAGACCGCCTTGTTCGTTAAATGTGGAATATAAAATATATTCGTGGTCGCAATGTCCTCCAAGTTATCAATTAATACATCTGTGGTTGGGGGGGGGGGGTCATGTGTGGCTCTTCTGCTTGGTCCCTGTTCCAAAATTACGAGGACCCACTTGAGCATAAGTCGTACATTCACTCTTGAGGTGCTCGTCAAAACGAAAGGCGTACCCTAAAGAAACCTCTGGTTTAATAGTACTTGGTTTTAAAAAGTGGCATAAGAGAACAACAACAAACGTTGAGTTGTAGTAAACGGATAACTGTCAAAAATATGATTCAATAAGGCCGTAGGCAGGGGGAGGGATTTGAGGGATTCCTCTCCAAAATTTGGAAAAACCATTTTGTAGATAGACAACGACCCACATTTGTGTGTGTGCTATCTCCCTATCTATTCAATAACATGGACAGTAATTCTCCGCTCAGACCATAAAAGAGCCTGGTCACTGGCTGGAATTTCAGTACTTTCCCTTTCATCAATTGTTCATCATTCACAAATAAAGATGTCTTTCTCCCTTTATCTTCCTCCGAAAATAATTTCTGAATACTGCCCTGTGACTCAATACGAGAGACTTAGGGAATGCATGCAAAAGAGAACATTTTCCTGGTGGCTGTTTTTATTTATATATATTTTTAAGACAGCAATTATTTAAGAAGCTTGATTGAGAAAAAGAATTACTTCGTGCATAATACTTAAAAATACAGTCCAGCATTTTAAATGGATATTGTGCTTCCCTAAGCAATATTTTGTAATCATAGCTGGAGCTGATGATCATTACGTTTATACAATGGATTTTCTATTGAAATGAATTTAGGGATTCTTCGTCTTCATGGAGCAATTTTGGTGCTCTGTCTAATTTTGAATCTAGAATCATTATCTTTTGTTGTCATGGAAAAACACAACTTGTTAACGTTCTATTTGAAAAGAGGATAATACTGAATTTGTTTACTGAAAAATACATTTTGAAATATTAAATTTTATAAATTTGTCGATTCAAATGCCCTAAAAGATAGACTACAATGATCATTCCTCTTTTGCATTCGCTCAACTCGTGCCGCACTCTCATTTTGACTACTACAGGTTCTATGAACTTTTCACAAATGACTTCCCTTTTATCTACATACGAAAGTCATTGATGATGTTAGGACGATTCTACTTTCATTTCGAAGGGTATTGTTTTGTCAAGAAAGCGTACATAATATTGCACTTAGAATATACGCCAAATTCTTCCTTTAACTCGTGTTTAAACTTGTGGAAATTTTCCAAGAAGGTCGAGTCTGTCATAAGACCGAATGTGTGTTCTGGTTGCAGAAGAAACATTGATAATGCTGTTAGCAATATATAGTATGCATATTTTGTGTTTATACAAAATACTATATTTCATACAATCATCTTTTTGCTTCCGTTTGGGAACAACGCATTTTCGAGCTTATTCTATCGAGGATCACTTTCAGAATTTGCAAGCTGTGTTTTACGAACTTTCATAAAAGTTGCTCTATACATTTAGCTAATACATTATGCACAATATATTTAGATTGCATGCGGCAAAAAATTATTTAGTAAACCTGCCCTTTTTCATTCAATATTTATTATTTTTTAATTCCAACTGCAAGGGATTGTGTACAATGTGGTTTGCAATGCGTTGAAAATAGTATTATTAATATAGAAAACTTTGAAAATTATAAGCAAAAAACTTGCAGAGATTTGGAATTGTTTTTTTTTTTGTACAAAAACATTAATTTCTCTACGAGTATACATGCCACCCTTATAACAATGAACACATATTATTACAAAAAGGATCCTAATCTTGTACTAAAATTTCAGCACTTTTCATACATTACTTTTTGCAGGGTTATTCAAAACATACTCTTATTTCTTCAATTTGTTGACGGTCCCCTATGGCGTTTCGGGAAAAATTCTTACCTTAAATATATGACTTCTACCACCGAGTTTACACTCCTGGGATTTCAGGATAATTCCTCAAGTATTTTTCTAGATATTCTAGATATTAGATAAAATGTCTAAAATTGCAAATGACTGGTCTTCATTGGCAATATAGTGTATATATTAATTTATATAAATGTATATATATATATATATATATATATATATATATATATATATATATATATATATATATATATATATATATATATATATATATATATATATGTATGCATACATTATATATATATGTATGTATGTATATCTATGTATATATATATACATTATATAAATATATATGTATATATATATATATATATATATATATATATATATATATATATACAGAGAGAGAGAGAGAGAGAGAGACAGAAAAAAAGGACAAGAATTCCTGTTATGAGAAAAATATCTTTAAAAACAATATTTTCTATAAGCATTTTTTAACATCTAGTTTATGCTTATATATGTATATATATATATATATATATATAATATATATATATATATATATATATATATATATATATATATATATATATATATATATATATATATATATATATATATATATATATATATATATATATATATATATATATATATATATATATATATATATATATATATATATATATATATATATATATATATATATATATATATATATATATATATATATATATACTTTTTTATTCAGGGCTTAGTGGCTGGAAGGTCTACAGTATCTACGTTCATGGAAGCCTCAGAACATAGGATAAAAATGGGAAAAATAACAGTATAATATGCAAACTGACGGTTTTATTAGAATAAAAGGATTTAATTAAAATTAAAAAATTTTTAAAAATTTATTTCTATATACTATTTTACGCCATTGCATGATATTTTTCAAATCCTAGGTTAAAGTTTTGATTAAAGATTGTAATTTAAAATCTAGGTTTTAGTAATCAAATTCTGGGTTTAAAAAGGAATACTTCATCACAAATTTTGTTATTTTTAAAGAGATTAACCTACTATATATAAAGTCATTTTAAAATTTTTTTAATTTATGTAATCTTCCTAAAAGAATTTAGGTGTTTTTTTTTTTACATTTTCCGAAATGGTAAAAAAAAAATTAATACAACTTTGTAATAAGAGGTATTGTAACGCCTTCAATATTCTCGTGTGAGAGGTAACGTGAAGAATGGAACACAGTCAAAGATAAAATTGAAAATTTACTTTTATTCTTGATTAACTACGGCGATTTACAAAGGAATGTTAATCCCCAAATCATGTAGAACTGCAAAGGATGGTTGCTAGTAAAACTTCCTCACGACAATCACAGTAGAATAAAAACAAGAAATTTAATAATTTCTTACAAGTGGGGAGGTTTTTCAGGGTGCAATCAAACCCAATTTATCCCCCGTTCGGTATCCAAGACTCTGCCGCTCCCTATATGAGTGGACTTTACGAATCTACCGAACTAGAAAGCTGGCTCAGGTAACAAAACTTGAATGGCTCCACGAGGTCAACACACCTACATAAAAAATGACGAAAAGCCCTGAGTCACATGATCACAGGATGGTTAGGTGAACGGTGTTGCCTGGGCCGGGCCCTCTAACACCGCAAAACTATTGCACAGACAGAAACACAGAACAGTGGTGAAACTAATGTAGAAGAGAGAGGAATATTACTTAGAGAAAAAAGTTGAACTAAAGCTCAACAGCAGGGATAGTTTTGGTTTGGTTTGGTTTGGAGCGCTACGGTCTACTGTTTTGCACACGAGGGCTAATGAGACCGGGACCTACTGCTTAAAGCTGATTCCGAACGGCTACGAACATCCATGCCAAAGTGGGATTCGAACCCACGAACTCCGGTACCGACGATCAGCGCTCTAACCAATCGGCCATCGTTCGGCCAACAGCAGGGATAGACGCTCTTTCGAGTCGCCAGTAGCTTTAAGTTTATTAGAGAGATTTTTAAGAGTGTTGATTAAAGTCGAAATATTCTCACTACCAGAGAAGATTTTTAATGTCTGCAATAATTTTTGTTAGACTAACAAGTTTGCTGATAATAGATTTGGTTTGGAGCGCTACGGTCTACTGTTTGCCACACGAGGGTAATGAAACCGGGACCTACTGTTTAAAGTCGATTCCTAATTTCTACGAACATCCATGCCACAGTGGGATTCGACCCCACGAACTCAGGTACCGAAGGCTAGTACCCTAACCAATCGGCCATCGTTCGGCTCGCTGATAATAGAAGCATCATTACTGGTAACTATCTCTTTAGGAGTAGGCTTACAGTTGACTGCAGGGTTTGTAGCCGTATCATTAAGCTTATTATCTTTAGTTGCATAAGATTTAAAACTATTTGGAGCAGTCAGAGTGGTATTATAAGTTACGTTAGAATTGCGATTGGGGGAGGTAGTAGATTTATTTTTATTTTTTGGGGGAAATTTTTTGCAGCCTTTGTAACTGGGAGGTTGTTTACCGTTGCAGTTGCAACATTTTATGAAATCAGAATCACCACGTATGAGGGGGCAATCACTCGTGAAATGTGAGTCGGCGCACTTAACACATTTTGGTGTCATCCAGCAGTTATTACTATTATGAAAGAATTGCTGGCACCTGTGGCACTGGGGAACAGGATTGGGGGTTCTGTATTTTTCTACTTTGATGATAAAATAATTTATTGCTTTAAGTTAAAAAATTTTAATGTTGTTTGGGTTAGGAGTAAGCTGGATCTGAAAAATAGGTAGAAGTTTTTTGTGTATTCTGCTAATCAATTGGTTAATTTTAATAACAGGAAAATTTTAACTAAGAAGTTCATCGGAAATTAGATCTATGGGAAAGTCAGTGGGAATGCCTTTAATAACTACTTTGAATGGTTTATAAAATTATTTCCGTAGGAAAAAGCTTCAATATTATTCTTTTAATATACTCAATTATGTTGTTTCTACGGCTATCAGTTTCAGAAAGCCCTGAGTCACAAAATTGTAGGCTTTTTATACCTGGGGGGGTCAGTTACGGTCTCGCCACTGTTTTTGGGGTCAGTTAAGATCCCAGTTACTTGAGAACTCCAGCTAAAGTTACAGTTATATTTTTTAGCTGAATTCTCATTCGCTGGCTGTCCCTTTACGGAATTTCCGAGCATTCATTAACGAGATCCATCAAGGGCGTATTCGTCTATTCAGTCCGATTGTCAAGATCCCAGACTCTGCGACGCCACGCTATTGTCCTGGTAAACAGGTGTACTCCGATCAGCTGTTTTGGCGCGTGCTCAGACAAAGGGAGTCTTCACAGTATAATATAGATAAATATGTATAAATTTGATATCATAATTTTCTTTCTGACAGCAACTTGAAACTAAATGTCAAATTACCTCATTGTATACGATTTTAAAATTTTAAACAATCATTATGGAAAAAATTAGAATTTTCCAATAATACTGACAAACTTACAAAAAAAGAATGAACTAGAATGCAGTTTACTAAATGAAATTATTGTAATGTTTTGAGAGAATAACAATTTATAAAAAAGAAGTATATAATGTCTACTCATTTTTTATTATCAATCTATCTATCTATATATATATATATATATATATATATATATATATATATATATATATATATATATATATATATATATATTATATATATTATTATATATATACTAGTACATTAATTGTTTGAACTATTCGCATATATATATATATATATATATATAATATATTTATACTATACATACACACACACACACACACACACACATATATATATATATATATATATATATATATATATATATATATATATATATATATATATATATATATATGTGTGTGTGTGTGTGTGTGTGTGTGTGTGTGTGTATACATATATTTATCCCATAGTATATATCGGAAACTCAGATTTACCTTAAACTAACCATTTTATTTATTCTTGGCTAAAAACGATATTTTATAAAAGACATTCCATATTAATTTAAAATTTTACATTTATTTTTTATTGTAAGATAGCATTATATACTTATAAGAAACTGTTAACTGGTGATTAACAATATTGCTTTTTTTCAATACAAATTTCATACATATATATATGTCTATACATATATATTGTGTGTATGTATATATATTTATATATATGTAAATGTATATATATATATATATATATATATATATATATATATATATATATATATATATATATATATAGTGAAAGAGAGAGAATATATATAGAGAGATATATACACTCAAGAGACAAAAATTATGACCACCCCTACATTTTAAAATGAATTAGACTGAAATACGTGGAAGGAACGTGATCAGTTGGAAGTGGTATTTAATTGCTGCTGCAAAGTCTGAAGAATTATTCTTTCACTTAATTCTGTGTGTGATTGGAAAGGCTGCGGATCTAAGCGATTTTGATAGAGGGCAGATTGCAATGGCTTGAAGGCTCGGAACAAGTATTTCCGAAACTGCAAGACTCGTGGGTTGTTCGTAATCTACAATTGTTAGTACTTATGCAAAGTGGATGAATGACGGTGAACCCAGCAGTAGAGGACATGGTATTGGACGTCCACACTCTGTCAAAGAAAATGGTCGTCGCATGGTGAAGCAAAACCGGAGCCAGACAGTGGCTCATCTGACAACCCAATACAATGCAGGGCCACACTGCTCAGAGGACACTGTCGGATATAGGACTACGCAGCAAACGTCCCACTCGTGTGACTTTGCTGACCAAGCGTCATCGCCAACTGCGCTTACGCTGGGCCCGGGAACATCGCGACTGGACCATGGATCAGTGGGAGATAGTTGCCTGTTCAGATGAATCACGGTTTGTCATTCATCACGCCGATGGCCGTGTCAGGATACACCGTCTTCCAGAAGAACACTTCCTCCCTTGATGTACAGTAGGTCATACACAGGCCGGTGGTGGTGGCATTATGGTTTGGCGGACGTTCTCTTGGGCGTCTCTGGGACCCGCGGTTGTGGTAGAGCAGACCATGAATGCTACAGGGTATCTGAACATCATTGCAGAGTAGTTGCACCCTTACATGGTCTCTGTTTTTCCAGCT
>CM063503.1:69845025-69872525 GCA_032207245.1 Pardosa pseudoannulata
CTTTCACTCTAAAGCCGACGATTCAAAAGATCGGAGACGCCCAGGAATGTTCTAGAAATTATTTTCTATCAACGATCTAGGACCACCTATTACCTTACGGCTGCTCTCCCAAAACGCGAATAATTGCGCAGAACCGAATTGCTGCAACAGGTGGGTAAGTATGAGCAGCCCGTATGTGGGGAACTATTTTTTTAACCGCCATCTATCGTCGAAATTCCATACTTCAAACGTCGGGCAAAGATTTAAATTCTGGTGAAAGTTTTCGACTGACATTCTCTCCCCCTGTTTATATAAAACTCATCTGGCCCAATAAGGCCAGTAGCTCCGAATTAACGTTTCGCGTGAACGAGGGTTTTTTTAAATTTCGGCCTGCGAACAGTTAAATAAGCAAAATGTTCGATAGCTCTAGTGTTTTTCTTGTATAAAATTATTTTAAAATCTGTACAAAACTGGACTTTCAAATTCATCCGTGTTTCATGATCTGAGATTAGAATTAACGGACCTAAGAGTAGACAATCGTTCACAGCTTGATACTTGTGATCATTGAGAAAACTCCCATTAAATTATTCATTTTTAAGTTTTGTTGGATTCGCTGCACTTAAGGATGCACTTATGATTTTTTATCTACATTCATCATCGCGAAATATGCGAGTTTTCTCACATATGGCTACCCTAGAGCATTCCCGACTGTTCTGCAAATTTCTTGCAATGCAATTGTGAATACAGTTTTTTGTATACTGTTTTAAATATTTTAAAACTCATATTTTATGCTTTTTATTCCATTTTCATTGCATTAATAAAGCATGTACTCATATTTTTCATGTTTTAGTATGATTTAGAAAATTTAAAATAACTTTCTCCCTACGTTTACAAATTTTAAATTTGGTAAAATAGGTGTGTAAATTTTATCTATCCTGTGTCCTTTACTATTTTAATGCCTATATTTCAAGCTTTCTATTTAATTTTTATTGCTCTTAAGCAGGATTATCAATGTCCACTTAAAAGGCATACTGGCAATGTTGGCGCCAAATAATGATATTATTAATTTTAATTTGTATTCATGTTATTTTATTCTTCTTAACATTGGTAAAGCAAATAAGCTAATACTGTAAAGTGATTGTGTTAATAATGCACTTTTTTGTAGGGGTAAGAATTTTGATTTTTAGCTTCCATTTTTTTTTAAGCAATTGAAAAATAACTAGTGTTATATCTTTGATAATTTTGCTTACACTTTGAAAATTTTCACTGCTGAAAACATAATCTCTAAGTATGAACATAGGTATATGTTCCGTATAACTCAAAAACGGTTAGACACAGAAGATGAATATTTTTTATTTAAAATGGTTATACTGTCTAATTGTACACCTCCTTTTCTCCTTGCAATCTTATCTCTACATGAAGAAAATTTTCAGTATAATATATATAAACTGTGTGGGGAATAGATAAAAAACGGTTGGCCGTAAAATTTTGTTTTTAGATCTATTTTATGTTACTAGATGTGTACTTATTCCTTTGACTGCTATATGTAATCTATACAATAAAAAATTTCAATTTAACTTATATAAACAATATGGGGCATACTTCAAAAATAATCATGCTTAAAATAATAAAATTTTAGGCTTAAAATTATTTTAACTTTTAGTTCTTCCCCTAATTTTTTATTACCTTCTTCACTCGATATAACGAATAAATTTCAATACAATGCAGATAAACGTTTAGGGCCTAATTGAAAAATAGTCGTATATTGTTGGAATTTAACATGTGTAAGCGGCTCTGCGCTTCCGGACGAGTTTTTCGTTCATTTTCTTATTCGATGATTAAGGATGAAATGAAATGAGAATATAAAAAGTTTTTTTTCACCCCTTTCGCCTTTACCTTGAGTCGATAAAAATATTGTTTACTGCTTAAGGAGATATTTTTCGACTTCAAACAGGAGAAAAACACTAACGGTAGCGCGGTGTCGTTTTAAGTGGTTTTAAGGCAGACAACAGATTGTTGAGAGTATATTTCATTTTTGGTAGTTATTTTACAGAAAGAAGCGGTATATGTGAGAGTGACGTGTAAACAAACGCTACTAGCTCATTACTCGTGCTTGGCTATACAACCACATGCTGGTGTTCTCGATAAATTTTTATTATTATTTTTCATTTGATGATGGAGTATTAGACTAGGTCAAGAGCGCTTTCCGTTGTGTTTCGTCCTGAAACTACACCACTCACTCCATAAAAAAAAATCAGTTTAATTAACAAACAACACACTAATATATATTATATTATTCATATGAATTTCATTTGAATTATACCTAAAAAATTTGAACATTAAAGAGCAGATAATAAAATTTTAAACGTTTATTACAGTACCAACCACATAATGCAAAAACCATTTTATCACACTATGTAGCATGATAAAAAAATATAAGAAATATTAACGCTGAATGCTTCATTCAGCTATATATAATAATAATTATGAGTAAACAAAGAAATAATATAAGATATAATAATAAGAATAATTTATAAATATATATTCATAATATATATAATATGCACTACATATATATGTGTGTGTGTGTGTAATATATGAAAATTATTTCACTTTAATATTTCCTTAAAAACCTCCTCTCTAAAATTCTAATTAGACCTATTTTCCCAGCCTCAAAAAGTTTTAATCAAAGGAGTGTCCTGGACTTAAAATTCTTCAAATACATTTTGCAAAGCTTTCTGTCCAATAGATGTAAATTTTCTGTCCATTCCACACGTTTTCCAGCTGTCGCCTGCAAATGGAACAGCTTTCTTCTAACGTAACAATCAAATTCGCTGACTAATTTCTTTTGTCCATTGGGAAAATTGTATCTGTCTTGGCTCTTGAGTACACCTCTGTTCGAGCAAAGTGTTCTTTTTTTTTGTCATTCTCTTTTCTTTCGTTGACTGATAAAGGTCTCATTTTTAGCAGGTAATGAATAAAGTTTAAGTTTCGCTACGAATATTGCCTGTTCTTTTTACCAAAATCGTATTGCAATTTACTTAAATAGTCTAGTATCTTAGGCTTCTCCTTCCAGAAGTCCGGGCAATTAAAAATAATAGGGGCTATAGTTTCAAATGTGTCCAGCAGTTGTATAATTCCTGGATTACTCACATATATATATATATAGTCAATAATAATATTACATAAATTGATTGTTCAGATGCGCCATTAATTCTGTGACCGCTCTGGTAGGTGTTTTAGGATATCAGAGGTTTTTTTATCATTCCCTTCACTAGGATGCAAAAATTTTGTGTTCTATTGAGCAAAATATTTTCTTTATGTTTCCTATGTGTATTGTGGCAATACATAAGTAAACTTTTAAATAATTCAACTTAGTTTGAGTTTTATTTCGTGTTCTCTGCATATTATTGGATATTGACGGTGACTTGTTCATGCGAACAATTTTGTTTTATTTTATTTTATTTATTTTTTTAAACAGAAATATTGTAAAATACTTTAGTGTTATAGTTGTGATCATTGGGAAGTTCTATAAGCTTCAGATGATTTAAAATATTTGTAAAGTATGAGTACATTTGAAAGTATGGAATATTTATTTACTTTGACATTGAAGTGAAACTACTCACTGTTTTCAAGGGTACATACATAAGCATTGTATACGAATACTATTCCTTCAATTTTTATAATTTTTTCCAGAATTATGCTTTGCAGAGCGAATTGAACTGCCCCACCCCCAAAAAAAATCATTACATCCTAGAATCCCCAGAGAGCAATAAGGCGAAAGCCGTACATTTTAGGTTTTCTTCCCAACTCCTTGAACTTGCAGTGCCTGAATTAGGAAAATTCTAGTATTTTTTTCATTCCCGCGAACATACTCTCAAGTAAACAAAGTATAAACTATTCTAAAATTAACCCTTTGTATCATCGTTTTTTAGGTCTGCAAACGTTAGAAATGATGTCATTTACAGTTTACTTTAAAAAAAAATATTGACATCTACTTGTCTGCAACCAGTGACTGTAGAAATGCCATCCAGTTTTGTGGTAAGAAAGACAGATTTGGCAAAAAAAAAAAAAAAAAAAAAAGAGCAGAGATTCAAAAAAATCCCCAACTTACATCTAGCAGATAAACATATATTTAAAAAGGGCTTATTAATCTGCCCTTCTTTAATATAAAAATTTTCTTTTAATTCATCTGTCAATAAAAACATAAATAAAGAAAAAAAAAACACTATAGACCTTCCAACAATTTCAAATCTTCTTACAAGTAACTGCAATTCTGAAATCCCCTGGGAGATGTTATCATAAAATTTGTAGCGAGGAAGCACTTTGAGATTATGATTGTGATCCCTTTTTAAGTTTCTTTTGTTGTGTTTCCTCACTACACTCTTAAACATCAACTTAAAAACTAATTATCCTTTGAAACCCTTCACCCCCTCTTTTTGAGATGCTCACGGCGGCCCGCATCCCATCTCCGCCTAACCCTCCTTACACATGTGCTTTCCAGGTTGCAACTGACACAATTTATTTTTTACGTTGGAAAAGTTGAGTAATACTTTATATAACAGCCCTCCATTCTTTATGCTACCATAATACCTTATGTCTGCTGGAAATGATTACTTGTGTTGCGTAGAAATACTTGTGCAACTGATAAAGAAATATTTCATGGTATGAAATTATAAATTGTTTGAATGACGAGAAAAAAGTACATATTCCTTGTATGTAATTTAGAGGAGGAAATACAGTTACGTAAATGTGTAGTTATCTATCTGAAATAGTCTAAAAAATCCTTTTTTTTTTAAATGAACTCTTCGCTATAGACTGTTTTCCAAAGAATAGAATTTCTTAAACGCAACTGCACTCTTAATACTGTTGAAATGGTACAGCGCAGTATAAACACCCCTCCCTGCATATCTTGTGAAAGAGAGGTACATGAAAAACGTTTATTCACCCGAAATTGCGTAAATAATTCTACGCCTCAAAATTAAGTAACCAGTAGAAAGAAGCTCATAAGTCTAAAAACATATAAAAATTAAAAACTAATAAAATACACCTAAATTTCATTTTTCCCTACAGTGAAATAAAAAAAATAATCACCAGAACAGTATATAAAAATTAAATCAAATATTAAATCAATTAAAACATAACTTTCTGATAAAAGAGATTTTATATTTCAAAACAGAACAATTTTTCTCTATCTTTAAGAATGTCCTATTACTTATAACTATTTTTAAATATTAAACACCGAAAAAATCTAAATTTTAATTAAGGGTGTCCATTTTTTGTACTATCACAATACCTTACGTCTGCTGCAAATATTAACTTGTTTTGCTTACAGATAAAAAATGTTTCATGACTCAAAGCACAACTGATATGAAATCATGAATTACTTAAATGACTTGAAAACAGTACATATTCCCGATATGTAATTTACAGGTTGAAATACAGTTACGTACATGTGTAATAACTTATCTGAAACAGACTAAAACAGCCTTTTGTTTCAAAATGAACTGTTGGCTCCGGACCGTTTTCAAAGAATAGGATATTTGACACTCTACTGCACGCTGCATCATGTTAAAATTGTACAGAACAGTATAAACACCCCTCCCTGCATATCTGATCAAATAGAGGTACATGAAAAATGTTTATTTACCAGAGATTACGTAAGAAATTCTGCGCCTCAAAATTTTGTGGCCAGTAACTAGAAATTAATAAGTCTAAAACCATATATAAAATTAAAAAGTAATAAAATACTTCAAGATTTCATTTTTTCCCAAAGTAAGATTTAAAAAAAAAATGCATCACCAGAACAGTATATAAAAGTTAATTCAAATATTAAAAACTATAAAATATAACTTTCTAATGAACAAGATTTTATATTTCAAAACAGAACAGTTTTTCTCTCCCTTTGAGAATGTCTTTCTCTTATAACTATTTTTAAAAAATAAACACCGGACAAATCTAAACTTATGTGTAAATTTTCAAGAAACTTACCTTCGAAAATAATTCGAAGTTTCAAATAAGAAATAAATAAATTGAGCTAAAATTTACAATTAAAATTATTTAAATAATTTTAAATTTGGATAAAATTAGGTAGATTTAAATAAAAATTAATCAAAATATAAAGGAAAACACCGATTTATATATTTAAAATTTTATTTTTATTCTTAAAACACTTATATACATAAAACAAACATTTTACATTCATTAATCAGAAAAATTCTCAATAAAGAAAAGATTCATAAAAACATACCTTTTTACATCCAAATTTAAATACATAGTGACAATTATGACATATCTTTAGTATATTCGACAAGCTTTTTGCGGCAGTAGCAATGCAGCTCTTTAGAGTAAATTCCATTAGGATGATATGTCTGAATTTGCAAATTCACTGCATATCGTATTAAAGGTAAAAACCGTTTGAGTTTTTGTTCTTTTACAAGATTAGAACAGAAGTTGCAAATAGAGGCTAAGAACTTAAAAAAATCTTCTTTCAATTCGGATGATAGCAAATGAGTATCCTTCGTGACATAATAGGCAATTCTTTCTATGATAGATAAGTCATCTCCAGCTGTTGAAAACTGCGATTTTTCTGTCTGCTGAAACCATCGTTGATGAAGTACACGAGTTAAAACATAGTCACCAATAGCTTCTGTAAATTGACCACTTGGTTTCATATCTTGCATCAACACATGAATTAAAACTTTATTCCATCTAGAGATCCGGTAATCCAATGAACAGACATATAGAATCAATTCTTCGATGAAATTTTCTCCGATAAATTGCTCTTCATTAAATTTTTGGATGGAGGAATTTTCAGGTAAATTAAAAGAATGCGTACTTGGCATTAGTTCTGTCTTATCTTCCGTTTCGTTAACTGGACATAATTCTTTTCTAGCTTCCTCCACATATTGATTGCACGGCGCCATTTTCCAGATTCCAAGATTTTACACAAACTGAAAGACGTTACTGAAAGCTACCAAAACGACAAATCCTGAAGTCAGAAGTATCCGCTACAAGCAAGACCAAGTCAGGGTAGAATAACGAAAAGTTGGGTAGAAACGCAGTATATAAGTAACAGGTGCCAGTACTGGGGGATATAAATGAAACTTAAAAGGGCTCTTTTACTATTGGTAACTGTTAAGATGCTAGCTCCTGATTGACTGATTGGGATGTATTGTGCCAGAAGTATTTCCCCTCCCCTTCCTTCCCACATTGACCACAGGTTTGAAATTCTTTCATATGAGTTTATAAAAGAATTCGGAATCTTTGCAAACTAATCAAAAACTGAAAATTATATAAAATTTAATATATTTATGTAAGAAATTAATTTCTGTATTAAAATAACCCAAAGATTATAAAAAGTTTCTCGTATAGACAAATTTTAATTTTCACTACACATAATACAGAGTTTTAAAGTCACTCTAGGGATGAAGAAATTATTAATGTAAATAGTATACTTTATAAACAGTTGATAATTTGCTCATCTAATTTTAATTATATGTGCTTATTATGGGATCCATTTATAATTTAGTTAATTTTATTTACAAAGTTTAAAATGTAAATATTTAAAACAGAATTTTTAATTTCTTGATGATTTAGCACTGAATAAATAAGAAATGTATAAACATTGAAAATTTCTTTATACACACAATTGTTTTTAAGACATTTTATACTGATTTACAAAGAGAAGATAAATATATTAATTTTCAAAACGTAGATAATTAGATAAAACATTTTTTAAGAATTGTGTGTAGCCTAGGTAGATAATATTATTCTAAAACATTGCATAGTATAATGATAAATTGAAGCTTAATATTTTGGGCGATTGCTGTTGCACGTGAAAAGAGTTTTGACGTCATAAAACATGTAAACTCTTTAACTTTGACAGAGTAAATAGGGCAAAAAGATTGCTACTAAATATACAGTGGCCGTTTACATAACTATAATGGTATTCATAAAATATTCATATAATACAATGTATTAATTTAAAATATGTTTCTTTAATATTAAGTTAAATCTCCCATTTAATGCGTAATGCTATAATACAAATATGCTATAATACAAAATGCTATAATATAATGCTTTAATACAAATACAATTCTTTTGCATTCCAGTAGAGACGAAATATGAATATATGAAAACATAATGCTTTTAACTATATACTAGTATAATGTGAGTTATCACCCTTTACAACCGAGTACTTCATATATATATATATATATATATATATATATATATATATATATATATATATATATATATATATATATATATATATATATATATATATACATACATACATATATATATATGTATATATATATATATATATATATATATATATATATATATATATATGTATATATATATATATATATACATACATATATATATATATATATATATATATATATATATATATATATATATATATATACATACATACATATGTATGTATGTATATACATATACTTATATATGTGTGTGTATGTATGGAGAGGAGATTAAGTTCGTATTAATGAGAGTTATATGAGGAGTCTATGCTAACAGTTAAAAAAAAAACTCACATAGCCTTCAATTCGTAAGACATGAATTTGGGCTCATAATGGATTCTTTTTTAATGTAGCTTTTGTACTTGAGTGCTGCAATGACTTTAGAAATATTAAATTTGTACTTTTTTCAGAAGTGTAAAAGGGGTGGTTTTTCTAATTTTATTTTAATTTAAGGATATCTTGGACTTTCGTAAACAACGATATAGCTCTATAATTGTTTGTCTGTGTATAAATAATTAAAAATACAATGGACAACTATCTATATCCATGAATATTCAGTTTTTACCCAATATAAGCGAAAAGTGCATAATCGCAATTTTTCAAATTAATACTTTTTTGGAGACCATAAGCAACATTTTTAACTTCTGGTATTATAATATGTGAGAACTCTTATGTATGATGATAAGTTATAATGCAGTTTGTTTTACGTTTTTCTAACTTTTGTGTAGCTATATTAGATGTGCAAAGAATATCTGCGCAGAGATTCTTAACAATTTTTCATACTAAAAAAATGTTTGTTTTTGTTTAAACTTTTAAAATACTCTAGCGCAGGTTTGTAACATCCTAAAATAACACATAATAATTCTAACTGATTATTATTTGTTTTGTTACAAGGTGTGTATACACAAGCGTATGCTATTTCATAGACATTATATTTAAGGTTTATGTGCGCAAAATTGACCGTAGCTATTGTCTTTTAAGTCCACTTACTAAAATATTTTTTACCATTTTAACAATGCCTCAAAATCATACTGATTACTTGATTACTATATGCTTACTTTTTGCTTTATTTTTCATATAATGAATTAATTCACTTTACGGTTTATTTATCTTCTATTTTGTTGCTTGTCAAATAAAGCAATATATATACAAAATGAGTTTATTAAATTAACAGATATTTTTATAAATAGATAAATAAATGAATATATATATATATATATATATATATATATATATATATATATATATATATATATATATATATATATATATATATATATATATATATATATATATATGTATATATATATACATATATATACTTATATATATACATACATATACATATATACATATATACATAATTTACATTTTAAAAATTTATGAATTTTTATTACTTATATTAATTTCTGTCATTATATAATTATTTGTGCATTAGTTTTTGTATAGTATATATTTTTACTATTTCATTTCCATGTGTAGTTTCCAAAATAACGTGTTTCGTTCTAGTATACATAAAAATACCCCCCAGGTTCAGAGTTACTGGCACTGATAATTTTGACACAAGATTATCTGCATAAAATATGATTGAGTGCATGTCAATAGTGTAAATAAATGTAAAATATTGTCATGTACTCTATAGTGTATGTTTATCATATTGTATTTCACCTGTCTCCATTCTTATGGAAAGAATTAAAATATCCTTTGAAAGCTTTACATTATAGACAGCTGTCTGATGGAAAACTATTTATGTCTATTTTGTTAAGCTGTAAACCCACTATGAGCAGAAAACTAAGACTCTTTGGGATTAAAATCTCTTCCCCTCTCTTTTTTTTTTTAACTGAATTCTAGTATTAAGTGTACTTATATGTATAAAATTATATAAAGAAATTTAATCTATTTTGTATTTTCTAACATAATTTTGGGATTTGTATTCAAAATATTTATGCCGTTAATTTTTTTTTTTTTTTTTGATTATCAGAAAACTAAGACTCTTTGGGATTAAAATCTCTTTCCTCTTTTTTTTTTAACTGAATTCTAGTATTAAGTGTACTTATTTTTGTATAAAATTATTTATAAAGAAATTTAATCTATTTTGTATTTTCTAAATAATTTTGGGATTTGTATTCATACCTATGAAATATTTCATGCCTACTGCCGGTTAATTTTTTTTTTTTTTTATTATCAGAAATCCTTGTTTAATTTTATTCTTCATGCGTTTCCTCTGTTTGGTTTTATTTAATGAAAATACAGTATTAACTTCAGCATATTTTTTCATTTTATGTTAAAAATATTATTTCCTACTGATGTGAAAATATTTTCATTAAATTAATTTATATAAAAAAAGTTTCTTTCTTAAATATATCGTTCTTATTTATACAGATATAATCAGCGGTAAGTAAAATATATCTCAGAACATATTTATATATATGTATATATATATCTATACTATATCTATGTATATATCTATCTATATATATATATATATATATATATATATATATATATATATATATATATATATATATATATATATATATATATATATATATATATATGTATATATATATATATATATATATATATATATATATATATACATATATATATATATATATATATATATATATATATATATATACATATATATGTATATAAATATACATATATATATACATATATATATATATATATATATATATATATATATATATATATATATATACATGTTTGCAAATACAAGTACATATAAATAAATATACAAACTCACATTTATATCTCTGTGTATGTAGTTATATATTTATTCATGTATAATAACTGTTATGTGTTCTGCCAAATAAAAAATTATTTCCATTTTAAACATTCTATAAAATATAGATACTATTGTACCCCAGGTATAAAGGAACAATCTTGTAAACCAATTCTATGGGGATAGGAGCTGAGGGGAAAGGCCACCAACTCATACCGTTCACACAATTTCTGTGTGGTCTACCTCGCATTGTTTGTAGTTTTCAACTGAATTCTATGATTCACTATGTTTCGTTAGTTATATTTTTTTTCGAGTTTTTAATTCTAATATTAATTGTTATTATATTCAATATAGATTTTTTACGAACTAGTGTAAACAGTTAAGATGACACTAAATAAAATCAGAGTGTCTTAACCAAAGAAACTCGGAACTAAAGGAACATCTATAAAGATTTTTTGGGAACAAAAACTGAAATGATTTCTGACAATTAATTAGTGACTAATGACAGCAAATAGTCTTCTTCAATTTATTGAAGTAGGAATTTAACAAACTTTGCTTTTAGAGACTTAATACTTTTTTTTCTAATTAATGTTTCTATTTTAATGACTACCACTGAAGCTCGCCGAACGAATGGTTAGGGTGCTGGACTTCGGAACCGGAGTTCGTGGGTTCGAATCCCACTATGGCATGGATGTTCGTAGCCGTTCGGAATCGGCTTTAAGCAGTAGGTCCCAGTCTCGTTAGCCCTCGTGTTGCAAAAATTAGACCATAGGACTCCAAAACCAAACGAAACCACTGAAGCTCAGAGATTTCTTCTCAACTCTTAAACGAATTGAGATATTTTTAAGAAGCACCATGAGTGATGTCAAACCAAGTGCATAGCCATATTTTCAATTAAAAAAATGATGATAAATGATATATGCAGGGTTATCATCAGAGGAAAGTGGGTGTATTTATTTACTACCAGGCCATGCAGAAAGGATTGGTTTAGTTTGGAGCGCTACGATCTACTCTTTTGGTGGGTTATGCTTATGGATTGATGTCATTTCCCTCCGCTTCGGGTGTGTTGGTAATATTTCGTTTATTTCATGTGTCTATACGTGTCTAGGTGTTAAACATTTTTGTGTATTCCTACTGTAATAAGATAAAAAGTGGTCGGAAGAGAAACAAGAAATAAAAATAGAGGTAGAAAAAATGAGAAGCAAGATTTTCGCGTATAATGAAACTGGTTTATCTAAAATATATAGAGTGAGCGAATTTCTTGTTCATAATGAAGACGGTTAATAAAATGCTTGAAGTTAAATCAGAACTAATTTTTTAATGAGAGAAAAGAAGATAATATGTGAGTTTCTAGTGTTCTATTGGAAAAGATTTGCTTCCTGCGTAATACTTAAAAATACATACAGGAGAGAATCCAATATTTTAATTGGATATTGTGCATCCTTACATCACATTTTTCAATCGCAGCTGGCGCTGATGACGTTTATATAATGTATTTTCTATTTAGATGAATTTAGTAGTTCATCGGCAAGGATTTTGAAAACTTCAAGGTGCAATTTTAGCTCTTTGTCCAATTTGAATTTAGAATCATTATCTTTTGTGATCATAGATTGGTTTTGGTTTTGAAGTGCTATGGTCTACTTTTTGCAACACAAGGGCTAATGAGACCGGGACCTACTGCTTAAAGCCGATTCCGTAAGGCTACGAATAACCATGCCATAGTGGGTTTCGAACCTACGAACTCCGGTTCCGAAGGCCATCACCCTAACCATTCGGCCATCGTTCGGTTTTATTGTCGTAGAAGAACAAACAGCTTATTATTGTTCTATTCGAAAATGGGGCAATAATTACTGAAAAATACGTTTTGAAATATTGAACTTTATAATTTTTAAGTAAAAATTTCAGTTTTTTAAATCTTTATCTACTTTTTTAATTTCGATATATTATCTCCAAATTGTTCTACACTATTACTGAAACGTGTTACACAAGATTACAAATAGACATCTAGTTAGAAATATAATATTAAATTTTATTTAAAATTTTGATGCAATTGTTAGTATTAAACTATAATAATAAATTCTGTTCAATTTTTTACCAAATTTTGCGTTTTATTAGTTCAAAAATAGTAAAATAGTAGACCGATCGTGTTGAAACATTCTTTACAGATAAATAACATAAACTTGCGGAATCACAATAATCACATATATGATTTGTATCGTTTCTTCTGTATATAATTATATAAGTATATAACCTTCATGGATTGGTTGCAGCAAAATACTATAATTTTTTAAATTAACATGTGCTACCATGCTATATCGATATACATTGTTTTTATACATATTTTCTGTTATACTTTTTATACATATATGTGTTGAAGTATTCTCTACAAATGTAAATAACACGCTTCTTTAAACAAAATGTAGTAGATAATGTACTACTATCACATATATGTATCGCTCCTAGGTACAGTTGGTATATGTGTGTGCCATGCATATGTATTCTTGGCATATTCATACATTTCGCCTATTTATACTTGCTGCATATATGTGCTACATACAAGTAATAAATAAAAAAAAACACGTTTAATAAAAAAAACTCTTACCTTCTGGAACCTAAATACTGATATCTAATTAATTTTGTTTATAAGTTTTTAATAAAATTTTTAAGAAAAAAATTCTTTTGTTTATAACAATACATATATTTAAAATTGCTGGGCTATATAGCGCATAATCAGATAAAATACTGCCCTAATGTCACTGGTTAAGGTTAATAATTTCAGTAAATGATCTTATATATGGGTTTTTTTTTCCTGCACAGGGGAATACTCTTGATTTCGCAAAAGAAGCCTAATTCTGTTTAAAACAGGATATCATTTACGGTGATTTTGAGTAATAAAACGTAAACAAGAAATGGAGATAATAAATATAACAGCCCACAATATAATATATTTTCAGACGCTGAACTCGTGAAGGTGGATGACCGATTGAGTGGCCAGAAAATTAGATTTTTGTTTTTAAGTGTATGTGCAATGTCATAACATGTACTTGGTTCGCATGCACTCCATTCAGTAAGGGTGGGCCCACTTGCGTCATACAGTATTTTTAGCTTGAATATACATATACATTTGGAATGTGGCTTAAATAAAGCCACATAAGATTAAATAGAACAGCGGTCGGGGAACCGGGGTAAATTACCCCAAATGGGGTAAAAATGAAACTTTTTTGAGTAAAAGGTATATATTTTTAATTTGCTATTTTATAAACTTGTTAGTATTTTTTTCAACTTAAACAATTTAGCGACTAAAGTGTTCTCGCCATATCACTTGGATAAAAGTTGCAATATTGGAGACAGAAAGTAGAACAGAACAAGATAGCTTCTTTTTCAAGGTTAGCTTTGTTTTTGGAAGATTGCGAAAATATTACTTTTGCTGACATCAATGATACAATTGTAAGTCATCTTATCAAACTCAGAAATTGCACATGAAGAGGCGGTTAAAAAATTGCTGCCATTTGGAACAACATATTTGTGCGAACAAGGCTTTTTCACTCTAATGAACATAAAAACTAAGAACAGAAATCGATTAAACGCCGAAGACGGCATTCAAATCGCTCTTACATCAAAAAGTCCTAATTTTGAAGCAACTGTATAGAACATAAAACAACACCATTTCTCCAAAACGGGAAAAAAATTTTCAATTATTCTTTTTTTTTTCAATTCTAATTATTGTTTGTTTATGTTTTATTATTATTATAATTTGTTACAATACCGTTATGGATTACTAGGTATTACATTGATAAATTGAATAAATGAAGTTTAAATAAAATTTTTAGTTGCTTTCTTTTCAAAATTATCATGGGGGGGCTATAATATAAAAGAGGCGATTTCGTTTTTTTTTCTCTTCGCCATGGGGTAATATCAACTTACACAAAAATATTTTGGGGTAATGATTAAAAAAGTTCCCCGACCGATGAAATAGAACATGTGTTTCGAGGCAAGTGATTTAACAAGACATTTTTAAATAATTTTTCGTAAATCTGCATTAGTATTGTTGCTTTAATTCAATTAGCCCAATAATTCCTAGCATCCATTGTCAGAGAAATCGTAAATTTTTATTGGGAAGTGTTTTACTTTACAGTCAAGATCCTGTAAACAATGTTACAAATTTTCGAGCAACTACTATTACTTATAATTTGGTATCATATATCTACTTTTATGATTTTTCGAGCTACGTGCATAAATCTTCCTTTTTGACATGTTGAGCGACTGATATAATAAATAATGACATGATAAATAGTGTTATATTATAAAGCACCACTTTACAGTTCAGTGTTTACATGCAATACCAATTAATCGAATCACTAAGTTTTCCCTTTTTATAAATGGTGACATATGACGTTTACAATAACAGCTAATCACTAAGTAGCACGGGTAGAAATATTCAAAGCAGTTTCAATGTCCTATTTAATTTCCTCTATGCAGTCTATAATAACTTCGATCTCAGATGTACATCAGTCGGCAAAAATCATTTGGATATTAATGAGTTAAATGTCATATGTCTCGTTAATATGAATCTTTTATAATTGTTTTTCCTTTCCTTCGATTTGAAAGTTTTTTTAAAGCTTGGGGAGAAGTATGGTTTTTGGGGTTTGCCAACGGTGTCAAAACGTCTAGGGCAACCATTGCTGTTATTTTGTTCCATCAATTGCCACATGTAGTATATGTTCGGAACCGGGTGTCACTTAAGTTCACCAAAGCTGTCTAGGGTTTTTTTCCCCTCCCGATTTGGAAATTTTAAGGGAAAATAACTGGAGATGCTCTCTTCTGTACTTGTCCTAATAAATAGTCAATTCACAGGAAAGGCATTTTTTAAATAGGGGCTTTGCGTGGATTGGTTTGTAGAGCTACGGTCTACTATTTTGCTACATGAGGTTCAATGAATCCGGGATTTACTACAGAAAGCATATTTCGAATGACTACGAACATCCATACCAGCAGCGGGATTTGAACCCGCGAACTCCAGTACCAGCAGAAAGAGCAGCGCTGTATCACTCGGCCACTGATCCGCTTTCGTGTAAAAATGTTATGTATTTATGGTGGAGTAAGTACATAACATTCGCTTGAAACAGTTTTCCATTATACCAGGGGAGTTGCGAGATATTTTTTATAAGGGAATCTCATCCCTTAATCTCACATTTAATATAGTAGCCTTTACATATATATATATAATATGTATGCAGCAACTTTAAACGGTTGATTACACATTTTCTACTCTTTTGCTACACCACTGCATGAAACGGGTAAGGATTTTTAGGATATCAGAAAAACAACTATGCTGTTAAAAATATAGTTTAAGGTGTACAGAGTAAAAAGAAAGAAACTGAGCATTAAATGCTGATTTGTTATACCTGGTTGAGTTTCAGATTCATTTGACACATTTTCCCCATTTCAACTTACTTGATATGTAGGTGTTGTAAACGATACCAATTCTCTATTACCATATACTGAAATTAATGAATAGTAGATCACAGCTTTACGGTGTCGGAATCCACGGGTTTGAATCCTGTTGCTGGCACGGATGTTTCGTAGTCATTCGAAATCGGCTTTAACCAGTATATCCTGGTCTTATTAGCACTCATGTAGCAATCATCGCACACTCATATATACATCTGTATATATATATATATATATATATATATATATATATATATATATATATATATATATATATATATATATATATATATATATATATATATATATATATATATATATATATATGTGTGTGTGTGTGTGTGTGTGTGTGTGTGTGTGAGTGTGTGCTCGCGTGTGTGTATGTACGTATATATATTAGAATAACCTGCATCTCATATTTAACTAACCATGTGATTTATTCTTGGTTTAAACTTAACATTTTACAAATATTTAACAAATATATTTTACAAATATTCTATATATTTTATTATATAGTTATAAGAATCTATTTAGTGTTTAATAAAAATACTGCTATTAACAATACAAAATTTCACACTTTTAAACACACACACACACATATATATATATATATATATATATATATATATATATATATATATATATATAGAGAGAGAGAGAGAGAGAGAGAGAGATAAATATATGTGTGTGTGCGTGTGTTTGGTTTAAAAATGGGAGTTAAGAATTAAACTAGTTATTAATTAAAAATAGTTAGAACTCATTAACGATAACGCAGTAGGAGAAAGATACAACCTCCAGCTGAACTATACAGAAAAGACACACCCTGGAGCAGAACTGTACAGAGTAAAGAGGCTGGAGTGGAAAGAGACATAGGAATTTGCTTAGGTAGCACAGCCAAAAAAGACAGTTCTGAGCGGGAACTCGGGCTGATAACATCCTCCACGCTTGTTATGGCAAATTATGAGAACAAAGGATTTCGTTTCGTTTGTTTCGTATAGTTTGGATTGCTACTCTCTACTTTTTGCAACACGATTGCTAATGAGACGAGAACAGAGGATTTATAACTGTCAGAGCTATAAACAGAAGGATTACTATAAAGAAGTTTTTATATATGAAATATATGAATGTGTCTTGCATTAATTAACCACTCGTTCGTGTCAGAAACCGGTAGGATTCGAAACTATGGTGGGAAGCCAGAATGGATTTCAAGTCCATATGCTGCCCCAGTTACATTAGTTTATAAAAAGAATGAGGGTAAGAACACTAGATTTACAGTACATCTATCAACAGTTTTCATTCCCAAATTTGAACAAACTCTAAAAACCATACATAGGAACTTTTAAAATCATTCATAAATTATCTAATGCGAGTTTTGAAATTGATAAACCCAACCAATGTACTGGTAAACCAACAGATATTGTACATAGTACCAAATTAAAACATTTCGATCTAAAAACTCATTTTCAATTGAGGTAGATTTAATTTGATATACGTTATCCAAATTATGGGAAAATTTAATTGTCATTTTTCTGGGGGGGATAATATAAAGGTACAACAATATTCTGAGTCAGAACAAAAAAAAAAATTAATGTTATGTAGAAAATTGGTAAAATGTGGTGATGAAATATAAGTGAATTGTTAATTTTTTTTAATAATTTTAAATTAGTTGAAACTGGACTGTTAATCATTGTGGAGAGTGTTGGTATTGAGAGAGGTGATAATTTTTGTAAATCCTTTTTGGTTTTATATTGTCTTTTTTCTTAAAAATTTTGTCAAAATTAGCTCTGAGCCATCCCGTTCAAAATTCAAAATTTCGCGTCGGATCCCTACCAGCATTTGAAGGAGAGGGAGAGCTCTAAACATTTATATTTATTCACTGATTTGGACTGCATTGACTGTCAACCAAGTCAGAATATATGACTTTTGATTGAACCGAACTTATTTTTTTTTTTTTTTTTTTGTTCTCATGAAAGCCCAACATGTGGACTCTTAATTTAATATGTGTTTTGATCTAAATCTTTGCTCTTTCTTGGGGAAAGGTATGGATTGGATATCACAAGGCCCCGCATATATGTCCCATAATCTTTTTTTAAAACTTTTTTATTTTTCCACACTCAGAAGACTTACTTCTGAGGATTCAGGCTTAGCATGTGTATTTGGGAGTCTAAAGTACCTTGGACTCCTCTACTTTGACATTAAACCATTCTTCTTAACTACACAAACAAACAACACATACTAGCAGAAACCAAAAGTTACACTTTTATACAATTTGTAATTATAACTTGTACTTACAATGTTTTTCCAGAGTGTTTCATGATGAGTTGATGACTCATTGTGAATTATTTTAATATTGAAAGATGTGGTATTTTTAAAAAGATATGTTATATATAAGATAATGTAAAAAGTTATTACAATTGTGTTATCTATGATTGATGTTGAGGTAAAAAAATAAAGGTATTGATTTTATAGTGAGATTTTTGATTTTGAATTATTGTGGTATCTATGTAACCTCATGATATGTAAAACACTAGGAAAAATCATAAAACTATTAAGTGAAAGTTATTGAGCATATTGTGCTGAGTTTTTTAAGTAGAAAACATCTTTAACTAGTGTATTTGGATTTAACGTATAAAGATATTGTCAAAAATAACAGGATTAACCCTAGACATATATCATATCTCGAGATCTGTCAATATTATTCTGGATAAGAAACAAAATAAGTAATGATAAGTCAAGTAAAACCTACAGGTGTACACCATGAGTGAAATGTAACTAAGAACAATAAATCTAAATAGTGACATAAATTGTTTTTCATTGTGATCAAGTAATTAAGTGATGTTTTACATTATTATTATTTTTATATTTTTGTGTACTATTTTGTTGGAGCCCCACAACACATATTTAACCAAGTCTAACCAACTTTCAGGTGTCTTTCAGGTAGCATTTCCCTATTACATTACATAATATGTCAAGTCATTAGTGAAATATTTAAGTGTGTATTCTCTCATTTTTTTAGTCCATTTTGTAATATGTTATCCTTATTAAGAATATATTATTTTATATATTAAGAGTTTATTCTATTTTATTATTAATTTTTTTGCTAACCCAAGTGATTTTTAACTTAACATGCTCCACGACTACTTCACAGAAGGAACAAGCGTTTGTGACATTCTGCATGGAAGTATATTTTTTTATTGTTGTGTAAAGAGACTGGTGTTATTTACGTTAAATGATATTGCATTTTTTTTTTCTTTGTGTTTTAGGTACTTAAGTGTTATATGTCATCTTGAAATTATCCAATATTCTATACATCAAATTTTTTTACTTGTTTACACCTTTGTTACGTGACGGGTGTTCTCATAGCAGTACATAGCATTAGTTAAGTAACATAATAGTTTCAAATTTATTTTTGTTTTAATATTAAACAAAATATATTTTATACCATATTGAATTTAGTTTGTCCTCTGGAGATTTGCCATCAGAACTGGCCATCCTGTTTGGGCCAGTTTTCTGCAGAGGGGCGGGGGAAGTTGTCAGGTTTAAAAATGGGAGTTAAGAATTAAGCGAGTTATAATAAAAATTGTTAGAACTCAAAACAATAACGTAATAAGAGAAAGACACACCCTCAAGAGGAACTGTACAGAGTAAAGAGGCTGACGAGGAAGTACACATAGGGATTTGCTTATGTAGCAAGGCCAAAAGATACAGTTCTGAGCAGGAATTCGGGCTAATAAACTCTTTCACCATTGTCGTGGAAAATCATGAAAACAAAGGATTTCTAAATCTTCAGTGCCTTAACCATTCGTCTGTGTCATATATGCATTTATATAGGCACATGCATATCTGTATTTATACATATATATATATATATATATATATATATATATATATATATATATATATATATATATATATATATATATAAATATATATATATACAAATATATATAATATATATATATACGTGCATACGTACACACGCATTCATATATATACTGTAGTATATATTTGAATTTTATACTTGTCTTAATCTTAAGCCTATTTATATTGTTCTTGGTTAAAATTTTCATTTTGTATGATTTTAAATAGTTTTATACATTAAATTAAACTTGTATGTTTGTTTTTTATTCTAAAATTAAATTATATAACTTATATAACTGTATAAAACTATATAAAAACTATATTTAACTTTGTTGTTTACAATAATAAATACTCACATATATATATATATATATATATATATATATATATATATATACATGAACATACATACACATTTATATATAATTCAATCTATATATATATATATATAAATATATATACATATACTTTTTTCTTTCTTGGTTAAAGTTAATATTGTATAAGTCTTGAAATATGCATTCTAGAATAATGTGTCTAGATTAAAATATTATTTTATCTTTTGCATATAAAACATCACTTTTTGGATATAACTTTTTCCTATATAGTCGCCTTGAAAGACTTTTTAAGAGTATAAAGCATGTATGTATATATGTATATATATATATATATATATATATATATATATATATATATATATATATATATATATATATATACAGGCATATATGTATATAATATGTTAGAGAAGAAAGTATTTATTGAGGTTTAAAAATGGGGTTAAGAATTAAATGAGTTATAACTAAAATATTTAGAACTATTTAACGATAACGTAAGAGATACGAACGATAACTATAACGTAACGTAACGATAACGTAACGATAACTATATAGAGTAAAGAGGCTGACAAAGAAGTCGACATAGGAATTTGCTTAGGTAGCAACGAAAAAAAAACCATAGTGAGAGGGAACTCTAGCTGATAACATCCTCCACGCTTGTCGCGGCAAATTATAAGAAAAATGGATTTCTAAATCTCCCATAACTTAACCACTTTTCCGTGTCATATATATATATATATATATATATATATATATATATATATATATATATATATGTGTGTGTGTGTGTGTGTGTGTGTGTGTGTGTATGTGTGTATTTATATATAAACATATATGTATATGTATGCATAAACATATATATATAAACATATATGTATATGTATGTATAAACATATATATATATATACATATATATATATATATATATATACATATATATAAATATATATATATATATACATATATATATATATATATATATATATATATATATATATATATATATATATATATATATATAATATATATATATATATATATATATATATGGATGCATTTATATAGATACATGTGTGTCTCTATACACACACACATATGTATATATATTACACATATATGTACACACGCGCGCACTCACATTTATGTATATAATTTAGTCTATATATGTGCTTTGTACGTATCTTATTCTTAAGGCTATTCATATTATACTTGGTTAAAATTTTCATTTTATATTATTTTATATAGTTTTATAAACTTTAAATAGTTTTATAGAATGTTTATTTTTGATATAATAAATAGCAAAATAAGTAGCATTATATATCTGTATAAAACTGTATAAAGCATCTTTGTTGTTTACAATAATAAATACTCATATATATACATATATATATATTTACATATATATATATATATATATATATATATATATATATATATATATATATATATATATATATACATATATATATATTTACATTCATAAACATACATACACATATATATAATTCAATCTATATCTATACATATATTTCTTTTATTTCTTGGTTAAAGTTAATATTGTATAAGTCTTGAATTATGCATTCTTGAATAATGTGTCTAGATTAAAATATTATTTTATTTTTTGCATTTAAAACAGCATTTTACCATATATTGTTGCCTTGAAAAACTTGTTAACTGTATAAAGCATAAATATATGTATACGCTTATATATATATATATATATATATATATATATATATATATATATATATATATATATATATATATTAATGTATTTACAGGTACATATATATGTAATACAATGTTAGAAAAGAAAGTATTTTTCTGATAACAAACAATAAAGTAAAATATTTTTCGAGTGAGCTAATTGTGAAACTTGTAATTGTAAAAATACGGTAACTGCAGTGTTTAGTAGAAATATGTAAGTCGTTTAAAAAATTTATTTAAAGGCATGCTTCATTTTATTATTTATTTCGAGAAAAATGCTAAATGTTCTAAATTATAAACGAAAGTTCTCTCGAAACAGCAAAATCCGTTAACAACCTCTCAAAATTTTTGAAGTGTCTCTTTTCTAGAATGGAAAATAGAACTTTCAAGAAAAATAATACATTTATATCAATTATTTACCAAGAGAAAAGAATGTAAATGTTTCTACGTGTAACTCCGCAGCTTTTGCTAAAAAGTTTAGAATAAATTTTAAAAAAATTATTTTTTCGGAGTAATATAGAATTATATCAATTATTTAGCGATAGGGAAAAGTATATAAAATGTTCCAAATTTCACACCACAGTTCTTTCAAAAATAAGAGGACCACGCCTGGAAAACAACTTCTCGAAATAAGCTTTTCAATTTTAGAATAAAATATTCAATCTTTAAATAATAACACTTTAGAGAACAATATTAGCACTATACCTATTATTAAGTAGTAAAATGAAAGAATATAAAATGTACTCACTTTCACACCAAAGCCGACGATCCAAAAGTTCGGAGATGCTCCGGAATGTTCTAGAAATTAATTTCTATCAACGATCTACGACCACTTATTACCTTACAGCTCTTCTCCCAGAACGCGAATAATTGCGCAGAACCGTATCGCTGCAACAGGTAGGTAAGTAGGAGCAACCGTATGTGGGGAACTATTTTTTTAAACGCCATCTATTGTCGAAATTCCATACTTCTGACATCCCGCAAGGATTTAAATTTTGGCGAAAGTTTTCGACCGACGTTCTCTTCCTCTGTTTACATAAAAAACTCATCCCGCTCAATAAGCGAGTCGATCCAAATTTATGTTTAGCGTGAACGAGAGGTGTTTTTAAATGGTAGCCAGCGAATAGTTAAATTAACAAAATGTTCAATAGCTCTAGTGCTTGTCTTCGATAAAATTCTTTAAAAATCTGTACAAAACTGGAGTTCAAATTCGTCCCTGTTTCATCATCTGAGATTAGAAATAACGGACTTAGGAGTGAACAATTGTTCACAGCTTGATACTTGTGATCATTCACAAAACTCCCTTTAAATGATTCATTTCTAAGTTTTATTGGATTAACTGCACTTAAGGATGCACTTATGATTTTTTATCTATATTTATCATTACTAAATATACAAGTTGTCTCACATATGGCAACCCGAGGGGATTCCCAGCTGTTCTACAAATTTCTTGCAATACAATCCCGAATAAAATTTTGTATCCTGTTTTAGATATTTTAAAACTCATATTTTATGCTTTTTATTCCATTTTCATTGCAATGATAAAGCAAGTACTCATATTTTTCAAGTTTCAGTATGATCTGTAAAATTTAAAAAATTTTTGCCTTACGCTTGTAAATTTGGTAAAATCTGTGTAAAAATTTTATCTATCCTGTGTTCTTCGCTAATTTAATGCCTATATTTCATGTATTCTATTGCGTTTTTATTCCTCTTATGCATGGGTATTGCTGCCAACTTAAAAGGCATGATGGAACTATTGGCGCCAATTAATAATATTACTTTTAATTTGTATACGGGTAATTCCATACCAAATCAACACAAGGTTTCTACCTGACCTCCTCCAATTTTGATTAAATTTGGTACAGTAAGTGACTTCATGGTAATAAAGAAAATCCCCAAATCTTATGTTCAAATAATAATTAGTTTGGGAGTTATAAGGCTTTAAAGTTGCCAGATTTGTCTAAAAAGTACACTATCGGCATACCTTTAAATTACACCTGCTTCTCACCTAATTAAGCTAGAGATATGTGCAAGGTGTTATTTTAAACCTTTTTTAATGGGCTTTCATATGATATACAACATATGATGACTTGAAATCTTTTTAAAAAATTTAAATTCAAATTTAAATTTAAAATTTAAATTTCTCAAAAAGCCAAGTTTTTAAAATTTCGAAAAAAATCTCAAACATTGCTCATATTATTGTTAATTGATCCTCAAAGTTTCATGTTGGGATCATAATGGGATCACAAGCTACAAAAGTTTTTTGTTTGATATATTTACTATTGCAATAACGAAAATGAGAACATGCATTCATTACTTTTAATCTAACTCATCTGTATAGGATGGCATTAATGTTTAAACACGACCTTATCGACATATACTCTAGTAAATAGTACATTTAACATTTGTGAAGATTTTAGAATGAAGAAAAATTATTAAAGTGCATTACTTTTGATGGATGGTGCTACTTATTTAGTTGAAACTGATAGAAAGCTTTATGTGTTTTGAGAATTTCTACTTCAGAAAGAATATACATTGGTCCTGTTGGAGTTAAAGGATCCACCTTACACATAACATTGGAAATTGGAATCCATAGTACATCTGGCTTATATGGATATAAAAAAAGATGATGATGGTCCAGATGAGTGAAGGAATGTCACTTTTACTTCTTCAGAGTTTTTCTCTTCTTTCTCTTAACATAAATGTAAGCCTCCAGTTGCAATTATAAACAGCAGTAATATAGCCATTTTTATCAGCAAATAGAAGCTTTTATTGTGATGCTATCGCAGTTTGCATCAATAAATCTTGTGAAAAGGAAAATGTCTTCTCAAAGACTTTTGTTTTTGATTCTGTGGGTATAAAAGCATATTTCTGAGTCCCAGGAATTTCAAAAGCAATTTTAAATGGGTCATCTAGAAATATAGCTGTAGAAACATGTTCTTCTTGGGTTGAAAAACAAAATGTATTCTTGTGATGTTTTCCTGTGCCCAGTTTAAAAGTTGTTGTGGTGTAAGTATTTGATTTTTATATGGTCGTTGTAGGCTTGCTCAAGCCGCTAACTCTTGAGTGTACCTCCTACCCCATCACAAGGTCCTTTACCATGAGCTGTTGTCCAAAAATGCCATTCTGCTTCAATGCCAAAATCTTCCTTATGCAAACATAAATTGGAAAAGTTTTTCTTATTTATATATTGTGCAGATGACCCATCGGGGAAATAAAATATTTTCCTTGCACTTTTTTTTAAAATTCTGTCTTAAAAAAAGTAATAAGCTTCTTTTGGTTTGGTTTGGAGCGCTACGGTCTTCTTTTTGCAACACGAGGGCTAATGAGACTGGGACCTTAAAGCTGATTTCGAACGGCTACGAACATCCATGCCACTGTGGGATTTGAACCCACGAACTTCTGTTCCGAAGGCGAGCACCCTAATCATTCGGCCATCGTTTGGCTAAGCTTCTTTTGAAAACAGTAAGCTTCTTTTGAAAACAGTAAACTGCTACTGTATTGGGCTCCAAACAGTCTTAAATTACAATGTATGTAAAGTGGTCAATTCCAAACTTCCCTTTATAACATACAACAAATGGGTGAGTTGTAAATTGAACATTAGTTCAGTGGCAGCTCTGGGTCCAATCCTGTTTAACAAATGAGTAATTTTCAGCAAAATCAAGAACTACAAACTCTGAATCTTTTAAATTTCCTTTTATATTGTTTATAAATGAATTTTGTTGTTTCACCACAAAGTAATGATAAACTAATACAGACATTTTCTCACAAAATAAGTCAATAAATTCTGATGCTGACTTTTGTATTGTTTCTAAAGAGCTCCTATCAACAGAAATCCACTGATTGAAAATGATCTTTTCCACCATATTTTCATCGAATGTTTCACCAAGTATGGATTTTAATTATGTAGTCCCAGATCATGAGGTACACTCTCCCATGTGGCAGCTGACTGATGCTGGATTACAAATCATCATAGCAAGGCAGTCCTTGTATGTGTTAATTTTCCCATGTGTTAATGGAAGCTGATTTGGTATTTTATAGCTTGTGATCCCATTATAATCCCAATGACTATGTCACAATGTATGAAGCAAATGTACTATGAATTCCAATTTCAGATGTTATGTGTAAGGTGAATCCTTTAACTCTAACAGGACCAATGTATATTCTTTCTGAAGTAGAAATTCTCAAACCACATAAAGCTTTCTATCAGTTTCAACTAAATAAGTAGCACCATCCATCAAAAGTAATGCACTTTAATGATTTTTCTTCATTCTAAAATCTTCACAAATGTTAAATGTACTATTTACTAGAGTATATGTCGATAAGGTAGTGTGTAAACATTAATGCCATCCCATACAGATGAGTTAGATTAAAAGTAATGAATGCATGTTCTCATTTTCGTTATTGCAATAGTAAATATATCAAACAAAAACTTTTGTAGCTTGTGATCCCATTATGATCCCAACATGAATCTTTGAGGATTAATTATCAATAATATGAGCAATTTTTGAGATTTTTTTCAAAATTTTAAAAACTTGGCTTTTTGAGAAATTTAAATTTTAAATTTTAATTTAAATTTAAATTTTTAAAAAAATTTTCAAGTCATCATGTGTTGTATATCATATGAAAGCCCATTAAAAAAGGTTTAAAATAACACCTTGCACATATCTCTAGCTTAATTAGGTGAGTAGCAAGTGTAATTTAAATGTATGCCGATAGTGTATTTTTTAGACAAATCTGGCAACTTTAAAGCCTTATAACTCCCAAACCAATTATTATTTGAACATAAGATTTGGGGATTTTCTTTATTACCATGAAGTCACTTACTGTACCAAATTTAATCAAAATTGGAGGGGGTCAGGTAGAATTTGTTCTAAAATTGTGTCGATTTCACATGGAATAACCCATTCATGTTATTTTCTTCTTCTTAACATTGATAAGATTAATTCAAATATGCTAATACTGTTAAGTGATTGTCTTAAAAGTGTTATTTTATGTAGGGGTATAAGAGTTTTGATTTTTAACTTCAATTTTTTCATGCAATTGAAAAGTAACTAGTGTTCAATCTTTGATAAGTTTTCTTACACTTTAAAAATTTTTGCTTTTTGAAACAATAGTCTCTAAGTACGAACATAGGTATGTGTT
>CM063503.1:69877525-69892525 GCA_032207245.1 Pardosa pseudoannulata
GAGATACTTGCGCAACTGTTAAAAAAAATGTTTTGTAACTCAAAGGACAACGGATCTGAAATTTTAATTGCTTAAATGCCTCGAAAAATGTACATATTCCTAATATGTAATTTAGAAGATGAAATAAAGTTACGTAAATCTATAATAACCTATCTGAAATAGACTAAAAAAGAATTTTTTTCTTAAATTAACTCTTGTCTCTAGACCGTTTTCAAAAAACAGAATTTTTGATACTCCACTGCACTCTGCATCGTGTTGAAATTGTACAGCACAGTATAAACAACCCTCCCTGCAAATCTCGTGAAATAGAGGTACATGAAAAATATTTATTTACTAGAAATTAAGTAAGAAATTATTCTAAAATTCAGTGCCCAGTAGCTAGAAATTCATAAGTATAAAATCATATATAAAAATTAAAAAGTAATTAAATACCCCTAGATTTTATTTTTTCCTAAAGTAAGATTCAAAAAATAAACAAATTTATCACCAAAACAATATATTTATGTGTAAATTTATGTATAAATTTATGTGTAAATTTACAAGAAACTTACCTTCGAATATAATTCGAAGTTTAAACTAAGAAATAAATAAATTGAGCTAAAGAGTTAAAAGCAATTTTTTTTAAACTAATTTTAAATTAGGATTAAATAAAAATAAAGAAACATAAAGGAAAACATTGATTTATATATTTAACATTTTATTTTTATTTTTAAAACACTTATATACATAGTACCAACAATTTACATTCATTAATCAGAAAAATTCTCAATAAGAAAAAGATACATAGAAACATACCTTTTTACATCCAAATTTATCTACATAATGACAATTATGACATATCTTTAGTATATTCGACAAGCTTTTTGCGGCAATAGTAATGCAACTCTTTAGAGTAAATTCCATTAGGATGGTATGTCTGAATTTGCAAGTTCACTGCATATCGTATTAAAGGTAAAAACCGTTTGAGTTTTTGTTCTTTTACAAGATTAGAACAGAAGTTGCAAATAGAGGCTAAAAATTTAAAAAAATCTTCTTTCAATTCGGATGATAGCAAATGAGTATCCTTCGTGACATAATAGGCAATTCTTTCTATGATAGATAAGTCATCTCCAGCTGTTGAAAACTGTGATTCTTCTGTCTGCTGAAACCATCGTTGATGAAGTACACGCGTTAAAATATAGTCACCAATAGCTTCTGTAAATTGACCACTTGGTTTAATATCTTGCATCAACACATGAATTAAAACTTTATTCCATCTAGAGATCCGGTTATCCAATGAACACACATATAGAATCAGTTCTTGAATAAAAGATTCTCCGATAAATTGCTCTTCATTAAATTTTTGGATGGAGGAATTTTCAGGTATATTCGACAGCTTTTTGCGGCAATAGCAATGCAGCTCTTTAGAGTAAATTCCATTAGGATGATATGTCTGAATTTGAAAGTTTACTGCATATCGTATTAAAGGTAAAAACCGTTTGAGTTTTTGTTCTTTTACAAGATTAGAACAGAAGTTGCAAATAGAGGCTAAGAATTTAAAAAAATCTTCTTTCAATACGGATGATAGCAAATGAGTATCCTTCGTGACATAATAGGCAATTCTTTCTATGATGGGTAAGTCATCTCTAGCTGTTGAAAACTGCGATTTTTCTGGCTGCTGAAACCATCGTTGATGAAGTACACTCGTTAAAACATAGTCACCAATAATTTCTGTAAATTGACCACTTGGTTTAATATCTTGCATCAGGACATGAATTAATACTTTATTCCATCTAGAGATCCGGTAATCCAATGAACAGACATATAGAATCAATTCTTCGATAAACTTTTCTCCGATAAATGGCTCTTCACTTAATTTTTGGATGGAGGATTTTTCAGGTAAATTAAAACAATGCGTACTTGGCATAAGTTCAGTCTTTTCTTCCGTTTCGTTAACTGGACACAATTCTTTTTTAGCTTCCTCCAGATATTGATTGCACGGCGCCATTTTCCAGATTCCAAGATTTTACACAAACTGAAAGACGAGCCACCAGAAATAAATACGAAAATGATAAATACTGAAGTAAAAATTATCCACGACAAGCAAGACGAAGTCAGTGTAGAATAATGAGAAGTTGGGAAGAAACGGAGTATATAAGTAGCAGGTGCAAGTACTGGGGGATATAAAATGAAAACATAAAAGGGCTCTCTTACTATTGGTAACTTTTAAGATGCTAGCTCCTGATTGACTGATTGGGATGTATTGTACCAGAAGTATTTCCCCTCCCCTTCCTTCCTACCTTACAACCAGTTTGACATGTGTTTAGAAATGATTTCGGAATTATATAAAATTTAATATATTTATAAAATTTAATATATTTTAATATATTTTATAGTTTAATACCACACAATATATTCAATTCAAAAACGTTTAACTGATATTAAGGTAAATTCTCCATTTAATCCTTAATTTTAATAGAATGTTTTTTCAGAATATTAAATATACAATTCAATTATCATTCGTTTGAATTAAAATGCCCAAGGAAGAAAAAATTTCAATCTATAAAAATATAATGCGCTTAACTATATTCTAGAATAATGTGAGTTATCACTTTTTACAACTGAGAACTTGATATATATTCGTGTGTGTATATATATGTAATCAATATACATATATATATATATATATATGTATATATACATATATATATATATATATTTATATATATATATATATATATATATATATATATATATATATATATATATGTATGCATGTATGGAGAGGGGATTATGTTTGTATTGTTGAGATATATGAGAAGGGAATGCTAACAGTTAAATAAAACTCACTTGGTCTTCAATTCGTATATCATGAATTTGAGATTAGAATAGATTTTAATTTATACAGCTTTTGTGCTTGTGTGCTGCAACGACATTAGAAACAGTAAATTGCACTTTTTTTAGAAGTGTAAATGTGATGGTTTTTCTTATTTTGATTTTATTCATGGATATCTTGCACTGTCGGAAATGACGATAGTAAATCTATAAGTGTATGTCTGTGCATAAATAATTAAATATACAATGGACGAACATCTATATTCCAGAATGTTCAATTTTAACCCCTCATAACCGAAAAGTGAATAAACTCAAATTTTTCAAATTAATTTATTTTTTCAAGACCACAAGCAAAACTTGTAACTTCTGGTATTATAATATATAATAATTGTTCTGTATGACGTTAAGTTATAATAAAGTTATTCTTATGTTAATCTGACTCATGTGTAACTATATTATGTGTGAAAAGAGCATCTGAGCAGATTTTTTAACAATATTTCCACCTGAAAAATTGTTTTGTATTCAACTTTTTAAAACAATCTAGCCCATGGGTGTAACATCCTAAAATACCACATAATAATTCTAACTGATTATTATTTGTTTTGGCAAAAGGTATATATACACACCAGTATGTTATTTCATAGACATTATATTTAAGGTTTATGTGCGCAAAATTGACCGTAGCTATTATCTTCTACGTCCACTTACTAAAATGTTTATTGCCATTTTAACAATGCCTCCCAATCAGATTGATTACTAGATTACTATATGCTTACTTTTTACTTTATTTTTCATATAATGAATTAATTCATGTTACTGTTTATTTATCTTTTATTTTCTTGTTTGTCAAATATAGCAATGTGTATATACAAAACGAATGGATTAAATTAACAGATATTGTTATAAATACATACATACATACATATATATTAATATATATATATATATATATATATATATATATACTTATATAAACATAGATATCTATATATATATACTTATATAAACATACATAGATACATATATATATATATATATATATATATACACACACACACACTTATATATAATTTTATTTTAAAAATTTATGAATTTTTAATTCTTATATTCATTTCTGTCATTATATAAGTATTTGGGCTTAAGTTTTTGTATATTATATATTTTACAATTTCATTCCCACGTGTTAAATCCAAAATAACGTATTTGGTTGAAGTATACATAAAAATACCCCCCAGGTACAGAGTTACTGATAATTTTAACACTAGATTATCTGCATAAAACCTGAAGAAGATTAATAAGTGCATGTCATTATTGTAAATGTAAAAGATTGTCATGTACTCTATAGTGTATGCTTTTCTTATTGTATTTCACCTGTCTCCATTCTTAAAGAATGTAAATATCCTTTGAAAGCTTGACCTTACAGACAGCTGTCTGATAGAAAACCATTTATGACTATTTCGTTAAGCTGTAAACCCGCTAAGGCCGGAATAATGAGAATATTTCCTGGGGATTAAAATTTTTTCGTCTTTCTTTCTTTTATTTCACCTGAATTCTAATGTTAAGTGTACTTACATGTATAAAATTCCATACAGAAATTTAATCTATTTTGTATTTCGTAACATAATTTTGGGATTTATATTCATACTTATGAAATATTTTATGCCTATAGCCAATTAAGTTTTTTTAATCAGCAATTTTTGTTTAATTTTTTTTCATGCTTTTCCACTTTTTGGTTTTATTTAAAGAAAATGCAGCATTATCTTTAGCAAAATTTTTATTTTTGTTTCTTTGAAGTTTTAATTATGAAAAAAAATTTATCATTTCCGAAGGATGTTAAAAAATTTTCATTAAATTATTTTTTGTAGAAAAAATTTCCTTCTTAAATGCATCGCTTTATTCATACAGACGTAATCAGCAGTAAGTAAAAATATTTGAGAACAACTTTATATGTGGATATATATACATGCTTTTATATATATATATATATATATATATATATATATATATACAATTACATATAAATAAATATACAAACTCAAATTTATATATCTGTGTATGTAGGTATATAATAATTACTGTGTAATAGGTGTTATGTGTTCTGCCAAATAAAAGATTATTTCCATTTTAAACTTTCTATGAAATATAGATACTATTGTACGCCTGGTAAAAAATATTTATATACTAAAACAACACAATTGAGTAAAAGGAGTGACATATTTTAACTCAAGTGGTACTTTTTAATATTGTGCTTTGCTTTTCCCCTTAGGAAGCTACATATTTTTTTACTGATCGTTTGCTATGCAAGAAACGTTTTTCTTTAACCATATTATTTCTGTAAGTGTTAAACGGTGTTATTCATTCCATACATTTTTAAACATAATTAGATTTTCTTATTTAATAATTTCCCTTCTCATTAATTTCAAATATAAACAAATGTCTGTGATTATCTTATTCATATATACTCCGAAGAGATTAAAAATCTTATGACATTATTAGATTTTACACGTTTTAATTTCTAAAATAATACTGTTCAATGAGTTCAATAACTTTGAACATTTAAAGGTCATACTTAAACTCACACTTTCCACTCAAGTCTTGTGAACTGGAACAGTTAAGGAATCCCTCCCATACGAAATATTAAAAGATTTTTTTTTTTCAAAATCCTGTTTCGTAAATAGTTGGAGATTATTTAAACTTTTCAGTAATATTTAACTGCTTAAACGCATTGTTTGTGTTTTTTTTTATTTTGGAAAAATAACATATATAATTATATTTAAAAAAGATATGAAAGAATTTTTTTTAAACATTGACCTTCTTTACGAATATTTTCCACATAATTCCCAAGATTTATGTGAATGCTTTAAAAAATTGTAGAAACGATGTAGTTTTCGAAGAGGTATATAAAGGTACAATTAAAGGTTTGTTCTTATTGCCAATGCCCCTTCGACGAACCAAGCACGCGAGTCAGAAGCCACACAAATTAAGGTGAAGAAGTGTATTACTCGTTTTACCAGCATTAAAAGGAAGAAAAAACATATTTGTTCGAGTAGGTTCTTGTAATTAAGAAATATGGGAGCAATAAGAGGCCACCCAGGCTTGGCCTGTCACACCTAGATGTGTCGTTTACGAACTAGGAGAACATTGTGACATATTTTACATACCCCACTCACCATTAGTGAACACAATTGATCTTAGACCGGATCGAGCCACAAACCCACAACCCTCTAGGTATGAAATTGTGGCTTTTGCTGACTGAGATACCACGGCTCTAAATATTGTTTTCAAATTTTGAATTGACTTCCATATATAAATATGTAAAGTAAATGCTATTACTCGGCATGTGCGTAATATACCTATACTTTTATTACATTTTATAGAAAATACTAGAGTGTATTATAAGAGTCCAACAATATAATATGAAAATTTAAAAAAAGTATTCACATTATATAATAAATTGTTTGTAAGTCTCTCTGTATAACATCCTACAAGATTGGAGTGGGTGTTTTTGAAAAGGTGAAAGAGACATGTTTAAAATGGTTAAAAATGTAAATTATAAATTTTCAATGCTTATTATTTTAGTATACAATGATGAGACAAAAACCTAGTGATCAGCAATTGGGGTTCTTTAATGTTATATAGTTTTTTTTGTGTGTGAATTGTTTTAAACTATTTCACTATTCAACTCCTTAGCTAATTCAACTTTTTAAAACATAATTTGTACCATTCGAAAGACTATATATTCAGATTAACTTTTGTAAGCTATTGGTAAAAATTTTGGAATTATGCGAAAAAATACTGAAAAAAATTTCGATGTTAAAAATAAAACCCCACAGTGATCCTAATGTTTTGTCTTTTTATGTATACGATTTATTTAACGCATGGTATATTTTGAATTTCTATCCAAATTAGATTTTTATCACTTATGGGAGGTACCACTTATATTATGTTACTGTTATCCCCCCCTAAACGGCAACTTTGACTTTGATTACTTCAAGTCATTTTGATAGAAATTTCACAGAAACACGCGTTTCTCCATACTGTCTGGGTTTGTTGGCTGTTCTCCAAGTTACTGTCTGGCTTTGTTTAATGGTGTCTCGGATGATATCATGTAAAAAAGCCATCTTTATAAAAGAAATATATTACAAAGTTAGATTCCTTGCGCACATTTATAACATAAACAACAGAGAAGCAACTTTTATATAAATGTTCATTATTTTCTCTACAAATTCATAAATCCTCTATATAATAATAGCCTAAGTTTTCTGTCCGTCTGTACGCAAATTTATGAAGTGGTTGTACCTGGATTGAATGAGGCATCCATACTGGATTCTTGATGAGTTGGGGTTAGCAACATTCGAAATCCACCACTTCCGCCCTTTTCTAGCATTTAATTCCTTTATTTCAAGCCCTATTTTCCCCAGATAAGAGCAGGCGTTTAAATTTATAAATTTGTCGCATAATAAATATCTAAAAATAACATTTTTTTCCAGCATTATGATGTCATTCCTTTAACCATCTCATTTAATAATTTCTTATTTTAAATTATTTAAATATCATCTGCATTATTTCCATACTTTTTATAGCTGAACTTAGATATTACTTAAATAATTTTTTTTTTATATTTGGCTTAAATAATAGATTAGGTACATATGTGATAATTTTAAATTTAATTATCGATTATTTTTTGTTGCAATGAAAATTTTATTACCGGCATTAACTACAAATTCTATCTATCTTCAGGCTGTAGTGGAAATGATAGTTTCATTCCTTTACTTCTATTAATTACTGTGGAAATTAAATTGGGAAAATCTTAACGATAATTTCGACGTATCTAAGAAAATTTTGAATTATCTTTCTAAACGAATTCAACGTTATTCTAAACTGTATTCACAGTATCAGGAGATTTTAGAGGAGTATTTAGATAAACAGATTATTGAACGTGTACCAGATAATTCTTAGCCAAAAAACAAACCATTTTTTTTATCTGCCTTAAAGGGCTTTTTACAATTTCGGAAAATAAAAAATTTTCTGATCCTGTCTTATGTTGTGCTATATGCCAGTTGAATAAAATAATATAAATACACTTTCAGATTTTTGTCAGCTTCCATCCCCTATGCTTTTTATATTTATATATACAGTGAAACTGCTCTGAGCGGCCACCCCAACTTTCCGAGAATATTTGGCTGCTCTGAAATGTTTTATTATAGGATAATTGCTATAATGCGTAATATAAGGGATTCTTTCTCTATTTGAAGGGTGTGGGGAGAATACAAAAGAGATATCATTTAATATTTCTAAGAAAGGGGGGGTGACTACAGGAATGGACTTCGCAAATTATTCCTGGGTCTTATATCCGATCATAAAACTAACCTTGAGTTTTTCTGCTCAAAATTAAAGCACTGAGTAAGTAGAATTTCCTGGAAAATGAAATGGGCAATCCCACTCGGTGGCCGTTTAGAAGAAGTCGGGTGGCCGCTGATACAGGTTATTTTACCATTAGGTTTATGAGTCGAAAAATCCGTGCCATTAAAAATTGTCCGTTTCCAAGTGTGAAGGAGAAGTGTCACTGTATATATATTTTAATTATGTATCTAAAGCACTATTTTGTATGTTACTATAGCAGAGAATACTTGGTGCTTTTTTCGATCACACGTGCGATCGAAGGAACAATTTTGAAAACCAATTCTATGCGGATAGAAGCAGACAATAGCTTGAGTGGAAAGGCCACCAACTCATACCTTTCACATAAATTCTATGTGGTCGAGCTCGCATTCTTTGTAGTTTCCAACTGAATTCTATGATTTACTATGTTTCATTAGTTATATTTTTTTCGATTTTTTTTTAAAATTTTAATATTAATTGGTATCAATTTCAATACAGATTTTTACGTACTAGTTTAAGCAGTTAAAATGATTCTAAATAAAATCAGAGCGTCTTATCCAAAGAAACTGGGAACTAAAGAAACATTTTTCTACATTGAGAAACCGAAATAATTTCAGATATATAATTGGTAACTAATAACACCAATTAGTCTTCTTCAATTTATTGAAGTAGAAACTCAACACACTTTATTTTCGGAGACCTACTTTTTTTTTTCTAATTATTGTTTCTATTCTAATGATCACTTCTGAAGCTGGGAGATTTCTTCTCAATTGATTTTAAACTTAAATTTTGAGAAACTGTGAAAAGAAATTTTTTTCTTCCATTAGGGGATTAGATTAAAGATTAATTCAAGGTTGCAATCAGGTTATCTAAAATTTCAGAAGAAAAGAAGTGTATGGAAATAAGTTTATTATCTGCATTGCTCTTTAATGAAAAATGAAATTCATTGGAACCTCGTTATACCGCTATCATTGAGTAAATTTAAGCACTATAACCAGAATGGCGATAAATGAAATCATAATTCGATGTCTATAAACAAAATTATATGAATTTTTGTATGACAGAAAACCAAACTTTCTGCAGCCCTTTGAAAACTAATGTTGCTTTCTTTTTCAACTTTGACCTATCAATCAGATGCAATTTTATTTCTAGTGTTTTTTTCTTTGTTTGAATTAGCATAGATATTTATCTGGAAAATTGTGGTAGTTCAGATGTTGCAACGTAACTTACAAAATTCATCTGTTCTATAGACATCTGCAATGAATAGAGTTCTTAATGAATGCAGAAGTGGGAAAACGTCGCAATGCACCCCAGTAACTCGTCATTCGACCTAATATTATTTGCAAAAGTGATGCAGATTAACCCTAATTAATCACTCGAAGATTTTATGTAATGTTCCTTTTGCATAAAAGGTGGTGCAGGTGGACCTAGGAAAGAAAAAGAGAAATGTTCAAAAGTTTAGCGGTAATAATTACTGAAATCATATAGTGCCTGTAAAATATTCGGGGTTCACCAAGATCAATCAAAACTACACACTGTTGCAGTGGCTTCATATGCGAAGGGCAAAGAGCTCTATCATGCTCCGAACGCCTTTCGCAGTGGGACAACAAATGGTACAATGTAATAAATTACTCTATATTTATCATGTGTACCTGTGTGTGAGGGGGGGAATAGTTGGGCTCCCTACGCCCCTGCACTGTTAAAACTTCGAGTCAAGAAATCGGTTGATCTGAAACTGTCTATAACGATGAGTGACTCAGCAAGTTTGCTTGCAAATGTCAGAAATCGACTTACCCCGAGGTATTTAACTGAAAGTTTTCTGCAACGCTTCATAACGTAGCATAATTTCCTAATGGTTGTGGCAGATCACTGACGAACCTTTGTTTTAAAAAATATGGTAATGGTAATTGGAACGTCACTTTACAAAATCCCCTCAAATATTTCATATTCATGAGGGAGTTTTTGGCTCCAGATTCCGTACTTTTCTCTCCCGTGCTAACCTCGTAGTCAGACCAGGATCTACATCCACGAATTTAGCATACGTGTTCTCTGAGTATACTAAAAGATATTTATTTTTCTAAACCGGGCTCGAACCCGACACCTCGAGGTCATATCCCTACAATATAATAACTAAATTGTTTAAGGCTTCTTTAAATACCTTTGTCCCCTTAAATGCATATTCCCATTTGCGAAACTCGAGTAAATTTGATGCGTGTTACATAAAAGGCCTAATCGCTCGTGCTTCCCCGTCACGAGCAGCGCACGATCAGAAAATAACAAACACATATTCTACTAGCTCTATAAAGAGAGCCGGTAAAGTGTTCCCGGACGGTACCTTCGACTTGTGAGCCGGGATAGCGCAGTCGGCAAAGGCAACGCTCTAGTAGCAGGCGTGTTGTGGGTTCGGAGCCCGGCCCGGTCTAAGATCCGCGATGTCCGTTAAAGTTGACTGGGGCAGGTAAAATATATCCGTGGTCACAATGTCCTGTAAGGGGTGGCAGGCTAAGCCAATGGGTCTTCAACTTGGTCTCTGCTTCAAAATTACGAGGACCCACTAGAGCATAAGTCGTACTTTCACCCTAGACGTGGTCGTCAAAACAAAAGGCGCACATCTCTGTTTTAATACGAAGTATCTTACGGCTGAATCGATGGTGATTTGACGAAATGGCATAAAACTACAACAATGATCGAGTTAAAGTAAACAGATATCTCTGCAAAATATGACACTATAAGAGAGAATGAGGGAATGCATGCAAAAAAGAACATTTTCCTGGTGGCTGTTTTTATTTATTTATTTTTTAAAGCTACCCATTGGCTTAGCTTTTAAAAGCTAAGCCAATGGGTCTTCTGCTTGGTCTCTGCTTCAAATTTACGAGGACCCACTTGAGCATAAGTCGTACTTTCACCCTAGAGGTGGACGTCAGAACGAAAGGCGCATCTCTCTACTTTAATAAGAAGTATCTTACGGCTCAATCGATGGTGGTTTGACCAAGTGGAATAAGACTACAACACTGATCGAGTTAAAGTAAACAGATATCTGTCAAAAATATGACGCTATAAGAGAGAAGGAGGGAATGCATGCAAAAAGAACATTTTCCTGGTAGCTGTTTTTATTTATTTAATTTTTAAAGATAGCAATCATTTAAGTCGGGCTTTTTTCCTTAGTTTTTGCCTATGACGAAACGTTCTCGCAACGGAGGAGTACGGGAATAATTTCAAAATTTTTCCGATGACATTGTCATCACCCCAAATCTCACTACCACCACCCACCCTCAAACCATTCTTTTCATATTTGCATTTTTAACTTTTATGTATATATTTCTCATTCAGCGCCACGGTTTTAAGTTGTGTGAGGTAAAACTGCACTCCAGATCCCGCGTATGTTTAAGTCGGGTTTTTGGTAAAAAATTTAGTTAATAATTTTATTTAAAAAATAAATCTTGATAAAGTATACAGTTTAAAAAATTGTTTTTGAAAATTTGCCTTTAGTTCAATTTTAAAATTCAATAATGTAAACCGCAGAACTTCGTAAGTTGGGTGACGGGGGGTCCGTCTAGACCCCTCTCTGTTTACAACCTGCTAAAGTCAAGGAAACATTCACAACGGCCAGTTTATTCATGAAATAGCTAACATTTACATGGAATGATATAAGCACAGAATGCTCATGCTTTCCAAAATCCTACTTTAAAAATTTATTGAAGTATGTTCAAAATTGATATTTCCGATGAAATACGAAAACACTATTCACTACAAAATTTTCGCATTTATAATACTTCCTTTACACTGTAAATGGCGGGAAATTCAAATTCTTCGTGTTCTTAAACCTGAGGATACGTTGAGTAATACTTTAAATAATAGCCTCCACTCTTTATGCTACCACAATACCTTATGTCTGCTGCATATGTTTACCTGTACAGCGTAGAGATACTTGTGCAACTAATAAAGAAATGTTTCATGGTGTGAAATTATAAATTGCTGAAATTATAAATGACTCGAAAAAGTACATATTCCTGATCTGTAATTTAGAGGATGAAATACAGTTACGTAAATGTGTAATAAGCTATCTGACATACACTAAAAGAGCCTTTTGTTTTAAAATGAACTCTTGACTCCACACTGTTTGCAAATAATAGAATTTTTTAAACTCAACTGAACTCTGCATCGTGTTGAAATTGTACAGAACAGTATAAAATCCCCTCCCCACCTATCTTGTGCAATAGAGGTTCAAGAAAAACGTTTATTCACCCGAAATTGCTTAAATAATTTTACGCTTCAAGATGAAGTACCCAGTAGTTAGAAGCTCATAAGTATAAAAACATACATAAGAATTAAAAACTAATAATCACAACTAAATTTTATATTTTTATATAGTAAATTAAAAAAAATATCACCAGAACAGTATATAAAAATTAAATCAAATAGTAAATATCTTAAAATATAACTATCTGATAAAAGAGATTTTATATTTCAAAATAGAACAGTTTTCCTCTATCTTTAAAAATGGCTATTCTCATAACTATTGTTAAATATTAAACACCGAACAAATCTAAATTTTAATTAAGGATCTCCATTCTTCATACTATCACGATACCTTATGTCTTCTGCAAATATTAACTTGTTTGCTTAGAGATACTCGTGCAACTGTTAAAAAATGTTTCATGACTCAAAGAACAAAGGATCTGAAATTATAAATTGCTTAAATGACTTGAAAGAAGTACATATTCTATATATGTAAATTAGAGGATGAATTACAGTTACGTAAATGTGTTATAACCTATCTGAAATAGGCTAAAAAAGCCTTTTTCTTTAAAATGAACTCTTGGCTATGGAAAGTTTTCAAAAAATAGGATTTTTTAAATTCTTCTACACGCTGCTGAAATTATACAGCACAGTATAATCACCCGTCCCTGCATATCTTATGAAATGGAGGTACATGAAATTTACTAGAAATTACTTAAGAAATTCTACATCTAAAAATTCAGTGCCCAGCAGCTAGAAATTCGTAAGTATAAAACCTTATATAAAAATTAAAATGTAATAAAATACCCCTATATTTCATTTTTTTCCTACAGTGAAATTAAAAAAAAATTTTCACCAGAATAGTATATAAAAATTAAATCAAGAATTAAAACCCATAAAATATAACTTTATAAAATATAAAGGAGAATTAATTAAAATATAAAGGAGATTTTATATTTCAAAACAGAAAATTTTTTGTATATCTTTGAAAATGGCTATTTTTTATAACAATTTGAAATATTAAACACCGAATAAATCTAAATTTTAATTATGAATATAGATTATTTATACCATCGCAATAACTTATGTTTGCTGTAAATGTTAACTTTTGTTGTGTAGAGATACTTACGCAACTGTTAAAAAAATGTTTCGTAACTCAAAGGACAACGGATCTGAAATTATAAATTGCTTAAATGCCTCTAAAAAAGTAAATATTCCTAATATGTAATTTAGATGATGAAATACAGTTACGTAAATCTGTAATAACATATCTGAAATAGACTCAAAAAGCGTTTTTTTCTTAAATGAATTCTTGGCTCCGGACCATTTTCAAAGAACAGAAATTTTGATACTCCACTGCATCTTGTTTAAATTGTACAGCACAGTATAAACAACCCTCCCTGCATATCTTGTGAAATAGAGGTACATGAAAAATATTTATTTACTAGAAATTACGTAAGAAATTAAGCTAAAATTCAGTGCCCAGTAGCTAGAAATTCATAAGTGTAAAACCATATACAAAATTAAAAAGTAATTAAATACCCCTAGATTTCATTATTTCCTACAGTGAAACAATTTATCATCAGAAGAGTATATAAAAATTAAATCAATTTTTAAAACCATAAAATATAACTTTCTAATGAAGATGATTTTATATTTCAAAAAAGAACAATTTTTCTCTCTCTTTGAAAATGGCTTTCTCTTATAACTATTTTTAAAAATTAAACACCGACCGAGTCTAAATTTATGTGTAAATTTCCAAGAAACTTACCTCCGAATATAATTCGAAGTTTAAAATAAGAAATAAATAAACTGAGCTAAAAAGTTACAAGTAAATTTTAAAAATAATTTTAAATTAGGATTAAATAAAAATAAAGAAACATAAAGGAAAACACTGATTTATATATTTAACATTTTATTTTTATTCTTAAAACACTTATATACATAAAACAACAATTTACATTCATTAATCAAAAAAATTCTCAGTAAGGAAAAGTTTCATATAAAAATACCTTCTACATCCAAATGTATACACTTAATGACAATTATGACATATCTTTAGTATATTCGACAAGCTTTTTGCGGCAATAGCAATACAGCTCTTTAGAGTAAATTCCATTAGGATGATATGTCTGAATTTGCAAGTTCACTGCATATCGTATTAAAGGTAAAAATCTTTTGAGTTTTTGTTCTTTTACAAGATTAGAACAGAAGTTGCAAATAGAGGCTAAGAATTTAAAAAAATCTTCTTTCAATTCGGATGATAACAAATGAGTATCCTTCGTGACATAATAAGCAATTCTTTCTATGATAGATAAATCATCTCCAGCTGTTGAAAACTGTGATTTTTCTGTCTGCTGAAACCACCGTTGATGAAGTACACGCGTTAAAACATAGTCACCAATAGCTTCTGTAAATTGACCACTTGGTTTAATATCTTGCATCAACACATGAATTAAAAGTTTATTCCATCTAGAGATCCGATGATCCAATGAACAGACATATAGAATCAGTTCTTCGATAAAAGGTTCTCCGATAAATTGCTCTTCATTAAATTTTTGGATG
>CM063503.1:69897525-69965025 GCA_032207245.1 Pardosa pseudoannulata
TTTCCTTCTTTAATACATCGCTTTATTCATACAGACGTAATCAATAAGTAGTAAGTAAAAATAATTTAGAACAAATTTTCATGTGTATGTATATATATATATATATATATATATATATATATATATATATATATATATATATATATATATATATATATATATATATATATATATATATATATATATATATGTATATATATATATATATATATATATATATATATATATATATATATATATATATATATATATATATATATATATATATATATATATATATGCATGTTTACATATACAATTACATATAAACTCAACAATATACAAACTCAAATTTATATCTCTGCGTATGTAGGTATATAATAATTTGTGTATAGTAGGTGTTATGTGTTCTGCCAAACAGGGCCGTAGGCAAGGGGAGGGATTTAGGGGACTGGTCCCCCTCCGAAATTCTAAAAGACCGTTTCGTGGAAAGAAAATGGACCATGTGTGTTTGTCATCTGCTTAGCTATTCGTAGACAACAGTGAGCTTAGAACAGTGACGTTGAATTAAGGAGTAGGTGCAAATTGGATTAGACATGTAAGAACAGATTGATTAGCACTTTTTAAGTCATCACAATATTGTTGCACAATAGAAAAATTTGTGAAAATGTTTTATCGGAAACAAAAAAAAGCATAATTTTTAATATACAGGTACTTTTCTAAAATTATTCTTTTTCTTTAGTTATACTTATATTTTAAAAATTAGAATTTAATACTATGTATATTTTATATATTTTCAATGTTAATTTTACTATTAAACTCAGTGTGTACTTACTACATTACTCTTCAAAGCTATAAACTAGTCTTTTATATTACTTTTTAATTATTTTGATATTTTAAAATCCCATTGTATTACATGATACACATTAGGAGTACACATACTTAAGAAAACCTGTAGTTTTATTGAAATATCCACAAAAAACAATGTCCCCCACCGAATATAATTTCTGTGTACGGTCTTGCTGCCAAATAAAAGATTATTTCCATTTTAAACTTTCTATAAAATATAGATACTATTGTACCCCAGGTATAAAAACATTTATATACTAAAACAACACAATTGAGTAAAAGGAGTCACATATTTTAACTAAAGTGGTACTTTTTAATATTGTGCTTTGCTTTCCATCTTGGAAGCTACCTATTTTTTTTACTGATCCTTTGTTATGCAAGCAACGTTTTCCTGTAACCATATTATTTCTGTAAGTGTTAAACTGTGTTATTCATTCCATACATTTTTAAAAATAATGAGATCTTCTTATTTAATAATTTTTCGTCTCATTAATTTCAAATATAAATAAATATCTGAGATTATTGTATTCATATATACTCCACAGAGGTAAAAACCTTATGACAATATTAGATTTTTTTTTAATTTCTATAATACAATTTTTGCATTTATTTAATAATAACATTAAACTCACATTAATTAAAATATTAAAGAATAATATATTATTTTTTTTTTTTTTAAAAAATCCTGTTTGACAAATATTAATATTTTTTATTTTCTTTTAATTAATCTGTTCGTTATTTTTTTTTTAAATATATACATAAATTTTATTAAAAAATATGTTGTTTTTTTTTTTTGACATATTTTACGAATACTTTCATAATTATTTAATACATTACATACACAGAATATGATATATTTTTTTTAAATCCTCTGTTTCATTAACTTTAAATTATTTAAAAACTTTTCAGTAAATATTTAAATCTAACATAAACAGAAAACAATGTTTATATATTAAATCCTGTATATTACTGAGAAAAACACAGTAATATTTATAACTAATTTGTTTATATATTTTTTAAAAATATATAACACACAATAGAGAGAGAGACACACACACACACACACACACACACACATATATATATAAATATATATATATATATATATATATATATATATATATATATATATATATATTAAAAGGATATTTTTTAAACATTGACCTTCTTTAAGAATATTTCTCACATAATTCCCAAGATTTATATGAATTCTTTAAAAATTTTTAGAAAAGATGTAGTTTCCGAAGTTATATAGGAAGTTACAACTAGAGGCTTGTGTTCATTTTTTCTTTACAAATTTTTAAATCTTCTATAAAATAATAGCCTAAGTAATCTGTCCGTCTGTCCTGGAATTTATGAAGTGCTTATACATGGAATGGATGAGGCATCCATATTGGATTCTTGATGAGTTAGGGTTATCGACGTTCGAAATCCCCCCCCCTTCCGCACTTTTCTAGCATAAAATTCCATTCCTTCAAGCCCTATTTTCCCCAGTTAAGAGCAGGTGATTAAATTTATCAATTTGTCACATAAATAGGTAAAAATAACATTTTTTTCTAGCATTATGACGTCCTTTCTTTAACCATATCATTTAATAATTTCTTATTTTAAATTATTTAAATATCATCTGCATTATTTCCATCCTTTTTATCTCTGAACTTAGATATTACTTAAATAATCTTTTATATTTGGCTTAAATAATAGATTAGGTACATATGTGATAATTGTAGATTTAATTATCGATTATTTTTGTTGCAATGAAAATTTTATCCCCGGTATTAACAAAAAAAATACTATCTACCTAGTGTGTAGCGGAAATGATAGTTTCATTCCTTTTCTTCAATTAATTACTGTGGAAAAAAATGGGAAAAACTTAAGGATAATTTCGATGTAGCTAAGAAAACTTTGAATTATCTTTCTAAACTAATTCAACGTGATTCTAAACTGTATATCAGGAGATTTTAGAGGAGTATTTAGATAAACACATTATTGAGAGTGTACCAGATAATTCTTAGCCCAAAAAACAAATCATTTTTTTATCTGCCTTAAAGGGCTTTTAACAATTTTGTAAAAATTAAAAATTTTCTGATCCCTTCGTATGACGTGTTATATGCTAGTTGAATAAAATAATATAAATACACTTTCAGATTTTTGTCAGCTTCCATCCCCTATGCTTTTTATATTTATATATACAGTGAAACCTCTCTGAGCGGCCACCCCATCGTTCCGAGAATATTTGGCTGCTCTGAAATGTTTTATTATAAGATAATTGCTATAATCCGTAATATAATTGATTCCCTATCTGATGGGTGTGGGGAGAATACAAAAGAGATAACGGATTTAATATTTCTAAGAAAGGTGGAGGGGGGGGACCACAGGAATGGATTTCGCAAATTAATCCTGGGTCTTATATACGACCATAAAACTAACCTTGAGTTTTTCCGCTCAAAATTAAAGCACTGTGAAAGTAGAATTTCCCGGAAAATGAAATGGGCAATCCCACTCGGTGGCCGTTTAGAAGAGGTCGGGTGGCCGCTGATACAGGTTATTTTACCATTAGGTATGTAAGTCGAAAAATCCGTGCCATGAAATATTGGCTGTTTAGAAGGGTGGCTGCTCGGAGAAGTGTCACTGTATATATACTTTTTAATTACGTATCTAAAGCACTACTATATATATTACTATACCAGAGAGTACATGGTGCTTTTTTCAAACACACGTGCGATCGAAGGAACAATTTTAAAAAACAATTCTATGGGAATAGAAGCAGGCAATAGATCGAATGGAAAGACCACCAACTCATACCTTTCACACAAATTCTATGTGGTCGAGCTCGCATTGTTTGTAGTTTCCAACTGAATTCTATGATTTACTATGTTTCATTAGTTATATTTTTTTTTCGATTTTTTTTAAAATTCTAATATTAATTGGTATCAATTTCAATACAGATTTTTACGTACTAGTGTAAGCAGTTAAGATGATACTAAATAAAATCAGAGCGTCTTATCCAAAGAAACTGGGAACTAAAGAAACATTTTTCTACATTGAGAAACCGAAATAATTTCAGATATATAATTGGTAACTAATAACACCAATTAGTCTTCTTCAATTTATTGAAGTAGAAGCTCAACACACTTTATTTTCGGAGACCTACTTTTTTTTTCTAATTATTGTTTCTATTCTAATGATCACTTCTGAAGCTGGGAGATTTCTTCTCAATTGATTTTAAACTTAAATTTTGAGAAACTGTGAAAATAAAATTTTTTTCTTCCATTAGGGGATTAGATTAAAGATTAATTCAAGGTTGCAATCAGGTTATCCAAAATTTCAGAAGAAAAGAAGTGTATGGAAATAAGTTTATTATCTGCATTGCTCTTTAATGAAAAATGAAATTCATTGGAACCTCGTTATACCGCTATCATTGAGTAAATTTAAGCACTATAACCAGAATGGCGATAAATGAAATCATAATTCGATGTCTATAAACAAAATTATATGAATTTTTGTATGACAGAAAACCAAACTTTCTGCAGCCCTTTCAAAACTAATGTTGCTTTCTTTTTAAACTTTGACCTACCAAACAGACACATTTTTTTGTGGCTTTTTCTTTGTTTGAATTAGCATGATTATTAAACTGGAAAATCGTGGTAGTTCTGATGTTGCAACGTAACTTACAAATTTCTTCTGTTCCATAGGCATCTGCAATGTAGAATTAGGAAAACGTCGCAATGCACTTACGTAACTCGTCATTGGATCTGATATTGTTTACAAAAGTGATAGAGATTAACCCTAATTAATCACTCGCAATTTTTATGTAATGTTCCTTTAGAATTAAAGGTGTTGCATTCGGACCGAGAAAAGAAAAAGAGAAATATTCAAAAGTTTAGCGGTAATAATTACTGTAATCATATAGTGCCTGTAAAATATTCGGGGTTCACCAAGATCAATCAAAACTACACACTGTTGCAGTGGCTTGACATGCGAAGGGTAAAGAGCTCTATCATGCTCCGAACGCCTTTCGCAGTGGGACAACAAATGGTACAATGTAATAAATTACTCTATATTTCAAAACAGAAATTTTTTTGTATATCTTTGAAAATGGCTATTTTTTATAACAATTTGAAATATTAAACACCGAATAAATCTAAATTTTAATTATGAATATAGATTATTTATACCATCGCAATACCTTATGTTTGCTGTAAATGTTAACTTTTGTTGTGTAGAGATACTTACGCAACTGTTAAAAAAATGTTTCGTAACTCAAAGGACAACGGATCTGAAATTATAAATTGCTTAAATGCCTCTAAAAAAGTAAATATTCCTAATATGTAATTTAGATGATGAAATACAGTTACGTAAATCTGTAATAACATATCTGAAATAGACTCAAAAAGCGTTTTTTTCTTAAATGAATTCTTGGCTCATTTTCAAAGAACAGAATTTTTGATACTCCACTGCACTCTGCATCGTGTTTAAATTGTACAGCACAGTATAAACAACCCTCCCTGCATATCTTGTGAAATAGAGGTACATCAAAAATATTTATTTACTAGAAATTACGTAAGAAATTAAGCTAAAATTCAGTGCCCAGTAGCTAGAAATTCATAAGTGTAAAACCATATACAAAATTAAAATTAATTAAATACCCATAGATTTCATTATTTCCTACAGTGAAACAATTTATCATCAGAAGAGTATATAAAAATTAAATCAATTTTTAAAACCATAAAATATAACTTTCTAATGAAGATGATTTTATATTTCAAAAAAGAACAATTTTTCTCTCTCTTTGAAAATGGCTTTCTCTTATAACTATTTTTAAAAATTAAACACCGACCGAGTCTAAATTTATGTGTAAATTTCCAAGAAACTTACCTCCGAATATAATTCGAAGTTTAAAATAAGAAATAAATAAACTGAGCTAAAAAGTTACAAGTAATTTTTTAAAAATAATTTTAAATTAGGATTAAATAAAAATAAAGAAACATGAAGGAAAACACTGATTTATATATTTAACATTTTATTTTTATTCTTAAAACACTTATATACATAATACAAACAATTTACATTCATTAATCAGAAAAATTCTCAATAAGAAAAGATTCATGAAAACATACCTTCTTACATCCAAATTTATACACATAATGACACTTATGACATATCTTTAGTATATTCGACAAGCTTTTTGCGGCAATAGCAATACAGCTCTTTAGAGTAAATTCCATTAGGATGATATGTCTGAATTTGCAAGTTCACTGCATATCGTATTAAAGGTAAAAATCGTTTGAGTTTTTGTTCTTTTACAAGATTAGAACAGAAGTTGCAAATAGAGGCTAAGAATTTAAAAAAATCTTCTTTCAATTCGGATGATAACAAATGAGTATCCTTCGTGACATAATAGGCAATTCTTTCTATGATAGATAAATCATCTCCAGCTGTTGAAAACTGTGATTTTTCTGTCTGCTGAAACCATCGTTGATGAAGTACACGCGTTAAAACATAGTCACCAATAGCTTCTGTAAATTGACCACTTGGTTTAATATCTTGTATCAACACATGAATTAAAAGTTTATTGCATCTAGAAATCCGGTGATCCAATGAACAGACATATAGAATCAGTTCTTCGATAAAAGATTCTCCGATAAATTGCTCTTCATTAAATTTTTGGATGGAGGAATTTTCAGATATATTCGACAGCTTTTTGCGGCAATAGCAATGCAGCTCTTTAGAGTAAATTCCATTAGGATGATATGTCTGAATTTGAAAGTTTACTGCATATCGTATTAAAGGTAAAAACCGTTTGAGTTTTTGTTCTTTTACAAGATTAGAACAGAAGTTGCAAATAGAGGCTAAGAATTTAAAAAAATCTTCTTTTAATTCGGATGATAGCAAATGAGTATCCTTCGTGACATAATAGGCAATTCTTTCTATGATAGATAAGCCATCTCCAGCTGTTGAAAACTGTGATTTTTCTGTCTGCTGAAACCATCGTTGATGAAGTACACGCGTTAAAACATAGTCACCAATTGCTTCTGTAAATTGACCACTTGGTTTAATATCTTGCATCAACACATGAATTAATACTTTATTCCATCTAGAGATCCGGTAATCCAATGAACAGACATATAGTATCAGTTCTTCGATAAAAGATTCTCCGATAAATTGCTCTTCATTCAATTTTTGGATGGAGGAATTTTCAGGTAAATTAAAACAATGCGTACTTGGCATAAGTTCAGTCTTATCTTCCGTTTCGTTAACTGGACACAATTCTTTTCTAGCTTCCTGCAGATATTGATTGCACGATGCCATTTTCCAGATTCCAAAATTTTAAACAAACTGAAAAGACGATACGTAAAGCTACCAGAAATAAATACGAAAATGATAAATCCTGAAGTAAGAAGTATCCACTACAAGCAAGACGAAGTCAGCGTAGGATAACGAGAAATTGGGAAGAAATGGAATATATAAGTAGCAGGTGCAAGTACTGGGGGATATAAATGAAACATAAAAGGGCTCTCTTACTATTGGTAACTGTTAAGATGCTAGCTCCTGATTGACTGATTGGGATGTATTGTACCAGAAGTATTTCCCCTCCCCTTCCTTCCTACCTTACCACCAGTTTGACATGTGTTTAGAAAAGATTTCGGAATTATATAAAATTTAATATATTTATGCGAGAAATTAATTTTGCTATTAAAACAACACGAAGATTATTAAAATTTTCTCGTAAAGAGAAATTATAATTTTCACTAAACATAATAAAGAGTTTTAAAGACACTCTAGGGATCAAGAAAATATTGTGTAAATAATAACCTTTATAAATAGTTGATAATTTGAGCATACATTTTTAATTATGTGTGCACATTATATCTTGGGATTTATTAAAAACTAAGTTAATATTATTTAAATATTTTATATCGTAAATATTTATAACAGAATTTCTGATTTCATGTTGATTTAACACTGAGTAAAAAAGAAATTATCTAGAAACAATAAAAATAACTTTATAGACAGGATTTTTTTTAAAGACACGTTTTACTGAATAACAATGAAAAGATAAATATGTTAATTTTCAATACATAGATACATAGATAATCTCCACAGTCCTGGTGTATCGCTCATGATACAAATGTTAAGCCTTTATTTATTTGAAGATCTAGGGAGGATAAATAAATCCTGCTGGGTACTGCAGTTTCTTGACATAATTTCAACTAATATTACTCATCCTTTTAGAAGTATGGTTGAGAGCTAAAACATTTCAATAGTTTAGATTTTATAAGACAAAGAATTGTTCACATCTGAGAACTTTAAGACTGTACAGAATATATATGTATATTGACGACGAAAATATGAAATACACAAATATTTTAAACAGACTATTAAAAAAATGTTATGGTTACGGTTATTATAGTTTATAATTAAATAATTTTTATAAAATATTTTGAACCTTCACGATAACAGTGAATAAAATCTCAGGCATACGGAAAAGTATTAAAATTTTTATAACGCATTATTTAAAAATTGTGTGTACCCTAGATAGATAATATTCTAAATCATTGTATAATATAATGATAAATTGAAGCTTAATATTTTGGGTGATTGCTGATGCACGTGAAAAGTGTTTTCACGTCATGAAATATGTAAACTCTTTAACTTTGTCACAGAGTAAATATGGCAAAAAGATTGCTACTAATTATACAGTGCCTCGTTTATTTGACTATAATGATATTTAAAAAAGTTTCATACCACACAATGTATTCAATTCAAATGGGTTTAACTGATATTAAGGTAAATTTTCCATTTAATCCTTAATTTTAATATAATTTTTTTTTCAGAATATTAAATATACATTTCAGTACAATTATCATTGGTTTGCATTAATATGCCCAATGATGAAAAAATTTCAATACATGAAAATAAAATTCGCTATTTTGTATACTAGAATAATGTGAGTTATCACTTTTTACAACTGAGAACTTGATATATATTTGTATATATATATATATATATATATATATATATATATATATATATATATATATATATATATATATATATATATATATATATATATATGTATGTATGTATCTATATATGTATATATATATATATCTATGTATATATACATATATATATATATATATTTATTTATATGTATATATATGTATATATATGTATATATATATATTTATTTATTTTTATGTATATATATGTATATATATATATATATATATATATATATATATATATATATATGTATATATGTATGTATGTATGGAGAGGGGATTATGTTTTTATTGTTGAGATATATGAGAAGGGAATGCTAACAATTAAATAAAACAAACTTTGTCTTCAATTCGTATATCATGAATTTGAGATCAGAATAGATTTTATTTTATGCAGCTTTTGTAATTGTGTACTGCAACGACATTAGAAATAGTAAATTGCATTTTTTTTAGAAGTGTAAATGTGGTGTTTTTTTGTTATTTTGATTTTATTCATCTATATCTCGGACTGTCGGAAATGACGATAGTAGCTCTATAAGTGTTTGTCTGTGCATAAATAATTAAATATACAATGGGCCACTATCAATATTCCAGAATGTTCAATTTTAACCCATCATAACCGAAAAGTGAATAAACACAATTTTTTCAAATTAATTTATTTTTTCGAGACCACAAGCAAAACTTATAACTTCTGGTATTATAATATATAATAACTGTACTGTATGACGTTAATTTATAATACAGTTTGTCTTATGTTATGTAAACTTATGAGTAACTATATTAGGTGTGAAAAGAACATCTGCTCAGATTCTTAACAATATTTCCCCTTGAAAAATTGTTTTGTATTAAACATTAAAATACTCTAGCCCATGGGTGTAACATCCTAAAATACCACATAATAATTCTAACTGATTATTATTTGTTTTGGCAAAAGGTATATATACACACCCGTATGTTATTTCATAGACATTATATTTAAGGTTTTTGTGAACAAAATTGACCGTAGCTATTATCTTTTACGTCCTCTTACTAAAATGTTATTACCATTTTAACAGTGCCTCCAAATCAGATTGATTACTAGATTACTATATGCTTAGTATTTGCTTTATTTTTCATATAATGAATTAATACACGTTACGGTTTATTTATCTTTTATTTGGTTGTTCATCAAATAAAGCAATGTGTATATACAAAACGAATGGATTAAAATATCAGATATTCTTATAAATACATACATATATACATACATATATATTAATATATATGTACTTAATATATATGTACTTATATATATATATATATATATATATATATATATATATATATATATATATATATATATATATATATATATATATATATATATATATATATATATATATATATATATATATACACACACTTATTTGTATAATTTATATTTTAAAAATTTACGAATTTTTATTACTTATATTCATTTCTGTCATTATATAAGTATTTGGGCTTTAGTTTTTGTATATTATATATTTTACTATTTCATTTCCACGTGTTAAATCCAAAATAACGTATTTGGTTGAAGTATACATAAAAATAATCCCCAGGTACAGAGTTACTGATAATTTAACACTAGATTATCTGCATAAAACCTGCAGAAGATTAATAAGGGCATGTCATTATTGTAAATGTAAAATATTGGCATGACTCTATAGTGTATGCTTTTCATACTGTATTTCACCTGACTCCATTCTTATTGAAAGAATGTAAATATCTTTTGAAAGCTTGACCTTACAGATAGCTGTCTGATGGAAAACCATTTATGACTATTTCGTTAAGCTGTAAACCCGCTAAGGCCAGAAAAATGAGAATATTTCCTGGGGATTAAAATCTTTTATTCTTTCTTTCTTTTTTTTTTTTTTTTTTTTTTTGCACCTGGATTCTAGTGTTAAGTGTACTTATACGTATAAAATTCCATGAAAAAATTTAATCTATTTTGTATTTTGTAACAAAATTTTGGGATTTTTATTCATACCTATGAAATATTTCATGCCTATTGCCGATTAATTTTTTTTAATCAGCAATTATAGTTTAATTTTTTTCATACGTTACCACTGTTTGGAAAATGCAGTATTAACTTTAGCAAAAATTTTATTTTTGTTTCTTTGAAGTTCTAATTATGAAAAAAAACTACTATTTCCAAAGGATGTTAAAAAATTTTCTTCAAATTATTTTTTGTAGAAAAAGTTTCCTTCTTTAATACATCGCTTTATTCATACAGACGTAATCAATAAGTAGTAAGTAAAAATAATTTAGAACAAATTTTCATGTGTATGTATATATATATATATATATATATATATATATATATATATATATATATATATATATATATATATATATATATATATATATATGTGATATATATATATATATATATATATATATATATATATATATATATATATATATATATATATATATATATATATATATATATATATATATATATATATATATATGCATGTTTACATATACAATTACATATAAACTCAACAATATACAAACTCAAATTTATATCTCTGTGTATGTAGGTATATAATAATTTGTGTATAGTAGGTGTTATGTGTTCTGCCAAACAGGGCCGTAGGCAAGGGGAGGGATTTAGAGGACTGGTCCCCCTCCGAAATTCTAAAAGACCGTTTCGCGGAAAGAAAATGGACCATGTGTGTGTCATCTGCTTAGCTATGCATAGACAAAAGTGAGCTTAGAACAGTGACGTTGAGTTAAGGAGTAGGTGCAAATTGGATTAGACATGTAAGAACAGATTGATTACACTTTTTAAGTCATCACAATATTGTTGCACAATTGAAAAATTTGTGAAAACGTTTTAGCGGAAAAAAAGAAGCATAATTTTTAATATACAGGTGATAATTTGATGTTTTTCCTCTTCTTCCAAAATTATTCTTTTTCTTTAGTTATACTTATATTTTAAAAATTAGAATTTAATACTATTTATATTTTATATATTTTCAATGTTAATTTTACTATTAAACTCAGTGTGTACTTACTACATTACTCTTCAAAGCTATAAACTAGTCTTTTATATTACTTTTTAATTATTTTGATATTTTAAAATCCCATTGTATTACATGATACACATTAGGAGTACACATACTTAAGAAAACCTGTAGTTTTATTGAAATATCCACAAAAAACAATGTACCCCTCAGAATATAATTTCTGGGTACGGTTTTGCTGCCAAATAAAAGATTATTTCCATTTTAAAATTTTTATAAAATATAGATACTATTGTACCCCAGGTATAAAAACATTTATATACTAAAACAACACAATTGAGTAAAAGGAGTCACATATTTTAACTAAAGTGGTACTTTTTATATTGTTCTTTGCTTTCCATCTTGGAAGCTACATATTTTTTACTGATCCTTTGTTATGCAAGGAACGTTTTTCTGTAACCATATTATTTCTGTAAGTGTTAAACTGTGTTATTCATTCCATACATTTTTAAAAATAATGAGATTTTCTTATTTAATAATTTTTCGTCTCATTAATTTCAAATATAAATAAATATCTGAGATTATTGTATTCATATATACTCCACAGAGGTAAAAACCTTATGACAATATTAGATTTTACACGTTTTAATTTCTAAAATACAACTTTGCATTACGGTAATAACTTTGAACATTTAAAGATCATACTTAAACTCACATTTTTCACTCAAATCCTGGGAACTGGTGCAGTTAAAGAATCACTTCCATACGAAATATTAAAAGATTTTTTTTTTTTTCAAAATCCTGTTTCGTAAATAGTTGGAAATTATTTAAACTTTTCAGTAATATTTAACTGATTAAACGTATTGTTTGTGTTATTTTTTTTTTTGAAATATAACATATATAATTATATTAAAAAAAGATATGAACGGATTTTTTTTTTAAACATTGACCTTCTTTACGAATACTTTCCTTATGACAATAACCTTATGACAATATTAGATTTTACACGTTTTAATTTCTAAAATAATACTCTGCAATGCGTTCATTAACTTTGAATATTTAAAGGATATACTTAAACTCACTCTTTTCACTCAAGTCTTTGGAACTTTTGCAGTTAAGGAATCATTCCCACACGAAACAGAAAAAGATTTATTTTTTTTTAAATCCTGTTTCATAAATACTTGGAAAATATTTAAACTTTTCAGTAATATTTATCTAACTAAATGCAATGTTTATGTGAATTTTTTTTTGGAAATATAACACACACACAGAGAGAGAGACACACACACACACAGACACACACACACACACACACATATATATATATATATATATATATATATATATATATATATATATATATATTAAAAGGATATTTTTTAAACATTGACCTTCTTTAAGAATATTTCTCACATAATTCCCCAGATTTATATGAATTCTTTAAAAATTTTTAGAAAAGATGTAGTTTCCGAAGAGGTATAGGAAGTTACAACTAGAGGCTTTGTTGTTCATTCCTTTTCTTTACAAATTTTTAAATTTTCTATAAAATAATAGCCTAAGCAATCTGTCCGTCTGTCCTGGAATTTATGAAGTGCTTATACATGGAATGGATGAGGCATCCATATTGGATTCTTGATGAGTTAGGGTTATCGACGTTCGAAATACTCCCCCCCCCCTTTCAGCCCTTTTCTAGCATATAATTCCATTATTTCAAGCCCTATTTTACCATGATAAGAGCAGGTGATTAAATTTATCAATTTGTCACATAAATAGGTAAAAATAACATTTTTTTCTAGCATTATGACGTCCTTTCTTTAACCATCTGCTTTAATAATTTCTTATTTTAAATTATTTAAATATCATCTGCATTATTTCCATCCTTTTTATCTCTGAACTTAGATATTACTTAAATAATCTTTTATATTTGGCTTAAATAATAGATTAGGTACATATGTGATAATTGTAGATTTAATTATCGATTATTTTTTTTGCAATGAAAATTTTATCCCCGGTATTAAGAAAAAAATTCTATCTACCTAGTGTGTAGTGGAAATGATAGCTTCATTCCTTTACTTCCATTAATTACTGTGAAAAAAAAAAAATGGGAAAAACTTAAGGATAATTTCGGTGTAGCTAAGAAAACTTTGAATTATCTTTCTAAACTAATTCAACGTGATTCTAAACTGTATATCAGGAGATTTTAGAGGAGTATTTAGATAAACACATTATTGAGAGTGTACCAGATAATTCTTAGCCCAAAAAACAAATCATTTTTTTATCTGCCTTAAAGGGCTTTTAACAATTTTGTAAAAATTAAAAATTTTCTGATCCCTTCGTATGACGTGTTATATGCTAGTTGAATAAAATAATATAAATACACTTTCAGATTTTTGTCAGCTTCCATCCCCTATGTTTTTATATTTATATATACAGTGAAACCTCTCTGAGCGGCCACCCCACCGTTCCGAGAATATTTGGCTGCTCTGAAATGTTTTATTATAAGATAATTGCTATAATCCGTAATATAATTGATTCCCTATCTGATGGGTGTGGGGAGAATACAAAAGAGATAACAGATTTAATATTTCTAAGAAAGGTGGAGGGGGGGGACCACAGGAATGGATTTCGCAAATTAATCCTGGGTCTTATATACGACCATAAAACTAACCTTGAGTTTTTCCGCTCAAAATTAAAGCACTGTGAAAGTAGAATTTCCCGGAAAATGAAATGGGCAATCCCACTCGGTGGCCGTTTAGAAGAGGTCGGGTGGCCGCTGATACAGGTTATTTTACCTTTAGGTTTATGAGTCGAAAAATCCGTGCCATGAAATATTGGCCGTTTAGAAGGGTGGCTGCTCGGAGAAGTGTCACTGTATATATACTTTTTAATTACGTATCTAAAGCACTATTATATATGTTACTATACCAGAGAGTACATGGTGCTTTTTTCAAACACACGTGCGATCGAAGGAACAATTTTAAAAAACAATTCTATGGGAATAGAAGCAGGCAATAGATCGAATGGAAAGACCACCAACTCATACCTTTCACACAAATTCTGTGTGGTCGAGCTCGCATTGTTTGTAGTTTCCAACTGAATTCTATGATTTACTATGTTTCATTAGTTATATTTTTTTCGATTTTTTTTTAAAATTTTAATATTAATTGGTATCAATTTCAATACAGATTTTTACGTACTAGTTTAAGCAGTTAAAATGATTCTAAATAAAATCAGAGCGTCTTAACCAAAGAAACTGGGAACTAAAGAAACGTTTTCCTACATTGAGAAACCGAAATAATTTCAGATATATAATTGGTAACTAATAACACCAATTAGTCTTCTTCAATTTATTGAAGTAGAAGCTCAACACACTTTATTTTCGGAGACCTACTTTTTTTTTCTAATTATTGTTTCTATTCTAATGATCACTTCTGAAGCTGGGAGATTTCTTCTCAATTGATTTTAAACTTAAATTTTGAGAAACTGTGAAAATAAAATTTTTTTCTTCCATTAGGGGATTAGATTAAAGATTAATTCAAGGTTGCAATCAGGTTATCCAAAATTTCAGAAGAAAAGAAGTGTATGGAAATAAGTTTATTATCTGCATTGCTCTTTAATGAAAAATGAAATTCATTGGAACCTCGTTATACCGCTATCATTGAGTAAATTTAAGCACTATAACCAGAATGGCGATAAATGAAATCATAATTCGATGTCTATAAACAAAATTATATGAATTTTTGTATGACAGAAAACCAAACTTTCTGCAGCCCTTTCAAAACTAATGTTGCTTTCTTTTTAAACTTTGACCTACCAAACAGACACATTTTTTTGTGGCTTTTTCTTTGTTTGAATTAGCATGATTATTAAACTGGAAAATCGTGGTAGTTCTGATGTTGCAACGTAACTTACAAATTTCTTCTGTTCCATAGGCATCTGCAATGTAGAATTAGGAAAACGTCGCAATGCACTTACGTAACTCGTCATTGGATCTGATATTGTTTACAAAAGTGATAGAGATTAACCCTAATTAATCACTCGCAATTTTTATGTAATGTTCCTTTAGAATTAAAGGTGTTGCATTCGGACCGAGAAAAGAAAAAGAGAAATATTCAAAAGTTTAGCGGTAATAATTACTGTAATCATATAGTGCCTGTAAAATATTCGGGGTTCACCAAGATCAATCAAAACTACACACTGTTGCAGTGGCTTGACATGCGAAGGGTAAAGAGCTCTATCATGCTCCGAACGCCTTTCGCAGTGGGACAACAAATGGTACAATGTAATAAATTACTCTATATTTCAAAACAGAAATTTTTTTGTATATCTTTGAAAATGGCTATTTTTTATAACAATTTGAAATATTAAACACCGAATAAATCTAAATTTTAATTATGAATATAGATTATTTATACCATCGCAATACCTTATGTTTGCTGTAAATGTTAACTTGTTGTTGTGTAGAGATACTTACGCAACTGTTAAAAAAATGTTTCGTAACTCAAAGGACAACGGATCTGAAATTATAAATTGCTTAAATGCCTCTAAAAAAGTAAATATTCCTAATATGTAATTTAGATGATGAAATACAGTTACGTAAATCTGTAATAACATATCTGAAATAGACTCAAAAAGCGTTTTTTTCTTAAATGAATTCTTGGCTCCGGACCATTTTCAAAGAACAGAAATTTTGATACTCCACTGCACTCTGCATCGTGTTTAAATTGTACAGCACAGTATAAACAACCCTCCCTGCATATCTTGTGAAATAGAGGTACATCAAAAATATTTATTTACTAGAAATTACGTAAGAAATTAAGCTAAAATTCAGTGCCCAGTAGCTAGAAATTCATAAGTGTAAAACCATATACAAAATTAAAATTAATTAAATACCCATAGATTTCATTATTTCCTACAGTGAAACAATTTATCATCAGAAGAGTATATAAAAATTAAATCAATTTTTAAAACCATAAAATATAACTTTCTAATGAAGATGATTTTATATTTCAAAAAAGAACAATTTTTCTCTCTCTTTGAAAATGGCTTTCTCTTATAACTATTTTTAAAAATTAAACACCGACCGAGTCTAAATTTATGTGTAAATTTCCAAGAAACTTACCTCCGAATATAATTCGAAGTTTAAAATAAGAAATAAATAAATTGAGCTAAAAAGTTACAAGTAATTTTTATAAAATAATTTTAAATTAGGATTAAATAAAAATAAAGAAACATAAAGGAAAACACTGATTTATGTATTTAACATTTTATTTTTATTCTTAAAACATTTATATACATAATACCAACAATTAACAATCATTAATCAGAAAAATTCTGAATAAGAAAAAGATTCATGAAAACATACCTTCTTACATCCAAATTTATACACATAATGACACTTATGACATATCTTTAGTATATTCGACAAGCTTTTTGCGGCAATAGCAATACAGCTCTTTAGAGTAAATTCCATTAGGATGATATGTCTGAATTTGCAAGTTCACTGCATATCGTATTAAAGGTAAAAATCGTTTGAGTTTTTGTTCTTTTACAAGATTAGAACAGAAGTTGCAAATAGAGGCTAAGAATTTAAAAAAATCTTCTTTCAATTCGGATGATAACAAATGAGTATCCTTCGTGACATAATAGGCAATTCTTTCTATGATAGATAAATCATCTCCAGCTGTTGAAAACTGTGATTTTTCTGTCTGCTGAAACCATCGTTGATGAAGTACACGCGTTAAAACATAGTCACCAATAGCTTCTGTAAATTGACCACTTGGTTTAATATCTTGTATCAACACATGAATTAAAAGTTTATTGCATCTAGAAATCCGGTGATCCAATGAACAGACATATAGAATCAGTTCTTCGATAAAAGATTCTCCGATAAATTGCTCTTCATTAAATTTTTGGATGGAGGAATTTTCAGATATATTCGACAGCTTTTTGCGGCAATAGCAATGCAGCTCTTTAGAGTAAATTCCATTAGGATGATATGTCTGAATTTGAAAGTTTACTGCATATCGTATTAAAGGTAAAAACCGTTTGAGTTTTTGTTCTTTTACAAGATTAGAACAGAAGTTGCAAATAGAGGCTAAGAATTTTAAAAAATCTTCTTTTAATTCGGATGATAGCAAATGAGTATCCTTCGTGACATAATAGGCAATTCTTTCTATGATAGATAAGCCATCTCCAGCTGTTGAAAACTGTAATTTTTCTGTCTGCTGAAACCATCGTTGATGAAGTACACGCGTTAAAACATAGTCACCAATTGCTTCTGTAAATTGACCACTTGGTTTAATATCTTGCATCAACACATGAATTAATACTTTATTCCATCTAGAGATCCGGTAATCCAATGAACAGACATATAGAATCAGTTCTTCGATAAAAGATTCTCCGATAAATTGCTCTTCATTCAATTTTTGGATGGAGGAATTTTCAGGTAAATTAAAACAATGCGTACTTGGCATAAGTTCAGTCTTATCTTCCGTTTCGTTAACTGGACACAATTCTTTTCTAGCTTCCTGCAGATATTGATTGCACGATGCCATTTTCCAGATTCCAAAATTTTAAACAAACTGAAAAGACGATACGTAAAGCTACCAGAAATAAATACGAAAATGATAAATCCTGAAGTAAGAAGTATCCACTACAAGCAAGACGAAGTCAGCGTAGGATAACGAGAAATTGGGAAGAAATGGAATATATAAGTAGCAGGTGCAAGTACTGGGGGATATAAATGAAACATAAAAGGGCTCTCTTACTATTGGTAACTGTTAAGATGCTAGCTCCTGATTGACTGATTGGGATGTATTGTACCAGAAGTATTTCCCCTCCCCTTCCTTCCTACCTTACCACCAGTTTGACATGTGTTTAGAAAAGAATTCGGAATTATATAAAATTTAATATATTTATGCAAGAAATTAATTTTGCTATTAAAACAACACGAAGATTATTAAAATTTTCTCGTATACAGAAATTATAATTTTCACTAAACATAATAAAGTGTTTTAAAGACACTCTAGGGATCAAGAAAAAATTGTGTAAATAATAACCTTTATAAATAGTTGATAATTTGCGCATACATTTTTAATTGTGTGTGCACATTATATTTTGGGATTTATTAATATTTAAGTTAATATTATTTAAAGATTTTAAATTGTAAATATTTATAACAAAATTTATAATTTCTTGTTGATTTAAGACTGAGTAAAAAAAAAATTATCTAGAAACAATAAAAATAACTTTATAGACAGGATTTTTTTTAAAGACACGTTTTACTGAATAACAATGAAAAGATAAATATGTTAATTTTCAATACATAGATACATAGATTATCTCCACAGTCCTGGTGTATCACTCATGATACAAATGTCAAGCCTTTATTTTTTTGAGGATCTAGGGAGGATAAATAAATCCTGCTGGGTACTGCAGTTTCTTGACATAATTTCAACTAATATTACTCATCCTTTTAGAAGTATGGTTGAGAGCTAAAACATTTCAATAGTTTAGATTTTATAAGACAAAGAATTGTTCACATCTGCGAACTTTAAGACTGTAGAGAATATATAGGTATATTGACGGAGAAAATATGAAATGCACAAATATTTTAAACAGACTATTAAAAAATTGTTATGGTTACGGTTCTTATAGTTTATAATTAAAAAAAATTTATAAAATATTTTGAACCTTCACGATAACAGTGAATAAAATCTCAGGCATGCGGAAAAGTATTAAAATTTTTATAACGCATTATTTAAAAATTGTGTGTACCCTAGATAGATAATATTCTAAATCATTGTATAATATAATGATAAATTGAAGCTTAATATTTTGGGTGATTGCTGTTGCACGTGAAAAGTGTTTTCACGTCATGAAATATGTAATCTCTTTAACTTTGTCACAGAGTAAATATGGCAAAAAGATTGCTACTAAGTACACAGTGCCTCGTTTATTTGACTATAATGATATTTATAAAAGTTTCATACCACACAATGTATTCAATTCAAATGGGTTTAACTGATATTAAGGTAAATTTTCCATTTAATCCTTAATTTTAATAAAAAAAATTTTCAGAATATTAAATATACATTTCAGTACAATTATCATTGGTTTGCATTAATATGCCCAATGATGAAAAAATTTCAATACATGAAAATAAAATTCGCTATTTTGTATACTAGAATAATGTGAGTTATCACTTTTTACAACTGAGAACTTGATATATATTTGTATATGTGTGTATATATATATATATATATATATATATATATATATATATATATATATATATATATATGTATGTATGTATGTATCTATATATGTATATATATATATCTATGTATATATACATATATATATATATATATTTATTTATATGTATATATATATATATATATATATATATATGTATATATATATATATATATATATATATATGTATGTATGTATGGAGAGGGGTTTATGTTTTTATTCTTAAGATATATGAGAAGGGAATGCTAACAATTAAATAAAACAAACTTTGTCTTCAATTCGTATATTATGAATTTAAGATCAGAATAGATTTTATTTTATGCAGCTTTTGTACTTGTGTACTGCAACGACATTAGAAACAGTAAATTGCATTTTTTTTAAAAGTGTAAATGTGATTTTTTTTTTTGTTATTTTGATTTTATTCATCTATATCTTGGACTGTCGGAAATGACGATAGTAGCTCTATAAGTGTTTATCTGTGCATAAATAATTAAATATACAATGGGTCACTATCTATATTCCAGAATGTTCAATTTTAACCCATCATAACCGAAAAGTGAATAAACACAATTTTTTCAAATTAATTTATTTTTTCGAGACCACAAGCAAAACTTGTAACTTCTGGTATTATAATATATAATAACTGTACTGTATGACGTTAATTTATAATACACTTTGTCTTATGTTATGTAAACTTATGAGTAACTATATTAGGTGTGAAAAGAACATCTGCTCAGATTCTTAACAATATTTCCCCTAGAAAAATTGTTTTGTATTAAACATTAAAATACTCTAGCCCATGGGTGTAACATCCTAAAATACCACATAATAATTCTAACTGATTATTATTTGTTTTGGCAAAAGGTATATATACACACCCGTATGTTATTTCATAGACATTATATTTAAGGTTTATGTGCACAAAATTGACCGTAGCTATTATCTTTTACGTCCACTTACTAAAATGTTATTACCATTTTAACAGTGCCTCCAAATCAGATTGATTACTAGATTACTATATGCTTAGTATTTGCTTTATTTTTCATATAATGAATTAATACACGTTACGGTTTATTTATCTTTTATTTGGTTGTTCATCAAATAAAGCAATGTGTATATACAAAACGAATGGATTAAATTATCAGATATTCTTATAAATACATACATACATACATATATATTAATATATATGTACTCATATATACATATATATATATATATATATATATATATATATATATATATATATATATATATATATATATATATATATATATATATATATATATATATATATATATATATATATATATATATATATATATATATATATATATATATATATATATATATATATATATATATATATATATATATATATATATATATATATACACTTATTTATATAATTTATATTTTAAAAATTTATGAATTTTTATTACTTATATTCATTTCTGTCATTATATAAGTATTTGGGCTTTAGTTTTTGTATAATATATATTTTACTATTTCATTTCCACGTGTTAAATCCAAAATAACGTATTTGGTTGAAGTATACATAAAAATACCCCCCAGGTACAGAGTTACTGATAATTTAACACTAGATTATCTGCATAAAACCTGCAGAAGATTAATAAGGGCATGTCATTATTGTAAATGTAAAATATTGGCATGACTCTATAGTGTATGCTTTTCATACTGTATTTCACCTGTCTCCATTCTTATGGAAAGAATGTAAATATCCTTTGTTAGCTTGACCTTACAGACAGCTGTCTGATGGAAAACCATTTATGACTATTTCGTTAAGCTGTAAACCCGCTAAGGCCAGAAAAATGAGAATATTTCCTGGGGATTAAAATCTTTTATTCTTTCTTTCTTTCTTTTTTTTTCACCTGGATTCTTGTGTTAAGTGTACTTATACGTATAAAATTCCATGAAAAAATTTAATCTATTTTGTATTTTGTAACAAAATTTTGGGATTTGTATTCATACCTATGAAATATTTCATGCCTATTGCCGATTAATTTTTTTTAATCAGCAATTATAGTTTAATTTTTTTCATACGTTACCACTGTTTGGAAAATGCAGTATTAACTTTAGCAAAAATTTTATTTTTGTTTCTTTGAAGTTCTAATTATGAAAAAAAACTACTATTTCCAAAGGATGTTAAAAAATTTTCTTCAAATTATTTTTTGTAGAAAAAGTTTCCTTCTTTAATACATCGCTTTATTCATACAGACGTAATCATTCTGTAGTAAGTAAAAATATTTTAGAACAAATTTTCATGTGTATGTATATATATATACATATATATATATATATATATATATATATATATATATATATATATATATATATATATATATATATATGTATATATATATATATATATATATATATATATATATATATATATATATATGTATATATATATATATATATATATATATATATATATATATATATATATATATATATATATATATGCATGTTTACATATACAATTACATATAAACTCAACAATATACAAACTCAAATTTATATCTCTGTGTATGTAGGTATATAATAATTTGTGTATAGTAGGTGTTATGTGTTCTGCCAAACAGGGCCGTAGGCAAGGGGAGGGATTTAGGGGACTGGTCCCCCTCCGAAATTCTAAAAGACCGTTTCGTGGAAAGAAAATGGACCATGTGTTTTTGTGATCTGCTTAGCTATTCGTAGACAAAAGTGAGCTTAGAACAGTGACGTTGAATTAAGGAGTAGGTGCAAATTGGATTAGACATGTAAGAACAGATTGACTAGCACTTTTGTAAATCATCACAATACTGTTGCACAATTAAAAAATTTGTGAATATGTTTTGGCAGAAACAAAAAAGCATAATTTTTAATATACAGGTGAAAGTTTGAAGATTTTCCTTTTCTTTCAAAATTATTCTTTTTCTTTAGTTATACTTCTATTTTAAAAATTAGAATTTAATACCATGTATAGTTTATATATTTTCAATGTTAATTTTACTATTAAACTCATTGTGTAGTTACTACATTACTCTTCAAGGCTATAAACTAGTCCATTACATTACTTTTTAATTATTTTAACATTTTAAAATCCCATTGTATTATATGATACACATTAGGAGTACACATACTTAAGAAAACCTGTAGTTTATTGAAATATCCTTCACAAAAAACAATGTCCCCCTCCGAATATAATTTCTGTGTACGGTCTTGCTGCAAAATAAAAGATTATTTCCATTTTAAACTTTCTATAAAATATAGATACTATTGTACCCCAGGTATAAAAAACATTTATATACTAAAACAACACAATTGAGTAAAAGGAGTCACATATTTTAACTAAAGTGGTACTTTTTAATATTGTGCTTTGCTTTCCATCTTGGAAGCTACATATTTTTTTACTGATCCTTTGTTATGCAAGCAACGTTTTTCTGTAACCATATTATTTCTGTAAGTGTTAAACTGTGTTATTCATTCCATACATTTTTAAAAATAATGAGATTTTCTTATTTAATAATTTTTCGTCTCATTAATTTCAAATGTAAAATAAATATCTGAGATTATTGTATTCATATATACTCCACAGAGGTAAAAACCTTATGACAATATTAGATTTTACACGTTTTAATTTCTAAAATACAACTTTGCATTACGGTAATAACTTTGAACATTTAAAGATCATACTTAAACTCACATTTTTCACTCAAATCCTGGGAACTGGTGCAGTTAAAGAATCACTTCCATACGAAATATTAAAAGATTTTTTTTTTTTTTCAAAATCCTGTTTCGTAAATAGTTGGAAATTATTTAAACTTTTCAGTAATATTTAACTGATTAAACGCATTGTCTGTGTTATTTTTTTTTTAAATATAACATATATAATTATATTAAAAAAGATATGACGGATTTTTTTTTTTAAACATTGACCTTCTTTACGAATACTTTCCTTATGACAATAACCTTATGACAATATTAGATTTTACACGTTTTAATTTCTAAAATAATACTCTGCAATGCGTTCATTAACTTTGAATATTTAAAGGATATACTTAAACTCACTCTTTTCACTCAAGTCTTTGGAACTTTTGCAGTTAAGGAATCATTCCCATACGAAACAGAAAAAGATATATTTTTTTTTTAAATCCTGTTTCATAAATCCTTGGAAATTATTTAAACTTTTCAGTAATATTTATCTAACTAAATGCAATGTTTATGTGAATTTTTTTTTGGAAATATAACACACACACACAGAGAGAGAGACACACAGACACACACACACACACACACACACACACACACATATATATATATATATATATATATATATATATATATATATATATATATATATATATATATATATATATATATATATATATATATATATATATATATTAAAAGGATATTTTTTAAACATTGACCTTCTTTAAGAATATTTCTCACATAATTCCCCAGATTTATATGAATTCTTTAAAAATTTTTAGAAAAGATGTAGTTTCCGAAGAGGTATAGGAAGTTACAACTAGAGGCTTGTTGTTCATTCTTTTCTTTACAAATTTTTAAATTTTCTATAAAATAATAGCCTAAGCAATCTGTCCGTCTGTCCTGGAATTTATGAAGTGCTTATACATGGAATGGATGAGGCATCCATATTGGATTCTTGATGATTTAGGGTTACCGACGTTCGAAATCCCCCCCTTCCGCCCTTTTCTAGCATATAATTCCATTATTTCAAGCCCTATTTTCCCCAGTTAAGAGCAGGTGATTAAATTTATCAATTTGTCACATAAATAGGTAAAAATAACATTTTTTTTCTAGCATTATGACGTCCTTTCTTTAACCATCTCATTTAATAACTTCTTATTTTAAATTATTTAAATATCATCTGCGTTATTTCCATCCTTTTTATTTCTGAACTTAGATATTACTTAAATAATCTTTTATATTTGGATTAAATAATAGATTAGGTACATATGTGATAATTGTAGATTTAATTATCGATTATTTTTGTTGCAATGAAAATTTTATCCCCGGTATTAACAAAAAAAATACTATCTACCTAGTGTGTAGTGGAAATAATAGCTTCATTCCTATTCTTCCATTAACTACTGTGAAAAAAAATTGGGAAAATCTTAACGATAATTTCGACGTAGCTAAGAAAACTTTGAATTATCTTTCTAAACTAATTCAACGTGATTCTAAACTGTATTCCCAGTATCAGGAGTATTTAGATATACACATTATTGAGCGTGTACCAGATAATTCTTAGCCCAAAAAACAAACCATTTTTTTATCTGCCTTCAAGGGCTTTTTAATATTTTGGAAAATTAAAAATTTTCTGATCCCTTCGTATGACGTGTTATATGCTAGTTGAATAAAATAATATAAATACACTTTCAGATTTTTGTCAGCTTCCATCCCCTATGCTTTTTATATTTATATATGCAGTGAAACCTCTCTGAGCGGCCATCCCACCGTTCCGAGAATATTTGGCTGCTCTGAAATGTTTTATTATAAGATAATTGCTATAATGCGTAATATAAACGATTCCCAATTTGAAGGGTGTAGGGAGATAACAGATTTAATATTTCTAAGAAAGGGGGAGGGGGACCACATGAATGGACTTCGCAAATTATTCCTGGGTCTTATATCTGACCATAAAACTAACCTTGAGTTTTTCCGCTCAAAATTAAAGTACTGAGAAAGTAGAATTTCCCGGAAAATGAAATGGGCAATCCCACTCGGTGGCCGTTTAGAAGGAGTCGGGTGGCCGCTGATACAGGTTATTTTACCATTAGGTCTATCAGTTGAAAAATCCGTGCCATGAAAAATTTCCCGTTTAGAAGGGTGGCCGCTATACAGGGGTGGACGCTCGGAGAAGTGTCACTGTATATATATATATATATATATATATATATATATATTTTATTACGTATCTAAAGTACTATTTTGTATGTTACTATAGCAGAGAGTACTTGGTGCTTTTTTCGATCACACGTGCGATCGAAGGAACAATTTTAAAAACCAATTCTATGGGAATAGAAGCAGGCAAAAGATTGAATGGAAAGGCCACCAACTCATACCTTTCACACAAATTCTGTGTGGTCGAAATCGCATTGTTTTTCAGTTTCCAACTGAATTCTATGATTTACTATGTTTCATTAGTTATATTTTTTTTTACTTTTTTTTTTTAAATTCTAATATTAATTGGTATCAATTTCAATACAGATTTTTTACGTACTCGTGTAAACAGTTAAGATGATACTAAATAAAATCAGAGTGTCTTAACCGAAGAAACTTTGAACTAAAGAAATATTTTCCTACATTGAGAAATGGAAATAATTTCAGATATATAATTGGTTACTAATAACACCAATTAGTTTCTTCAATTTATTGAAGTAGAAACTCAACACACTTTATTTTTGGAGACCTACTTTTTTTTCTAATTACTGTTTCTATTCTAATGACCACTTCTGAAGCTGGGAGATTTGTTCTCAATTGATTTTAAACTTAAATTTTTACGAAACTCTGAAAAAAATTTTCTCCTTCATTAGGGGATCAGATAAAAGATTAATTCAAGGTTGCAATCAGGTTTTCCAAAATATCGGAAAAAAAGACGTGTATAGAAATAAGTTTATTATCTGGATTGCTCTTTAATGAAAAATGAAATTCATTGGGAACTCGATATACCGCTATCATTGAATCATAAAATTTAAGCACTATAACCAGAATGGCGATAAATGAAATCATAAATTCATGTCTACAAACAAAATGATATGAATTTTTGTAGGACATAAAACCAAACGTGCTGCAGCCCTTTGAAAACTAATGTTGCTTTCTTTTTCAACTTTGACCTATCAATCAGATGCAATTTTATTTCTAGTGTTTTTTTCTTTGTTTGAATTAGCATAGATATTTATCTGGAAAATTGTGGTAGTTCAGATGTTGCAACGTAACTTACAAAATTCATCTGTTGCATGGGAATCCAATGAATGTAGAAGTGGGAAAACGTCTCAGTGCACTGCCGTAACTCGTCATTGGGCCTAATATTGTTTGCAAAAGGGATACAGATTAACCCTAATTAATCACACGCAGTTGTTATGTAATGTTCCTTTAGAGTAAAAGGTGGTGCAAGCGGACCGCGAAAAGAAAATGTTCAAAAGTAATAATTTCTGAAATCATATAGTGTCTGTAAAATATTCGGGGTTCACCAAGATTCAATCAAAACTACACGCTGTTGCAGTGGCTTGACATGGGAAGGGCAAAGAGCTTTATCATGCTCCGAACGCCTTTCGCAGTGGGACAACAAATGGTACAATGTAATATATTACTATATATTTATCATGCGTTTGTGTGTGTGTGTGGGGGAGAATAGTTGTGCTCCCTATATCCCTGCACTTAAAACTTCGAATCAAGAAATGGATTGATCTGAAACTGGTTACAATGATGTGTGACCCGGCAAGTTTGCTTGCAAATGTCAGAAATCTACTTATCCCTAGGTATTTAACTGAAAGTTTTTCTGCAACGCTTCAAATGTAGTTTAATTTCCCAGTGGTTGTGGCAGATCACTGACGAACCTTTGTTTTAAAAAATATGGTAATGGTAATTGGAACGTCACTTTACAAAATCCCCTCAAATATTTCATATTCATGAGGGAGTTTTTGGCTCCAGATTCCGTATTTTTCTCTCCCGTACGAACCTCCTAGCCAGATCAGCATCTACATCCACAAATTTAGCATCTGAATTCTCTGAGTATACTAAAACATATTTAGGTTTCTTAACAGCACACGAAACTGAAACCTTGAAATCATATCCCTACACGCTAATAACTAAGTGGTTTAAGGCTTCTTTAAATTCCTTTGTCCCCTTAAATGCATATTCACATTTACGAAACTCGAGTAAATTTGAAACGTGTTACATGAAGAGCCCAATCGCTCGTACTTCCCCGTCACGAGCAGCGCACGATCAGAAAATAACAAAATCATATTCTACCAGTTCTCTAAAGAGAGCCAGCAAAGTGTTCCCGGACGGTAACTTCGACTTGTCCGCCGGGATAGCGCAGTCGGCAAAGGCAACGCTCTCGTAGCTTGAGGGTTGTGGGTTCGGAGCCCGAGTCGGCCTAACACCAGCGATGTCCGTTAAAGTTGACTGGGGCACGTAAAATATATCCGTGGTCACAATGTCCTCCAAGGGGTGGCAAGCTTAGCCACTGGGTCTTCTGCTTAGTCCCTGCTTCAAAATTACGAAGACCCACCTGAGCATAAGTCGTAATTTCACCCTAGAGGTGGTCGTCAAAACGAGAGGCATACCTCTCTGCCTTAGTACTCTCTGCCTTATACAAAGTAACCTCCGGCTCAATCAATTGTCGTTTGACCAAGTGGCATAAGACAACAACAACCGTCGAGTTGTAGTAAACGGATATTTGTCAAAAATATGACGCAATACGAGAGAGTGAGGGAATGCATGCAAAAAAGAACATTTTCTTGGCAACTGTTTTTATTTATTTAGTTTTTTAAGGATAGCATTCATTTAAGAAGGTTGGGGGAGGAAAAGAATTGCTTCATACGTAATGCTAAAAATACAGACAGGGGAGAGTCCAGGATTTTAATTGGATATTGTGCTTCTTTACGCAACATTTTGTAATCGCATCTGTCGCTGAGCTCATTACATTTCAGATGAATTTAGTGATTCATCGGCTGGGAGTTTCGAAACTTTAAGGTGCAATTTTAGTGCTCTGTCCAATTTTGAATTTAGAATCATTATCTTTTGTTGTCATGGAAAGACAACTTGTTATCGTCCTATTCGAAAAGGGGGCAATTCTGAATTTGTTTACTGAAAAGCACATTTTGAAATATGAAATTTTATAATTTTTAAATAAGAATTTCAGTTTTTTAAATTTTTATCTACTTTTTTAATTTCGATATATTTTTTCCAAATTGTTGTATACTTTTACTGAAACATGTAACACAAGATTACAAATAGACTTCTAGTTACAAATATAAAATTAAATTTTATCTAAAACTTTGATGCAGTTATGAGTATTGAAGAATAATAATAATAAATTATGTTTAATTTTTTACCAAATTTTATGCTTTATTTGTTCAAAAATAGTAAAACAACAGACCGATCTTTAGTCTAGTTTAAATGCGCCCCCCCCCCTAAAATTTTTTTTATATACATGTGTAGGTGTGTAGGAACATTCTCAACAGATAAATAACATGAATTTGCAGAATCACAATGATCACACATATGATTCATATTGTCTCCTCTGAATATAATTGTATAAATATATAATCTCCATGGATTGGTTGCATCAAAATACTACCATTTTTTTAAATTAATAAATGCTACCACACTATATTGATATACATCGTTTTTATACATATTTTCTGTTATCCTTTTTATACATATGTGCTGAAGTATTCTCTACAATGACATGCTTCTTTAAACACAATGTAGTAGATAATGTACTACAAGTACATTATGTATCACTATTAGCTACAATTGGTACATATTTGTTCCACGCATATGTATTCGTGACATATTCATACGTTTCGCATATTTATACTTGCTGCATATATATATCATATACAAAAAAAAAAAAAAAATAAAAAAAATAAAAAAAAAAAATAAAAAAAAAAATAAAAAAACAAAAAAAAAAAAAAAAAATAAAAAAAAAAAAAAAAAAAAAAAAAAAATTGTAATAAAACAATTGTTACCTTCTGGTACCTAAACACTGATATCTAATTTATTTTGTCTTTAAGTTTCCAATAAACCATTTAAGAAAAAAAAATTGTTATGTTTATAACAAAAAATATATTTAAAAGTGCTTCGCTCGATTGCGCATAATCAAATAAAATCCTGCCCTAATATCACTAGTTAAGCTTAATAATTTCAGTAAATGATCTTATGTATGGGATTTTTTGCTTTCAGGGGGGAATACTGTAGAGTTTAGCAAAACATGACTACTTTTGTTTAAAACAGGATAGTAATAACGATGTTTTCGAATAACAAAACGTAATCAAGAAAATCACCATGTGGATGAAGATAATAAATATAAACGCCCACGGGGTAACCTCTTTTCAGATGCTGATCTCGTAGAAGTGGATTATTGATTAAGTGGATAGAAAATTAGATTTTTGTTTATAAGTGTTTGTGAAATGATTCACGTATTTGATTCGCAATGCATTCCCGTGAGTAAGCGCGGACACACTTGCGTAACACAGTAATTGTAGTTTGAATATATATATATATATATATATATATATATATATATATATATATATATATATATATATATATATATATATATATATATATATATATATATATATATATATTTGAAACGTGGCTCATATAAGATGAAATGTTACAAGTGATTTTCGAAGCAAGCGCTTTAATTAGACACATTTTTTCTGTTATAAGGCCCATAGGTGGTAGGCGGCTGCCTACGGGGGTAAAATTGAGAATCGTCAAAACAACAGGGAATTTTTCGTAGATCTGTATTAATATCGTGGCATGAATTCGATTAGCCGACTAAATCCTAGCGTCCATTGACAGCTAAATCGTAATTTTTTTCTTAGAAAGAGTTTTACTTTATAGACAAGGTCCTATAAACAATGGCCGAATGATGGGCGAATGGTAGAGCGCTGCTCTTCGGAACCGGAGTTCGCGGGTTCGAATCCCGCTGCTGGCATGGATGTTTGTAGCCGTTCGGAATCGGTTTTAAACTGTAGGTCCCGGTCTCATTAGCCCTGGTGTGCAAAACAGTAGATCGTAGCGCTCCAAACCAAACCAAACCTATAAACAATGCTACAAATTTTCGAGCACATGCACTCATTTATAATTTGGTCTCAGTACCACGGTAGCACAGTCGGTAAAGGCAACGAACTCGTAACTGAGAGGTTACGGGTTCGGAACTCGAGCCGGCCTAAGATTCACCGTATTCGTTAAAGTTGACTGGGACAAGTAAAATATGCTCGTGGTCACAATGTCCCCCAAGTTCTCAATTAATACCTCAGGGGGTGGCAGACCAAGTCTATGGGTCTTCTGCTTGGTTCCTGCTTCAAAACTAAGAGGACCTACTTGAGCATAAGTCCTACTTTCTCCCTTTGTAGTGCTCGTTATAAACGAAAAGCGCATTCCTTTGCCTTATAACAAGTAGCCTCTGGCTCAATCGTGCTTGGTTTCTCTAAGTAGCATAAACCAACAACAATAATTTGGTCTCATATATCAAGTTTTATGATTTTTCGAGCACGTGCATAAATTTGCTTTTTCGGCAAGTACAGCGACTGATATAATAAATAATGACATGATAAATAATGTTATCGATTATAAAGCATCTCTTTACAGTTCACTGTTTACGTGTGCTACCAAATAATCGTATCTCTATCTCGTATCGGGAAGTTTTACCTTTTTATAACTGACATCATATGAAGTTTACAATGACAGCTTAAAACTAATGAGGATAGACTGAAATATTCAAAGTAGTTTAAATTTCATATTTGTTTTCTCTATGCAGTTTATAATAACTTCGATCCTAGATATACATTAATTTATGTTCGGCAAAAATCTCTTGGATGAGTTAAATTTCATATATCTGGTTAACATGGATCCTTTATATTTCTGTTTTTTCCTTTAATCTAAAAGTTTTTCTTACTCTTCTGGCCTGAACGATGGCCGATTGGTTAGTGAGCTGATCTTCGGTACCGGAGTTCGTGGGTTCGAATCCCATATTGGCATGGATGTTCGTAGCCGCTCGGAATCGGCTTTAAGCTGTAGGTCCCGGTCTCATTAGCCCTTGTGTAGCAAAAAGTAGACCGTAGCACTCCAAACCAAACCAAAATCTTGCGCTTCGGGGGTGGGGGAGGATGGTTTCTTGGGTTTGCCAACGGTGGCAAAGACGCTAGAAATGACACAGCCACCAGTAGAATATGTTGGGAACTGGATGCATACTCACTTAAATCCACCAAAGTGCTCTAAAATTTTGTTTTTTTTTTCCTCCCGATATGGAAATTTTAAGGAACAAAATAATTAGAGTTGCTCTCTTCTGCACTTGTACAATTGAATAGTCAATTCACAGTCAATTTTAAGGAATAAAATAATTAGAGCTGCTCTTCTCTGCACTTGTACTATTAAAAAGTCAATTCAAAGTCAATTTTTATTATCAAAATAATTAGAGTTGCTCTCTTCTGCAATTGTACTATCGATTAGTCAATTCACAGTCAATTTTAAGGAACAAAATAATTAGAGTTGCTGCTCTCTTCTGCACTTGTACTATTGAATAGTCAATTCCCAGGAAAGGTATTTTTTGTAAGGGTTTGGTGTGGTTTGGTCTGGAGCGCTACTGTCTACTGTTTTTCTACACGACAGCTAATGAGACCGAAATCTTCTTCTTAAAGCCGATTCCGAACATCCATGCCAGAAGAAGGATTTGAAACCGTGAACCTATGTACCACCAGATAAGAGCAGAGCTGTAGTATTCTCCACTGTTCGGCTTTTATATAAAAGAGTTATGTACTTAAGGTGAAGTAAGTACATGCGATAGGCTTGAAACAGTTTCCTCCTCCCTTCATCTCGAATTTAATACAGTAGTCTTTATATATATATATATATATATATATATATATATATATATATATATATATATATATATATATATATATATATATATATATATATATATATATATATATATATATATATATATATATATATATATATATATATATATTATTTGCATGGAGCAATCCTTATGGGGGATTACAAACATTACCCACCCATCCACTACATCACTGCATCAAACTGATAATGATTTTTAGGATATCAGAAAAACAACTATGCTGTTAAAAATATAGTTTGAGGTCTACAAAACAAAAAGAAAGAAACTTAGCATTAATAGATAATTTGTTGTGCCTGGCTAAATTTCAGCTTTTATGACACATTTGCCCTATTTCAACTTTCTTGATATGTAAGTTTTGTTTACAATACCATTTCTCTATTACCATACACTCCTCTCCTCGGCGCAACAGCTCCTAGGGGGCCAGGTCCCAATCTCCGTTTTCTAGACCAAGGGCCCTGGCGTTAGAAGCATATGTTCCTATTAGGTTGTCAGCCTTACGCAGAACCCCTAGTGTTTAGTTCCCAAGCAAGCTTGGTCCTCAGTTTCTCTACCCACTGAAGGGATGAAAGGCTGAGTCAAAATTGCCCAGCCCGCGGATCGAATCTCGGACCTGTAGCGTGGGAACGCGAAGCGCTACCCCAACGCCACTGGGCTTCATTACCCCATACTAACTCGAATTAATAATAGGTTAGCTGCTTTTCGGTATCGGAATCTATGGGTTCGAATTCCACAGCTGGCATGGATGTTTGTAGCTATTCGAAATCGGCTTTAACCAGTAGGTCCTGGTCTCATTAGTACTCGTGTAGCAAAAAAATAGACCGCAGCGCTCCATATCAAACCAAACCAAACTTGAATTAGTAAATTGAAAAACCAAATTTGAAATTCTTTTATGCTCAGTAGCTTGTCTACACATATTTGAAACTCAGAAATTTACTTTAAAACTTAAATAGCTATACTTGTATTAAAAATTACTTTCGAATATCATTCTATTCTGAAAAAAATTAATTTTTCAATCTTATATTTAACGAAATGGTTAGTTTTTGAATGTTATGAATACTTTTTTTTTAAATTTGTTTCAAAATGAACCATATATATCAATAAAACATTTTGTGTTACTTTTAAATTTATAGGATTTAAGTTAAAGAATTGCCTTGGTGCACCTTACATCCCTGAACCGGCCCCGATATATATGTGTGCACATTATTTCTTATTTATTTATTTATTTATTTTCTATAAAATAGAATTCTCCATTTAAAATAGGGAATAATTTTTAGAAATCCCAAAATAGGAGAACAATTCCTGCGTTTCTAAAGTTAGCAGGTTGTATGTATTTATTAGTTTTGATTGGCTTACAATGGAACAGAGAACAAGGAAACTAGCTTAAAGCACCGCCTCCTTTTGTTGCGTGGGAGACAATTACTGGGTTGAGCGATCCTCCCAACGTATTTCCCTCCACCCAAAATCTGTGGCATTATCACATCAAGTGTCGCACTGCCATCTGGTAGCAAACGTATCGGGAGAATCGAGGGATATTCTGAGAATTAATGTCAGAATGAGGTTAAAAAGATTTTCTCTTCGTCTGAGAGGCGTGTTTGTGGGAGAGAGAATCTTTCTTAGAGGACTGGTTCAACGGGACTCGACAGGAGTAAGAAATTCTTTCGTCATTCCTTTCGAATTCGTTTTTCGTTTCGTGATTGACGAATACGACAATCACAGCATTGAAATTTTTGCTTTGACTGACAGAAATGTTACTCTTTCTTGGTTGTCTGCTTATCTATGTAACGCCTCCTGCTATATAAACGGACAGTTAACCCTTTAAAGGTCACCTACATAAACTCTTTGGAATTTAATGAAAATAGTTTATAAATATTACCTATGAACTTATATAAATGCAAAATTATTAAAATTTTTATTTACCATCCTTAGAGGGGTTTAATTAGAGGATACTGTAGGAGGGATTGAGGGGGGAAGGGGTTAATTGACGAATATATTCCCTTGTATAGCTTGAACATTATACTTTTTAAAATTTAAATTTTATTGAAAGAACAATAAGTAAGTGTTATTAAAAAGTAAAATAGATAGTTTAACAATTTATAAGTGTTGTTGGAATAAATATTTTTGTTTGTCATGAGTGAAAAAATCAAATTACTAACTTTCCAGATATAGCAAGTTTAAATGCATATATTAAAAAAAAAATAATTAAATATAGTACTGTCATTTACTGTAAGTTTTAAATGTCAAAAACATAAAAAAAGAGAAAAAAATGTTTAACAGAGGTTTCACTGCGAAACTCTCCGCTAAAGGGTTAAGGGGCCCCTTAGCCATAAGGCCTTATTCCCGGTCTAAAGGTAAAGAGTAGTAGAGATGTAAAATCTGTGAAATAGAAATTAAATTTTGAATTTAGGAAAAGGAGTAATTTAGGTGCCGGTCATTAAAAAGTAGGGAAGGCAAAATCGTCAGAGCTGGTGTAGAATCATGAGATCTGAAACGACTTAAAGAATACTTATTAATACCCTGAAAAGAAAATAGTAGTTAGTAGACACGGTGCGATACACTAGATGGAGTCTTACTAGAAAATAAACATCTGTACACGTTAGTACACTTCCTGCTCCATTATAATAAAAAATACACATAATTTTTATAGCACATCACAGCACAAGGTCGTTACAACGTATCTGAAAAAAGGGTGGGAGAGTGAAGTTATTAGCGCTAAGAGACGTAAGTTAGGGTAAGATTACTATTGTCAGGAGAGGAAAGCGGCGCGAGGCCGATGTAACTTAGTGGGGCTTTTGTAATCATAGTCAGGTAGTTCTGCTATTATTTCGTTTGGTAGGCTAATTAGGCTATTATAAAAATTTTCAGATGCTTTTACACAAGATTGTTTGAAAGTTAACATGTTAAACTATTTATATAAATCAGAAACTTCCAACTTTTAATGGCTTGAGGGTCACATTGGAAACTAATCGTTTAGTGATGAACATACTCGAAAATTACCTATAAGAAATCTTGGAAATTTTGAAATTTTCTTTTCGTAATTTTTGCTTAGACTGACACTAAAATAGTTCTTTTTTGGTTGTCTGTCTGTCCATGTGAATCAGAGGTTTCCTACCTCTAAGGGATTGAATACCACATTGGAAACTAAGGAAGAGTGGGGAAAATGGAATCACCAACTTGTGAGAATGCGATCGTTTAAAGCATTCGATCGTTTAAGCAGCTTTTTTCGTATGCTGAAAAATCAAAGTTAATCCAGACAGTTCAGACTTACAAATTTAAGCTGTCATTAGACATTATAATATTAGATCCAGTGAAGCCTTGAAATTCATGACAAAACATGAAGAAAATTTTAATCATTTTCGTATGTTAATTTAAACATAGCGGTAGTTCTACTATTCCCATCTTTTATTTCTTTTGAGATTGTTTGCATATCTTTGTGTGTAACTTAAAATTTATTATTACATATATCAAAAAGTCATGAATTGTCTTCTGAAATATGGTTCAAGAAATACATAAAACAATTTTATAGCAAAATATATTAATATTGCTTTAAAATTTGTTAATAACAAAACTGGGTATGCATTATCTAAAATGTTAAATATTTTGTTGAGTTAAACAGTATATAATAGCAGATGGCAAATTGATGGAAAAAAATAATTTTGCATTTTTGTTCCAAATTTTTGCATTTTGAAGGGCATTTGTACCCTGGACCTGATTTACAGTAGCCAATGCAATGCACTTGTCAAGGCCGCCCACTTTGTAGGTACTCGTAATTTTGGCTCAATTACTATGTACATTATTAAATCGCAATTTCAAAATTTAAAGTTTAAAAAATGTACATTTGCAAATGCAGGAAAGCATTAAAATTATTTTCAATATTTATTGTAACTGTACAAGAGAAGGTTATCCTCTTTATTAACACGACATGAATCTTCTATGAGAGCATGAATTAGTAAATCAAAATAATCATTTCTTACTTTATTAGCACTAGAATACTATATAACACAAAGATTAGATTTTAATGATACTGTGCAAATTTGTGTACATTAAAAAAATAGCCCAAAATAGTAGTCTTTATATATTATGCTAATAATTAATACATTACGCTGATATAACTTTTTTTTCAGGAGGACGGGGATTAATTACCCGATGTCAGTACAATAGAAAAAGTGTATACACTATCTTTAAAGAAAAAAATACTGTTTCTTTTTATCAATTTTTGTATGTGATACCAAATGAAACTTCTACCACTCGGAGCCCAGGATCGTGTCATTAAGTTACAAGGCCGTAGGCAAGGGGGGATATAGGGACTGCCCCCTCCGAAAATTCTTAAAGAATTTCGTGGAAAGAATATGGATCATGTGTGTGTGTCATTGTTAGAAAGAGTGTGCTTAGAAGAGTGACGCTGAGTTTTAAACAGTAATTGCAAATTGTATTCAACAAGTAAGAAAAAATTGTAAAACTTTTAGCAACTTATCACAATATTGTTGCACAAACGGAAGAAATTGTGAAAGTATTTTGGCGAAAATTTCAAAAAGAGCATTTTTAATATATAGGTAAAATTTTGAAATTTTTTTTAAAAATTATTCTTTTTCTTTAGTTATACTTCTTAGTTTTAAAAATTAGAATAAAATACCATGTATAGTTTATATATTTTCAACGTTAATTTTACTATTAAATTCATTGTGTAGTAATTATATTACTCATAATTTGTTCATTATATAATTTTAAAATTATTTTGATATTTTCAAATCCCATTGTATCATGATACTCATTATAGGTATATATACATAAGAAAACCTGTAGTTTTACTGAAGAATCATTCACAAAACAATGTTTCTCCAAATATAATTTCTGGCTACGGCCTGTCATTAACATCATTAAATGACGTCATGTCGATTGGAGTAGAATATTAGTGGTCCTGCTCCCACCGTAGACTTTTACGAGCATGAAAGCAATACTAGAAGTTTCTGTAGGGCAGAACGACAATGGTCGATTTTTTTTAACTTTATTAAAGTGTCTATTCAAAATGTCATTGGTATCATATGTCATTCCACTTTGTGTTGCCTCTTTGAGTGATAAATGAATTATATATTTTTATATACATGTACCATTGTCGGGATTCGAAGCTGGAACTCTCTAAATCATTTTTAAACCACTGAACCAAAAGGTCTTGTTAAAAGGAGGGTTAAATTGCATGCAAATGAATTGAAATGAATTAATTCAATATTCGAGATCTTTGTGGATGCAGAAATGAATGTTTAAAAACAGCGCCATCTTTATGCTTTAGAAAATTTAAATTTTATAACAGAATGAATTTTTTTTTAAAATATACATTTATTTATTTATTTTTCAAAACATAGAAATTTATTTAAAACTTTAGATTTCACAAAGAATTATTTCAATTTTTAAAGTTTTTAATACAAGCTAAAAATTTAATAGAAACTTTTTACCTTAGAATTTTTATTTTATTACAGAACTTTGAAATTTTTATTTCTACGTTAAAAATCTTTAATAAAAACTATTCTAAAATTATTATGTTAAATATTATAAATTTAAAAATGTTAAAAAACTACTTTTTAATAAAAATTCTTAACTTAGAAATAAAAATTACAATGTTATGTAATAAAATAAAAATTCCAAGTTAAAAATTTAAATTGTAATAAAAACTTTAAAAAATTGGAATAATTCTTTGTGAATCCTGAAGTTTAAATAAACTTCTATGTTTTGAAAAATAGATAAATAAATGTAAATTTTAAAATAATGTACTCTGTTAAAAATTAAATTTTTCTAGCGCATAAAGAGAACGTGTTTTTAAATGCTTTCATTTCAGCATCCCCAAATATCATCACAGATTCTCAAAGTCATGGTTTCGAAATTTCAAGCATGGCATGCATTTTAACCGTCCTTCCAAGACGTTCTGCGCCGGTGGCTTAGACGCTGACTACAAGCACCGATGTTCCAGGATCGAATCCCGATCCCAGCAAGATGTAGTACATATTATAAAATACAAACCTCGTTCACCACACACAGGAGAGCAGCATTACAAAATTATAATTTCAATGTGGAACAACAGATAACTAGTATATCAGGACAAAAAGTGTTACAGTATAAAAAATTATAATTTCGCATTACAAAATTTATTTCAATGTGGAACAACAGATAACTAGTATATCAGGACAGCCGCCTTAAGTGTTACAGTTTAGAGTAAAAATTACTTGGTTTACTGGCACAATTTATTCATTAGTATATTAACACTAAACCTATTAAAGTACTCCTGAGTTCCTGTCGAGGATTCTCAACACTCTGTAAAAATGGAAGGTGAAATGAATGAGCAAAATTTGCATACACTGATTTATATGTGCATAGGTTGATAATGTAGTCAGGGAAAATATTTGAAAGAATATCCATGTTGTGCCCTAATTTCCTTTAAATGAAGCAATGGGTAGAAACAAAAATTGAATACAGTAGCAATAGTTCATGTTTTGCCCAGTAGCTCTAAATTTGCAGAAGGCAAGACATCTAGACGAAACAAATTAGATAACATTTCTGCACTCGTCAAAGAATGGCATTTTACAGAGGAAGAATTAAATAAGATCTAAAATAATGATAAAATGTTTGTTATACAAACAAAGAAAATAGTAGTAAAAGTATTCTTCAACCGTAAATATTGACCAGAAAATCCAGAAACAAAGTCGACATTTCTCCGATCGAAAGAAAAGATTTTTTTGTTGGATTTTTGAAAAGCAGGTTGGTTGAGTTGGATTTTTTAAAAGCAGGAGAAGTTTTTTAAAAATCCAACTGTAGAAGAAATTTTAAATATTAAAGAAGGTTTACTTTTGAATGTAACAGAAATTACATCAATCAGTACAGGTTTTGATCACAGTTATTGCAGCTCTAATAAATAAGATTTATTTGTTCTTCTATCTACTTTTTAAAATCTTTAACAATAACTGTTAAAAATATGATTAATTGTATTATAAGAATTAGTTGTTTTCAATTTATTTTAATGAATTAATATTGATTTATAAAAACTATTAAATATTTATGAATATAGTATTTAATTAATTTTTCTATCAAATAAAAATTCAAGAAATAATATTTATTACGTAATAAAAAATACAAAATAATAAAAAATTATTTGAATAGTTTTGTTAATATGTTAGTGAATGGAAAAATTTTTTTGAACAAATAAACAAATAAAAGAAATTACAATAAGAGTCAAAAAATAGAAAAAAATTAAAATATTATCAAAAATGTAAATAAATAATACAAACTGGCCAAGAGCATACAAAATTATTGAATAGTTTTAGTTAATATGTTAGTGAATAGATGGCAGCATGAACAGTAATATTTCCCTGAACAAAACTAAACAATAATAAGATTAAAAAGAATAAAAAAAATTAAAGAAAAAATATAAACTTAAAATTTTACGTAAAGTAAATAATAATACAAAACTTTAAAAGAGCATACAAAATTACTTGAATAGTTTTAGTTAATATGTTAGTGAACAGATGGCAGCAGAGAACAGAGCAATTTTCCCTGAACAAAAACTAAACAAATAACAAGAATATTACAATAAGAGTCAAAAAATAGAAAAAAATTAAAATATTATCAAAAATGTAAATAAAATAATACAAAACCAAGAGCATACAAAATTATTGAATAGTTTTAGTTAATATGTTAGTGAATAGATGGCAGCAGAGAACAGAGTAATATTTTCCTGAACAAAAACTAAACAAAATAATAAGAAATTTACAACAAGAATAAAAAATTAGAAAATTAAAATTATTAAATACCGTAAAGTAAATAAAATAATACAAAACTTTAAAGAGCATACAAAATTATTTGAATAGTTTTAGTTAATATGTTAGTGAATAGATGGCAGCAGCGAACAGAGTAATTTTCCCTGAAAAAAATAATAAGAAACTTACAATAAGACTCAAAATAGAAAACTAAATTAAAATATTATCAAAAACGTAAATAAAATAATACAAAACTCCAAGAGCATACAAAATTATTTGAATAGTTTTAGTTAATATGTTAGTGAACAGATGGCAGCATTAACAGAGCAATTTTCCCTGAACAAAAGCTAAACGAAAATAATAAGAAACTTACAATAATAATCAAAAATAAAGAAAAAATGTAAAATTAACTTAAAATATTATCAAAAACGTAAATAAAATAATACAAAACTGGCCAAGAGCATACAAAATTATTTGAATAGTTTTGTTAATATGTTAGTGAATAGATGGCAGCAGCGAACAGAGCAATTTTCCTCTTAACAAAAATAATAAGAAACTTACAATAAGACTCAAAAAATAGAAAATAACTTAAAATATTATCAAAAACGTAAATAAAATAATAATAAAAACTGGCCAAGAGCATACAAAATTATTTGAATAGTTTTAGTTAATATGTTAGTGAATAGATGGCAGCAGCGAACAGAGCAATTTTCCCTGAACAAAAACTAACAAAAATAATAAGAAACTTACAATAAGAGTCAAAAAAATAGAAAAAACTTAAAATATTATCAAAAACGTAAATAAAATAATACAAACTGGCCAAGAGCATACAAAATTACTTGAATAGTTTTAGTTAATATGTTAGTGAACAGATGGCAGCAGTGAACAGAGTAAATTTCCCTAACAAAAACTAAACAAAAATAATAAGAAATTTACAACAAGAATAAAAAAATTAAAGAAAAAATATAAAATTACTTAAAATTTTATCAAACGTAAATAAAATAATACAAAACTTTAAAAAGAGCATACAAAATTATTGAATAGTTTTGGTTAATTTGTTAGTGAATAGATGGCAGCAGCGAACAGAGTAATTTTCCCCTGAACAAAAACTAAACAAAAATAATAAGAAACTTACAGTAAGAGTAAAAAATAGAAAATTAACTTAAAATATTATCAAAAACGTAAATAAAATAATACAAAACTGGCCAAGAGCATACAAAATTACTTGAATAATTTTAGTTAATATGTTAGTGAACAGATGGCAGCAGCGAACAGAGTAATTTTCCCCTGAACAAAAATAATAAGAAACTTACAATAAGACTCAAAAAATAGAAAACTAACTTAAAATATTATCAAAAACGTAAATAAAATAATACAAAACTGGCCAAGAGCATAAAAAATTATTTGAATAGTTTTAGTTAATATGTTAGTGAACAGATGGCAGCAGCGAACAGAGCAATTTCCCCCTGAACAAAAGCTAAACGAAAATAATAAGAAACTTACAACAATAATCAAAAAAATAAAAGGAAAAAAATGTAAAATTAACTTAAAATGTTATCAAAAACGTAAATAAAATAATACAAAACTGGCCAAGAGCATACAAAATTACTTGAATAATTTTAGTTAATATGTTAGTGAACAGATGGCAGCAGCGAACAGAGCAATTTTCCCCTGAACAAAAATAATAAGAAACTTACAATAAGACTCAAAAAATAGAAAATTAACTTAAAATATTATGAAAAGCGTAAATAAAATAATACAAAACTGGCCAAGAGCATACAAAATTACTTGAATAGTTTTAGTTAATATGTTAGTGAACAGATGGCAGCAGCGAACAGAGCAATTTTCCGATTAACAAAAACTAATCAAAAATAATAAGAAACTTACAGTAAGAGTAAAAAAATAGAAAATTAAAATATTATCAAAAACGTAAATAAAATAATACAAAACTGGTCAAGAGCATACAAAATTATTTGAATAGTTTTAGTTAATATGTTAGTGAATAGATGGCAGCAGCGAACAGAGTAATTTTCCCCTGAACAAAAACTAAACAAAAATTATAAGAAACTTACAACAAGAATAAAAAAATTAAAGAAAAAAATATAAAATTAGCTTAAAATTTTACCGTCAAAAACGTAAATAAAATAATACAAATCTGGCATTGAGCATATAAAATTACTTGAATTGTTTTAGTTAATATGTTAGTGAGCAGATGGCAGCAGCGAACAGAGTAATTTTCCCCTGAACAAAAACTAAACAAAAATTATAAGAAACTTAAAGTAAGAGTCAAAAAAAAAAGAAAATTAACTTAAAATATTATCAAAAACGTAAATAAAATAATACAAAACTGGTCAAGAGCATACAAAATTATTTGAATAGTTTTAGTTAATATGTTAGTGAATAGATGGCAGCAGCGAACAGAGTAATTTTCCCCTGAACAAAAATAATAAGAAACTTACAATAAGACTCAAAAAATAGAAAATTAACTTAAAATATTATCAAAAACGTAAATAAAATAATACAAAACTGGCCAAGAGCATACAAAATTATTTGAATAGTTTTAGTTAATATGTTAGTGAACAGATGGCAGCAGCGAACAGAGTAATTTTCCCCTGAACAAAAACTAAACAAAAAATATAAGAAACTTACAATAAGATCAAAAAATAAAAGGAAAAAAATGTAAAATTAACTTAAAATATTATCAAAAACGTAAATAAAATAATACAAAACTGGTCAAGAGCATACAAAATTATTTGAATAGTTTTAGTTAATATGTTACTGAATAGATGGCAGCAGCGAACAGAGTAATTTTCCCCTGAACAAAAATAATAAGAAACTTACAATAAGACTCAAAAAATAGAAAATTAACTTAAAATATTAGGAAAAGCGTAAATAAAATAATACAAAACTGGCCAAGAGCGTACAAAATTAATTGAATAGTTTTAGTTAATATGTTAGTGAACAGATGGCAGCAGCGAACAGAGCAATTTTCCCCTGAACAAAATCTAAACAAAAATAATAAGAAACTTACAATAAGAGTCAAAAATAAGAAAATTGACTAAAAATATTATCAAACACGTAAATAAAATAATACAAAACTGGTCAAGAGCATACAAAATTATTTGAATAGTTTTAGTTAATATGTTAGTGAATAGATGGCAGCAGCGAACAGAGTAATTTTCCCCTGAACAAAAATAATAAGAAACTTACAATAAGACTCAAAAAATAGAAAATTAACTTAAAATATTATGAAAAGCGTAAATAAAATAATACAAAACTGGCCAAGAGCATACAAAATTACTTGAATAGTTTTAGTTAATTTGTTAGTGAACAGATGGCAGCAGCGAACAGAGCAATTTTCCCCTTAACAAAAACTAAACAAAAATAATAAGAAACTTACAGTAAGAGTCAAAAAATAGAAAATTAACTTAAAATATTATCAAAAACGTAAATAAAATAATACAAAACTGGTCAAGAGCATACAAAATTATTTGAATAGTTTTAGTTAATATGTTAGTGAATAGATGGCAGCAGCGAACAGAGTAATTTTCCCCTGAACAAAAATAATAAGAAACTTACAATAAGACTCAAAAAATAGAAAACTAACTTAAAATATTATCAAAAACGTAAATAAAATAATACAAAACTGGCCAAGAGCATAAAAAATTATTTGAATAGTTTTAGTTAATATGTTAGTGAACAGATGGCAGCAGCGAACAGAGCAATTTCCCCCTGAACAAAAGCTAAACGAAAATAATAAGAAACTTACAACAATAATCAAAAAAATAAAAGGAAAAAAATGTAAAATTAACTTAAAATGTTATCAAAAACGTAAATAAAATAATACAAAACTTTAAAAGAGCATACAAAATTATTTGAATAGTTTTAGTTAATATGTTAGTGAATAGATGGCAGCAGCGAACAGAGCAATTTTCCGATTAACAAAAACTAAACAAAAATTATAAGAAACTTACAGTAAGAGTAAAAAATAGAAAATTAACTTAAAATATTATCAAAAACGTAAATAAAATAATACAAAACTGGCCAAGAGCATACAAAATTATTTGAATAGTTTTAGTTAATATGTTAGTGAATAGATGGCAGCAGTGTGCAGAGTAATTTTCCCCTGAGACTGTAGCTCTTAAAGTGGCTGTCCTGATCCATTCATCTAAAATTTCGAATGAACATTTCAATTCTTTGCCATACCATTCCATGAAAATTTTAAAAATTCGAGCGTTGCCATTCCGTCCTACAGAAACTTCTAGTTTCTGTTTAATGTTCGTAAAAGGTTACAACAGCAGCAAGACCACTACTACTCTACTCTATTCGGCTTGACGTCAGCGTATATAACGTCATCACTTGCGTCACGTTTGACGTCATGATCCCAGTACCTAAAAAAGGATGGTTTCTCGGAACACAGGAAGAAAAAAAAAACTTGAGCTGAGGAGAATGGTTTACTCTAATTATTGTTTCTCTTAAAAAATTATTCTATCTAATATTTTTTTCAATAACTCTCACTGTCAACTAAGTTGTTTTCAAATATTTTTAAAGCACTTACTACATCTGATGGCAATAAATGTTATATGATATTCGTGAAATTGCTTCAGTATCGAAACCCTATTTTTTGTATATAATTTCTGCTTCATTTGTCAATGTTTTAAACCTCTTAATTATTTTATAATTGAGATTCTTTTATGATTCTTATATTACTAGCATATAACCCGTCATATTACGGGATCAGTAAAATTTTTAATTTTTAAGAATTGTAAAGTACCCTATAAGGCAGATAAAAAATGGGTTGTTTTTTGGCTGAGAATTAACTGGTACATGCTCAATAATTTCTTTTCGTTCGTACTCCTCTACAGTCTCCCGATTCTGTAATTGAAGTTTAAAATTACATGAAATTCATTTAGACAGGTAATTAAAAATTTTCTTATCTACGTCGAAATTATCGTTAAGTCCTTCCAAATGTTTTTTGCCACAACACTTAATGGAAGTAAAGCAATGAAATTATCATTTTCACTACACCCAGGAGTTAGATAGAATTTGTTGTCAATACCGGTGATAAACGTTTCATTGCAACAAAAAGTAATCGATGAGTAAATTTAAAATTACCGCATATTACCTAATCTATTATTTAAGCCAAATATAAAAGAAAATTTCTTACGTATTATCTAAGTTCAGTGATAAAACGCATGAATATAATGCAGATGATATTTAAATAATTTAAAAGTAGAGTAGGTCTCGGTTTCATTACCCTTCCTGAGTAGACTGTAGAGTCGAAACAAAACCAAATCTTTCTACAGGATCTGGTAGTAAACAATTATACGAACTTCATATCAGCATGGGTAGAAATTCTTTCTCTGAAGAAACATACGGTACACATACACTCATACTTCTGTACAATAACGACCACCTTAGCTAGAACATCAATTTTGTGACCATTAAATTCACTATTTTATACACGTAAGGAATCTTGTGGAGTTATAAAGAATTTTTTTTTCCAATTCCATTTTGTGTTTTCTCTTAATTTTTAGAAATCTAACCTAATATTTACAAAACGCACTTTGTTTATCGGAATGGGTAACAAAATTCTCCCCCCCCCCATTTTTTCTTGTGATGATAACCCTGCGTATGTCATTTATCATCCTTTTTTCAATTGAGAATATGGCTATACTCTTACTCTGTCCTTGCCCATGTTGGTTCTTAAAATTATTAAAACTCGTTTGAGAGAAATCTCTCAGCTTCACAAGTGGTCATTAGAATAGAAACTGTAATTACGAAAAGTGGCAGGTCTCAGAAAGCAAAGTTTATCTAGTTCCTACTACAATAAATTGAATAAGACTAATTGGTGCCATTAGTCACCAATTATATTTTTGAAATCATTTCAGGTTCTCTCTCCCAAAACAATGTTGGAAAATGTTCTTTTACTTCCGAGTCTCTTTGGTTAAGACACACAGATTTTATTAAGTATCATCTTAACTGTTTACACTAGTTCATAAAAATTCTATATTGAAAACCATACCAATTAATATTATAATTTAAAAATCGAAAAAAAATATGTAACAAAGCATAGCAAATTATAAGTTTCAGTTGAGAAATTGCAAACAATGCGAGCTGGACCACACAGAATTTGTGTGAACATTATGAGTTGGTGGTTTTTCCCCAACTTTGAGCTATTGTCCGCTTCTATCCCCATAGAATTGGTTTTCAAGATTGCTTTTTAGATCGCACGTGTGATCGAAAAAGCACCATGCTCTCTGCTATAGTAACCTACAAAACATTGCGTTAGCTGAGTATTAAAAAAATAAAAAAAAAGTGATAGGGGTTGGAAGCTGACAAAAAATCTGAAAGTGCATTTATATTATTTGATTTATTTTTTTATTTTTTTACGAAATAATGAGCAATTATATAAAAGTTACTTCTCTGTTGTTTATGTCATAAATGTGCACAAGTAATCTAACTTTGTTGATGAAACTGAATGTTTATGTTGTTAATTCAATCATGCAATATTTCTTGTATAATGATGGTGTTTTTAAATGATACCACTCGAGACATCATTAAAGAAAGCCAGACAGTCATTTGGAGAATTGCCAAGAAAACGAGACAGTATGGAGAAACGCACGTTTCTGTGAAATTTCTAACAAAGTGACGTGAAGTAATCAGAGTCAAGGTTACCTTTTAGGGGGATAACAGTAACATTATATAAGTAGTACCTCCCAATAAGAGATAGGCACCAGATCTGTTATTTTATGTCTTAAATAGATGTGTTTCAAATTCAGTAGGTGTATATTAAAAATGTAATTTGGTTAGAAATTGAAGATACAAACAGCTTTAAATAAATCATATACATAGAAAAGCCAAAACATTATGATCATTGTAGGTTTTATTTTTAGCATCGCACATTTTATTCGGTATTTTTACTCATATTTCCCAAAATTTTAATCAATAGCTTACAAAACTTAATCTAAAGATATAGTTTTCCTAGCGGTGTATAATGGTGCAAATTAAGTTTTAAAAAGTTGAATTAGTTGAGATGAACATAATGAAGTGAAGTAATCAAAATAAAGGTTGCCGTTTAAGAGGAATATCAGTACCTCCCAAAAAAGAGATACTTACCAGACCAGACATTTTATGTCTTAAATAGATGTATTCCAAATTTAGCGGGTGTATACTAAAAATGTAATTTGCTTAAAAATTCAAGATATACCAAACTTTAACACTAGATTGCCCGAGATTTCTTGTATACCTATATTGCCCAAAAACAGTCAAAATGACTGCATTGTGAAAAATAACAAATATGTAAAGAAATTTGTTTAAAATTAATTTTTAATATTATATAATAAAGGAGGATAACTACAATTATTCATAAACCTATTTATATGTTATAGAAAAGTCACCAAATTCTAAGAAATTGTGTCATTATATTCATTATTGTTTTTCTAATTGAAATTAAAAACAGTCAAAATGACTGCCTTGGGCAATCTTGTTAAATAAATCGTATGTATCGAAAAGCCAAAACATTATAATCATGTGTGTGTGTTTTTAAACATCGCAAATTTTTATTGACATTTTTCCTCATAATTCCCAATATTTTGATCAATAGCTTACAAAGCTTAAAGTAAAGATATAGTCTTCCTAGAGGTGTATAATGGTGCAAATTAAGTTTTAGAATGTTGAATTGGTTGAAAAGTTGAAAAATAATATCTTTTAAAATCATTGACAAAAAAATTATACAGCATTAAATAGGCCGAATCAGTGATCACTAGGTTTTGTCTCATCTTTGTATAGTAAACAAATAAGAATTTAATATTTATAATTAATTTTCAACCTTTTTTAACATTTTACTTTGACTTTTTCTAAAAATCCTCTTCCATTTTTGTAGTTAGTTATACAGAAAGACTTACATACGATTCATTATAATGCAAATACCTGTTTTAATTTTCATAATATATTTTTTTACTTTTATAATAGGTTACATTGCAGTATTTTCTATAAAATTATGTAATAGAAGTATAGGTATACTTCGCGCATTCCCCGTAAGAGCATTTCCTGTACATATTTATGTCTGGAAGTCAGTTCAAAATTTGAAACCTATACATAGAGCGGTGGTATCTGAGTCAGAAATGGCAATGATTTCGTACCTGGGGTGTTGCGGGTTCGAAGCTCGATTCGGCCTAAGATCCATTGTGTTCATTAATGGAGAGTGGGGTACGTAAAATAAGTCACAATGTTCTGCAAGTTCTCGAACGATATCTGTGTTGATGCGGTACCGTCGAGAGACAGGTCTCGACGGTACAGATTGGTGACAGGCCAATACTGGAGGTTTGGTTTGGTTTGGAGCGCTACGGTCTACTGTTTTGTACACGAGGGCTAATGAGACCGGGACCTACTGCTTAAAGCCAATTCCGAACGGCTACAAACATCCATGCCATAGTGGGATTCGAACCCACGAACTCTGATACCGATGATCAGCGCCCTAACCAATCGGCCAGCGTTCGGCCCCATTACTGGAGGTCTTTTTCTTTCTGTATGTTTTTAAATTAAGAGGAACAACTCAAACAAGGATGTTTCTTCCCCCTTGCGGTGACCGTGAAATGAATGACGCACTTCTCCACCTAAGTTCGTGTGACCTATGGCTGACGTACTTGGCTCGCCGAAGTGACATTGGAAACAACAACAAACCTTTAGTTGTACCTTCATATACTTCTTCAGATACTACGTTTTTCTACAAATTTTGTAAAGTATTATTAGAAATTATAAATTGTGGAAATTATGTGGAAAATATTTTTAAAGAAGGTTAATGTTTAAAAAATACCCTTTAAAATCTGTTTTCATACACATGATATATTAAAAAAAATCGCACAACCAGTATCTTTAGTCAGTTAAATATTACTGAAGAGTTAAAATAATTTCCAACTACAGTGGACTCTGCTTATTGTGATCAGTTTGGGACACCATGATTTTGATAACAATAACCTATGAATAACAATAAACGATATGCAAAATAGTTTTCAACGTTAATTTTGATTTTAGATAGAAGACAAAAAAGGTAAGCAGAAATCTATTTTTCTTTATTTAAATACTGTTCAATGTTTTATACTTTTAACGTCTTAAAAAACTACATCTCCGGTGTTTGTATCATGTTCATGTAACACGACTCCTATGCTGTATTGAAAAGCACTAAATGTTTTTTTGATAAATTCGATATAATAGCATTTTTTTTGTTATGTTTTTAAAAAATTTTTCTAATATTGTTTTTCTGTAAAAAATCACAATTTTCAATGATGTATTTTTAAAAAAAACATACACGTAAAATACAACAATGACTTGAGATTTAAACCTAACATATAAATCATCTTTAGTTTGTAAGACATTTTTCAAATAATTTCTTTTGTTTAAATATTACTATTTTGAACTTAAAGTTATAAAATACATTAATTTAAAAGGATTGTTGTTCATGTATTTAACTTTTAAATCTAATTTTATATTAAAGAGTTAAGTACAATAATATTTTATAAAACATATAATATCGACATTTTCTAAAGCATTTTTTTCTAATAAATAATGAGAAAAAAATTATGTATTTTAATATTATAAATATTTTCTTCAGAAATCATATTTCTTATGTATATGAACGATATTTTTCGATTAAATTTGATAATTTAAAAACAAGTATAATATTTTTAAATTTACTTAATTTATATTCTTTATTAAATTTAAATTTAAAAATTTTATACATTTTTAATTTTTTAATATTAAGATAAAATTGTATTGCTATTTAAAAAATGATATATTTAAGTAACCATTAAAATTTTAAATTTCTTTTCTAATTTAAAATATCTAAGAATTGAGTTTTGGTTTTTTGGAAGCTACGGTCTATTTTTGCAACACGAGGAATGAGACCGATCCCTACTCCTCTTTTTTATTTTTTTTTCCGTCCTATTTATAAATAAACGAACAACTAAAATGTGTTGTATATGATATTTTTTTATTTGACTTGTTTGTGTTTACAACATAAGAGTTTTCATGAATTGTATTAATTTTGTTAAAGGAAAAATTATAAAATGTTTTTCCACCTTTTTTTATTTCTTTATTTCTTTGGGTTTTTTTGCAAGAAAGAAAAATTGACATACTGTCATTTCATTGTCTGATTGGTAAACCAGGTAGAAGAATTTTTGACAATTGAGATAACAAAAGTCGAAAAATAAACCTTGTTTAATAAAAAATAATTTTGTTGCAAAATTCAGGAACTTAAAAACAAAATCGGTTAATGTGCGCGCTTAACAATACAAAATATTTCTGCATAACATGACATCAAAAAAATTTTTGATGTCATATTTTTGCTTAACTTTAAAAATTAATTTTTTTAAATGTCCCAGTTTTTTATTTTTTGGCATTTTTGAATACGAGTCTAATACCGAAAACATAATTTAATAACATGTGCAAATCATTAGATAAATTTACACACCCCTTTTAACTCACACCTTATATTTATGTACCGTATATTATCCTTTAACACATAAGAATTGTATACATAATTTAAAAAATGATCATTTGTTGACTGTCTATAATTTTTTCTAAGAAACTCATTGATAAATTGTTTGTAATCATGTTTTTTAAAGTCACCGTACCGGTGTTGTACTCCACGTTTTAACACTTTCAATGCATTTTTCATTTCAGCACTTATAGGAGGTGGCTTGATGCCCAGAAATTAATTATCTGACTCATCAGTTACATCATTCGTTTTTTTTTTTCCTATGATAATGTGACAGACGGTTAATGTGGAAGATTCTGTTAATGTGTCTCCGTAATTTCATTTTCTTTATTTCTTCTAGTAAGATCATCACGAGTTTTCAAAATTTTTCACATTAGAGAATGAAAAATATTGCTCTGACTCATTTTTGATAACCTGTCATAACGACATTAAAATTTTGATCTTCTATTTTAATGTTAAATCATTTCGCTTTCTGGCTTCTATAGCGACAAGCTACATGTAAGCGAGGAAAATTCCCACTCCTGTAATTCCCACTCTTTTGTTCATTTCCCATTTCCCTAAGTGAAAGAGGGAGACTTCTCGGAAATTCAAACAACAGCTACGGGAAGAATGGGTTCCTTATGAATACATTGTTCGTAATATTTTTAAAGTAACCGGACGTGTACACCACGTTTCAACACTTTCAATGCATTTTTATTTCAGCATTATAGGATCTTGATGTCCAGAAATTAATTATCACTCAGTTCCATCACGTTTTTTTTTTATGAAATGTGACAGGCGGTTAATGTCGAAATTCTGTTAATGTGTTTCTTAATTTCATTTTTCTTTATTTCTTCTAGTAAGATCATACGAGTTTTCAAAATTTTTACATTAGAGATAAAAATATTGCTCTGACTCATTTTTGATAACCTGTCATAACGACATTAAAATTTTGATCTTCTATTTTAATGTTAAATCATTTCGCTTTCTGGCTTCTATAGCGACAAGCTACATGTAAGCGAGGAAAATTCCCACTCCTGTAATTCCCACTCTTTTGTTCATTTCCCATTTCCCTAAGTGAAAGAGGGAGACTTCTCGGAAATTCAAACAACAGCGACGGGAAAGAATGGGTTCCTTATGAATACATTGGGAATATTCCATTGCCAGTTAATTCGGAAACTGATAACATTAACCGATGTAAAGTTCACATAAGGCGATCATTTTAACATACAAATTCATCACTTGCTCTTTTTCAACTCCTCTTCTTAGCCCACTCTCCTGTTTCTAATCATGGATCTTGTTGGTGCTTCAACCACATTTGGCGAAATTGGCGTGCTTGCAGCTTGCATGCGTGGCGTGCTTGCAGCTTGGCGTTTGAAATCTGAGGGGATCGTAACTCAACAAATTGATACATAAACAAAAACAACATTTTGAGGAAAAATTTTACAAAAATTGAATATTTAAAATCTAATTGAATTAACAAAGAAAAACAAAGGAAACACATAAATCCATACTATAAATAAATAAATAATAATTTATTTATTTAGTATTAATTCTCGATTAGCTCTATACTGTTCACGACGTTTTTGAAGTCGAGCAGCCTTTTGAGTTTCTGTTTAACCATTTTAAATTTGAATGGTATTTTTGTATATAAATTTTTCTTTATTTTCTAAGTAAATAGAGCGATCTTAATAGAACTCGTTAGATACTTGGTAAATTTTTTTTCCAATTTTTAAGTAAATCACCGATCTTTCAGAACACTTAGATACTTATTATTTCAATTTTTCAAGTAAACGGATCTTTGTCGAACACATTTTGGTGGGGTTGAAAAGTTGTAAAATTGAAAATTTTTTTCAAATCTCTTATTCTCTATTCAATGAATAGAGAAAATGTAATTATTTTTAAAAATGTATGGAATGAATAATACTTAATAATCGCGATCACATTAAGCGGAGTTCGCTGTATTTATGGAATAGGACTTTCAAAATAAATTTTTTTCTACTTCGTTTGACAGTGATTCCTTAACTGTACCAGTCCCCAAAACTGGAGTGAAAAATGTGAGTTTAAGTATGATCTTGAAATGTTCAAACTTACTGAATGCATTGCAAAGTATTATATTAGAAATTAAAACAAATGTCTAAAATTTAACACGGCATTGCCTCTGTGGAGTATATATGATTTGATTTGGAGCGCTACGGTCTACTGTTTTGCACACGAGGGCTAATGAGACCGGGACCTACAACTTAACCCTTTGAGGGGCACCCTTAATAATTTTTTGGTTTTCAAAGATATTAGTTTAAAAATGTTATCTATGAAGCTTTTAAATATGAAGTAGATGAAAAATAAATTATAATATTTGAAGAATAAACTGGGGTTATTTGATTGCGTAATCACCTCCCTTGGTACAGCCAATAATTATATTCCAATATTATTAAAAAATGACACATTTTTTTAATGATATTGGAAATATAATTATTAAATTTTATTAAAAGGGTGTATAAATCAAATAGATAAGAAATTTGTAAGTGAAGTTTAAATAGGTATTTTTATTTTAGTCTTAAGTTTATACAATCGAATTTTTTATTTTAGAATCCGGTTTTGATAGAACCAGATTCTAGAAGATTGTTTTCACATAAATATTTGAAAGAAGGAAAAAAATAGAGTGTTGATTGTTTGATGTCATAAAAACATTAGAAATCAAAACCTTTTTTGCTATATAAATCAGAGAAAAATTATTTTAACAGCCGGTACATTATATATACCAGTGCCCTTCAAAAGGTTAAAGCCGATTCCGAACGGCTATAAACATCCATGCCATAGTGGGATTCGAGCTCACAAACTCCAGTACCGATGATCAGCGCCCTAACTAATCGGCCAGCGCATATATGAAGTACTGTATTAGAAATTAAAACACATGTCTAAAACCTAATACGATTATAAGATTTTTGTCGCTCTACATTTTGGTGGGGTATATATGAATAAGATAATCACAGATATTTATTTATATTTGAAATTAATGACAATGAATGTTATTAAATAAGAAAATTTAATTATTTTTAAAAATGTATGGAATGATTAATACTTAATATTGTTTAATACCTAGACAGAAATAATTTGGTTAAATCGTTTGCATGCACAGCAAGGGATCAGTGGAAAATATGTAACTTCCAAGGGGAAAAGCAAATCCCAATGTTAAAAAGTACCCCTTGATTTAAAATACTCATTTAAGCAATTGTGTTGTTTTAGCATATAAATGTTTTCATACCTGGGGTACAATAGTATCTAAATTTCATAGAAAGTTTAAAATGAAAATAATCTCTTATTTGGCAGAACACGTAGCAACTATTATACACGAATTATTATATACCTACATACGCAGAGATATAAATTTGAGTTTATATATATATTTATATGTATATGCATATATGTACATACTTATAGGTATATATAAATATATATGTTTATACACATATAAATTTGTTTTGAGATATTTTTACTTACCATCACTTACGTCTATATGAATAAAGCGATGTATTAAATAATGAAACTTTTTAAAATATTATATATGAAATTTGACAGTTACATTGATAAATGAATAAGGTAATGAAAAACGCCGAGACACTGATTTTCTATTTAAAATAGGAATAGTAAAGAAAAGGTGTTGGAATATTGGAAAATCTTTTATATATTTCTCTAAAATATTGTTACGTTAGGATTTGGGCGTAAAATCTCGTATAATCTATCTCTTACCTCACCAATAAACCAGTAATATTGTCGTGATAACTTAATTTCATGTAGCAAAATATAGTTTTATCTACAAATATTAGTTTAATGAAAACTTTTTAACATCCTTACGATATAGTAGCTTTCTGCATAATTAGAATTTCCCTCCCAAAAAATGAAATATTTTCTAAAGTTAGTACTATATTTTCGTTAAAAAAAAAAAAAAAAACCAAACAGTGCAAGCGCAGGAAAATAAAATAAAAATAAACAAGAATTGCTGATTAACAGCCAAAATTAACCAGCAATAGGCATGAAATGTTTCACATGTGTAAATACAAATCATAAAATTATGTTAGAAGATAAAAAAAATAATATAATTTACTTTAGGAATTTTATACATATAAATACGCTTAATACTAGAATTGATTTTTAAAAAGAGAGAAGGAGAGATTATAAACAGAAAAAAATGTTAATATTTCGGTCATAGCTGCTTTACAGCTTAACAAAACAGATATATAGGGCTTTTCATGAGACACCTGCCTGCAATTTCAAGCTTTCAAAGGATATTTACTTTCTAACTTTAAGAGCGGAGATAGGGGAAATACAATTGAAAAACATACACTATAGAGTACATGACAATCTTTTACATTTACAATAACGTCATGCACTTATTAATCTTCTTCAGGTTTTATGCTGATAATATTGTGTTAGAATTATCTGCGGCAATAACTATGAACCTGGGGGGTATTTTTATGAATACTAGAACCAAACATGTTATTTTCGATTCTGCACGTGGAAATGAAACTGTGCAAAGAAATAGTAAAGTTGCATGATATGGGAAAACTAATGTACAAATACATATATAACTTGTAAAATAAATATAGTTGTAAAAATAAATAAATTTTTAATATATAAATTGTGTACATATGTATATGTGTCTATCTCTATATATGTATGTATATATATATATATATATATATATATATATATTATATATATATATATATATATATATATATATATATATATATATATATATATATATATATATATGTATTTATACATTTATTTATTTATTTATTTATTTGTATGAATATATGTTAATTAAATCAACTCATTTTGTACATACATTTCTCTATTTGATAAAAAACAAAATTAGAAGCTAAATAAACAATAACGTAATGTAATTCGTTATATGAAAGTTATCGCAAGAAGTAAACATATATTAATCTAGTAAACAATTTGATTTCGATGCATTGTAAAAAAAATAGCAATAAACATTTTAGTAAGTGGAAGTAAAATACAATAGCTAAAGTCAATTTTGCTCACATAAACAGCACTTATAATATCTATGGAATAACATACATATGTAGATATACACCTTTTGCAAAAACAAATAATACTCAAACAGAATTATTGCGCTGTTAAGATTTTGAGATTTTACACCCCTGGGTCAGAGTATTTTAAAAGTTGAATCAAAAATTTTTCTGTGTGAAAAATTATTCAGAATCTTTGTGCAAATGTTTTTTGCGCATCTAACAAAGCTAAGCATAAGTTAGAGTTAAAAAAAGGTAAACGAAGCTGTATTATAACTTATCAGTTATATATTATATATTATACTACCAGATATATACTTATATTATTATATATACTTATCAGTTATATATTATACTACCAGAAATTACAAATGTGCATGTGGTCTTGGGAAAAAAATTAATGTGAAAAATTTGCTTTTATGTACTTTTCGCTTATAACGGGTTAAACTGAATATTGAGGGATATAGATAGTGCTTCATTGTATTTTTAATTACTTACACTCAGACAAACATTTATATAGCTACTATCGTCGTTTGCGAAAGTCCAATATATTCATCAATAAATTGAAAATAAGAAAAAAACATCTCTTTTATACTTCTACAAAGAATGCAAATTTATTATTTTTAAAGCCTTTGCAGCACACAGGTACAAAAGCTGCATAAAATAAAATCCATTCTGATCTGAAATTTATGTCATACGAATTGAAGACCACTTGAGTTTTATTTAACTGTTAGCATACAATTCTCATATAACTCGCAACAATACGCACATAACCCCTCTCTAGACATACATACACACACACATACATGTGTCTGTATATACATAAAGTACTCGGTTATAAAAAGAAATAACTCGTATTATTCTAGTATAGAGTTAAACGCATTGTAATTCCATGTATTGAAATTTCTTCTTCACTGGACAATTAATTCATTGCAAACGAATGATAATTGTATTGAAGAGTTATATAATTTTCTGACAAGAAATTCTATTGAATTTAAGTATTAAATGGAAGAGTTAACTTAATGTGAAATAAACGTATTTGAAATGAATATATTCTAATGCCATATTTACTCTGTCAAAGTTAAAGAGGTTACATATTTTTATGACGCCAAAACTCTTGTCACGTGCAACAGTAATCGCCCAAAATATTAAGCATCAGTTATCTTATCATTATATCATACAATGTTTTATTATAATATTATCTATAAAGGGTACACAGGATTCTAATATATATATATATATATATATATATATATATATATATATATATATTATATATATATATATATATATATATATATATATATATATATATATATATATATATATATATATATATATATATATTTATATATATATATATATATATATAAACTTTAACACTTTTCCCTAAGCTTGAAATCTTATTCTCTGTTATCATGAGGGTTCAAAATGTTGTTTATGTTCTTTACAGTTTCATTAAAATTTTCTTTTTAAAATGGTTTTGTATTTGATATTTTCTCTGTGATATAAATATATTCTTTGCACTCCTAAGGTCCACATATATGAACCTCAATTCTTTATCTTATAAAATGTAAATTAATTAAATTTTGAGCTTTGAACCACAATTTTAATAGGATGAATAATATAAATTAAAAATGTGTCAATAGACTACGCTAATCAACAGGATTTATTTATCCCCCCTATTTCCTCAAATAAATAAATGCTTGATATTTGAATCACGCTTGATACACCAGTGGAGGTTATCTATTTATGTTTGTATCGAAAATTTATGTATTTATCTTTTCATTGTTATTCACTAAAACTTGTATGTAACAAATAATCTGTCTATAAAGACATTTTCAACATTTCCACATAATTTCTTATATAATCAGTGTTAAATCAACAAGAAGTTAAAAATTCTGTTATAAATATTTACATTTTAAATTATTGAGAAAATATTAACTAAATTATCAATAGATCCCACAATATAATGTGCACTCATAATTAAAGATGACTGCGTAAATGATCAACTGTTTATAAAGTTTACTATTTACAACAATATATTTTTTAATCCCTATAGTGTGTCTTGAAAACTCTTTATTATGTTTAGAGAAAATAAAAATTTGTCTATACGAGAAACTTTTAATAATCTTCTTGTTGTTTTAATAACAAAATTAATTTCATTATTATATCAAATTTTATATAATTTTCACTTTTAATTAGTTTGCAAAAATTCCGAATTCTTTCCTCAACACATGCAAATAAATTTTAAACGTGTCGTAAGGTAAGAAGGAAGGGGAGGAGAAATACTTCTGGTACAATACATCCCAATCAGTCAATCAGGAGATAGCATCTTAACAGTTACCAATAGTAAAAGAGCCCTTTTATGTTTTCATTTTATATCCCCCAGTACTTGCACCTGCTACTTATATACTGCGTTTCTTCCCAACTTCTCATTATTCTACGCTGACTTGGTCTTGCTTGTCGTGGATACTTTTTACTTCAGGATTTATCATTTTCGTATTTATTTCTGGTAGCTTTACGTATCGTCTTTCAGTTTGTGTAAAATTTTGGAATCTGGAAAATGGCGCCGTGCAATCAATATCTGGAGGAAGCTAGAAAAGAATTGTGTCCAGTTAACGAAACGGAAGATAAGACTGAACTTATGCCAAGTACGCATTGTTTTAATTTACCTGAAAATTCCTCCATCCAAAAATTAAATGAAGAGCAATTTATCGGAGAAAAATTTATCGAAGAATTGATTCTATATGTCTGTTCATTGGATTACCGGATCTCTAGATGGAATAAAGTATTAATTCATGTGTTGACGCAAGATATTAAACCAAGTGGTCAATTTACAGAAGCTATTGGTGACTATGTTTTAACGCGTGTACTTCATCAACGATGGTTTCAGCAGACAGAAAAATCACAGATTTCAACAGCTGGAGATGACTTGTCCATCATAGAAAGAATTGCCTATTGTGTCACGAAGGATACTCATTTGCTATCATCCGAATTGAAAGAAGATTTTTTAAAATTCTTAGCCTCGATTTGCAACTTCTGTTCTAATCTTGTAAAAGAACAAAAACTCAAACGGTTTTTACCTTTAATACGATATGCAGTAAACTTGCAAATTCAGACATATCATCCTAATGGAATTTACTCTAAAGAGCTGCATTGCTATTGCCGCAAAAAGCTTGTCGAATATACTAAAGATATGTCATAATTGTCATTATGTGTATAAATTTGGATGTAAAAAGTTATGATTTGTGAGTCTTTTTCTTATTGAGAATTTTTCTGATTAATGAATGTAAATTGTTTGTTTTATGTATATAAGTGTTTTAAGAATAAAAATAAAATGTTAAATAAATAAATCAGTGTTTTCCTTTATGTTTCGATTTATTTTTATTTAAATTTTCCTAATTTTATCCCAATTTAAAATTATTTAAAAAAATTTATTCGTAACTTTTAGCTCAGTTTATTTATTTCTTATTTCAAACTTCGAATTATTTTCGAAGGTAAGTTAATTTAAAACTTACACATAAATTTAGATTTGTTCGGTGTTTAAATTTTTAAAAATAGTTTTAAGAAAAAGCCATTCTCAGTGAGAGATAAAAATTATTGTGTTTTGAATCATAAAATCATCACCAGAAAGTTATATTTTATGGTTTTAATATTTGATTTAATTTTAATATACTGTTCTAGTGATAAATTTATTTTTTTAAGTTCACTGCTGGAAAAAAATGAAATCTAGGGGTATTTTATTTTTTAATTTTTATATATGAACTAAATGCGAATTTAAAACAATAGTATTTTTTTAAACTCTATACTTAATCAAAACTTAATTTTTTTAAATCATTAAATTTGAAAATTTTTATTATATTTTTAAACATAGTACTTTTTCTTAAAATTGTTTATACATCTAATGAAACATGCTACAAAAGACTGTGCATGTCCTTAAGATATATATATATATATATATATATATATATATATATATATATATATATATATATAACATTGAATTAAATATAATATTTAATATAATTATTATTATTATCCAATAGAAAAATTTCTATAATTTTTTACTAAAATTAATGTTTTTTAGTTACATATGTTTAACACTTTGACTGCCATGGCTATCATATGTGATATCCAGTGATATTTCCGTTGTGACACTGGCTATCCGATATGATAGCTATGGTGTTTTAACACTTCAGGCCATGGCTATCAAAGATGTTATCAGTTACATGAAAATCGTATTGGAGTTTGATCGTTGGGCTCCCTACGATGTGTTAGGTATACGTGGTTTGCGCAAATTGGTATATGTGACGATTTTATGAGCTAAGTTTTATGAAAAATTAAATATTTGGAACATGCAACAAAAAAAGGGAATGTATATAAATAGAGAGAGTTTGTTTTAAAATATTGTTTGTTTGAAATATTGTTTTTATATATAGTTTTATGTTGAAAAAATACAAATTACACAAAAAAAAAGTTTGGCCCCGTTGTGAACATTTGCAATTTTGGCTTGGCAGTCAAAGTGTTAAGTTACGTAACTTAACTGATAAGTAAGCTGATTTTATTCCCATGTTCCGTCAATCAGGATTCTTCGAAAAGAAATAAATAATTTAACATTTTTTTAACAGTTGCACAGGTATAACTCTATACTTAATCAAAATTTATTTTTTTAAATCAATAATTTTGAAAAATTTTATTATATTTTTAAACACAGTACTTTTTCTTAAAATTGTGTTTTAAAGTTAATGAGACATGCTACAAAAGATTTTGCATATACTTAAGATATATATATATATATATATATATATATATATATATATATATATATATATATATATAAAACATTGATTTATATATAATATTTAATGAAATTATTATTATTTTCTAATTCAAAATTTTCTATAAATTTTTACTAAATTTAATGTTTTTTAGTTAAAAATAATGAATTTTCATGGTGTGGTTCAATCTCAATTCAGAACCCCCTCCCCCTTTTTCTCAAACTGTATCCTGGCTATAGCCCTGCAGCAAGAGATATAAAAATACTGATAGTAAAAACGTTTTAGAATCACTGAAGCTACTTTACAAGACAGTTTGAAGAGAGAGGCCTTAACTAAGGTTTTAGCTGTTGAAATATTGAAGTAGAAATATATTTCCCTGAGCAGTAAACAATATTTTTATCAACGCTAGATAAAGTCAAGAGTAGTGGAAAAAAAACCTATATATTTTCATTTCATTTCACCCTGCATCACCAAATAAGAAAATATAAGGAAAACGCTTTCAGAAGCAGAGAGAGGAGTACATATGTTTAAGTGACGTAGCTTAGCTGATAAGTAAGCTGATTTTAGTCCCATGTTTCGTCAATCAGGATTCTCGGTATCACTTCGAAAAGAAATACCAAAAATAAAAACATTACATCCGGTTCAAGACGAATATATCGAAAAATTCTACTGAAACAAGCTAAACCTACTGGTAACAAAAGTACTAATTCCGTCTCAAGTACAATATAGGACAGATCCAACTTTGAGGTAACGTTGAAAGCAGTATCATATGACCTACAGAATATTATCCTTTATATATAATATCATATGATAATATATATATACATATATATATATATATATATATATATATATATATATATATATATATATATATATATATATATATATATATTACGATCTCTTTATTAATTCCCATTATTAAAGAAAACTATAACAAATTTTGTAGTTGGATTTGGTTAGAAGCGCTACATTTTACCTTTTGGCTACACAGGGGCTAATGGGACCGGGACCTATTGCTCAAAGCCGATTCCAAATGGCTTTGAATATTCATGCCTGCCACGAGATATGAATTCGCGGACTCCAATTCCAAAAAGCAACGTCCTATATTTTGGACACCATTCGGGAAAAAAATTTGTTGTTTGCTAGTTTTAGGGTATATTATGTAATTTCACAATCCTATTAAAGATTATCCAATTAAATAAACGAAAAAAAGGAAATTTGCTTCAAGATTTCCATAATATAATATATACAAGTTACGTGTAGATGGAATCAATATAAGGGGATTCTACTATTTTTAATATTTTGAAAATTTAATAGAATTACTTCAATATTTTAAATTAAAAATATTTGTTGAATGACATTTAGTGCCATACATATTATGCAGTTGATTCATTCTGTAGACCAGAGGTTTGGAGTTCTACGGTCTACATTTTTCAACACGAGGGCAAATGAGACCGGGACCTACAGCTGAAAGCCGTTTCCGAACGGCTATGAACATCCATGCCATGGCGGGATTCGAACACACGAAATCCGGTTCCGAAGGCCAGCACCCTAACCAATCGGTCATCATTCGGCTGTAGACTAGGGGGGGGACTAAGTGAATTTTTTCTTGTATAGAGTGCAGATTCAATAAATCGAATACATTATAATAGTCTTACAAGATTTGAGTATTTTAAGGTTAATCGTGTTTTTTTTCATGACAACAGTACTAATAACATTATATAGAAAGTTTTTAGAGTGCAGAGTGTAATTTAAAGAGGAAGAAGAAAATTATATATTATAATAATTCTAAAATTTTATTGTTAATTGTTCTTTATGCTCCACAAAATTAATAACTTTGTATTTAAATTTTTCTTTAAATAAAAAGCAAATGAGAGGTGCATAACTAGATATTTTACAATCTTAATCGTATATACAAAATTTTAACATATTACGATAATTTTTCAACTATGCCCCAAACGTTTATCTGCGTTGAATTCAAAATATGAATATTTTACAGCCAACCGATTTTCAGCTATTCCCCACACCGTTTATATACATGATATTGAAAATTTTCTACGTAGAGAGTTAAGATTGCAAGATAAAAAGGAGGAACACAACTGGACGGTATAACCATCTTAAGTACAAAATACATATGTGTAATTGTGTTTTTTTTTTAATTCATATAACTGGTGGTTCAACAAATAAATTAATATAAGTAGTGGTCCTAAAAAATCTAAAGTATGCCGTCTGTTGATCTGCACATCTCACTAAGATCAAATTCCCTCTTCGAAATTAATATACTTTAATTAATTTGCTCAGTAAATAAATTTAAAGTATAAACAAAATATTCAAAAATCAAATAAATTTTATTTTACAATTGCATAAAAGTTCGATGTTAAAAATCAAAAATATAGTGGGCTCCAATTAAAGATATCATTTTGGGACATCATGATTTGATTGGTTTGATTTGGAGCGCTACGGTTTACTGTTTTGCAGACGAGGGCTAATGAGACCGGGATCTACTGCTTAAAGTCGATTCCGCACGACTACGAACACCTATACCATAGTGGGATTCGAACCCACGAACTCCGGTACCGACGATTAGCACCCTAACCAATCGGCCAGCGTTCGGCACCGTGTCTTATATAACAACAACCGATTGATAACAATAAACGATATACAAAATTAGATAAATTTACCCTCCCCCTTTAATTTAAACTCACTACATTTCAAAATAAAATGAAAAAACTCACCTTATATTTATGTACTGTATATTATCCTTTAAGAAATTGTAACGTACTGGAGATATGGTAGACGAAGCCGTCAATGAAACAGGCTAGAAAACTGTTTAATCTAGACTAAATATTTTATTCAGGTGAATAAATTATGTACAGGTTCAGTAGATTTCTAAATATTCTGGGATCTCGTGCTGAGATAACATTCACTCAATTAGGATGCGTGGGTACTGGATACAATGTGGCTACGGCTTCTAAATCACTGGAACAGTTCGCTAATTAGTGCCGGTAATAAACGCTGACAGTATCACCTCCGGGCTGACGATTAGTACAGTCGGTTTTCACACCAAGGTTCAAACGCTCAGAGTGCGTATTACGCTGGAGTTCGTGAAGGAAACTCGGGATGCAAGACGATCCAAAATGAGAGCAAGGGTTACGCTCAGCGACCTACTTCTATGCACGTAGTAAAAAAAAAAAATAGTAAGATAACTTGAATGGAATCCCAAAGTCGAAAGTTGACTTCTTAGCAAACAGAGACACTGGCGGTCTCTAAAACAAGCAAACTTCTTAAATCGGAGAACGAGTGGACTCCTCTCGAGTTCCACACCACAGCTCCAAAAGCAACTCTCAAAAAGAAGCCTAAAGAAGAAAAAATCCCCGTCTTGGTTCCGCAACTCTTCTTTTATAGCGGTCCCGGTTCCCTTTACGCGATTCTTCTAGAACCTTATAGAAGCAGGATGATGCGATCTTGCGGTCATTTCCAGCCTGAATCAGCTGTTTCGTTTCCAGATGTGGCCGAAAAGCCGTCTATAAATCAGCCGATACAAACAACTTAATTTCCTTTTTCGCTACCGCTAATGGGCGCACATGTGGCACTCTAATAATTTACAATCATTTCCCCGAGTCTTTTCACTCAATAGTCCCACAAAGTCTCAGACGCGCTGGCTGCAGCACACGGACAGTTTTCAATTAAGTCCGTTACCCAGTACACAACGTGTATTGTTAGGCACCCCCGTCTCTACCTGCCGCTAACCTAATTGTCCTCTGCGAAAGGTCACCTTCCGCTCCTCTTTCTTTAAGGTCATGTAACGGATCGTTACAACATAAGAATTGTTTATATAATAAAAATAATTGATCAATTGTTGACAGTCTACAATTGTTTTTTAGAAGCTCATTGATAAATTTTTCGTAACCATAATGTTTTTTAAAGCCATAGTATAGATAAAGTCTCAGTATAGATAAAATTTATACACAGATTCTACAAAATTTTAAATTTGTAATCGTATGGAGAAAACTTTTGTAAATTTTCTAAATCATACTGACACTTAAGAGAAAATATGAGTACTTGCTTTATTAAAGCAAAGAAAATGCAATTAAAAGCATGGACTATGAGTAAGAAATATTTAAACCAATATACAGAAATTTTATATACAATTTCATTGTACCAAATTTCCAAAACAGCCGGAAAATCCCTTCAGTTCCAATATGCGAGAAAACCCACATATTTAGCGATGATGAATGTAGATGAAAAATTAAATTCCTGAAGCATCTTAAACTGCAGTGAATCAAATATAACTTAGATATGGATAATTAAGTGAGAGTATTGTGGATGATCACAGCGTTTGTCCATCCCTCGGCCCGTTTCTAATGTCAGAATATGAAACAGGGACGAATTTGAAAGTCCAATTTTGTACTGATTTTTAATGATTTTCATAAAAAAACACGAGGTATCGAATATATTATATTATATTTATTTATTTATTTAAATGTTCGATGGTCGCCATTAGGAAACCCCTCGAGATAATTGGTGGTCCACTAAATAAAATAATATAAGTAGTGGTCCTAAAAAAAATCTAATTTTTGCCAACTACTGATCTGAAAAACTCCCCAGGCTCAAGATCCAATCTAGAATTTAATATATTTTAATTAATTTGAGCAGTGAAAAAATTTTAAAGAATAAACAAAATTATCAAAGATGAAATAGAATTTTATTTTACAACCGCATAAAAGATTGACGTCAAAAATAAAAAATAAAAACATTCATAAAAAGAACCCTCCCCTCAAAAAAAATAAATAGATAAATAAATAAATAAAATTTAAAAACAATTTTAAAACGATAACTGAACAGTATTAGCTTAATTGAATTAATCTTGACCAATGGTAAGAAGGAATAAAACCTGAATAAGCTAAACTTCTCTGCTCAACAACCCTCGAGGATCACAGCTTACTGTGCCAATCTCTGGTTTCGAGACCAAGGACCCTGTGGTTCACAACATAGTTTTCGGTTAGGGGGTGAACCTTACGCAGAAACCCAGTGTTTAGTTCCCAAACATGCTTGGTCCTCTGTTTGTCTACATACTGAAGAGATGATAGGCTGATTCATCTTGCCCAGCCAGAGAATAACCTTAATACAAACTAGAATTAATAATATAATAAAATAAAATAGTGAAAATGCAGTTGAAGTGGCGCTTTATTTTTTTTTCTCCTGTAGTGCATACATGCCACTCAATATGACTGATATAAACATGCATAAGAACATTAAAAATGCAATAAAAACATAAATTATAAGTATTAAAAAAATAAAGGACACAGCATAGATAAAATTTATACACAGACTCTACAAAATTTTTAAATTTGTAAACTTATGGAGAAAGCATTTTTAAATTTTTCTAAATCATAGTGAAAATTTGGAGAAAATATGAGTGCTTACTTTATTAAAAAAAAAATGAAAATGCAATAAAAAGCATTAACTACGAGTAATAAAATATTACACAGAAATTTTATACCCAATTTCATTGTACCAAATTTCAAAACAGTCGGAAAACCCCTCAGGTTAATATATGTGAGAGAAAATGCATATTTGGCGATCAAGAATACAGAAGAACAATTAAATTCCCGAAGCATCCTAAACTGCAGTTAATCCAATATAACTCAGAAATAAATAATTTAGTGGGGGTTTTGTGGATGATAACAGCATTTGTCTATCCTAGATCTGTTATTTCTAATTTTAAAATATGAAACAGGTGAATTTCGAAGTCCAGTTTAGTACTTAATTTTAATGAATTTCATAAAAAAAACACAAGAAGTATAGAATAGATTATCTTGAATTATATTATATTTATTTATTTAAATGTTCGCTGGGTGCTATTTGGAAACTTCTCGAAATATAAATTCGGAGTTACTCGCCTCGGATGAGTTTCATGTAAACAGAGGGAGAGAAGCATCAGTCGAAAACTTTTATTTCGCCAGCATTTTTACCCCTTGCTGTACAGAATTTCAAAAATAGAGGGCGCTTCCAAGAGTACTTCTTTCGCGCGGGCTCCTATTCCACACCTACCTGTTGCAGCGATTCGGTTCTGCGCATTTATTCAGGATCTGAAAATTGAGTCGTAAGGTTGTAGGTGGTAGTAGGTGCTTTCCAGAAAGTTCTTTCAACAACGTATCGGAGTGTCGTCGAACGTTCGATCGTTGGCTTTGGTGTGAAAGTGAGTACATTTTTAATTCATTCTTTCTACTAGTAAATAATTGATATAGAGTTACTATTGTGTTTAACAGTGTTACACTTAAAAGATGATTATTTTACTATGAAAATGAGACATTTATTTTCAGAGACTGCTTTCCCGGTTCAGGGCGTTGTCCCGTTACTTTCGAGTATTATGAAATTCAGAACATTTTACATTCTTTTCTCTGTTGATAAATAATTGATATGGTTCTAATATGACTCTTAAAAGCTCATTTGATTATTTTATTTTGAAATATTTCGAATTTTTGTTCTAAAAATATTCTTCGTTATTTCGAAAGAACTATGGAGTGACACGTAGAACTTTATACATCCTGTTCTCTCTCGGTAAATAACTGATACGATTCTATTATTATTTTTAAAAGTTCGACTAGATATTTTATTCTAAAAATAAAGCACCAATTTTGAGAATTACTCTACCTATTTGGCCGTCATTTGACTATTTTTGACAGAGAGCTTTGGTGTACAATTTAGTGCATTTTACATTCCTTGCTCTAT
>CM063503.1:69970025-70027525 GCA_032207245.1 Pardosa pseudoannulata
GAAGGACCGAGAAAAAGGGAGCGAGTGCCGCTATAAAAGGAGGGACAGGACTAGAACGGAGGCTTTTTCTTCTTCTCGAGGCTTCTACCTGATAGAGCCTGGTTGCTCAAGGACCGCTCGTATCTCCGTGTCTGGAGTTTTTTTTTTTTTTTTTTTTTTTTTTTTTTTTTTTTTTTTTTTTTAGAGACCTCCAGCGTCTCTGTTGCTAGAAAGTCGACCTTCGACTTGGGAATTCCTTCCCCGTTATCTGCTAATTTTTAGTTAACTTCTTGCATAGAAGTAGGCAGCCGAGAGTGACTTTGCTCTCGAATTCGGATCGTCTTGCATCCTGAGATTTTCTTCACTAATCCCAGCGTGATACGCACTCAGAACTTCTGAACCTTGCTGTGAAGCCAACTGTGCTAATCGACAAACGGAGTGATCGTGTCAGCATTAGTCCCTGCACTAATTAGTTCCCAACTCTTGTGATTGGAAGCCCTAGCCATACTGTTCCGGTATCCCACGCATCCTTGTGTGTGAATATTATCTCTGTACGAGATCCCTGAATGTTAACATCCTACTGAATTTGTACATAGCTGTACATAATTTATTCTACTGAATAAAATATTTAATCCAGAATACCTAAATTTCTAGCCTGTTTCATAGACGGCCTCGCCTACTTTATTCCCAGTACGTTACAATATTAAAACCTCATGTAATATCATGTAATATGACAAGATAAAATAAAGTTGGCAACTACATACGGTCAGTAAAGTTTTTTATAATGTTAATTTTATATTTTACCTTTTCCAACACACTTAGAGATAGATAAATTCATAAATTTAAGATAAATTCATATTTTAAGATAAATTCCTAATTCATTCATTTTTTATGGCAAAAAAATTGGGAAGAACTTAACGATAATTTCTATGTAGCTACGGAAACTTTGAATTATCTTTCTAAAGGAATTCAAAGTGATTCTAAACTGCATTCACAGTATCTGGAGACTTTAAAGGAGAAAGAAGTTAAACAAATTATTGAGCATGCACCAAATAATTCTCAGCTAAAAAAGAAAACCTTTTTTTACCTGCCTCATAGAGTACTGATAATTCTGAAAAATTAAAAATTTTACTGATCCCGTCATATGACGGGCTGTATGCTAGTAGTATATATAATTTTTGTATGGAGTGGAATTTTTAAAAATTCATTTTTAATCTTTGAAATGTACCATTTTCACATCTTTTCTAAACTGATTAAGATTTCGTTCAGTGAATGATCTTTCTTTTGTTACAGACTGAACTGCATCGACTGCAGGGAACATACTGATGTTGTATTTGCTACTGAGGATTCTAAAGTCCTACAAGTATGGAGTACGAATTATCCTGGCAAAATCCCAAGACCACAAGAGTAACGTATTTTTCTTTCTGTGTCCATGAAATTTGTTTTGTCCTTTTAAAATTTCCCATTAGAACTGGATGATATTGAAAATCTTACTTTCGACATTTTTATAGTTATTTAAAGATATATTGACTTAAAAATTAAACTTAGACAATTTGTACAGCTTTATTACAGATATAATTATACAATACGCCTAAAAGAAAACATTTTATGAAATAGATTCATTCAAATCTTATTTTGTCTCCATGGAAATTTATATTGTATAAAATAATCTAAAATTATTGTGTATAAATCAAGGCTTCGACCCGTAATTTTTTTTTGTTCCGGTTTTCGTTCCGGTTCAACTAAAAAATTAATATCGGTTCAGTTCCGGTTTTCGCTCCGCCAAAAATAACGGTTTTCGGTTCAGTTCCGGTTTTCGCTCCGCCAAAAATAACTGTTTTCGTTTCAGTTCCAAATGAATAATTTCATTTTATGTATATTCTTATTTGTACTAAAAATGTAATTGTATCAAAATTTAGAAGATTTTATTCTTTTTTTAATTGGTACACTATGTGAATTGATACAAACAGCAGGTACGATAAGAGCGGCGAGCATTGCCATTGTTATCCATTATCAAAATCGCATTTGACAACTAGGTTTATGATTACCTACATTCGTCGTTTGACTCTCACATCGTGAACTTGGCCTTGCAATAATTATGTAAAAAATATATTATTTATTTAACATATGAAAATTGCCTCTAATTATTAATATATCTTCTAACGTGGTTTCACTGAGATTACTTCTGTTGTCTCGGAGAATAAATTTCAAACCTGAAAACGCTCTTTCAACAAATATCAAAATAGAAAATCGAGAAGCAGTATACATGTAATGATAATTATAAAGTTGACGTTAAATTAGAAAATATTGATAAGTTGGTAACAGTAACAAAATGACTGAAAAATATATCGAACCGAAATAAACCGATATTTTTTTCGGTTCAGTTCCTGTTTTCGTTCCGACCAAAATAACGGTTTTTTTCCGGTTTTCGGTTTTCGGTTCAGTTCCGGTTCGAAGCCCTGGTATAAACTGCTAAAAAAAGTAAGAAATATAAATGAGTCAAATTTTGAATTCCATGCTATGTACACTTAACTAATAACACGAAAGAAAATACTTGAATATAATTTATATTTTTGGAGAACTATGCATGCAGAATTGCATATTTTGGCTTATAAAGGAGCTATATATTTAATAATTGGATCAAATTTTAAAAAATATTTATGTTTCTTACTGCTCAATTTTTCTCATAAATTTTTCATGTAGCTTCACTTGGAAAAACGATTTCACGATGGTGATAAACCGTCATTCATTTATATCATGTATGCGGTGTTACTCGCTAGCACAATTTCGGAAAATAGGGATGCCGATGTTCATAAATCGCGAGCGCTAAATCAAGACTGCGTTGATGCTAGTTCGAGCTACGTCGGAAAAGGGATTTCACGATGTAGATAAATAAGAGTGGTTATATCACACCAGGGCTTTTAATCAAAGTCGGGACATCGAACAACCGATTTTTATGTAACGGATATGCTATACCGCGCATGCGCTTTTACTCCCTAGCACTAAAACAGGAAAACAATCAGACGATTTGTCATCAAAGATCGGCGGAGAAGCTTGAATCAGTCTTACTATATCGGAGATTTTTTCACATCGGGATAAATTGCAGAACTAAAATCTTGAAGTCTGTGTCATGAAGGAGAGCGATATAAAAATATTTCACGATATCGATACATCGCCCATTCCTACTTCCCATATGAAATAAGATTAATACAGTGAAATTATTTAGAATTAACTTCAAGGTACCAAAGAATATTGTCGTTATATTCAAGAAATTGTTAAATTGGAACAATAGTGGAACCGAGTTATTATTTCATCTATACCTTCATTTAATTAGACAATTGAACAGAAGTTAACGCACACAGCTAAAAGCAGCTTCATAATCTTATATACTTGATTTTAACCTATACAAAAAAAAAACCAATATCTTTTCAGAAATTTGAATTAAAAATATTTTTTAAAAATTTCTAAACAAATACTTGTCGATAGGTTTTCTAACTTTGGCGAGCATTAAGTACATAGTTAAACACTCAATTTTCAGCAAAGTTTCAAGAAATTATGAATTGAGGGAACCTTCCTCAAATTAAAAGAAAAGCAACAACTTTTTCACCCTATATCTTAATTAGCCTATATAGCTTTTATCTTTTACACAGCATTTATCCGATTATTGGCATATTTATATGAATTTTCGAAAGCACAACTCTTTTGTTAAAAAAGATATAAAAGTTTCTTTAAAACATTGTGAATTCTTTTACTCCATTTTTCCTTATAATGCCCAAATTTTAAATCATCAACTTATGAAACTTAGAGAAAATAAAAGGTTTTACAAAAGAAATATAATGGAGCAAATTAAGTGTCAAAAAGTTGAATTCAATAGATGTGACCATGCAATACAATACTCTCTCTGGTGAGGGTACTCGAAATATACCCATACTTTTATTATATAATATTGTTGTCATTACAACTATGCAACTTGTTAAAATAAAACCCCGAGTAAATGTCAGAAAAATTTAAAAAGATATCTGAATGATATTCAGCTGTATTTCAAACAATCTTTCCGAGCAACTACAAAAAAAATGGTTTTCACAAATTTCTGTATAAAAATTTTGAAAAGGTAGTTTATAACCCTAGAGAACCGAAACTGTTCATCAGTAAGTGTTAGCGTTTCCGTGTTTTAACTGTTTTTTAAATTTTAAATTAGTAAATACCTTTAATATATATATATATATATATATATATATATATATATATATGTGTGTGTGTGTGTGTGTGTGTGTGTGTGTGTGTGTGTGTGTACACAAACATATTTATATATATATTTACGTATACGTATGTTTATATGTATCCCCAGGGTTGAACTTGGGACAGGAGAATGGAATACCTTACAAAAAAACTCTGATTTCCTGAAAGTCAAGGTGCTACTTCATCCTACCCCAGTGAATACAGTGTCCTTTATGCAAGAACGGATACTATTCACTGGATCCAGAAACGGATTAGGTAGACTGGAACTTTTTCATAACATTAGTTCTACTGTTCTCTCTCTTTCCATCTATCTCTTTATCTCTGTGTCTCTCTCTCTCTCTTCCTGTACATATATATATATATATATATATATATATATATATATATATATATATATATATGCATGCATATATATATATATACATACATATCTATATACATACCTACATGCATATATATACATGCATATATATATGTGTATACATATATATATATACATATATATACATATATACATATATATACATATATATATATATATATATATATATATATATACACATACATGCATGTACATATATATACATGCATATGTATATATATATATACATGCATGCATGCACATATATATACATGCATATGTATATATATATATATATACATGCATATATATATATACATACATATATATACATATACATATATATATATACATACATATATATATACATATATATATACATGCATATATATACATACATATATATATATATATACATGCATATATACATATATATATATATATGCATATATATATATTATATATATATATATATATATATATATATATATATATATATATATATATATATACAGTCGAACTTTGATAACTCGAAGTCCCATGGGACCCCCAAAGATATTCGACTTATCCGAAGATCGAGTTATCGAAGTTACCTACCATTCCTCTCAACTGGCACTTAAGATGGGTTGACATAGTTTAAATGGTTTGATATGTGCCATAATACTATTGTTGTACGCATTTCAATTTTTTAATAGCCTATGTGAACAACAAGAGAAGAATGGGTTCAAAAAGTTTATTAAAACTCAAGAAATTTGGTCTCATTACATATTAATTATTATACATACCATGTAAATCTCATTTGAAAAAAGCAGTTATTTATAAGATTGTTGACATTCACAATGTCGCCTAATTTTTGAACACAGTTAAATAGGGTGTTGTTTGTACCTTCGGTGTTCTCCAGGTATTGTTGTAAGATGTGAATAGCGTCCTGTGCTTGCTGGTTATCTTCGATAACCTTCGTTCTCGAGGTTCACGAGTGGACTGGCATTCGAAGTTTTGAACAGAATTGTGTTTTTTACCGGGGAAATCTATCGCAAAAACTTCGACTTAGAAGATATTCATTATCGAAACAGTTTTTTAAAGAAAAGTATAGAAACGATTCGGGACTTGGTTAAAAGTTCGAGTTAGTGGATTATTCGACTTATAGGAAATCGAGTTATCGAAGTTCGACTGTATATATATATATATATATATATATATATATATATATATATATATATATATATATATATACAACTGTAATCAATATGAATTTAAAATGACGTCATTAAACAAAAGGTTTCAGTTCATGGGTAAATATTTTTTAAATACTCTGTTAAGGAAGTATTTGCTAATGCAGCGTATTTCTATGCAGTAGCTTAGCAAGGTGTGCAAACTTTTCACCTCAAATCCACCAAATATAAGGAAATCAATAAAAGGCATAAATAAAAGAAATTTTTTTCATTTTGTTAAAAAATATTATTAATAACTTAAATAGATGTGTATTTAAGAAAATGTCTGTTTTTAATCATGATGATTGTTCCATACGTGCACAATTTTTAACCATATTTACAAAACTTGCTGATTATCTGACAATTAATAGCATCAATATTCCACTTAAATTTGAAATTAATAAAAATTCGGCAGAATATGTGCTGTTAACATCATAAAATAATAACTTTATGGGAATGCGCAAAAGATGCATATTTGCAGTACTAGAGTTTCATAGTCAATTCTATAATATCAAAATCTGTTTTCTGATAAATATTTTTCAAATTGATAAAACTGTCGAAAATTTATTCAGTTTCACTTTAGTTAGTTCAAAGAAAAAAGAAAAATACTTAGGGACTTTGCACAAACTGAATTTGTGTTTTTAAAGACATTACCTTTTTGCAAGGTAACTTGTAGTATACGAATTAGAAGTATCAAATGGCTGATGAGATGTATCAAGAAATCGGCTACAAAATAATAAAATAATAAATAAGTAAATAAAAATAAAAAACCGTGAAAACAAAGGTTATTTTGCACATGAATGCTTTAAAATGTATAAATAAAATTTATAAAAAGTATTTTATTAGTTCCGGTAGTAAATCGATGACAGTTTTGTCAATTTTAAGGGTATTGAAGTAAACTTTTAATATGTGTTTTCCTCTAGGGTTAACTATGAAATCGTAGTAGCACAAATATGTAACTTGTATCTTTAGAGCATACGCATAAAATTATTATTTCGTTCATCAACCCATATAACTCCTCTTATGTTATATGGTAATCTCACATAAATTCGTGACAGTTAAGCAGCCCATATTACTGCTATATTACTGCAATTGTTTATCAAAAAAAATCTGTAAATTTTGTAAAATTTGGTTAAAAAGTGTGCACATATTGAGCAAAGATCGAGCAACAAACAATTAACAATTTTTAAATAGACCTGTACTTCTGCATGATTAAATGTTCTCTTTCTCCGAAAATGCACAGAACAATTATATATACTAATGCTAATATTTTGTGCACGTTGCAGATGATCTGCAACTTTCTTTGGTATAGGATGAACCAATTTCTACTTTTTTCTTTGATTTTTGATTAGTTCCCTAGACACTATGATAACTCATTTTTTAAACGAGTTTTTGAGGAAATACATTCACTAATTTCAAACTTTAATTTCATTACTTTTAACTACCAAACTTTCAAGAATTGTTCTTCAGAAAAGGGTAAAAAAAGGCAAATGTAGGAAATGACCACATAATTCAGGAGTCGGTATGTCAGACATAGACACATATATTTTTCTGCTGGCTATTGAATTGAGTGTTTCATTTGCAGTGAGAATGTATGATTCAGTCTATGACCTGATGGATACTTGGCTGGAAAATATGCAGAATATTACAGATATTCATCACAAGTAAGTTTTCTTATTGTTTTTCTTTCAAATAAAGGCTTTAGAAATGATTCCTTATTTTCTATTCCCCACATTTTTTAACATTACATTTTCCTACAGAATCTATCTACGAATGGAATAGGTTTATATATATAATGAGCTACTATGATAGTGTACTATCGAAAATTCATTTTCCTATCAAATGGTATTTAACATACTTTATTACCTTAATAATTTAATAGGAATAATTGATTCTATAGTACTGTAATTTCTTTATCATGTGTTCTTTATTTCCTGTTAACTGTATACTATGTAAAATTGTGTATCCACAAAGCTTAGTGATAAGATGTGGTAGATTTTACTGATTTATTCAAAATTTGTATAATTGTTATAATTCTGAAAAAAAAATGAATACCAAAATAATCCTGTCCAGACACGAAATTTTACAAATATTTACAAATGACGCATATTTTACAAATAAACATATCATATAGAAATATATGTAATTCACACGCAAACACACACACACACACCACAAAATCCTGTCCAAAACGGAATCACATTTTACAAATAATACACATACATATTCATACATGTATATATAAATGTGCGCTTGTACATACATATATATATGTGTGTGTGTGTGTATGGGTGTCTGTTTCTTGATTAAACACTCTCATGTAACCTTTGCCATCATTGAACCCTTCTTCGACTTAATTTTCCGTTTTTCCCCATGTGTTCCTATGTTATTCTTCCTTAGTATGTGTAAACCTCCCTTAGGAGTTTGCACAATATGTACGCCATTTAGGACAATATGTGTGTTCTGTGAGACTCGGTGGAGGGCAAGATCCCTGCTCTCCCTATCTTGATTTCTTTTTCTAGATTCTACCTGATCTATTTTTCAGACCTGTTTTTTATGAATTACTATCTGTTGTTTGTTTCAGTTTACGTTTTGATCAGTTTGCTGTTACTAGTGAAACGGTCATTAGAAGATCAGGAAATTTACGCCTCTTTGGAGCAAATATATTTTCCTTCTTTAGAAAGGGCCCCATACATCAGTTCTTTAGACACAATAACCCCACTGAGGTAACGTATTTTTGATTCTTTTTCCCGATCAAGGACAATAATTCTTGAAGCTTTATCCTCGGAATCCGCTGAGTTTCATGGGCAGCTAAGACCTTAATTAAGCTATGTCTTTCCTCGCCTTCCCTCTCTCTTGTTATAACGGTCGCGGCCAAAATTAAAAATACAGCTCATGATCCAAGTCAATTTACAAATAAAAGAGTGCATCGGAAGATTATTTAGGATGTTTCGTTTATCAACTGCCTAATATTTTTCTCCGATTTCAATCGGAATGATAGTTAAAGAAAGGGCCTCACCCCCTCCCCTCAGGTGGGTGGCTTTGCAACATCTTAATCTTATAATAATATGCAAAATAAAAAGCTGTAGCCTACAAGTTGATGGACTTAATAGATAATTTAATGCAGTCAACCATGTAATGAAATTGTAAGCAGTATATATAGGAACTACTGTTAGAAGAATTTAGTTAAAGTAAAGAGCTTTGAAATTTTTTAAAATTTGTGGTTTATGTATGAAACAATAAAATTTTAGGTAAGCATAGCTAAAATTTAAAATGCTAAATTTAAAATGCTTGTTAATTGTATTATAATGAAATGTATATAAAATTTGACTGATACCTTTGAGGGATGAAGCTTCTTATGTTTAATTTCGTTTATTTTGTTTATTTATTTATTTATTATTTTAACTATTTATGAAATGGTTTTATGTGCCCTAAGGTGTCACAGACATCAGACCTTTTTATTTGAAGGAATTGATATAAGATCCCTCATGCAGCACAGTGTTTGTTTTAATCCAATCCAGTTTGTTTTCTTCCAAAATTTATAATTGGTGCATAGTGCCCTAAAACACAAACTGCTCACATTTCGCTTATTGGCTTGGGAGGGGATGAAGACCGCCAGCTCTCCGTCTTAGTGCACGCCTCTTTATATATATATATATATATATATATATATATATATATATATATATATATATATATATATATATATATATATATATATATATATATATATATATATATATATATGTATATATATATATATATGTATATATATATATATGTATATATATGTATATATATATGTATATATATATATATATAAATATATATATATATATATATATATATATATATATATATATATATATGTATATATATATATATATGTATATATATATATATGTATATATATATATATATATATATATATATATATATGTATATATATATGTATATATATATATATGTATATATATATGTATATATGTATATATATATATATATATATATATATATATGTATATATATATATATATATATATGTATATATATGTATATATATGTATATATATGTATATATATATATAATATATATATATATATATATATATATATATATATATATATATATATATATATATATATATATATATATATATATATATATATATATATATATATATATATATATATATATATATATGTGTGTGTGTGTGTGTGTGTGTGTGTGTGTGTTTCAGGTTTAAAAATGGGGGTTTAAGAATTAAGTGAATTATATTTAAAAATAGTTGGAACTCGTTAACGATAACCTAATAGGAGAAAGATACCCTCGAGGTGAACTATAGAGATTAAAGAAACTGACGGGGAAGTAGACAATAGGAATTTGTTTGAGTAGGAAAGCCAAAAAAAAAGTCACTTGTGAGTGGTAACTTGGGCTGACACTATCTGCTTGTCTTACCAAAATGTGAACAAACGATATCTAAATGGCATAGCCATGGATAGAAGGATAACAATAAAGAAGTTTTTATATACGAAATAAAATGTTTTTTCCATGCCTTAAACACTTCTCCATGTCATATATATATATATATATATATATATATATATATATATATATATATATATATATATATATATATATATATATATATATATATATATATGTGTGTGTGTGTGTGTGTGTGTGTGTGTCTGTTTGTGTGTGTACATATGTTCTGATTGTAATCTTTTGCAATTGCAAAAAATTAAGAAAACATGATTTAAAGTTGTTTTCATGACAAACCATTCTCAATTACTTTTATTACCTCAAAAGATCCAAAAAAGTAACCACGAAATATAAATTTAATGCTCAAAAATAGGAAAAATTCATTTAATGTTAGAATAGGTGAATAGAGAGATTATGAAAAATTATTTGTAGTATTGTTATTAAAAATCTCGAATAATAATTGTATGGTGAGAAGATGCATTGTCTCGATGCAAAACTTATTACTTTTTTATCCATAATCTAAACCTTTTGACGATTGGCAGACAAATCCTTTGCGAAACATCACAGTTTAATGAAATATTCTTTTTTGACAGTCTGTTCAATTATATAGAAATTCTTGTCGTGCAACACAATGACACTCAAACAAAACATCAACAAATCTTTCATTTGTGTTCTTCCTTAATCAGTAAAGTGCTGTTCACAGGTTGTTGTGCAATTTCTCTATCAATGGTATAGATCCGAGCTTCGTTGCCGAACGTTTTTTAATAAATGGAAATACCTTAAAAAATTCTCTCTTGGGCAATTTAAACACGTTGTTGATGTTTGAAATTTGTTCAAAGTTTATGAAACAGTTCTAGAAGTGATTCATTGCAAGCCAGACTGAACCACGAGAAAGTCCTATACGTTACAACACTCAGTTAACACTTTCTTCAGTCATCAAGGAAATCTGAAGGGGAAAGAAAGTATATATGGGGAAAATTATTCCATGAGATAAAAAAAAAATAAATAATAAATAATAAAAAAATCTAGGGAACAATATAGACGTAAATTTGGGAGGTTTTTTTTCTTTTTTTTATCTGAGTCCTGTCGGGTCTTATGTTTAGAATGAACTTTAAGTACTATTCCTTGTTTGGACAGAAATAACTGGTCGGTTTAATGCTAAAGAATATGTCAAAACTATGTGTTCTCACTTTAATAGTGCGTGTATTTTAGTTGGAATAGGTTTAATAAACATAACTGCGTCTATGCATTCGTTTTGTTTTGGATTTTAAAAAATAATTATCATATCAAGCCAGATTGTTAGACTTCGTATAGTAACCAACTGGCATGTATTTTATTAATTGGTTTCGGTAGAATGAAGATGTTTAACTCATTTGAACCAAAAGCCCTCTCTTTTGCAATGAGACTATTGCAGTCACGATAGGTGTTGCAATCTTTCAACTCAGTTTATGCTTTTTTTATTACTTATTGTTTTATTTGTTTAAAATAAATGTTTAACAAAGGCAGATTTTCAGACTTTCTACAGAGCCCAGCTGTCATGGATGTTTGTTATTGGTCGAGGTCGAATATGCATAATTGACCGGATCAAAGCAAACTATCTTTAAAGCGCGTGCCTCCTCTGTTTTGCAGACACTTCGTTTTGATTCAACTGCCATGATGCTGGCGATTGTGGATACTGAAGGACTAATTCACGTCTTTGACACGAGATCTGGTGAACCCATAAAGAGTTTTCTCTGCGGGAGCAGTGGGGAAAAGAAAAGAGTGGAGTTTTCGCCGGACAGCAGGTTTATCGCAGCCAGTAAGTGCTTAAAATTATGTATATTTTACACACACACACACACACACACACACACACACACACACACACACATATATATATATATATATATATATATATATATATATATATATATATATATATATATAATTTTTGACTGACTTTATTTTTAAAATATCATCACTGAATTAAAAAACAATTCTTAAAATTTTTTTTAACATAATAAAAAAAAACAGGCATTTTCATTAAGCATTGCCTATATCGAGAAACGAGACACAGCTCTCTAATCATCAAAATAATTACACAACCCAGCATAACGTGCGACTTGCCTTTACATATTCAGCTGGTTGTGACATACACAGTTTACAAAACAAATTAGCATGCCGCGAGGGATTCTTCACGGAATAGAAGAAAAAACAATTAGAAAGTGCTGGTTACAGAAACTAAACTGAAGGTTAAGTTAACAAAAATGTTAATCAGTGTGTGGTGGAAACAAAATAGAAAATAAATATACAGTTAACCATTTCATTGATTTCAAAAGCTCAGTAATAGTAAGTAGATAAACAATATTAACAATTTAAACATCGATATTCATTCAACCTGGTATAAGATGAGTTCTGAGCAAACATTTGTTGATTTAGCATGATGCAGGAAATTAATTAGTTTAGATTTAAACGCAGTATGAAGAATTAAGTTTGTCTCATCAACATATTTCATGACCTAATATGGGTATCTGAAATGGAAATTAGAAGTTATAAGACAATCAAATATAGAGAGCTTAGCATTACCAAACAAACCACATACACAGGGTAAATATTTTGATGCTAAATGAAATGTTGATAAATATGCAGGAAAATGGCCACGTCTGGTTAAAAGACAATAAGAGGTGACTCACACGAGCGATTTGAAGAAATATTAGGGTTAAAACGCATTAACGTTTAACGAGTAGTTTTTGATTCTTAATAATTTTGCTACTCAGCTAATACATATAAACAGAGCCGAGGCAAGTAGCTTCTTTTTTTCTTTGTCTTTTCTTCGTGCCTTTTAAAGTCTGGGAATAATTGTTTTCATAAACCTAGGTTAGTTTTTAGCTAATAATTCTTCGCGTACAGTGTTATTTTAAAACAGATTGATTTGTAATATATTGAGACTATTTTAAGGAACTCTTACTTAAAAGTCAGATATGCCAACCAGATAAACAACATTGTATACAATACAAAGAGTGATTTTGGGCATTCATTCAATTTTAACAACATACATAGATAGAGATATAATTTGCTATACCGAAAAACACGTTACAAAAGCTACTAATATCGGAAGGTATAATGGCGCTATATAGTCTCTCTCTCTCTCTCTCTCTCTCTCTCTCTCTCTCTCTCTATATATATATATATATATATATATATATATATATATATATATATATATATATATATATATATATATATATATATATATATATATATATATATATATATATATATATATATATATATATATATATATATATATATATATATATATATATATATATATATATATATATATATATATATATATATATATATATATATATATATATATATATATATATATATATATGCGTGTGGGGAGTACGCGCGAATGTGTGTGCAGGCGTAGAAATAAATTTGCTGTCTTACTTCATTTCAGAACACAGGGGGGCATTAATTGTATATGAAATTGGTTCCGGAAGGAGATACGCAGAACTGCCTTCATCGGTGTTGTCAAACTATGATTTCGAGTTTGCATATAACGCTCTTGGAAACAGAATAGCCATTGGTGGTTCAGACGGCCTCCTGAAAATCTGGGATGTATCCGTCCGAAGGTGAGTTCTTTTTTTCACATTTGTTCTTCTTTAACTGTTGCTATAAAAGGACGCGAAATGATTTATGCACATTTGATTCAGGGGTTGAAGCACGGATATTAATAATAAAATTCACTCATATTTCTTAATACCCGAGGCCGGTTCTAGGTGGTAGGGCAATGTAATCGACTGCATTCGGCGGCAAAATTTAGCAGCGGTAAAAATGCCGGCACTAGAGTGCAAGATAAACAGAACCCACAAAAGTATACTTGAATATATTTTTGTGGGTTAAAATTAAAATTTTTAATCTACAACAATATATTTCTATTAATTTTAGCTAAAAATTAAACGAGGACTAAAATCAAATACAGCAGGAATTGACAGGTAGTAGAAGGTACTAGTTTTAGTTTATAAGTTCGTTGATGTTAGATCAGGAAAAATGCAAAATTTGTTTTTCAATAATAGAATTTTCTGTAAATATGGATTAAAATTTTTGTCTAAATTCATAAGTAATTTTCTGGTTGGTCAAATCATTTCAGTATTATTTTTTTCTTAACTTTCTCATATGCATAGTATAAGGATAGTATTGTAATCGTCCAAAAATTTAATCTCCAGATTTTGATTGATCTGCATATTGTTATCAGTAGTCAAGATTTCGTAAAACGTAAAAATAGCAATGTTTTGAAGAAGGAACCTGAACTAAATGTTAACAGCCTGTGGCTACTGGAAGCGACTGCCTTTTATGGCCCAAATATTTTAAAAAGCATCCAAGGACACAATCCCTGCGGAGAAAGAAACATCTGTTAATAAACAAGCCAATAGTAAGTGTAAAAAATTAAATTAATTTGTAGGACACATCATTTTTAATATAGAAACCGGAAAACTATGCCATGAAAGAAAACGGGGTTATTTTTTCTTTAAATGCTACCTTTTTGTCAGTACACACACATACAGCAACATCTTGGTGGCCTAACCCGCTGGGCTACCTCTGCCTACGTCAATGACTTTATATATATATATATATATATATATATATATATATATATATAAATAATCCTACATTGTGTTTTTGTTCTTGCAAAGTAAGGAAGATTCATACAAAATACCTATGCATATGTGAATTTGTTTGGGCTATTTTAGTCTGTGAGAGAGATTCATGGTAAGTGAGTGCACCTGTACATGATGGGTGTCATATTTTTCCCAATATTTTCAGTGACCATTATTTTTGAATTTTTACAGCTTACAACCAAAAAGTTGGGAATTTTCCGTAGATGGACCAGTACGCAGAATCCGATCCAGCAGGGGCTCCATCTTCAACTGTGTCATCTAAAGCTTCTTAATAGACTGTATAAACGGCAATCACTGGCGACGGTATCTGAATGGACTACTATAAATTCTGTCCTTACCATATCCTCAATTTGCGGTAGACCCCTTTAAGCAAGATCTAACAAGAGTCAAAATAGGCTAATTAACTCATTCTCTCCAAATTAACCAGTGCTATCGCTTTTTTTCTTAACTGTATATCAATAGCGATGCCATCCTCTCTCTACAATATATATTCATTCATCCATCTCCTAAATTCAAAAGAATCTACCAGTAGCAATTTTATCCAGACAACTAGCTATCTAGGCAAATGTCGGTGTGGTGAGACTTAAATATCAGCTAAACATAACGAACGAAATGTTTTGGGGAAATAAACATTCACAATGGGATTATTTCATAATTTTGATTTCAGGACTAAGTGTCGTAGTGTGAGCGATGCATTATCTCCCTCCCCCCGCCAGTGATAAGTGCCAAAAGTCTGTTATTCGTAATTAGAGTTTTGAATTATTTTTGTGAGTAACTACAATTCTTTGAAAAGAGAAGCATCCCTTTAAAGTGCCGCTGAAAATTCTTTCAAAGTGTACGTACAATCCAGAAAATATTATAATTGTATATTAGGTGTACAGTGTGTTTTTGTATATTACTTTTGTATAGGAATGTATTCTACTTGTATTCTACAAGTATATAAGTAAATAACACGATCTTTGTGTATGAATTTGTACAAAACAATTTTTGTTTGTGTGTTATTAGTACTTATGAAGTCTTCTTACTTCTACAGTTCCTCTTTCTCCCTTATCTGGATTACCGTGAATTTGCCGTAAGGGATCGTAAAATATTCTATAAATTTACACAGTTATTATTTTGTACATTCAATTGGAGACAACAGAAGGAGAATCTTTTGTTCACTTCTTCATTACAGATATGGCTGTTTTGATGTCGACCTTGGACTTTTAAAACATTCACGGCTCCTGACGTGAATTCACGTTATTGCAAGTTCCATTTCTGATTGATACATACGTAAATTCATGTAAGTTCAAAGTTTTTTCCTGGTTGCCGTTGATGTGAATTCACGTCCTCCAATTTCTGTTTCTTCATGCGGTAACATTTCATATACATGTGTCATCATCAGAAAATTTCAATAAGAAAAAGAAATTTATATCCCCTGATTCGGTCAAAATTTTCTTTATTTTCTCCAGGATTCTGTATTAAATGCAAAAATTTTGAAATCGTATAAAATGTGTAGGAATGTGTAAGTCTCCAAGTCCTCATCGTCGCCGCGGATTGTGATTAGCACATACATTTCAAAGTTGTTTTGGTAAGTGACTAGAAGGGTTTGGAAAGAGGAATATAGTACTAAGTGCCCTAATGTGAGAAGTGCAGATTCCCTCCGCCAGTGATTAGTGGCACCATAATCTGTGATTCATGCATAGAGATTTGAATTATTTTTGTAAGTATCTACATTGCTTTGAAAAGGGAAGCATCCCGCCAAGTACCGTTGAAAATTCTTTTAAATTGTTGGTAAAAACCAGAAAATAGTGTGTTTGTATATTGGGTTTATAGGATGTTTTGTATATTGGGTCTATAGAGTATTTTTGTATATTGGGTCTATAGGATGTTTTTGTATATTGGGTCTATAGGATGTTTTTGTGTATTGGGTTTATAGGATGTTTTTGTTTATTGGTATATAGGATTTTTTGTATATTTCGTTTGTATAGACATATGCATGCTACAAGTATATGTGTAAAAAGCATGCTCTTTGTGTATGAATTTGTGCAAATAAATATTTTTTGTGGATGCATTAATATTATTTGTGTTATGAAGTTTTCCTACGTTACACATTCTTTGGATCAACATGAATTTATATTAAGAGCTCACAAAATCTTAAATAAATTTACAGAGCTAAAAGCAAAACCTTATTATTCACATAATTATCACATTTTACAGACTTTATACGCTGATTAATCCTATTATGTTTCTTCTCCCACAGACTGATTTTATACACAATGATAACTTTTGCTTCATTTCACTTCACTTCTCGTTTCATTTCACAAACCTATTCTAGCTATCGACACAATGCATAACAAGGCCTACAAAAATATAAGATTAATACAACATGCATACATGTATATGAAATAATATAAATATCTAAGCCTCTAAAATCTATCCAATATTATATCTTTTCATTATTCTAAATCTTAATTTCCCGTCTTGGCTTGACTAAAGAACTGGGTTCCCCCGCCAACTTGGCAATAATGGTGTAAATATGGTCGCCTAATATTTTCGCCTGATCTCACAGTGTCCAAACAATCTGTATCTATATTATAATTTATATGATATTTGCATCCAACTCTCCTTGTGTATTCATTTTCTTATATATTAAAAGTGCACAATGCTTAAGAAAAATGAGATATTACAAACCATTATGATTCACTATAGCTTATTTTTAATAATTTGGAGCTGTTGCGTTTGTAAACTGTTAAAGGATTAATTGCCCATAAATATAAATGTCTGGTTTTCAAGTCGTTTTCTTTAATTAAGTAAGAGTATATCATTCTCTTACGATAGCGCATTGTGCATTAAATAAATTAGCCAGAAAAAGCAAGAATTACAATGTTCGGATGGATTACCTTTGTATTTTAGTAAATATTGCCAATATTTTCGCCAAATTTTCCAAGAGTAACCCAATTCTTAAGTAGTCCCTCCTGTCTTTATATCAATCCTATTTTCCCATTCAACAAATCTGAAAAAAGAAGTTTTTCATTCTTTCAGAAGAACACCAAAATTCTTTCTCGGAATTCTCAAAGCTAAAAATAATATTGCTGGAATTTTAAAATGAAAGTAATAACTCCCCCAGGAAAAGTCTGTAACGATCAGCAGTATTAGCCATCCTGAAGACAACACTTTGGCAGATGTCTGTAATCAAAAAACACTCTCTTTAAGAAATTAATTGTTATCTCAGCAATTTCCCAACAGACTTAAACCCCATGGGGTACTTGGTTCTCTCTCTCTCGCAAGATTGGAATTGCGAGATCTTTGCAGAGAGCATTCTGCCACTGTCTGGTTCAGATTTCTCTGGATTTTCTCCTAATTTTGAAATAAAAATTACGTTCGGCAACCTCGAGTGATGTATTTATTACTGACAGAAGTTTAAAGGGACTCTTGGCAACACATGGCCGAGAATAGTACCTGTGCAGTACTTGCATTCACGTAGGCTGCGAAATTTCTAGTAGGGCCATGCTATACCTACAAGGTATAATCATTGGTAGAGGGCGGACAAATATTTAGTTTCTTGTAGGTGACTAACAGCCCAGAAGCGAGATTATATATATATATATATATATATATATATATATATATATATATATATATATGTGTGTGTGTATATATGTGTATATATATATATGTATATATATATATATATATATATGTATGTATGTATGTATGTGTAAGTGTGTGTGTGTGTGTACATACTGGACTAGTTCTTGGATATTAGATGCATGCGTACAATGCAGTATTTGGCCAAACTTTATCAATATTTGTTCGGCCCCTACCAATACAGTTTCTTAGTCAATTTACAGCTTAGCCCAATGCATAATGAAGTTTTCTAATATGTCATATGATTATCCATATAAAAATATCATATATCTATCTTTATTTAAAAAAACTACTACAAAGAAATATTAAAAATGTATACATTATGAATTGATATTAATTTTATGAATAAATAGAATCTAAATGCACCCATAAACAACCTTCTCTTTCCTTTCTTATTTTTCGATTCACCAATAATGTCTAATTTTTTGCATATGAACCAAATGTAACAAACTGCTCCTATAGACTGCCCTCTTCTTGACTTTTTATTTGCCAGTTGATATAATATCCGACTATTCTACATTTTTACATAACAGCATTTCAATTGATAATAATTCTATCTAGAGACACGATTCAATTTAATATCAAAATTATATATCATAACTTAAATTTTACCTATTTTTTACAAATCTGTTTCGGTAGTTGACGTTTTTGAAAATTTTTTAAAGTGAAAGCTTCTTTTAAAATGACTTAATATATTGGAAACAGTCTCATTTTGTAAATTAAAAAAATATGGGAAGAATTACATTTAAATACTGAACATATTTTATGACCACATTCAATCCTAGACGCGAATAAGAAAATTGATTTTTCATTAAAAATTTTTTTCAATGAAATCTTCATTATTCAAATATATATATATATATATATATATATATATATATATATATATATATATATATATATATATATATATATATATATATATATATATATATATATATATATATATATATATATATATATATATATATATATATATATATATATATATATATATATATATATATATATATATATATATATATATATATATATATATATATATATATATATATATATATATATATATATATATATATATATATATATATATATCTATATATATATATATATATATATATATATATATATATATACATGTGTGTGTGTGTGAAACCGGTAGAAATTACTGTTTACTGACTACACGGGAGATATAGTTCATCCTTTTTAGTTACCAAGGCTTGCTTACTAACGTAACTTAGATATAGCAATCATGTCGTGGAAGGCACTTAATCGTACTCTAAAAGGGCTTTTCCACTTACCAACACGACAACGTCTGTATCGGTCGGTAAATAATGAAACGACAAAACGGTATCGTGTTGTCTAGAAAACAGTTTTTCCACTCTACCGATATCGTTTCATTTAAAGATGGCGGTAAGCTCGCACAAGTTTTATAATGACTGAAGTAGTAACTTTCATAGAATTAGTATAACAATTATTGTTAGAAAAGTAAATGTTAGCGTTGTTTCGTTGCACACATTATTAATTATTGCAGATTAGAACTTTATATAACAGAAGTGAGATTCAAACAGTAATAATAGCAAATCTATGATAAAATTGCATTTTATGATCAAGCGAGAATAACATAACATAACATTAAAATCTGAGCAGAATGTGTCAATTTAATGCGTAAGAAATCTAAGTACTTAAGTATTATATTAATAATGAATTTAAAAATAAAGTCATGTAACAACTCTATTACAAAAAAATATAATTTATTAATCCAACACAAACAATGTGAGTAGCGATAGAGTTCAAAATGTCGGACCGATTAAAAAGGAATAACGCTTGCGGAACGATAAAACTGCCCGATAAACGATATCGGCCGTTCGAAAACGACAAAATCGTCGTTGAATCAGTTGGTGAGAAAGTGCATTTTACGTGCGTCGATGTCGGAGAACGACAATCGTTTAAGTTTTATCGCTGTCGTGTTGGTAAGTGGGAAAAGGCTCTAAGGCTACCTAGATACTTGACTATAACCTTTTATTTTCATCTTAAAATGACGAACTATGTACGATTTGTAGAGTGTTGCTCTACTCGGTACTCTTGCTACCAGCAGCTCGAATCCCTCTGGTGGCATGAATGATCGTATTCTTTGGAATGGGCTTTAAACAGTAGGTCCTGGTGTCATTAACGCTCATGTAGCAGAAAAAGTAACTCTCCAAACTAAACCAAACCTAATCATCTTAAAATCGGAGAATTGACGAATATGTCCTACACAATCAAGAACCAACAGTGTACAGTTCATTTGTAAGGATGCAGTCTTTAGGAAGAGGAAAATATAAGAAAGGGCTCCATGTAGGAGCTTTTATATCATAGCTTTGGTTTTGAGAAGTTTAGAAGGAGAGCAATCCACATGATTTATGTCCTCGATTTCTTTAAGCGGCTTGGAAAGTTAAGATTAAGAAAGATAGAACATGAATTGGGAAAGTTTAGAAAATCTTTAGGAACAATGATTTTTTATATATATTACACACACACACATACACACATATTTAAATTTGAAAGTTAAAGCTGACAAACATTTTCTCTTTTGTGGAAAGGAAAAAAAACTTATTAGATTACATAAAAATTTCCGATTAACAATAAATTTTGAAGTAATAATACTGTTTCAGCTAGAATTTATTAATATAAATCTTTAAATTATATATTTAGTAAAAAAAATCTTGTTTTTAAATTTTGGAGAACCAAATTTGTCTTTAATGCTAAATATTTTCTTCCGTCTAGAAAATATTTTCGCTATAACGATATTTTATGTATGGAGGATGATCAGAAAATTTGGCATCTATCCAACGCCACTGGATGTGAAACCAACCCCAGTTTTCATGAACCAATGAGACCTGCACTTCCCTAGCCAATGTGAGAATGGAGGCTTAGCTATCTAGCCAAACACAAGAGCTGCTATCGATCAACAAATTTCCCCTTTAAAAGCCGTTCTCTCACACCGGAAAATCTCCTTAATCAGGAATTCCCTCCGCATTCTCTCAAAGAATGTTTGAAGAACTGTATTTTTAGCTTCACTGCAATACAACTGTCATATCTGCTATAAGAGTGGCCGGAATTTAATAAAATTTTTAACTAAAAAAATTTTTTAAGACATGACTTGTGCATTCAACTGAGAAAAGCGAAAACATCTGGAGGAATTGTTTTCAGCTTTATTAGAATCGTTGTTAGAATTGTTTTTTAAACCATTCGTGATATAAATGATTATAAAATAAGCTAATGTTACTTTTCGTTTGAGTTTTTAAATTGAAGCTTTTGAATTGCGGTGTCCAATCTTGCAAATCTTGCAGCCGAACTCTGCATAATATTATGCAAGACGATCGAAAGCCAAAGTTACTGCAATTGAGGATTCTATATCTAACACATCATAGCCAAACTTGGCTATGAGCAGGATGCCACATTTTGCAGCTTACTACAACTGGAATAGAACCCACATTGCATATGAAATAAAAATACCATTTATATATATTCTTGCGTACTGATTTCCGGGAACTGCTTTTTACATCAATATCCTGGCATATTTTTGGATGATATTTATGCTCGTAATCATTTCGGTTCGATACACACACACGTACAAAAATTAATTAATTGATTAATCAGTTAATAAGTGATACATTTAGCATTACCTCTGATAAACCACATGGAAACTTGTCTTACTACACCCGGTATAAGTATGTATATATACACTCACTTCCAAAAGTTAAGTACGAAGACGTAAAATGCAAAAAAATCAAGAAATACTGCTTTGATTGACATAAAATTCGGCAGGAAAGTAGCATATATATTTATGCATAAAACAAAATCAATAATTATATACAGAAATGAAAACAATCTAAAATTTTTGTAAGCTATCAGATAATGATATACTGGAGACTTAAAAAGAATTATGTATAAAGTTAAAATAAACAGCATAAAATGATGAAAAAAAGGACATTAATAGGGTATGTGATCCCCCCTCATCTGTATACAAAGTTTACACCTTGTGAGCATGTTTTCAATTAGGTGGTCAACCACCGCAGAATTCAGCAATCGCTTCATTAATTCAGCAATCAATCAATATATATATATATATATATATATATATATATATATATATATATATATATATATATATACACACACACACACACATATATATATATATATATATATATATATATATATATATATATATATATATATATATATATATATATATATATATATATATATATATATATATATATATAACACCGGGGTTATTAGGTATGCAGATTGTTTAGACACGCAGGTAGATAAATGTCTACGGCAAATGGTGGTATAAATAACATAAAATTTGCTAATAAAAGTGTTATATGTGGGGCCTCTACGAGTACGCAGAAGTGTTGCAATACGACGCGGCATGGACTCGACTACTGTCTGAAGAAGTCTGGGGATAACTAACACCATGAATCCTGCAGAGCTGTCCATAAATTCCTAACAGTACGAGATGGTGGAGATCTCTTACTTTTCAACGTTGCACGTTGCAAGGCATCCCAGATATGCTCAATAATGTTCATGTTTGGGGATTTTGGTGGCGATATGAAGTGTTTTCAATCAGAATAGTGCTTCTGGAGCCACTCTGACGCAGTTCTGGAAGTTTGGGGTGTCGCATTGTCCTATTGGAATTCCCCAAATCCATCGGAATGACAATGAACATGAATGAGTGCAGGTGATTAATCAGGATGCTTAAGTACGTGTCTCCTGTCACTTTCGTATCTAGACGTATCAGGGGTGCCATATCACTCAACCTGCACACGCCCATAAGAACACAGAGCCTCCACCAGTTCCAAAAATCCCTTGTTGACATGCAGGGTCAATGGATTCATGAGGTTGTCTCCATACACGTACATGTCAATCTGCTCGATACAATTTGAAACCAGACTCCTCAGACCAGGAAACGCATTTCAGTTATCAACAGTCCAACTCCGGTATCAGTAAAGACATACACTTTCGTCTAAGTGATACAATTCTATCACATACTTTCAGATTTAAGGAATGAAATGGAAATTTGAATAACTCTTTTAGAACTTCATCACGTTTATCGATACAGTTAAATTTGGAATATGGTTTACTTTAAAGTCATTACTAGCCATTATCCTTAAAATTAATATTCAATAGCAGTAGCAGCAGATACACGGAGACTGACAGGCAAATAAGTCTCGTAAAACAATGATGAGCTTCGGAATAAAATATCAGATATGTATATATATAAGTATATATATATATATATATATATATATATATATATATATATATATATATATATATATATATATATATATTGTAACGATCCGTTACATCACCCTAAAGAAAAGGAGCAGAAGGTGACATTTCGCAGCGGATAATTACTGTTAGCGGCAGGTAGAAAGGGTGTTCCGAACAATACAAGTTGTGTACTAGGTCCCGGACTTAATTGAAAACTGTCCTCGTGTTAGAGCCAGCAGGTCTGAGACTTTGTGAGACTATTTAAGTGAAAAGACTCGAGGATATGATTATAAATTGAGCTACATTACAATGCCACATGTGAGCCCATTAGCGGTAGCGTAAAAGGAAATTAAGTTGTTTGGGTCGGCTGATTTAAAGACGGCTTTTAGGCCACATCAGGAAACGAAACAACTGATTCAGGCGGAAAGTGACCGCAAGATTGCATCATCCTGGTTCTGGAAGGTTCCAGAAGAATCGGGTGGAGGGAATCGGGACCGCTATAAAAGAAGAGTAGCGGAGCCAAGACTGAGTTTTTTCTTCTTGAGGCTTCTTCTTGAGAGTTGCTTTTGAAGGTGTTGTGTGGAGCTCGAGAGGAGTCCACTCGTTTCTCCGATTTCCGGAGTTTGCTTGTTTTAGAGACCGCCAGCGTCTCTGTTGCTAAGAAGTCGACTTTCGACTTTGGGATTCCATTCCCGTTATCTTACTATTTTGTTTTACTTAGTGCATAGAAGTAGATCGCTGAGAGTGACCCTTGCTCTCATTTTGGATCGTCTTGCATCCCGAGTTTCCTTCACGATCTCCAGCGTGATACGCACTCTGAGAGTTTGAACCTTGGTGTACTAATCGTCAGAACGGAGGTGATAGTGTCGGCGTTCCGTACCGGCACTAATTAGCGAACTGTTCCAGTGATTTAGAAGCCGTAGCCACATTGTACGCAGTACCCACGTATCTTAATTGTGTGAATGCAACTTAATTGTACGCAGTACCCAAGCATCCTAATTGTCTCAGCACGAGATCTCAGAATATTTAGAAATCTACTAAACCTGTACATAGCTGTACATAATTTATTCACCTGAATGAAATATTTAGTCTAGATTAAACAGTTTTCTAGCCTGTTTCGTTGACGGCTTCGCCTACCATATCTGCAGTACTTTACAATATATATATATATATATATATATATATATATATATATATATATATATATATATATATACATATACATATATATATATACATATACACACACACACACACATACACACACACACACACACACATATATATATATATATATATATATATATATATATATAAATGCACGCTATCAATTCCATCTCGTACATTCTAGAACAAAATGGGCTAATAGCCTTTATTAGTCACATGAGTAGCAAAATTCTCGACTCTTCGGAACTAAACAAATACAGATATAAGAGGAATGGGACCACATTCTATGCTCTATGCTTTTATTGGTAATATCTCAGAATGGGTTTTTAGGCAATAAAAAAACTATTTAGTTTACAAAATTTTGCAATTTTGTAGATTGACAAAATGTGGACACATCAAACAGTATAGATTATGCCTGTGCTATATATAAGTCACTCCTAAACAGGGATAGTATTGATAAAAGTAAAATAATAAAATAAAGCATAATAAGCATATTGATAAAACTTTTAATTAATAGTTCTATGTGAATATCATTTATTTAAACAAAGCGTATACCCTATGTATGTATCAAAAAACTTTGAAAATCGTCTCAAATATTTGCAAGGGTATTCTAAGTTTAAAATATTATTTATTTTGACAGTTATATATTACTTAAAACATTGAATTTGTCGACTTTTACAAAGACTGAAAATAAAATGATATAGACTGAGAATATGAAAAATTATTTTCTATTATTAGTAGAAAAATTAATAAATAAGAATTTGAGTTTTATATAAGTTAATAACTTAAAAATGTGCAAGTTATAAATAAAAAGTTTTAAGTAAAAAGGTTTGTGTTAAAAATTTTAGCTCTCAATAAAAATTCTAAAAGTAGGAATAATTCTTTGTGAATAGACTTCACAAGCTTTAAATAAATTTCTATGTTTTCAAAAATAGATTAAAAAAATGTAAATTTTAAAAAATGTATTCTGTTATAAAAATTAACACTTTGTAACGCATAAAGATGGCGCTGTCGAATTCTATCACACATTCTACGCGTCTTTAAATCTCGAAAATTCAAGCATCGCGTGCATTTTAGCACTTCTATTTTCAAGTTGTTGGAATATATTTGTTGTCAATTTGTTCAAATTGTTCAAGTTTCAAGTTGTTCTGGGTCAGTGGTTTAGACATGGGCTACCCACCACGGAGTTAACAGTTCAAATCCCGATCCGGTAAAATCGAATATTTAGAATAATATAAAAAGTTAGCTCATCATCAACCAGAGGGCAGCACTACAAAATTTCTAATTATGTGATTTCGAAGTGGGATTAAACTACAAAAATTTCGAATGCACTTTCCAAGTCTTTGCATTACCATTCCAAGAAACTTTAAAAAAAATCGGCCGTTGCCATTCTGCCCTACGGGAACTTCCGATTTCGGTTTCACTTTCGTAAAAGGCTACAGAAAAGTTACACCAGTAGCAAGACCATTACTACTCCACATCACTCGACATGATGTCATCATAATGTTAAATGCATCGGCCCATCCACTTTAGGTGCTACCGTTTAAGGGGAAAACTGCTTGGTTTACTGGCGCCATCTGTTATCAGGTAATCATGAGTTTGTGTAGAGGATTATTAATACTCTGTATTAAACAATGGAAGGTGAAGTAAAAGTGCAAAATTTGCTTACACACGAATTTATATAAACACATGTGTTGATAACCTAGTCAGGGGGAATGTTTGAAAACATATCCATGCTGTGGCCCAGTTTCTTTTAAATGAAGCAATGGATACCAAACGAAAACCATAAAATAATGAAAATGATTACAATAAAAATATTTTAAAAGAGGCTTTTTAAGTTTATTCCTCATTGTACGTACTACCTGCCCAAACTCAAGCAACTTAATCAATTTTAGTCATATATCCCACACTTGTGTTTACACTCTTAATTTATGTTATGCCAACTCAATGTCATTAGAGTATGTATGGTATTATCAGTAACACCTGAACTAGAGGACTTTACCCAGGAAGTTTAGCTGATAACTCTTCCTGTGAAAGTCCTGTTTTGAAGTACTACTCAGTAGCTCTAAATTTGCAGAAAGCCAGAGTTCTATACAAACAAAATAAATTAGATAACATTTCTGCACTCATCAAAGAATGTCTTTTTACAGATGAAGAGGAAAATAAGTTTTTCTTCTTATCCGTAAATAGCCCTTTTGTTTTCCATCAGAGAATTGAGATATAACTCAGGAAAGTATAAGAAGTGTGTACATAGTTATTATAACTATGGCGTGTCGAAGGTGATATTTGCCATGGACACTTCCACGTTAGGGGAGCCGCCTGTGAGTAAATGAAAGTTCCTGAAGCGAAATCCGAACTAGGATGCTTCGGCTCCGACGAGAAATAATGCCCAATGAAAAAGTAATTTTTCAAAATTCCAGTTGAAGTGTAGGGTTAAAAAACGACATATTACAATTACTGAAAAAAAATTAAGTGTGAAAATTTAACTTTATTTATTAATTCAGACTGATGAAGCTGCAAAAAGTCCACAAATCAATAAAAACACGTAGACCTCTTCCCGTTGTAAGGAACAGGCCTAAAAATAAAATATGCAATACAATTAGGCTAGGCGGTCACTAATTTAGGAGTGGATTCAATTTCAACGTCCCGAAGTTTTGTGCAATTGGCTAATATCGACAAGGGTGGAATCGAATGCGGAGTCTGCCATGTTGTGATACTCAAAACAGCGTGTCCTAGCACAAAATTTCGTAAGAAAACATGAACGACAGCTGGAGTCTTCATTCAAATTCGTATTAAAATGTTCTAAAAATTATCAAACACCCAGTTTAATAGTTAATCTACTTCTATTTTTTTATGATCATTTTCATTTAAACTGTCACGAAATTTAAAAGACTATATATTTTCCACATGGGCAAGAATATCCCTAAATACGACTAAAGATCATGAGCATTTCAGAAAGAAATTCATTCATGCCACTTTTAGAAGGTTTGCAAAAAGATGCTGGTCAAAACTGTTAAAACAAACCTAGTTATCAATATCCAGTAAACGTGCAATTTTGTGACGGGTTATTTCTTGTTTATTACAAGGAATGCTTTACGTTTATTAAACTTTTTGTTCTATAACATGTAAGAGAAAGATATAAACCCCTCTATCTAAATATGTTTCAAATCATACAATTTACTTTGAAAATGAATTTTACTGCTTTAAACTTACATAGAAAGATCATTTTAACATTTTATATACTATCAAGACAAAGTTTTTCCACTTGTGGCTCACGCACAACAGGAAGGCAATATAATTTTTAGGAAAAAGAAATTTCAAAAATGGTCTCATTTAGTTTTTAAAATCAACCTATGTTGTGGTTCAATTAAAATATAATTGGTTTTTGTTTTGGAAGCGCTACGGTCTACTTTCTTACAACACGAGGGGTAATGAGACCGAGACCTACTGCTTAAGTTCGATTCCGAACGGTTACAAACATCCATGCCTGAGTGTGATTCAAACCCACAAACTCGGAAAATCAGGGCCTTAACCATTCAGCCGATTTAAATATATAAAAACTAACTGAAATAAAACTATCATAAAAATCTTCACATCTAACATTATACTCAAAAATCTCCCTATTTTAAATAAGTTACTTATAATTTAATAAAAAATATTGTGTATTAAAAGTACCTCATTCTACACGCTGTTTAAAGAATTCGAAACATTCGAGAATTATTACACATGCTTAGTAGTGGTAAAACCCCTTTATGACATAGATGAACCATAATCAAAATGTTGGTATCAGAATAATAGTTGGAATCGGTTAGTCCTTCTCCAAACGATATAACTGTGATTTGAACGTAATTAACCTACAAAGTGATTGTTTTAATTCCTAAAAAAAGTAATTGGCAATGCTTTCAATATCTTTTACCATTTAAAAACTTACTTAAACTCAAACTTTGGGGACTGGTACAGTTAAGAGATCACTCCCATATATAAAATATTCCCATATGAAAAAAATATTTTTGGAAACCCTGTATCATAAATAGATGGAAATTATTTTAACTTTTCAGAAACAATTCACTATTTTTCAATAATTGTGTAATTTTTTTTTCTGAAATATATCATACGCATCAAAAAAGTTATAAAATGTTTGTTCAAACATCGAATACTTTTACGCCTATTTTTACATAGATCACAATATTTATAGGAATACTTTACGAAATTCGTAGTTTACCAAGAAAGATAATTTAGTACAACTAAAGACTTCTTGTTGTTCCCAATGCAACTTGGACGAGTCAAGCACGGGAGCCAGAGGCTACGTACAAATTAATGCGAAGGGGTTTGTCTTTCGTTTGACGCTCTATTAGGAAGAATTCCAATTTCCAATGATTTATTTTGCAATGATTGTGTAATTTTTTTTTTTTTTTTTGGAAATATATCATACACATTAAAAAATTTATAAAAAGGTTTTTTTAAATGTCGAATACTTTTATATTAATTTTCTACATAATTCACAAAATATATATGAATACTTTACAAAATTCGTAGTTTACCAAGAATGATATTTTGGTACAACTAAAGACTTGTTATTCCCAATGCAACAACTTGGAAAAGTCAAGCACGGGAGCCACAGGTTACTTACAAATTAATGCGAAGTTGTTCGTCTTTTGTTTGACTAGCATTATTAGGATGGAAAAATGTTCTAACTCAAGTACGTCTTCGTAATTTAGAAGTAAGAACCAAACACAGGACACCCAGACGGGCCTGCCATCCCTAAAAGTTTCGCTTGAGAACTTGGAGAAAAATGGGATATATTTTACGTAGAAAAGTAACCATTAGCGAACACGGTGGATCTTTAGCCAGATCGAACACCAGCAATCCTGCAGTTTGCGAAGGGGTTCGTCATTCGTTTGACGAGCCCTTATTAGGATAAAAAAGTCTTAACTCAAGTACGTCTTCGTAATTTAGAAGTAAGGACTAAACATAAGGTACATCGACGTGGCCTGCGTCCTAAAAAGTATCATTTGAAAACTTGGAGAAAATTGGGATAGATTTTACTTACCCCCAGTAACCATTAGCGAACACGATAGATCTTTAGCCAGATCGAACCTGCAATCCTGCAGTTTGAGAAGGGTTTCGTCTTTCGTTTGACGAGCCCTATTAGGATGAAAAAACGTCTTAACTCAAGTACGTCTTCGCATTTTAGAAATAAGCAGAGCCGTAACTAGGGCGTAGCAAAGGTGGCATTTGCAATGGGTTCATCAGTCTTAGAGGTGGCGCACGATGAGGAAAATGGGGTCCGAAAGAGGACGATTCGCCCAGAATAGAAACAAGGAAAAGGTGAAAAATGAATTTTTTGCTATAAAATCCATGTGTTTAAAAATTATTTTTTTGAAGAATTTTCTTATTTTTTAAATTATTTCTAGAGACTACTCTTTTTATATATTCTTATAAAATATTTACCAAACACCCCCCCCCCAATATGTTTTAATATAATTTGGGGTACTCGTTTTAAATTTTGAAGTTATTAAAATTATTAAAATTAAATTTCAATTTAGATATTCGCCGCTTTTTTATGAAAATCTAACGTCTAAATAAAAAGAATATTTCCCTCAAAATATTCGTTCAAAAATATTATTAGTATTAATAAAGCAAAAATAGAAGAAAAAAATTAAAAATTAATATACAAGGAACATTTTGAGAATTAACAAAATATTTTGGAGTTCATTCTGAATATATGATATAGGAAAAAAAACATGTTTAGTTATTTTCTTGCTATATTTGGTGGTAGGGGTACAGAGTAGTTTTTGGCTAAGGGCGCTAAAGGACCTAGTTACAGCCCTGGAAGTTGGGGCCAAACACAAGACACCCAGACGGGGCCTTCCATCCCCGAAATTTCCGTTTGACAACTTGGAGAAAATTGTGATATATATTACGCACCCCAATAACTATTAGCGAACACAATGGATCTTTAGCGAGATTAAACCTGCAATCCTACAGTTTGTAGATCGTTGCCTTTACCAACTGAGTTACCACGGCTCTAACTATAAGTATAAAATTTTCAATTGAGTACCAAATATAAGTATGTAAATGAAATAGTCTCTTACTGGACATGCATGAAATATAATCATAGTTTTTTTAATATACCTTTATAGAAAATACAGCAGTGTAACTTTCATAAAAATCCAACAGTATGTTATGAAAATTAAAAAAAGAATGTATTCGCATTATAGTGAATCGTATTGAAGACTTTCTCTAACTAACTGCAAAATGGAAGGATCTTTCACAAACTGGAAAAGTAAAATGTTTAAAAAAAATCAAAAAAGTAAATTATGAATTTTAAATACCCAATAATATTGAAACAAAACTTAAAGATCACTGATTCAGGTTCTTCAGTGTTAGAAGTTTCTTGGTGAATGGTTTTTAAATATTTTATTTTTCAACTTTATAAAACTTAATTTGCTCCATTATATATCTCTAGAAAGACTACATATTTACTTTAAATTTTGTGAGCTGTTGAGTTTTGGGAATTATGAAGAAAAAAGTCGAAAATAATTTTAATGTTTAAAATAAAGCGCACAGTGATCACAATATTTTGGCTCAACATTGTATATGATTTATTTAAAGCTTGGTATATCTTGAATTTCTAACTAAATTATATTTTTAGTATACAGCAGCTGACGGTGGAACACATCTAATTAACAGACAAAATGTGTTATCAGGTGGGTATCTCTTATTGGAAGGTACCACTCTAATATGCAATGCTTGAGGGAATGGATGGTCGTAGCCGTTCGAAATCGGATTGCTTCAGTAGGTCCATGTCCCACTACCCCTCAAAAGCAAAGCAGTAGACCGTAGCACTCCAAATTAAACCATATATAACTTTGGGGAATTTTTAATTTAAGTTATTATTGGCATTAGGGCAACTTGATTTGAATAATGTTATAAAACATCAATTTTTATCAAGCATTAATCATCCTTCAATCATGGTTCTTTCTTCTGAAAGGATACTAATTGGTATAGTAAATCACTATCCCATATCTGCATTGGTCATAGTAGACTCACTCATAAACATTTGCTATGTGCTGAGCCTACTCCACAACGTTCCATTTGTCATACTGATCTTACTATTCATCATATTTTAACATCATGTACTAATTTAAAACGTTTTTATTATATATATTTTAAAACTTTTAATCCTAATTTGAATGAACTTTTGGGCGAGATTCCTCATCCTAAATTATTTGATTTTCTGTATCGCACTGGTGTCTTAAATCTCATCTAAATATTTTAATATTTTAATGTGAGTCATTACCTCGTTTTTCGCTATACCTTTTCTTAAAATTTTAGTATTAATTTCCCTTACTTTTAAATTATACAACTTTGTTTAATTATGCGCTCTTTTGTTTGGCGCAGCTTATCCAAACTTGGATCTTGCGCCAGTAAACCACAACCAACCAACCAACCCATATCTGCATTACCATGGTATAGGAAAAGAAAACTGTCATAAATTTTTGTAGTGTTTTCTATTACAATAATTAGCTTCAGTTTGAACAAATTAAATATATATTATTTGGTCTAACTTCCCTTTCATTGATTTTCCAAATTTATTGATACAGTAGAACCTCGATTATTCGAGCTTCGATTAACCGAAGTCGGTTTCTTCTTACCTTTTTCTTTTCACTTTCTACTCTCCTCCAGAACTTTCTCTTTAGAAACATGCATTCTTACAGTTTTCTTTTTTTCCCACATTTATTTTGTATGCTTTCGTTCCTTTATTTTCGTTGCTTTTGTTCCTTTCCAAACTACGAGAGCAGATAAATATTTTGGAATTAACATTTTTAGAATCCCTTCTCGCAAGCCTAATTCTCCATATGAGTGTACACTTCCAGACTTTCAATCATCACTGTTCTAAATAAAAACATACCCCATTTCGAAATTTGGATATCATACTGCCGAATCCCAGAACAATCAAATGTTTATTGCACAAATGGCGATACTTCAAATTAAACTAGATTATTATTGATCAATTCTCGATTATCCGAAGTAAGTTCGGTCCCAATTACTTCGGATAATCGAGGTTCTACTGTATTGAATTACTGAATAGAGCAAGTTAAAACTTTATGTAGTTGGTAGTCCAAACCTGAAAGACTTAAAATTATTTTTTTAAATATATATATAACTATATTTCAAAATATATATTTGTTTTATATATATATATATATATATATAAAATATTATATATATATTTATAACAAACTATATAAATTTTTTTATTTATATATATTTTTTTATACTTATTACTTCTTATTATTTTACTTTTATATATATATATATATCAAAAATTTTTTTAAAAATTTATTTAGTTTATATATTATATTTATATACTTTTTATATTAAATATTATAACTTATAAAGGAATGCAATAAACAACAAAAAAACTATTTTAAAATTGAAACTGAACTAAAAAATACTAAGAATATATATAATAATAAGTAAATAGTACAAAAAAATGACACAAACTAATTGCAAAAACAGTTTATTATTTTATATAATATAAAATTTACAAATTTTATAAAATAAAATTTAAACCTGAAAGAGAAAATTAAAATATAAAATACTAAGAAAATTTATAATATTTTAGTAAAAATACAGAAAAATATTTATATTAATTTTATACAATATTTTATATATAAAATATTTAAATTATATACTGAAATTTATAAGCATAAAAAATATATATAAGGATTAAAAGCTAAAAAATACACTTAGATTTCATTTTTTACTAGAAAGAAATTTATAATATTTTCCACCAGAACTGTATATTAAAATTAAGCCAACTGTTAAAATATATAAATTACAATTCTCCAATAAAGATTTTATATCTCAATAACAACAATTTTTATATCTCTTTGAGAATGACTATGTCTTACTACTATTTTTAAAAATTAAACGTAGAACAAGTGGAAATTTATGTATCAATTTGAAAGGAACTTACCTTCGAAAATAATTTGAAGTTTGAAACAAGAAATAAATAAATTGAGATATAAAGTTATAAATAAAAACTTTTTAAATAATTTTAAATTAAGATCAAATTAGGAAAATTAAAATAAATTGAGACATAAAGAAAAACACTTATATACATGAAAGAGACAATTTATATTCATTATATCTAAATCATAAAAAAAATATTTAAGATCATACCATTTTACATCCAAATTTATAGACATAACCTGCTACATCATGAAAAATTTCTAGTATATTTTCTAAGCATTTTGCGGCAATAGTAATGCAGTTCTTTACAGTAAATGCCTTCAGGATGATATCTATCAATTTGAAAATTCACTGCATATCGTATTAAAGGTAAAAACCGTTTTAGTTTTTGTTCATTTACCAGATCAGAACAAAAGTTGCAAATCGAGGCTAAGAATTTTAAGAGATCTTCTTTCGATTCGGACGCTAAATAATGAATATCCTTCGTGGCATAATATGATATTCTTTCTATTATGGATAAGTCATCTCCTGCTGATGAAACATGTGAGTTTTCAGTCTTCTGAAACCATCGTTGATGAATTAAAAGAGTTAAAACAAAGTCACCAATAGTTTCTGTAAATTGACCACTTGGTTTAATATCTTGCCTCAAGACATTAACTAATACTCTATTCCATCTAGAGATCTCGGAATCCAATGAACAGACATATAGGATCAATTCTTCAACGAATGGTTCACCAAGAAAATTCCTTTCATTAAATAGTTTGACGGAGTAATGTTCAGGAGGATAATAAATATTCATATCTGGCAAAATGTCAGTCTTAATATCTTCCGTATCATTACCTGCACACAAATCTCTTTTAGCTTCTTCCAGAACTTGATTCAAAGACAACATTTTTCAGATTCCAAAATTTTACACAATCTCAAAGAAGTAACTGAAAGCTACCAAAACAGAAATTCCAAAATGATATATCCTAAAGTAAGACGTATCCACTACTAGTAAGACCAAGTAAGCGTAGAATAACAAGAAGTTTAAAATGGGAAGAAACGGAGTATATATATAGCAGGTGCCGGGATTGGAGGGGAGGATATACAATGAAAACATAAAAGGGTTCTTTTCCTATTGGTAACTTTTAAGACGCTAGTTCGTGATTGACTGATTGTGATCTATTGTACTAGAAGTATTTCCCCTCCCCTTCATTCTTGCATTACCCCAAGCTTAAAATATTTTGACACGTGTTTAGAAAAAAATTCTTAATTTTTGCAAACTATTCGAAAATTAAAATTAATACAAGTTTATATATTTATGAGAAAAACTGACTTTCGAAATAAAATAACACCAAGATTGTTAAAAGTTTTTCTTAGAGACAAATTTTTATTATTATGAAACATACTTAAGATTTTTAAGGACACTGTATAAATCAAGAAACATATTATTTTTAATAATAAACTTTATAAACAGTTGATCATTTTTTTCATCCATTTTTAGTGATGTGTGCATATTTTGTTATGTGATCTATTTTCTAATTTAGTTAATTTTATTAAATAATTTAAACTATAAATATTAATAACAGAATTATTAATTTAATTTTTATTTTAAATTGACTAAATAAGGAATTATGTGGAAACATAGAATGTTTCGTTATAGACAGGATTTTTGTTATAGAGTAGTTTTACTGAATAGCAATAAAAAGATAAAAATATAAATTCTCAATGTATAGATATATAAATAGATAACCTTCACAGCTCAAGTGTATCACGCGTGATACAAATATGAAGCTTTTATTTAATACAGGACTTAAGGAGGATAAATAAATCCTGTTTGATACTACCTTCTATTGACATATTTTCAATTAATATTATTCATGTTTTTTGAAGTGCGGTTCAAATTTAAAACATTTGAATAGTCTCGATTTTATAACCTAAATTAATGAGGTTCACATATGTGAAACTATGTGTGATAAATATAATCATATATTTAGAGAACAAATATAAAATTCACAAAAATTTTAAACGAATAATTTTTTGATAATTGTATAGTGGACGGTTATTATTTTTTACGTTTATATAGTAAATATTAGAAATAGTAAATCTGCACTTTTTTTCAATAGAGTAAAAGCGATAGTAATTACACAAATGCGTATCTGTGTAAAAGTAATTAAAAAGTCAATAAACCACTAACTATATCGCACAATTTTAAGTTTTAAGCTATTATAAGCAAAAAGCCCCTAAACGCATATTTTTTTTCTCGGACTTGTGCTTCTCTTTAATGTAGGCCTACTGCATCATTTTCAATTAGTGTAGCTGCATGGGCTTCTAAATGCCCAGCAAGACCGGGCATGTAAATGCAATAGGAGCTTAATATTTTGTGACCGAAGAATTAATTTTCGCCTTGTTACGCATACACGCACGCACACACACACACACACACACACACACACATATATATATATATATATGTATATGTATATGTATATATTATACAAGCACATATGATTAATTTAAATTTAAAAAACTTATGAATTTTCATGACATATATTTAATTCAAATACATATGTATTTTTATCGTAAATTTCTTATTACACATTTTTACTATTTCTTTACAGAATTTCATTTCCACGTGTAGAATCCCAAATCACGTGTTTGGTTCCAGTATGTTTAAAAATGCCACCCAGTTTCATAGTTAACGGCTAACTGTGGATTATTAACAATGGTATCGAATGTCGAAATCCCCTGCTTTACAAACGTTTCTATTCATAATTCAGTTACTGTCACACAAGTTTATCTGTATGGAATGTTAAGAATGTGAAGGAGTAAATGTCATTACTGTAAATGTGTTTTCCATAGTATAGGTTTTACTGTATTTTACCTCTCTCCACTGTAATGGTAAAACGTATATATATATATATATATATATATATATATATATATATATATATATATATATATATATATATATATATATATATATATATATATATATATATATATATATATATATATATATATATATATATATATATATATATATATATATATATATATATATATATACATATATATATATATATATATATATATATATACATATATATATATATATATATATATATATATATATATATATATATATATATATACGTATATATATATATATATATATATATATATATATATATATATATATATATATATATACATTTGCATATACATATAAATAAATATAAATACACATATATATTTACTTGGGTAGGTACATAATAATTCGTATATGTTAGCTGTTATGTGTTCTGCTAAATAAAATATTATTTTAATTCCAAACTTTCTATAAAATATAGGTTCTATATTATTCCACCTATAAAAATATGTTTCTACTAAAACAACCAATAAATAATATAAACGCACTTTCATATGTTTGTCAGTTTCCAACTAGTATACTTATTTTATTATTATTATTAAATACGTAGTTAACGCACTGTTTTGTAGGTTACCATAGCAGAGAGCGCTTGGTACTTTTTTCGATCACACGTGCGATCAAAGAAACAATCTTGGAAAAGAATTCTACGAGGATAGAAGCGGACAGCAGCGCGAAGGGAAAGATCTCCCTCTCATACCTTTGGAACATATTCTGTGTGGTCCAGCTGGCATTGTTTGCAGTTTCCCAACTGAATTCTTTGGTTCACTATGTTTCGTTAGTTAATATTTTTTTTTAATTTTATTTATGTTATTTCCTAATATTAATTGGTATCATTACGAGGATCTGTCATCGGTTATCATTACGAGATCTTTCATCTACGAGGATAGAAGCGGACAGCAACGCGAAGGGAAAAGTACCCCTATCATACCATTCGAACAAATTCTGCGTGGTCCAGCTCACATTGTTTGCAGTTTCCCAACTTAAATATCTGGTTCACTATGTTTCGTTAGTTAATTTTTTTCCAATTTTTTACCTAATTTTCTAACATTAATTGGTATTATTTTCCAATATAGATTTTTTACTAACTAGTGTAAACAGTTAAGATGATACTTAAGAAAACCTGTGTCTTGAAATTTAAGCAATTGACACCTAAAAGCTAATGGCACCAATTAGTCTTATCGAATTTCTTGTAGTAACACCTTAACAAACTACGCTTTCGGAGACCTACAACTGTTGCTAATTGCTATTGCTATTCTACTGTCAACTCCTGAAGGTGAGAGATTGCTTCTAAACTCTAAAAGGACATGAGATATTTTTAAGATGCATTATGAACAAGGACAGATAAACTGCAGTAGCTATTCTCAATTGAAAAATAAATAGTTAAATAACATACGCAGGGTTATCGTCACACAAAAATGGGAGAGAATTTCTTAACTTTCCCCAAAACCGAGTCAGATTTCTAGAAACTAAGAGCAAATACTTGTAAAAATTATATTCACTACAACTCATCAAGGTACCCTTCGTGTATAAAATAATGAGTACTAAATTAATTGTTACAAAATTGCGTGCTAGCTAAAGTAGTTTTTATTCTACAATGAGAATTAGTTATGGTGGTGTTATTCTACGGTGGTGGTCTTGTCTCTTCAGACAGAGAATTGCTGCCCCTGCTGATATGAAGTATGTGCAATTATTTACAGCCCAATTCCACAGAAAGGAAAAAGATTGTGTTTACGTAGTAATGTCACCCTTCCCCCTGAATAGGGTGTGTCTGTAACGTTTCGCTTATTTCAACTATGTGTGAAATATTTTTTTACTCCTATTGTAGTAATATTAATAGCAGGGCTGTAACAAGGTCATTTAGCGCCCGTGGCAAATAACTGGTCTGCGCCCCTACCACCAAATACAGTGAGAAAATACATAAACATGCTATATTTATATATATTATATTTTCAGAATGAACTCACAAAATATTTTAATTCTTAAAATGTTCCTAGCATATTAATTTAATTTTTTTATATTTTTCCGTATTAATACTTGAAAATATATTCGAATAGTTTGGGAATAGTATTTTGATAATAAACCTAATAGTTTATTTTAGGGGATTATTTTTTATTTAGACGCTGAATTTTCATTAAAAAATTGGCAAATTTTTAAACATAAATTTAGTTTTAATAACTTTTTTAATTCCAAATGTAAAACGAACAATGGATTTACATCAAGCCATTTTAGGAGTGTTTGGTAAGCATTTTGTAAGAATTTATAACAGGTTTAGTCTCTAGAAGCATTTAGAGAAAATTCATAAAAAATAATTTATAAACACGTTAGATTTTATAATAAAAAAGTTTTTCTGAATTTTTTTCCTTATTTCTACTTGGGGCGAATTGTTCTCTTTCAGATCCCATTTTCCTCATGGTGCGGCGCCCCTACGACTGATGCTCTCATGGCAAATGCCACCTTTGCCCAGCTCTAATTAAGGTCCTGATTAATAGCTCACGGGAGAGAAACAGGAAATAAGACTAGAGTTAGAAAGAACTTGAAACAAAAATTTCATGTATGATGAAACTGATTTATCCAAAATGTATAGAGAGCTGGAATTTTTCGATATGCACGACATTCGCGCATATTGAAGCTGGTTTATTAAGTGTGTGGACTTCGCACAGAACTGAACTTTTAATGCGAGAAAAAAGAAAATATATGAGTTTCTTAAGTTCTTGCGATGTAGTGAGTGCAAAGTCATTGAAAAATGTTATTGGCTTGTTTGTCTTAAAAGAAAAAAACAAAACTTAGGCAAGAAGATTTAAATAACCCCTTAAAGTACGAGTTTATTTTAGAAAAAATTATAAAATGACATATTTTCTTCACAGAAAAGGGATATATAGGTACAATGTAAGTTATTTTTTACAATTTCAGTGTTTGGGGGTGACTAGGAGCTTGGAAAGAGTAAAAAGTATATAAAAAATTGTTATACAAACAAAGTGTAAACGATTTTATTACATGCTTAATTTGAATTTCGCCCTTGTCAGACACGGGCAAAATGCGTTAAGGGGTTAATAAAAGTAATTGCTGTGCTTGACTAATTCGAAAACGGCGTTTAACGTTTGCGAATGCCTCAATCAGTGTGAACTATGTCCTATGGTAAGAATAAAATTCAGCCCTTCTTCACCCGACACACCACTTCCGAAAATTTGAAGTTTACTGTATAGCATTTTAACAATGAAAAAAAAGTATATTTTCAAATATAAATTTTTTTGAACTCCATATAAACACATTTATTTTTACAATATTTACAACATTTTTTTTTAAACTGAGTTAATTAAAATTTAATTTCTAAGTAAAGGCATTCCAGTTTTTTTTTTTAAACTTCTCTATACTTTTTCAGTTCAATGCATTTTACATTGTTTTCACATTTACTGAAGCCTATTACACCATATTGTTAACGGACTTCTGTATATATATATATATATATATATATATATATATATATATATATATATATATATATATATATATATATATATATATATATATATATATATATATATATATATATATATATATATATATATATATATATATATATATGAAGATCACAATAATCATGTAGCCCCTATTGTGTTTACTTACATGGGCTACTGGGCAAGCCGAAGCCTAATCGGCTAGCAGTAATAAAGTAATAAAGTAAGATGCTGTCGGTCCACATTGAAGTCAACGGTACACTACCCCGTCTAATTGAAATTTTATTTATGAGCTGCTAGAAAAGGACATCTTCAGTAGTCAGCGACAGACGAGAGATTGTACACGAAAACACGTGCTGGAACAGAAATAGATTCCATAGTGAGACAAACACGACTTATTTCCCCATCTTAGTCAGAGAATTTAAAGGCTAGATCAGGGGAAAAACTGAGCCCTTTGCCGGCAACAGCTGGGAAATGAGGTGCGTGGATAGAAAATTTCCATCTATTGAATAGAATGCTTTGAGAAATGGGTTGGAAGAATTTTAAACCGAGGATACTACTTTAAGATATTTTGTGGCTGGAAAAATAGACTTTAAGGAATTAGGATGGGAGAGAGCAACAAATCTCAAATACATATTTTCAAAAAATAAAAAATTAATTCGAAAACTCGCGAAAAACTACTTGACAATGTAGCTAGACGAGACGAAATCTTCGAATGTCGAAACCTAAAACAAAAATAAGAGTGCTTGCATACAACAGAACAGGCGCACTCAGTATGATTTGCACTTCTGGTTTCACTCGAATGAAAAGTGATAATCAGAATTCAGCAGAAAGAAAATAATTACACTCAACTTAATTATTAAAGACTCATAAACAACTTAGAAAATATCAGATGGGGTTCATTTGACTAGACGAACCCCTATTTTTGTGAAGCAGAGAGACTTAAGACACAGGAGAATAACTCTTTATACGTAAAATGTACTATGAACATTACTTTAATAAACATTTAGGGGAGCTATATACAGAGGTGCTTAAGGATAATCAAATAAATGTTTTTAATTATGGCTCGATGGAACACATTATACCTCTCTCCCACATACCTCACTCAGAACTCAGAACTCACTGTCAAAAAACAGCTGTTGCCTAAATTCATCTAAATCAGGAAGGGGAACTGATGACTTAGCTATGGACTCTGCTACTCTGGAGTTGTAGTGTTTCGATCAGAAGTGAGTAAAAGGAATATGTTCACATATATAATACAAACAAAATATATATCATATATATACACTGTCTACCAATAAGTATTTGGACACCTGTGGTAGAAAAGAAAAACTAACTTTATTCAAAACCAATAGTTGGTAGAGCCTCCACGAGAGGAATTACAGTGCGAACCCTCCGGGGCATACTTTCCACAAGTCTTTGTATTACAGCTAGTGGTATTGTCTTCCACTCGGCTTAAAGTAGACATACAAGTTCCTTCACCGATTTTGGACGGGTAGTGCACCATTTAATTCGGCGATCCAACTCGTCCCATAGATTCTCGATTGGGTTTAGGTCTGGGATCTGGACAGGCCAGTCCATTCGATGAACTCCATTGGCACCATACCAAGTCTAGGTTAACCTCGAAACATAACAACTGACATTGTTGTCCTGAAAGTAACAGGGGTCCAACCTGTAAAACTGCCATAATGTAAGAAGCACATTGTAATCCAAAATAGCGCAGTAGGCATCAGCGTTGAGCTTACCATGAATGTGGACCAAGAGTCCTAGTCCGTACCAGGAGAAACACCCCCAGATCATAATTCCACCTCCGCTGAACTTGACTATTGGCACAATGCATTCTGACAGGAGACGTTCTCCAGGCAGACGCCCGACCGAGACCCTGCCATCCGAACGATAAAGGGTGAACCTTGATTCGTCGCTCCAAAGAACCCATTTCCACTGATATACGGTCCAATTTCGATCTGCTTTACACCACATTAACCAAGCAACATGGTTGGACTTTGTGATCAAAGGCTTATGGGCAGCAGCACAACCATGAAAACCAAGCAGATGGACTTCCTTATGGATGATATTCATTGAAACAATACTCCCGGATGTCTGTTGAAACTCCTCGCAGGTAATGGTGATTGGTTGGGTGCGGTTCTTCTGAATGTCTCTGGACAGCACTTGTCAGTCTCTATCTCTCAGTTTTGTTGGTCTGCCGACTCGGGGCACATTCCGACAATCACCGCGCACCTTCCACTTCTTAATCACATAGGCCACTGTCGGTTTGGGGTACTTCAGATCGCTAGATATGTCCTTTAAGGATGAGCCACATTTGTAATACCAGGTAATTATACATTTCTCGAAATCAGAGAGCTCCGAACTGCGCGGCAACTTGCATGCATTTATACCGATGCTGTTTCCTACACGATGTCTACCAGCGGAGGTCGTGACGTACCTCAGGACCGCAAATATCGTCATTTGCATAGGTGTCCAAATACTTATTGGTAGACAGTGTATATACTATGTCTATATATGCATATACATATACATGTGTATGTTTAATATTACATTTATGTAATTTTGGTGTAATTATTAATATTGTATTTTATAAAAAATTTACTAAATTTGTGATTTTGGTTTAAAATATAGTGACATACGGGTGGAATCATTCTAGTTTGAGCTTCTCTCTATTCCTAAAAAGAAACTAAATTTTGGTTGCAGCCCAGTTTCCTAGGCATATAAAGAAGAAATCACGTTAGAAGTATTTGAATGATCTCTTTTCAATTATTAGAGCTGGTCATCTTGCTTTGAATAAATATAATTTAAAAATCTCATCTTTTACTTTCTTTATTTTAAAATCAACAGGATTACTTATAAATGAATGAACTAATAAACTGCAGTTTTAAAATATTAATTTATAAATTAAAATCAAATGCAACAAACAAGAAATATGATTAATTTTGCAATGGATTAGATGATCCTGAATGTTAAATTGCAAAAAAGTTATGCGATGACTACAACTTTTCTCCTCGAATGTACAATCAAAATATGAATATAAATAAGTAAGGGAGTTAGACTAACAAGCGAGTACTGGAGCATTAATTTATATTACTAATAAATATCAATAAAAACCAACAGATTTAGAGATAAAATATGATTACCATAATCTATCAACATTATCAATTAGGCATCGTGTTAGATGTATGAAATAAAGTGGAGCAAGTATGACTGTCTTGACTAATCATTAGTCATAGGTACTTGGAAAGCTAATAAAGGATAAATTTGATGCTTCAGAAAGTGATTTATAATTGCAGTAAACAGATAAGTATAAAAAAATATGACTCATTACAAGAAATTGAGGGAATGCATGAAAAAATCACATTTCTTTGGTAGTTTTCTACGCATTCATTTTGAAAAGGTGGTTGACAGATGAAAAGCATTGCTTCATGCGCAATACATAAAAATGCGCAGATAGAAGGAAGTCAAGGATTTTAATTGGATTTTGTGCATCCTTACGCAACATTTTGCAATCGCAGCTGGCGTGATGCTTATTATGTTTATATAATGAATTTTCATTTCAGATGAACTTAGTGATTTATCGGCTAGGAGTTTCATAAGTTCATGGCGCAATTTTGGTGCACTATCCAATTTTGAATATAGAATCATTATCTTTCGTTGCCATGGAAGAACAAACAACTCGTTAACGTCCTATACACCTTTTCACCAGCAGTATGAAGAAAAATGGAGCAATGCTCAATTTGTTTACTAAAGAATACATTTTCAAAAATTAATTTTTATAATTTTTAAATAAAAATTTCAATTTTTTGAATTTTTATCTACTTTTTAAATTTTGATATCTTTTCGCCAAATTCTTCTATACTTTTAGAGAAAAATTTTACGCAAGATTACAAATAGACTTATATATATATATATATATATATATATATATATATATATATATATAATATTAAATTTTATTTCAAATTTTGATGTAATTGTTAGTATTAAACCCTCTCCCCATAAAAAAAGTTCTTTTATACATATATGTGTTGAAAAATTCTCTACAAATGAAAATAGCATGAATTTGCAGAATCACAGTGATTACACATAAGATTTGTATCACGACCTCTGGTAACCAGTGCTACCACATTATATTGATATACATTTTTTTATTTAATACATATTTTTTGTTTATCCTTTTTATACATATATGTGTCGAAATATTATCTACAAACGTAAATAACATGCTTCTTCAAACACAATGTACATATATGTACTACTAGTACATATATGTACTACTAGTACATATATGTACTACTAGTACATATATGTACTACTAGTACATATATATACCACTTCTAGCAGTGGCGTGCGGTCCATATGTGCAGGGTGTGCACTTCACACCCTGGCAAAATTATGAGGGACAATAATTTTCTACACCTATGTCTACCTATCTTTATATGGTATATAATAAATATTATTTATAACATATTCAAATATTATGTTGATTTGCTTGCTTGTATTCCTGCAGTGCGTGCGGTACTAGGTGCTGCACCACGTAACGCGTTCAAAAGCAAACGAACATAGGAAGTTCTGATGTGTAAGCACTGCGCACTAAATTGAAAATCACGCTTTATATGTATGGACTACTGGAGAAGAACAGCACACTATGGCACTAAAGCAAGTGCAGCTATTTTTCCTGCACTTGGCATTCAGAATCATCCGAAGGTACGGTTTATTAAGCGTTGTATTAGAGCGTGGACTTACGTGCTTTTGGTTTTTTAACAGACTAACTGGCCATACGATTTTGCAGACTGTTAATGTTTAAATTTATATATTGTAAGAATTTGTTTTCATGGAAATATAAAAGAAGTATTTCATCAATATAAAGTGAAATGTTTTAGTGTGGTAAATTAATTTCGGTGATGTTTTACATTTATTGAAATAATTAGCCGAAAAACAATGTTGTTTTGTATTAAAGAAACGAATTGTAACAGAACAGTCCAAATTTTACCATTCATTGTGTCTTACAGACAGTATATAAATTACATTATGTAACACCATATCCCTGATTTTTTTTTTAAATTGTCAAGATGTTTTTCGCAGAATATATAATTTCCAAATGTTAAAAACGATTAATAAATATAATTTAATCCATTGACCGAACAAGAAACAGTTCGCTGTATTGTGCCAGCGTGCAGTAAAATCCTCTGCCCGTGGAATAAACTTTCGGTTTGTCGGTACCGCAGCGGCGGGCGCCATGTGGTGATAAGTTTGCTCAACATATATAAGTTTTTCGTGGAAGCCCGCAACGTTGCTTTTTTGACTCTGATATGACACCATACAACAAAAGACATGATTTTCGCTCCAGTGCTAGTAGAATTCTCATAAGTTCAGCTGTTTTTATAGTTATAACTCGACTACTCATAGATAAATATTTTATTTATTGTAACCTTTAAATTTATATTCATAATAAATAACCCGTTTCAGAATGGAGAACTTAATAATGTCTCAATAATTAAAGATTTATTGGAAAATCCATGTTCTCTGCACACCCTGCATGAAGACCTACCGCACGCCACTGACTTCTAGATACAGTTGGCGCATATAAATGTTACACGCATAATTATTCGTGTCATATTTATATGTACTACATGCAAGTATTAAAAAACAAACATTTTAATAAAATTTCTTACCGTCTGGAGCCCAAACACTGATATCTAATTTATTTTGTCTTTAAGTGTCTCTTAAATGTTTTAAGAAAAAAATCGTTGTGCTTATAACAATAAATATATTTAAAAGCGTTGGTCCCGATTGTGCCCAATCAGATAAAATTACAGTAGTTAAGCTTAATAATTCCAGTAAATGATCTTATGTATGGGATTTTTTACTTGCCGAGGGAAATACTAATGAGTTAGCTTATCATGACTGCTTTTGTTTAAAATAGGATAGTAATAATGGTGTTTTAGTGTACTTATTTAAGATATCCGTCTACGTTTTCAACGTACACGGATAATTTTTTTTATTTATCTATTGTAAAATTTCAACTTTTAGGTTTCTATATCTGTTTTTGTTTTGTCTCTACAGCATTTTAAAGAAATATTACAGTTGTTTAAACATCAGTGTCAGCTGTCAAAACAAAACGGAAGTAGCGACTTCAGAACCGGAAGTTGTGAATTTAAAACCTTTTAAAGAGCATTTTTTGGAAAAAACTTTTTTAATTTTCATGGAGATTAATTTAAACATTTTCTAGTATTTTTAATAATTAGCAACTTGGCAATTAGAAAGTTTTGAAGCACGAAAGTGGAGGAATTTTAAACATGTATTTTAATTTTTTAATTGTTAAAGTTGCTTTCATAAACTTCAAATGCGTTTTTCTCAGAATGGTATTTTTAATAAAATGTTGAAACTTGAAATGCGATTTCTCAAAAAGTTCTTAAAATATTTTGTTGAAAATTATTATGAATGCTTTTGATAGTATTTACTAGTAAATTACCTAAAAGCTTTAAATTTGGATAATATTTAATGATGTTACACTCATAGTTAGATATAAAGGTAATGAAAATTCGTTAAAAATTCAAAGTGTGTGATTTTGAAGGACCAAAAATTTCTACCAAATGTAAATTATGAAAAGATTTTAGGTGATTCACTAGTCCAGTGTATAAGAAATGTGTTGCGTCAAAAAATGTTGAATAATTTAATATATTAAAAATTAGACCTTTTGAAAAAACCCGTTTTTTTTTACTAAATTTTCTTCATTTATTAGAAATTTTATAAAAACGTCTCCAGGAATAAATTTTTTAAGTGCAATTCTCTATGATAATATAAAAAAGAAATATAAAAATATAAAAACATGAACTAGTTTCTATGTTTAAAGAAAAAAGTTCTCCGAACGTAGACGGATACCTTAAAGTGTAGTAAAGTTAAAAATTTTGTAACTCGTACTTGATTCTCATGCATTCCCTCGAGTAAGTGCGGGAAGAACTGCATATACAGTAATTGTAGCTTGAATATATATTTATATATATAATAGACGAATCGACAGACGTTGTCCTGTTTTAACGCTGTAAATCCAAAAATTGTAAAATGTTTTTAAATGAATTATAAATTGGACCGTTTTGATGGAAAAGTAAGGAAATAGAAAAACATTGTAAAAGTAATTGACTCCACCACGCATACAGGCATTTCAAACATAATTAGGCTAAATTAAAATTCCCACACCTCCTGTACGGGTTTTCGATCCTGGGATTGCTTGTACTGCAGTCCGTTGCGCTCAGCACTGCTTCACGGATATGTTGCCAGTGTAGGGTTTCAAGCGGCATTATAGTAATCTCAATAAGCGAACAATTCTGGATTTTTAATAAAAAAAACATTTTCTATCGTATCAAATTGTGAATCTAAACCATTCTCGACTCAATTACATACACAAAATTTCATCAAAATCAGTCCAGCAGTTTAGGAGGAGTTCTATTACAAACACAAGGACAGAAGAATGTTATATATAAAGATACATATATACATATACATTTGAAATGTAGCTTATATAAAAGGAAAATGGACAAGTAATTTTTGAAGCTGGCTTTAATCAGTCAGCTTTTTTCTGTTATGAGAGGCGTAGGTGGTAGGCAATTGTCTATAAAGGCATAATTTAGAATCGCCAAAACAACAGGCAACTTTACATAAATATGTATTAGTATTGTTTTGTAATTTAACTAACGCATTAAAGCCTAGCTTCCATTGACAGCTAAAATTGTAATTTTTTTCTTCATGGTTTTATGATTTGGAAATTTTAAGGAACAAATTAATTGGAGTTGCTCTCTTCTGCACTTGACCTGTTGAATAGTCAGTTCACAGGAAAGGCATTTTTATATAAGGGAGGTATGTACTTATGGTAAAGTAAGTACATAAGATAGGCTTGAAACAGTTTTTCATCACATCAGGAGCGCAGTGAGGCATTTTTCTTGGGGGGGGGGCACCTTCCCCCTTCATCTCAAATTTAATATAGTAGTCGTTACATATAAGTTATATGCATGCAGCAATCCTTACGGGGTAGGCAGAACAATGGCCGATTGGTTAGGGTTCTGGCCTTCTGTACCAGAGTTCGTGGGTTCGAACCCCACAGTAGCATAGATGTTTGTAGCCGTTCGGAATTGGCTTTAAGCTGTAGATCCCGGTCTCATTAGCCCTCGTGTTGCAAAAAGTAGACCGTAGCACTCCAAAGCAAACCTTACGGAGTGGGGAATATACTTACCCCACTCCTTCGCTGCATGAAACGGATAAGGTTTTAAGGATATCAGAAAAACAACTATGCTGTTAAAGATATAGTTTGAAATACAAAAAAAAATACACTTAGCATTAATATCTGTTTTGTTTTGCCTGGTTGAATTTCAGCTTTATATGACACATTAACTATATTTTAACTTATGTGATATGTAGGTGTTGTTAACGATACTATTTCTCTATTACCATATACTAAAATTACTCAAATTAAAAATACGACGTTGCTTTTTGGTATCGAAATCCAAATGTTCAAATCCTTCAGCGGGCATAAATGTTCGTAGCCATTCTTATTCGTCTTTAAAAAGTAGATTATTAGTACTCGTGTAGCAAAATAGTAACCGCAGTGCTCCAAATCAAACCAAACCAAACTGGAAATCGTAAATTGAAAAACCAAACTAAATTATTTTTTTTATGCTCAGTAGCGTGCTTACACACATTTAGAGCTCAGAAATTTACTTTAAAACTTAACAATTTATGCCTATATTAAAAATTAATTTCGATTATTCTTCTATTGTTAAAAATTAAATTTTTCAAGCATATATTTAAGAAAATGATTAGTTTTTAAATCTTATGAATGCTGTTTTGGAAATTTGTTTCAAAATGACTCACATTCATAAATAAAACATTATTTTACTTTTAAATTTATAGAGGGAAGTTAAACAATTACTTAGATGCACATTACACCCACTCCGATATATATATATATATATATATATATATATATATATATATATATATATATATATATATATATATATATGTAATCCATTTTTTATATCACTCCTTCACAAGGAGAAAGCTCAACAGCTATAAGTAATGAGAATGCAGTCGGACCTCATATTGAAGAGAAAGCAGAAGTCTTTATTCCAGAGCGATAACAACGTACATCCTTTCTACTTAACAACATACAACCAAAAGCCACAGAGTTCACTCTGCTCTGACACAAGTACACCCAAGAGCGCTGACAACAAGAATTTTCCCACAACAAAAACAGCTTAATAAGCGAATTAACTGCAATATCAGCAAAACGCGAAATCATGTTTTGCCACCAGCTTGAAAACTGCTCTATAGACAGAAAGTTTACAGTTTTATGACAGAAAGGAATGTTAAGTGGAAAATACTCCGTTGATTAAACCATTTAGAGGCTGGTAAAGATATTTAAATAATTAAAATTGGAGAGAGGAAGCTTTTGAAGAAATATTATATAATATATATATATATATATATATATATATATATATATATATATATATATATATATATATATATATATATATATATATATATATATATATATATGTGTGTGTGTGTGTGTGTGTGTGTGTGTGTGTGTGTGTGTGTGTGTGTGAGTGTGTTATTTCCTATTTTTTTGCTATAAAACAGAATTCTATATTTAAAATATATAATAATTTTTAGAAACTCCTAAATAGAAAAATAATTCCACTCTTTCTTAATTTAACGTGATACATGTATTTTTTTCACAGAATTTCCCAAATTTTATTTTTGATTGGCTTACAAGGGAACAGCCAACAAGGAAGCAAGCTTAAAGCACCGCCTTCCTTTGTTGTGCGGTAGAGACAATTGGTGGAGCGATGTCACACAACGTATTTCCCTCCACCCCAAATCTGTCTCATTATCGCATCAAGTTAAGCTCCGTCATCTGGTAGTAAACACATTGGGAGAAACCAGAATGAGGTATAGGAGTTGAAAAGATTCTCTCGCTTCAGCTGACAGGGGTGTGGGTGGGGGAGTGGGGGAGTGAATCCGTCCCGGAGGAGGGATTCAACGGAACTCGACAAGAGAAAGATACTCTTTCTTCATTCCTTTCGCATTCGAGTTTCGTTCCGCTCCGTTTCGATCCGTGAAGAACATATAAAATTTCAGACTCTTTTTAGTGCCATGATATTTACAAAAGGATCTCAAGCGTTTTCCATTACCAGCACCCTTTCTGCAGGGTCATAGCGAGGATTTAGCTGGAAAATTTAGAGGTCCCCATTAAGGTATAAAAACTCAAACTGTAAAATAATAGTAATAATAATAAGGTTTTAACAGAAGTATTAAAAGACAATATCAGTATTCAGTGGCGGGATCATTCAGTTGCAAAAATTGAACTTAATTTTGAATGTTTGATTGGCTTTATATTTTAGGGGTAAAACAAAATTTTCCATATTTAATTGAATTCTGTCGGTTTCAAAATCCCTTGTTTATCTCTTGTTAGAAATGCTTTTTTCCCCCTTAACGTTATCATAACGGTCTCCTTTCAATCACATTGAACTGCTCGTTTTTGGTTCCATTTTTGGCGAAAATCTCTATTATGTAAGTGCGCCCTATCCTCTCACTTGTGAGGTAAATGGTTATGATAACTACTTTGGTGTGTGTGTGTGTTTTCCGAGCAAGATTGAAGGTTAGGTCAACATTTTTCTCGGAAGGAAAAGAAACTGAGGAGAACGGCTTTCTACCCTTCTCCCTTTCTCTTACAAAAATTAAGCTATCTAAAATTTTTTTCAATAACTGTCCCGGTCACTTCAGATTTGATTTTTTAAAATCTTTTTAAAGCAATAAATACTTCTAATAGCGATAATTTTTTATGATATGTGGAACGTTGGCAGTATCAAACGTATATATTTTCGTTTATTTTCTGCTTCATTTATGCAATCAATATGTCGAATCTCAATGATATTTTATGCTTAAGATTATTTTATCTGTTGTAATCGTAGAACATAGTAACTTCATGGTTAACCCAGAATTAAAAAAATATATTATTTATTTATTTTTCATTTGAATTTTTCTAAGCAGTAACTACATTTGAAAAAATAATTTCATTCTGAGATGCGTAATAATGCTTCAGTATCACAACTGCATATTTTGCTTTAATTTTATGCTTCACTTGTGCAGTCAATAATTTGAATCTCAGTGTTAATTTATAGGTGAGATTCTTTTATCTAGTGTACCCTTAGTACAGCGAATGCGTCTTTTTATAAAGTGAAATTATTGTACTTGCAATAAAGGATTTCTTAACAGGTTGAATGCCAGACGCATTATCGATGATTTGCACAAGGAGCTGAAGTTATACTATGCATATGCTTAAATATTATTTGCAGCAGATAAAATAAGTTATAAAATCATGCTTGAAGCAGTTTTATGGTCGGGGTCAACGCTGACTCCCACGGTGCGGTAGGCAATTGTTGTGATTGTCCATTTTTTCAAACAATCGTGCTTTGGGTGCTAAGTCATTACTCTCATTCTTAAGCATTCAAAGCAGCTAGGAAGAACTAGAGAAAAGTTTGGTTTGGTTTGGAGCGCTACGGTCTACTGTTTCGCACACGAGGGCTAATGAGACCGGGACCTACAGTTTAAAGCCGATTCCGAACGGCTACAAACATCCATGCCAGCAGCGGGATTCGAACCCACGAACTCCGGTTCCGAAGAGCAGCACTCTACCATTCGGCCATCGTTCGGCGAACTAGAGAAAAGAATTTGACTAAAAAAGTGGTGAAACATTGTTCCGATTGCGTTGATTCACTTTTTCTTTGCTTTGAATGTTTCAATCTGACTCATCACAATATGCACTGATAAAATTTACAATTTTCATGTACTAATAAAACTATTTTTGTATGTTTTATAGTGCATTAATTTCTTCAAACCATTATAATAAAAATGGTTTTATTGAAAAATTTATCCCTATCCATATTACTATAATTATGTACTTTTATTATTTGCTGCTTCGCTGGTCACCGGTGACCCCCCCCCATGGCAGTCAAAGTGTTAATATATGCATTCTGAATTACTTTACAGGGCAATTTTGTTAAGAGATACTTTAGATTAAATTTTATAGTTTTCAAAAAACCCAATGTTAATCAGGTTTATTGTTTAAAGCAGCAGTAACTACATTTAACGACAACAAATTCATTATTAATGTGATATTGTTTGGGAATCAGTAGAAATTTGCGTTTATTTTCTGTTTCATTTATACCATCGATATTTTGAATATCGACGTTATTTATTGCAAAGTTTCGTTTATAATTTCCATAAGTATCACTATGCACCCCAAAATAAATGTGTTCGTAAAGTAAAATTACTGTAGCTGTTGCGAAATGCTTTTTAATCCATTTATGCCTAGTGTTCAATTTTTGGATTAGTAGTCCCGTCGGAGTTTTATGGAACCTGCTGTTTAAAGGATTTAATGTGATGTTACATTACACGTGAAATGTTTGTTCGTCTAACCCAATTCAACAATACTCACAACCGCTGTGAGGCAACATCTGAATTATATAAATTATGCACAATACAAGTATAAATTTGATTACTTTTCCAATTTTTTGGATGTGGCAAGTCATTTGAATAGAAAGATGAACTATTTTTTGTAGAATGAAATAATTTTCGAAGCCTTTTTTTTTCTAGCTAGTAAATGTAAATTTCATACATTAATGGTACTATTTCAACCTGCGGAATAAATGGGTTAATACACTGCGGATACACCAAGAACACATGAAAAAAATTTAATTTTTAATGCACTAATATGTACAGTTAATACAGATATTTTGGTCATTAAGTTCATAGCTAATTTTTGTTTATAAGCACTACTAACGACATATCATGCCATAGACCAGATGTTACCCACCTTTTCTGAACTACCGTCTCCTTTTTAGAAGAAAAAAAAAACAAAGTCCCTCTTCCATATTAGCTACTCATGCCAGTCATTAAAATAACATTGAATATTATCTATCTGTTTTAGATGCTTATCTATCTATTAAGTATAACAAATCAAAATTAATTAAAACGGCCATCAAAGTACAATAATTTAAGATTTGTGCATTCGATAGTTAAAATTTCAGTACCATTTCAACTTTTTAAGATTACTGTCTACTAAATTGAAACTAACTTTTTATACTTATCTGTGCAGTTTTATAGTAATAAAACTTCCTCTATACATAAAATGTAAAAATTTTAAATTGTTTTATGGAATATTGTTTCTCAACGATATTTTATTTAACATAAACGAACACATCAGTGTTTATGCAATATTACTCGATATAGAATTTTCCTTAATTTTTGTAACATTGCTGTACTAACAGTACTTTGCTTCGGAGTTCATGGGTTCGAATCCCACCACTGGAGGAAATACTTGTAGCCTATCGCAATCGTCTTAAATATTAGGTCCTTATTCCCTAGTGCAGACTGTAACTACGGAGTGGCGAAGGTGGTATGTGCCACGGACACTTCCGTCTAAGATGCGCTGCCTGTGTATAAAACGCTTAGATTCGATTGGTGTGGAGCCCTACGGTCTACTATTTTGCTACACGAGGGCTAACGAGACCGGGACCTACTGTTTAAAGCCGAATTCGAACTGCTACGAACATCCATATCGTTGTGGAACTTGAACCCACGAACTCCAGAACCAAATGTTAGCGCTCTAAACATTCGGCCATCGTTCGGCGTATAAAATGCGTATAATATATTTCATAGCTCAAAATGGAGAAATTTAGGGGTATGGCTGAAACCGGATTGAGATCCCCCCCCCTCCCACTTGAAAATATATCCTGACAAGAGCTTGCAACAAGAGTGGCAATCCGTTTATGACATAAAATCTGTCATCATCCTTGTTACTGTTATTGTTCTTGTCAACAAAGAAAATTGATTTTTTTCTTGTTTTAATAAAGACTTCCTCCATTATTCACTCCTTTAAGACGATCACTGAACAGTATTAGCTTAATCTTGACTAATGGTAATTATATTACGATATTACTTTTTTACTTTTAATATGTGTATTTTGTATTAGAAAAATAAAAGTTACTTATTATTATTATTATTACTCACAGCTTAGTGAGTAATTATTATTACTCACATCACAGTGGTCACTTTCTCTCACAATATAGTTTCTCTTCACACTACATCGGCAAGCAACCTTAGCGTGCTTTTCCTCTTACTTATCTCTCCAACACCAAGTAATAAAAAAATTATTAATAAAAAAAAATGTATCGAGAACCCGTGCGTGTGGTTGTATAACCAAACGCAGATAATGAGCCAGCAGTGTTTATTTACACGTCACTCCCACGTTTCCCGCTTTCTTCCTTAAAAGATATGCCAGAAATAAAAAAAAAATATTGCCACTCTTCTGAAGTTCGGCTAAAAACCACCTTGAAAGACACCGAGCTACTATCAGGGATCTTTCTCCAGTTTGAAGTAAAAAAAAGGTTTCGCTGATACACGATATTTTTAGCTAAAGGCAAAATAAAAGAATATAACCGTGAAAATCTAGTTCAATTCACCCTTCATCACGAAATAAGAAAATGTAATCATAAATTTTTTGTTTTGTTTTGGTTTGGAGCGCTACGGTCTGCTGTTTTGCACACGAAGGCTAATGAGACCGGGACCTACTGCTTAAAGCCGATTCCAAACGGCTACGAACATCCATGCCATAGTGGGATGTGAACCCACGAACTCCGGTACCGACGATCAGTGCCCTAACCAATCTGCCAGCGTTCGGCATAAACATAAAAGCTTTCGGAAGCAGCGAACGAAGAACATGTGTTTATGTTATGCAGTATAACTAATTAGCCAGCAGTCATTACTTCCACGTATTCTCACATTCAGGATTCTCGTCATTTTCCCAAAAAACAAAAATGCCAAAATTAAAAACATTGCATCCGGTTGAAGACTAAGATTCTCCTCTGTCGATACATTCTACTGTAACAAGCTAAATCTAGTGATAACAAAAATACTAATTCCATCTACAGTAGATTATATAGTTTGGTTTGGTTTTGGAGAGCTACGGTCTATTTTTTGCAACGCAAGGGCTATTGAGACCGGGACCTACTGCTTAAAGCCGATTCCGAACGGCTACCAACATCCATGCCACATTAGGATTCGAACCCACGAACTCCGATACAATAGGCTAGTACTCTAAAATTCGGCCATCGTTAGGCTTTAAACAGAAAGAAATGTCCCAAAATATCTTATGGGATTAAGTTTTATATTTTTCGTTTCTCCGATCAACTACTCATATTATGTTATTTGATTGTTTGAAGATGCTTATTACTATTCTATAAATAAATTTACTGCCTTTTTCATTTTGAAGTCACATAATTGGTGGTTCACCAAATAAAATAATTTAAGTAGTGGTCCTAAAAAATCTTAAATTTGCCGACTGCTGATCTGAACAACTCACCAGGATCAAGATCCCTCCTCGAAATTTATATAATTTAATTAATTTGAGCAGTGAAAAAGTTAAATTGAAAGTATAAACAAAATAATCAAAGATCAAATAGCACTAATCATTTTACAATTTCATAAAAGATTAAAGTTAAAAATCAAAAATAAAAACATTCATAACCTCTCCCCCCCCCCAAAAAAAAAAATATATATATATAAAATTAAAAAATTTTAAGACGATTACTGAACAGTATTAGCTTAATCTTGACTAATGGTAATTTTATTATGATATAACTTTTTTACTTTTAATATGTGTATTTTGTATTAGAGCAATAAAACTTAGTTATTATTATTTTATAATTACATTTACTCCATTTTTTTATTTTGAATTTATATAATTGGTAGTCCACCAAATAAACATAATATATCTAATGGTCCTTAAAGTTCTAAAGATTTCCGACTACTGATAAACATCTCACCAAGATTAAGATCCCACCATGAAATCAATATACTTTAATTAATTTGAGCAGTGAAAATTTGTAAAGTGTTAAAAAAATCAAAGATTATATAGCATTAATTAATTTACAACTGTATAAAAGATGTAATTTTAAAATCAAAAATAAAAACATTCATAACCTCCGACCCCCCCCCAAAAAAAAAAAAATAAATAAAAAAATAAAGAAGAAAAAAATTAAGAAGATCACTGAACAGTATTAGCTTAATTGAACTAATCTTAATCAATGGTAATTTTATTATGATATAACTTTTTTATTTTTAAAAAGTGTATTTTGTATTAGAACAATAAAACTTACTTATTACTATTTTATAATTACATTTACTCCCTTATTTTATTTTTATTTTATATAATTGGTAGTCCACCAAATATAAATAATATATGTAATGGTCCTTAAAGTTCTAAAGTTTACTGAATACTGATAAACAACTCAACAGGATCAAGATCCCACCATGAAATCAATATACTTTAATTAATTTGAGCTGGGAAAATTTTTAAAGTATAAAAGAAATTAATCAACGATTATAAAGCATTAATTATTTTACAATTGTATAAAAGATTTAAGATAAAAATCAAAACTAAAAACTGTTACACCCCCACAAATTTTCACTTTTAAGAGAATCACTTAAAAGTATTAGCTTATTTTAATTAGTATTAACTACTGGTAAGAAGGGAAAAAATAACCTGAATAAACTAATTTCCCCGCCGCTAGAGTCAACGCGGGCCACGCCCTACGAAGGTTTGGTTTTGGTTTCGAGCCCTACGGTTTTTGCTCTACGGTTTTGCGCTGTTTTGCACATGAGGGATAATGAGACCGGAACCTACTGCTTAAAGCCGATTCCGAACGACTAAGAACATCCATGCCCTAGTGGGATTCGAACCCACGAACTCCGGTACCGACGATCAGCGCCCTAACCAATCGGCCAGCGTTCGGCACGGCCTGCGATGTAGACCTTCGATTTCGAGACCAAGAACCCTGTGGTGTGAAGCATATTTCCCGGTTAGGTGGTCAAACTTACGTGGAACCACCCCTGTATTTAGTTCCCGAGCATGCTTGGTGCTCAGTTTGTCCACCCACTGGAGGAATGAAAGGCTGAGCCAAAATGCCCAGTCCGTGAATAACCCGAATGCAAACTAAAATTAATAATATCATTAAAATAAAAGGGTGAAAATGCAATTGAACTGCACCCTAGATTTTTTTCGC
>CM063503.1:70037525-70040025 GCA_032207245.1 Pardosa pseudoannulata
AATAGTTTATACATTTTGTTTAAAACAGATGTGTGATTCTTGTTTGTGTAGGGTTTTTGTCTTCCCCAGCAGAAGACGTGCTGTTGGTGGGTGACATTCCATGTCAACACACACCAGTCGCAAATTGAATCATGACAAGGACAAAATCCTGTCATGTGTGATGAGTGGCACTTAGGGTACACACTCCTAGGCGGGACGTAGGGCTGTATAAAGGGTAAAAACCTGGATGTTTTCTGGCTGGGAACCTTCATCCAGGCCAAGTCAGTTACAAAGTCATCAATTTTCATGCTATTAGGTTTTATTTTCCTAATGGAAAACACAGTAGGGTATTTGGGGATGTTTTTCTTCCTGGGCATATTAAATTTAGAACAGAAAAACTCCCTGGACAATTAAAATTAATTATTAAAAGTATAATAATAGCAAAAAATCAACTTAATTAATTATAAAAACAGTAAATCAAAAACCTTCCTTAATCAAAATAAAATAAAACTCAAAACATCATATCATTCAGTTCTTATGTCAAAATCAGCGATAAAATTGACTCCATAGATGAACAAAATTAGTAATACATCTTCATGGTGCATCAAAACATCTTCAGTTAAACAAAAACAATTTATGTAATACTAATGTCATAATTAAATCAAAACACAATTTCAAAAATTTCAACAACATTCTATAAATCCCCAGTAATACCCCCCTCACAATGAAAAAAAAATTTCAGTTGCTTCATCACATTATTGTTTCAACTGAAATTTGTTTGTTGGGCTAAAATGTCTCAGCCTTGTAGAATGAACTACATCAGTTTGTTTACCTGTATATTAATTTGGCTTTGTAATTTCAAAATTCACTTTTGATAATTTTTTAACAATAATATATGGGCCTGAATATGGTGGATCTAATTTTTTTGAATTTAGATATTTAAATTCTTCAAAAATTACTAAATCTCCAATTTTAAAATTTGTGTCAACATAGTGTTTATCATACCTAGCTTTATTAATTTTATGGTGTTGAATTGTCCTTTGGACTGTAATTTGTCTAGCTCTATCAACTGAAGGATTATTTAAAGTTACTCGATTAGGTAACGGTGATTTATAAGGCAATGTTCCAAACATCAGGTAAGCAATTGGAAAACCAGTTACTGAATGAGGTTGATTAATATATTTGAAAGTTACTTCTTCTAAAATTTTAGTCCATGGAATTTTTCTGGATGATGAATTTACCTTACGTTTTAATTTGGCTACTATTGTACCATTACATCTTTGATTTTTTCCATTGCATTAAGGTCTATGTGCAGAAGTTAAAAGTTGTTTAATATTATTATGTTGCAAAAATTTTCTAAATCTATTGGATGTGAATGCTGCATTTCTGTCGCTTAATATTTGTTTTGGGGTCTGAATATTAAAAATCTGTTTTAAACAATTTGTATAGGTTTCACTGGTTACACTTTTTGAAGGAAAAGTCCAAATATACCTTGTGGCATGGTCAATTACAAGATGAAGATATTTCTTTGTTGAATTATAATAATTAAATCTACCAATTGTGTCAATAGAAGTCAGATCATATGGTTCATTTGCAATGGGTACACTTTCCATTAGTCCAACTTTCTTTTGTGCTGACTTTTTGTTCATTTGACAGGTTGTACAACATTTTACATAATTTGAAATGTCTATGATTATGTCTTGCCAAAAATAAATAGGAGAGATTAAACTTAACATTTACTTTACACCTGGGTGACCAAATTTTTCATGGGCTAACTTAATCAAATTTGTCCTTAGTGAGGGTGGTACTACAATTTTTACAAAATTTTTCTTTTTTACAGTTAATACAATATCATATTCTTTAAAGTGTTTACCATTTACATTATCAGATTTTTGAAAGTCAATAATTTCATCAGTGCTTAAAAAATAACAGTATGGTGATACAAAATGACTTATTGGGTTTCTCGATAACATATCAGCTTCGTGATTGCTAGTATCTTTTATATAGACTGCTTCATAATCATACATTCAAAGTTTTAATGACCATCTGGCCAATCTCCCAGTTACATTTTTAACACTTTTAAGATATTGTAATGCAGAATGATCTGAATAAATTGTGAATATTTTCCCATGTAAATAACAATGAAATTTATCAATGGTATCAATTATTGCAAAGCATTTTAATTCTGTAATTGCATAGTTTTTTTCATGTGGTTTAAGCTGTCTACTGTGAAAAGCAATTATAAATAATGTCCATCAGGATGTTTCTGTTTTAATACTCCAGCGACAGACTCTTGGCTGGCATCAACATAGGGTTGGCAAGGATAATTTGGATTATATAATGTTAACACAGGTCTAGAAATTAGTATATCTTTTAGTTTCTGAAAGGAATTTTGACATTCATCTGACCAAAACCATTTTGTGTCTATTTTAAGTAATTTATTTAATGGGATTCTAAGTTTAGCATAGTCTTTTATAAATTTCTGATCAACATTGATTGACCCTAAAAATCTTTGTAAGTC
>CM063503.1:70050025-70052525 GCA_032207245.1 Pardosa pseudoannulata
ATTTACAGTTATGGTCTGAAGAATATATATATATATATATATATATATATATATATAAGTGTGTGTGTCTGTTATATATATCTGTCTATATATATATATCTGTAGTTGAGTGTGTGTCTATAAGAAAATAAGAAAAATATTTATTATGGAATGTCAATAAAATATTTTTTAACTTTAACGAGGAACAGTTTCAACAATGAAGTTAGTGTAAACATGAGATACAGATATAGTCTAAAGTATATATATATATATATATATATATATATATATATATATATATATATATATATATATATATATATATATATACATGTGGAGGGATACATTGTGTGTATATATTTATTAGTGTTTGTGAGTTTGGAAAATAAAAAAGAAATTTTATATAGGATGTCTATAAAATTTTTTTTATCTTTTGCTAGGAATAGTTTGAATAATCGCTTTAAGTAAATATTAGTTACAGATATGGTCTAAAGAATATATATATATATATATATATATATATATATATATGTATTTATATATGTCTGTATGTGACTTTGTATAAATATATATATAGGGGAAACCTTGGTAAAATGGTCCACTTTTGTGAATTTTGAGTATTTGCTCTCAAACTAAAGATTTTTTGAATCTGAAAATATATATGCACTTTGCCTATATATTAGGCTTTATATTACACACAGTCAAAAACAATTATTATAATTACTTTTCTAATTATAATTTTTCTAATTGTAAGTGACAAAGGGGACCATTTTATTCTGATCCCGGATTAAAATGGTCCATAGCATGGGGTAAAATGAACCATAAAAATTTCTACATATAACTTAAATGTAGTACATTATTTAATAGTACAAAACATAAAATGTATTATATTTCTTTTCTATAGCTTCAAACTGTACACATAAAGCATAATATTAGCGAATATTGAAATTAATGTATGATACACCAAAAGATTTGTGTGTTACTGAAATTCTGCTATTTTCTTGAGAAGCAGTATGATCTGGGAGATTCATCACAATATCTTCAACATTTCCAAGCGATTCATCAACATTGTCATGGAAAATGAACACATTTTGATTGTGTTTTTTCCTTATAAATTTTACAAGAGCATAATCATCATTTTTTCCTGTTATTAAACCAACCAAATGAACCACTTTCTTTTTTGTCAAAAATTTAACCAAAACATTCTTGCGAACTTTTAATTCATTATCAGAATTAGCATCATGCTGTGAATTGCTTTCTTTATCACTGTGTTAAGTATCACTATAAACAGACATATTTTCCAAATCACTCAAACTTTCTGATCCGCATAAATTTTTTTTATTTGCTTTAAAATTCACAGTTTTATCGTTTTTCTGCTTAGTTAAGACTAACATTTTTTCTAAATTCTTCCTTTCTTTAACTAAAGCAGCATTTTCCTGTTTTAATTTTTTCTCTTCCTTCTCTTTGACATTTTTTCAATCATCATTTTCACAGGTGTATCAGTTAGAATTTTTGCTGCACCCTTCTTTCGTTTCTTTGTTGTCTTGCTCATGCTAGACAAGGGGCGTAATTCAAAAGGTAATATTGTTTACAACTGATGATTTTCACTTTGTACTGATTGTGATGTATTTGGTTGCTGATTACCTGTGCTTGGTTGATGATCAGCTGTACTTGTAATTCAAAATCTGGTGTCAGTTGATCAGTCATATATATTGAGAGATATTGAATATCCTCAAAGACATTTTCTTTGAATTGCCATATATCTCATATATCTGTTACTTTAAATCCTGCATGTTTTTTAAAGTATCACACATAAAATCCATTTAGAAAGCATTACAAAAATAAAAAAAATAACACAACCTCGAAAATGGACCATGGTCTATTTTACCCCAGGTTCTGGTGGTCCATTTTACCCCATGTGTAATTATGACAAAAAGTGTCAGAAAAAAAAGAACTAATCTTATATTAAATTGTTTTAGCTACATTAAATATAATAATATATCATCTTAGCTCTTTATTGTGATAAGTTAAATCCTCTAAATTACAATTCTTAAATGAAGAGAAGAAGATATATTATGATGAAAATATTTACTTCTGACTACCACAAATCAACTAATAAAATGGCTAAATTGTCAGCTAAACACACAATTACACATTCATTTTTAAAACTGCAATGCTGTCATCTATGTATCAAAGTATTAAACATTAAAAATAATAAATAAAATAAATAATAGGGGATGGTCCATTTTACCCCAAACTCCCCTATATGTTTTTATGTGTGTGTCTATGAAAAAATAAAAAATAAATTTTATATAGAATGTTTATAAAAAATTTATTTACTTTAACTAAGAATATATATATATAATATATATATATATATATATATATATATATATATATATATATATACATATATTTGTGTTCGTGTATGTATATGAGAATGTGTATATATATATATAATTATATATAAAAAAATAAATATATATCTGTTAGTGTGTGTGTCTATGTGATAATAAAAAAG
>CM063503.1:70062525-70095025 GCA_032207245.1 Pardosa pseudoannulata
AGATATCATCTAAAGAATGTTTATATATATGTGTGTGTGTGTGTGTGCACGAGAGTGTCCCTTTGTCAGTGTGTGAGTGTGACAGTTTATATATTCAAGGATATATATATAGATATATATATGTGTGTGTGTGTGTGTTAATGAGTGTGTTTCTATATGAAAATAAAAAAAAAATAATATAAAATGTCTATAAAAATTTATTAATGTTAACTAGGAACATATCAATGGTTTCTTCTTGACATATATAGGTATTTTACAACAAAAAGTGGATGTAAAAATATTGTTTTTTGGAGTGACTTTTATAGAATATTTATTGGAAATTATATATATACATATATATATATATATATATATATATATATATATATATATATATATATATATATATATATATATATATATATATATATATATATATATATATATATATATATATATATATATATACATATATATATATATATATATATATGTATATATATATATATATATATGTATATATATATATATCTATATATATATATATATATATATATATATATATATATATATATATATATACACACACAGAAAAAGAGAGGGAGAGAGATAGACAGGCAGTTAGATAGGTAGATGTGAGTATGAAATTATCATTCAAAATTCATATGTTTATTTATAACTGAGTATGTTTTCCTATTTAAATGATACTATTTTACCATAAAGAACATAAATATATTAATTTAATTTATTATAGAAAGAAATATGGAAATTATTAGCTTAAATGTATGACGTCTATCATCCTTTTTATATGCCTGATGTTTAAGTATAATTCCTTGTGTATTTTTATAGATATTCAGTAAAATGGAAAAATTGCAAGTTACAGATCATCATTGGCAATATAGTGTATATATATATATATATATATATATATATATATATATATATATATATATATATATATATATACTCACATATGTATATATATGTGTGTATATGTGTGTGTGTGTGTGTATGTGTGGGTAAATGAGTGTGAATTATTTTTAATAGCAACATTTGTGTTCAACAGTAAATAAATTTTTATATTTATATTGTTATTTTACATTCAACATAAAATTTTATATTAATTTAAATTATCTACTAAAGATGTGTGTGTGTGTATGAGTGTGAAATTTTTGTTTGAAATTGGAATTTCTTTATTCATCACTGCTTTGTTTCTAATAGCTATAAATGCATTAACTCTCTTTTACAATAAAAAGTAAAAGTAAATTTTTATTTAATGTAGATTGTTTGTTATAAAATATTAATTTTATTGAAGAATAATGCAAATGAGTATGTTAAGTTAATTTAAAGGCACCAGTAGACACAAGTATATATATATATATATATATATATAAATTGTATATGTGTGTATGCGCATGTATATATGTATATATATATATATATATATATATACATATATATGTATATATATATACAAAATTGTAAACATGCATATATAGATACACGTACATTTATATATGGGTGTAGGCGAGTTTTTAATAAAGAATATCATTAACTTTATTCAACACTAAATGCATTCTTATAAATATATATTGCAATATTACAATCGACAAAAATTTTAAATCAATTTAAAATGCTTATTAGGAAATATAACTTGAAACAATAATAATTCCAAGGATTTTAATACAGTATATGTTAGGTACAGTTATAGATTAAGGGATATATGTATCTGTAAATTTAAATATACTTATATATATATATATATATATATACATATATTATATATATATGTACGTATATATATATATATATATATATATATATATATATATAAAGATATATGCATATATATTTATTTATATGCAATTGTACACATATGTACATATATATATATATATATATATATATATATATATATATATGTGTGTGTGTGTGTGTGTGTGTGTGTACATGTGTTTGTGAGTAATTTATACTAAATAGAGCTGTGTAGTAATTCACCACTAGATAGATTTTTCTAGATATATAATGCTATTTTACAACAAAAAGTAAATGTAAAATTTTCATGTAATATAGAAAGACTTAGTTGTAAAATTATTAAATAATTAAAATTATTAACTTTATACAAGAATAATTAAAATAAAGTAATATGACACTTATATAGACTAATATATACATATATAGACAAAATGATATATATATATATATATATATATAAATATATATATATATATATATATATATATATATATATATATATATATATATATATATATGCATACATATGTATATATATACATATGCATACATATGTATATATATACATATGTATACATATGTATATATATATATATATATATATATATATATATATATATATATATATATATATATATATATATATATATATATATAAATGTAAGCATGTACGTAGGTATATATGTGTGGGTGCATGAGTCCCATTTAATTTGGTGATAGGGGTTTATAACAGATATTTCTCAAGTATCTCACTGCGTAACCCTTACCTGAATGTGGTTGCCCGATAATTCCCACATTAGACTCCCCCTGTACGTGACCCTCCTATTTTACTTGGGGGTAGGTAGTTGTAGGTGTTATTTCTAGAGGACCTCACTGCGATGTTCGTTAATTCAACAGCTACACTATCTAAACAGTTTTGTCCTGTCAAATCGCTTGAGATTGTCGAGAGTTCTTTTCTATGGGTGATATATTCAAGAAATGCTAGACTGAATTTCAGGTATTTTTCCTGTCTTAACTAAATTGATGTCTTACTTAAATTTGATTTGGACATGAAATAATACGTGTATTTCTCCGGAAATGTTTAGTGAGAAACTTATTTCTTTTCTGTCTGGCTTTTAACGTTTTTTGATGGTTTGGTTTGGTTTAGAGTGCTACGGTCTACTTTTTGCTACACGAGGGCTAATGAGACCGGGACCTACAGCTTAAACCGATTCCGAACGGCTACGAACAACCATGCTACAGTGGGATTCGAACCCACGAACTCCGGTACCGAAGGCCAGCACCCTAACCAATCGGCCAGCGTTCGGCCGTTTTTTGATGGAAAACTGAAAAATGGATGAATGTTTTAGGCTCCGATCGCCGGTACCCGAATTCATGAGTTCGAATTCCACTGATGACATGGTTTATCAAAACCATTTGGTATCGGCTTACAGCAGTAGGTTCTGGTCTCAGCCCTCTTGTATCAAAACTGTAAACCATAGTGTTGCAGTTTTACCAATTTTTAAATAGGTTTATGAGAAATTGAAAAATGAAATTATATAAAAATTTTATAAAACGTTACTAAATATTAATGAAGAACTGAGAAGAAGAAAATCAAGAATTTTGAAATTTATGAGTTTATTACGAATCTTTAGCCTATCCATTCGGCAAATCAATAATGAATTTGGATAAATCAAGGTCATTGCGCTTTACATGCTAATAAATAAAAGCGTTTTTTATAGTTTTATCTTTAGTATCTGAACGGCAGAACGATGATGGAATGGGGTTGTTGATTTTTATTGTAGGAGTTCCCATTCACCTGCTACGAAGGTTAGTCGTTTGGAATGGGCTTCAAGCATTAGGTCTTGGTCTCATTAGGCCTCGCGTAGCAAAAAGAGTAGACATTAGTCCCCCAAACTAACCGGCCAGTTTCAAAATCTAAAATCGGACTGCTCAAAATAGAATAAACTAAATTCGAAGGAGTACTGTACAAAATGAAGCAACCGTGTATCAAATTTGGAAACGGCTGTTGCAGATATTTGAGTTTATATAGCTATAATATATAGGGTGCCCCAAAACGACCGAATAAACTCTGCACAGCTAGATTCCTCGTTGGGAGTACATAAAAACTGCCCAAAGAAGCATTCCTGTACGATCCATAGTTTACGATAAAAATACGAAAAACAAAGTATGACGCCACTTCCGGTGCAAGAAAAAACACTTTATTGAACATATCAACAGAAGCATATGCACTGGCATACTCCCTAACAGTTTGTAAGGCATTTCCATCGGGAGTACATCAGGTATATGTTGCAGTAGTCACTAATGGAATACATGGCCAATATACGAGGACTACCGGTAGCTGCAAGATGCAGCCTTTTAAATACCAGTTCAATGGCGGCTTAACGTCATTCCATGGCTCGCTCGCCTGCATGACGCGATATGTGCAGCGAACGTCTTTAACATTATCGTCTGGATAGATATGCAACTACTGCTGTTGATATGTCCAATAAAGTGTTTTTTCTTGCACCAGCAGTGACGTCATACTTTGTTTTTCGTATTTTTCTCGTAAACTATGGATCGTACAGGATCACTTCTTTGGTCAGGTTTTTTGTACTCCCAACCAGGAATTTAGCTTATGTTTTGGGACACCCTGTATATATTATGATTTAAGATACCAGGAAACACACACGGGAAATAACTGGTTTCTGAATAAATTCTTGTCATTTGATTTAACATTTATCTGGAATGGAAGACTATTTATCTTTATAGAATATTTTGTTTAGTTGATTCAGCAATCAGCCGAATAATAATGGTTAAATCCCTCTCTTAGACTAAGAGGCACTATAGCAAGTACAAAGTTTGTACAGTGAACCCAAAATTTACAAATGTCTGGAGCCATGCACTCCAATAACGATAGCCTATTTCGGACAGATATATAAAATACCAGTAAGACTATTTGGTATTCTGAGGCGGGTTGTCTCCTCGAGCTAGATCTAGAAATCTCTGCTCAAATATACAAAAAAAAAAAAAAAAAAAAAAAAAAAACACAACAAAAAAAAAAGTAGGTACCTTACTCCCTGGATCACAAAAATTCTTTCTCTCTCTCACTTAAAAAAAGCATTCCCATTGGACTCAAATTGACAGTTTGTACAATCTTCCCTTTCTGTTTCTCTAATCATCCCCTGTATAATAATAGCCTAAGTTATCTGTCCGTATGTCCTCGAATTTTTGAAGCTGTTCTACCTGGAATGGATAGAGGCATCAATATTGGATTCTCGATAAAGTAAGGTTTATGCGGTCGTTTTGGGGCAACCTAAAAAAAAAAAAAAAAAAAAAAAAAATCCAGTCATAAATCATTTTCATATAAACTAAATAAATTAATTCAAATATCGAAAAAAAGAGTTCAAATAGTTTTGCACTGTATCTTAAATAATTCCTGTACCAAATTTTATATATGTAGTTACCGATGGTTTTGAGCCGAACAGTGGTCGATTGGTTAGGGTGCTGGCCTTCAATACCTGAGTTCGTGGGTTCGAATCCCTCCGTGGCATGGATGTTCGTAGCCGTACGGAATAGGCTTTAAGATGTAGGTCCTGCTCTCATTATCCCTGGTGTTGCAAAAAGTAGACCTTAGCACTCGAAACCAAACCAAAGCGATGGTTCCGCAGTATATTTTTTACAGGCAGTTAGGTAGGCAAACACACACATACTAACACTTATCTATATAAAGAAGAAAACCTCCGAAATCTTAGAAATCCGATAAAAAACGTTTCTTTTAGTGCTGATATTATTAAATCATTATTTTGCTTGTTTTGAAATATTTCTGCAGTTGTAAAAACGGTATTTCGTCTAATTTTTGATTCACTCTTTTTTTTTGTTATTTTGAATCACTTCCGCAGTTGTGAAAACGATATTTCGTCTAATTTTTGCTTCACTATTTTTTGTTTATTTTGAAACACTTCCGCGGTTATGAAAACAGTGCTTCGTCTGTTTCTTCTTAATGCAATGAAAGAATTTAATAAGTTTTGTCCAAACAAGCGGTAAAATAAGATTTCACAGTTTTTCAATTTTTTAATTATTATTTCACATAGAAATTTCTATATTATTTTTGGAATTGTCATGGAGTCAGGAAAGTTAACCAGTTATTTCTGTATCGTTGTATAGTGATTTAACATTTTCTATAAAAAATCATGCAAAGTTATTGTTTAGGAGTAATGTAATCGTTTGCTCTCAACGTTATCATCCAATTAATGTTTCAAACATATGCATTCTACTCGAAGAATTTGTATTTGTGTTAATTGATCATTGGGCTGACTGATTTATAATTTCTCTTAACTAATATATCTTATTTATTTCATTTAATTTAATTTTTGTAACAATTCAAGAAACATACTTTTTGTACCAATATAATGAATGTGGAAAAAAATAACAGAAATACTTTTGAAATCTGAGAAAATTTACTCACCAAAAGTCAGAAAAAGGCAAAAATTTTATGAAGATACCGCAAACCAAGCAAATCAAAAATAATATATATTAATTAATATAATTAATATAATTAGATTAATTAATATATTTATCTAATAATAATCAATAATATAATCAAATATTAATCAATAATATTTATCTAATTTATCTTTTTATATATTAATATATTTATCAATATATTTATATTTTTATCTTAATTAGCTCTTTTGTTATTTAAAAGAGCTTTGTTTTGGAATACGGGGATGACTCTTATAACGATCACGTGAAAGAGATTTGGTGCGAAGTTGGTTGAAAAATACCCAATGAATTATGAACAGAGCACTGACTTTTAAGTTATATATCCTACCAGGAATTTATCTACCTCTTTGCAGATGAGTTGACCGGTAATTTTGTGCAATTAAAAGATGTGTTCATGCTTCAATAACAATGATAAGTTTTCTATATGATTTTTTTTCTATTGATATATATCTCTTTATATAAAATCTACATAGCCCAGAGTTGCACAAACTATAATGCTCCATTCCAACAATCAAGGTCTCTTGACATGCATCCAACATTCTCTCCTAAACGGAGAACACTACATAACTGTTATGTCTGATATAACAAGGTATAACTGACTACTGACATTATACTCAGTGACGACCCCTGACAGACTGCTGAAATTTTCATCTTCTAGTTCTCACTTTTATATAAATATTGAGCTAAAAGTATATATGTGTTTTATTACCCATCATATATTTAATTTTAAATTGAGTTAAATTTTTAATACTATAAATTTTAAAAATTCTACAAAATCATTTAATTTTTTAAAAAAATTGTTAAATTGATAGGAATAATGTTGTTCAGTGCATATTCAAGTGGTTTTCTTTTTCTTTTCTAGCATAAGAACCTTCCATTGGTCCTGCTGCCAGGAAACCTACCAGTTGATTCTAAAAATGGATTACACTTTAAATAATCTGGGATACGCCAATGGGCTCCGTATACGTGACAATGAGATAAGACAATGCAAATCCACTGCTTTTCAGGAAAGAGCCATTCCGCAAGATATCGAGCATTATAACTTCTTGCACTGCCTTTCTCTAGAGTTACAGGAAAAAAGGTAGGATTTTTAGAGTCTATATTATATTGATTTTCAAAGAGTCTTATCTCCTTTTACTTTAATTTCTGGGTTTTAAATGAAAATCATTATTGCGCATACACACCAAAGGCGAAACATGAGTTATAACACAAAGGAAACTGTTCATGAATAAGGTATTGGTTCACAGACACACATACACACACATATATATACATACACATACATATAAGTAAATGTATGTAAGATATAAAAAATTATTACTCCTAAAGATCTTTAATACTCTCCCAGTCCACGTTTTGTTTTTCTTAATCTTCAAATCAGGGTTGGCATGATTTAAATCAGTTGATTTAAATCATGATTTAAATCTTGATTTAAATCAGTTGATTTTTTTTAAATCATTGATTTAAATCATTTTTTTTCACTTCTCTTAAAACCTACATTCGAAAGACAGGAGAATTGGGAATCAGTGAGCAGAGAAATACCAATAAGTAAATAAGTGTCAGTAGATAGTATGTTTTCTAAGAATTTAGGGGTTGTTATCAGAAAGTATGTAGTAGGGGTAGATACGACTAGTTATGACTAGTGGAATTCATTTTATGTAATTGGGGGGTAAAGAGAGTATTACAGATCTTGAAATCCAGTTTGTCTACCAAATGACAACCGCCGTCACATTATCTGCTAGAATGGAAAGACAGTTTTCTTCTTTTGGTATTTTTCATTCTAACCTTCGTAACCAATTAGGAGTGGATACGACATCGAAACTAGTGTTTTTATTGAAACAGTTAAATCTATAATTAGTTGCTTAAAAAATATTGAAATAATTGTGAATTTTTTAATAAATACTTTACATTAGATGAATATTGAATTTGTTCTTTAAATTTACATCTTATTTGGTTTGCACCATCCAATTACGAAATAATGAAATGTATTTAGATTAAAAGTTATGTATTTAATTTTAGGTAATCAGTGTGTAGAATATACTAGATAGATAAGTTGTTACTTATAACAAACTATTCCATGTATATTGCAAAAAAATATAAAACAACAATTAAAATTAGAATTCAGAAAAAAATCAAATAAATCTGATTTAAATCAAATAAATCTGATTTTTTTGATTTAAAAAAAAAAATCATGATTTTTTTCCAACCCTGCTTCAAATTACCAGCCGCTCAAATTAATATCATAGACTTTGACTCTTTGAGATTGCATTCTTTATACACTTCTGAAAATTAAATTTTGAATTAATCATTGCTACGGGCGACATTCCTGCTTTAATATGAAACAGATATTAATTTTCATAGAAAAGTCACGGATCTTTACAACTTTTTATAAAAATTTTAGCATTTGATCCGCTACAGTTATTTCTATAGGTCAGCATATAACAGTTTTTTAAGTTCTCTCTCACTCGTGTTAATTTACCAAGTTGTTATTCACTCTTCAAGACGGAAATTTCACAGTTCATCAGATGCACTTTTTCTCTTTTTTGGGTGGCAGGTATCTTCTGTCAGTTTCAACGAGTTATCTAACAGATATATACATACACATATATATCTTCTATTTATCATTTTCTATAATTATATATATATATATATATATATATATATATATATATATATATATATATATATATATATATACATATACATATATGTATCTATATATAACACGAGCGAGTGGTTAAGGCATAGAAGACACATTTGATTTCGTATTTAAAAACCTCTTTATTGTAATTCTTCTGCCCATGGCTATGGCAGTTAGATATACTTTTTTCACATTTTGTTCCGACAAGCTTGAAGGATGTTACTAGCCCAATTTCCCGCCTGGAAGTGAGTTTTTGGCGTCGCTACCTAAGCAAATTCCTGTTGTCTACTTCTGCGTCAGTTTCTTTACTCTGTATAGTTCCACACGAGGGTCTGTTTTTCTCCTATTACGTTATCGTTAATGAGTTCCGACTATTTTTAATTATAACTCGCTTAATTCATAAGCCTCATTTTTAAACCTGACATTTATATATATTTATATATGTATGTATATTTATATGCATACAAAGAGGAACCATTATATCTTGACCGCATTATTAATAACAAACAGACCCACCTTTAGCCCTCAAATCCGCAAACATCTGGCTTGGGATTGATTTCACGAGAGGCTGATAGGTAGTCTGAGTTCTTATATTTAATATTTAGTTAGATTTTGTAATAAGTAATTTAATTTATATTTAGTTTCATTAGTAAATTATTCTAAATAGATTTAATTCGCCATTTTAATTTTTATACAATAAATTCAAATATTTTTTCTATATTTATGTAGATTCATCACTAATTATATTAGTATGTAAGGTTTGAAATAGGTATAAAGTAATAAATAAACAGGAAGAGCTAATTTCATCCTCTTTAGGTCGAAACTCTGTTCTGTATTATTTAATAACTTAAATAAAAAAAATTGGTCTGATCAAAGATAATTCTAAAAATTCACTATTTTGTGTGTGATTTTTAAAGAAGATAAGTTTGTTCCTTTATCAAATCGCAACAGCTTAGAATTCCTTAACATATTTTATATCAGATATTTAATAAAAGCAAGTATTCATTAAAAACTAACACAAGATTATGAAAGCAATTATTCTTGGAAGCAAAAAGAGAGAGAGAAAAAGAAATTTATATATATATATATATATATATATATATATATATATATATATATATATATATATATATATATATATATATATATATATATATATATATATATATATATATATATATATATATATATATATATATATATATATATATGTATATATATATATATAGTATATATATATGTATATATATATGTATATATATATATATGTATATATATATGTATATATATATATATATATATATATATATATATATATATATATATGTATATATATATATATATATATACATACATATATATATATATATATATATATATATATATATATATATGTATATGTACACTTTATTGCCAATTATGACCTGTCATTTGCGATTTTAGACATTTTGTTGAATATCTTGAAAAATACACTAGCAATTATGCTGAAACCTCAGTCGTGTAAACAGGAGAGTAGACGTCATATGTTTCAGCGAAGAATTTTTCTCAAAACCCCATAGGGGTCCGCCAACATGTTGAAGATAAACGAATATATTTTGGATAACCCTTTAAAAAGTAATGTATGAAAAGCGTTCAAACTTTAGCACATGATTAGGATGTTTCTTGTAATAATCCGTGTTCATTGTTACTAGGATAGCACGTATACTCGTGGAGAAATTCAGGTTTTTATAAAAACAATCCCAAATTTCTCCAAGTTTTATGCTCATATTAGTTCTCAATATCAAAGAATGTTATTTTCAGGACGTATGACAAACGACATTGTACACCATACCCTGCAATCGGAATTAAAATATAATAAATATTGGATGAATAATGAACAGGTTTATTAAATAATGTTTCACTGCGCGTGCGCGAATGCAATCAAAATATAATGTGCATAATGTATTTGCTTGCGGCGTTCTGATGTTAAAAGCTACCGTCAAATGCAGATTGACATGGAATGCAAATTTCCCTCGATGCTGCGCGAGCGAGCATGTTGCAGTAGCAGCACAGTTCAGTCGGTAGGGGAAATCACTCTCGGCTTTGTAATTAGCGTTCTTAATTAAAAGAACTTTTCGCCAGCCTGTTAGTCACTTACAAGTCGCAAGTGTCAACGCTCTGATATCTTTATACTTCACAATTTACTCTTTATTTACTTATTAGTCTTTTAATAAAAACGTTTTGATGAAAAGCTCATGTTGACGATTAATTTTGTTCCGCGTCAATATACCTCTACAAGCTAAATGATAGAGCAACTTTTGTGAAAGTTCCAAAAACACAGCTTGAAAATTTTGAAAGTGATCGTCGATAGAATATACTCGAAATCCGTTGTTCCCAAAATGAAGTAAAAAGATGAGGGGCTGTATCCAAAATTTCATATGTTATTAAAAATCTGTGGGACGAATAAATGGGTATATATGTAATATTTCTTTCACTTCAAGATATTTAAGACTCGAGGGTATCATAAGAGCAAATGTTTATTCTGGCTGCAGAAGAAGCATTGATACATCTGTTCGCAATACTGTATGTATATTTTGTATATGAATAAAAGACTTTACTTGGATAGAGCCCCTCATCTTTTCACTTCCTTTTAGGAACAACGGATTTAGAGCATATTCTTTTGGAGATCAATTACTGAATTTTCAAGCTGTAGTTTTGGGACTTTCACAAAAGTTACTCTATACATTTATCTAATACATTACCACATTATATTTTGATTGCATTCGTGCATGTGCAGTGAACAATTATTTAGTAAACCTGCATTAACATTATTTAGTAAATTTTTCATCCAATATTTATTATTTTTTTCCCATTGCAGGGTATTATGTACAATGTCATTTATCATGCATCTTGAAAATAGCATTCTTTCATATTTAGAACTCTGCAATTTATAAGCAAGACAATTGAAATTTTGGGATTGTCTTTATAAAAATCTTAATTTCACCACGAGTATACGTGTTATCCTCATAACATTGAACATAGATTATTACAAGAAGCATCCTAATCATGTGGTAAAGTTTCAACGCATTTCATACATTAATTTTTACAGGGTTATCAAAAACATATTCGTTTTTCTTTAATTTGTTAACGGTCCCTTATGAGGTTTGGGAAATATTCTTAGCTGAAATATATGACGTCTACTATCTTGTTTATACACTTGATTTTTCAGGATAATTCCTCGTGTATTTTTTTAGATATTCAACAAAATGTCTAAAATCGCAAGTGACCGGTCATGATTGGCAATATAGTGTATGTATCCATACTTAGATTCCATATCCATTTTCAGATAATTTTTCATTATGAAAGGGACAGTGAGAAGCATTATATATCTGGACATGCTAGAGTTCTGAGCTTTTCCTCAGTTTGATCACAGTCAGTCAAGAGTTACCGTTCAACAGGGTAGTGGTCTATCCCACTCGGTTTCCATAGTTCCAACGATACTCGACAAAACAATTCCTGAACTTTGAATCGGTCGGGATAAGGGGGTATCATGAGCTCCACGATCACCTTATAACACATTCCTTGTTTTTATTTCCGGAGTTATGCTTAAGGCCATGTGTACACAAACCGAATTCTGGACATCGATGACCTAAAATGACGAATTGTTTAAAGCATTAGCTTGGTTTCGTTTGGTATAGTTTAGATTGCTAAAATCTACTGTTTTGCAACACGGGGACTAAAGAAACCGTGACATACTATTTAAAGCCGATTCTGATCGACTACTAACATTCATGCTACAGTGGGATACGTACCCATGACCTCTCCTTTGGAAAATAACCCCCCTAACCATTCAACCCCCTTAGTAGTTTTTCAAATGTTTAATTCATTGGAGGAATACCTGCTGGAATGCTGCAGGACGCCAGAAATTGTATATCTGGAATTTTCGTCTTCAGAAATGGAGCTAATGTGTAACATATTTAATGTTTAAAATTTTCTTGGGTAACACTTTTAAAATGTCTATCTACGAAAATAGTAAACATATAAGTATCTTATTTTGTTTCTTTTTTTATTTAAACCTAATGTGTTTTAACAAGGAATCCGATGGCACCGCGCCAGCTTGTGAGAAAAAAATGTTTGGTTTGGTTTTGGAGTGCTTTGGTCTATTTTTTGCAACACGAGGGCACGATGTACAGCTTAAAGCCGATTCCGAACATCCATGCCACTGGGGGATTCGAACCCACGTACGCTGGTTCCGAAGGCCAGCACCCTAACCAATCGGAAATCGTTCGGCTGTGATAAATAATGTTTTGAGTGATTTGTTACTGAGATACAGTCATGAGTAGGCTGGAAAAGTTTTGAATATTAAATAAAACAAATATACAGTCCATGAGATTAATTTTTTACTTTAATTTTGTTAATCTGAGCTATCGACAACTGATATTGAACGTATGAATTGTGCTGATTTCAACACCCTGTATATCTTCTATATGTATATGCTTAAAAATGTAGTATATGAAAATGACATTCAAACGAATGTTTAATCTAGATCTTTTCAAACTATATATCATAGTATTTTATTGACGTATGTTTATTACTCATGATATACACGCAGGGGAAACTTTTCTATAGTATACATATTTTTTGTATGGAATGGAATTAAAAAAATTTTTTAATCTTTAAAATGTGCCATTTATACATCTTTTCTAGACTGATTAAAATTTCGTTCAGTGAATGATCTTTCCTTTGTTACAGACTGAGCTGCATCGACCTCAAAAACTCCAATGATGCTGCATATGTTGAACAGGATTCTAGAATCGTACAACTCTGGAGTACGAATTATCCTGGCAAAGTCCCAGACCCAGACAAGTAACGTAGTTTTGTTTCTATGTATATGAAACTTGTTTTGTTCTTTTAAAATCAGGACTGGGTGATATTGATAATCTTACATTGAGACATTTTTATAGCTGTTTAATGATATATGAGTGTAAAAATTTAATTTAGATAAATTTTTAAAGCTATCTTAGACTTACAGATATCATTGTACAATATGCTTAATAAAACCTTTCGTGAAATTATTTTATCCAAATTTAATTTTATCTTCATGGAAATTAATATTCTATAAAAGAATCTAAAATTATTAGGCATAAAGTGCTAGAAAGAATGAAGAAATATAAATAAGTCAAAATTTGAATTTCATTCTATGTACACTTCACAAAATGGAAGAAAATACTTGAATAAAGGTTTTTCTTTTTGGAGAAATATACAAACAGAACTGCATTTTTTTGGCTTGTTAAAGAGCTATATATTTAATAATTAGATCAAATAAATAAAAAAAAATGTTTCCGTTTCTCACAGCTCAATTTTTCTTCTAAGGTTTTCATATAGCCACACTCGGAAATACGATTTCACGATGTAGATAAACCGTCATTCACTTATATCATGCATGCGTTGTTACTCGCTCGCAGAATGTCGGAAAATCGGAATGACGGTGTTCATAAATCGGGAAGGCTATATCGCGAATGCGTGGTAGCTACTTTACGCTAAATCGGAAAAATGATTCCACGATGTAGATAAATCAGGTTATATCACACAAGCTCTATTAATCGCAGACGGGACACAAACTCCCGATTTTTATGCATCGGAAATAACTTATCGCGCATGCGCAGTTACCCCCTCGCACTAACACAGAAAATCCTAAAGCCGATTTGACATCAAAGATCCGCGGAGAAGCTTGAATTAGTTTTACTATTTCGGGTTCATTTCACATCGGGATAAATTACAGAACTAAAATCTTGAAGTTTGTGTCACAAAGCAGCGCGATATAAAAATCATTCACGATATCGATACATTGTCCAGTCCTACTTCTCATATGAAATAATATTAATAAAATAAAACCCCTTATAATGAACTTCAATGCTCCAAATAATATGATCGTTATATCCAATAATTTGTTAAATTGGAACAATTATGGTATCGATTTATTCTTTCCTTTATACCTTTTTTAATTAGACAATTGAACAGAAGTTAACACACCTATCTAAAAGCAGCTTCATAATCATATATGCTTGATTTCAAACCTACACAAAAAAACCAACATATTTTCAAAAATTTGAATTAAAAATATTTTGTAAAAATTTCTAAACACGAACTTCACGATACGTTTTCCAAATTAGGCCCACATTAAGAACATGGTTAAACACTCACTTTCGATTGTTTCTAGAAATATGCATTAAATGAAACATCCGCAAATTAAAAGAAAAACGACAATGTGGTCACCCTATATCTTAATTAGTGTATATAGAGTACATCTTTTACACAGCATTTATCTGACAATTGGCATGTTTATATGAATTTTCGGAAACACAACTCTTGTGTTGAAGAAGATATAAAGGGTTCTTTAAAACATTGCGAATACTTTTACTCAAATTTTCCTTAAAATACCCATATTTTAAATCATCACTTTACGAAACTGACAGCAAAAACATAGTTTTACAAAAGAAATATAATGGAGTAAATTAAGAGTCAAAAAGTTGAATTTCATAGATGTGAACATGTAAAAGAATACTTTCTCTACTGCGGATACTCAAAATATACCTATACTTTTATTGTATTATATTGTTGTGATTACAACTGTTCAACTTATTAAAATAAAATCCCAAGTGTATGTTAGAGAAATTTAAAAAGATGTATGAATTATATTCAGCTGTATTTCAGACAACCTTTCCAAGTAACAGTAAAAAAATTTGGTTCTCACAAATTTCTAAATGAATATTTCGAGAAAGTAATTTGTAACACTGAAGAACCAAAACTGTTCATTATAAAGAGTTGATCCATACAAAAAATTTTAATGGTATTTTTAAATTTTAAGTTAGTAAATACACTTTTAATATGTATGTATATATATATATATATATATATATATATATATATATATATATATATATATATATATATATATATATATATACATATACATACATATATATATACATATATATATATATATACATCTATATACATAATTACGGATACGTATTATGTATCCCCAGGATTAAGTTCGTGACACGCAGAAGGAATATGTTAATAGCAAACACTGACTTCGAAAAGGTCAAGCAGATAGTTCATCCTTCCCCAGTGACCACACTTTGTTACATGGAGCAAAGAATCCTCTTCACTGGTTGCGCCGATGGATCAGGTAATCTGAATGTTTTTCATAACACAGGTTTTTCTGTTTTCACTTTCTTTCCGCCCCCCCCCTTCTCTCTCTCTCTCTCTCTCTCTCTCTCTCTCTATATATATATATATATATATATATATATATATATATATATATATATATATATGTGTGTGTGTGTGTGTGTGTGTGTGTGTGTGTGTGTGTGTGTGTGTGTATGTGTGTGTGTATACATATACACTTAAGAGCCAAAACATTATGACCACCTGTCAATAACGAGTTGGCCCACCTTTTATCCGCAACACAGCTTCAACCAGCCTTGGTAAGGATGCCACAAGTCCTTGGTACCAGATATTTAGGAAACAGTTACGCAAATCCAAGATATTGCGAATTGGTGGTCTTTGAAGTCTGAGCTGCCGTCCCATGACATCCCAAATGGGTTCTATCGGATTGAGATCCGGTGAGTTAGACGGCCATGACATTAACCGGAATTCAGCATCTTGTTCCTGGAACCCCTCCTACACATTTTTAGCCTTGTGACGAGCGGCGTTGTCCTGTTGGAACATTTCATTTCCAGCTGGAAAAACAGAGGACATGCAAGGGTGCAACTGGTTCGCAATAATGTTCGGATACCCTGTAGCATTTATGGTCTGCTCTACCACAACCACGTGTCACAGAGATAACCAAGAGAATGTCCCCCAAAGCATAATACCGCCACTACCGTCCTGTGTCTGATCTACTGTTCATTGAGGGAGCAACAGTTCGTCTGGAAGACGGCATTTCCTGACACGGCCATCGGCATGATCAACAACAAACCGGGATTCATCTGACCAGGCAACTCTCTCCCACTGATCCTTGGACCAGTCGCGATGTTCCCGGCCTCAGCGTAAGCGAAGTTGACGACGCTTGGTCAGTAAAGGCACAATAGTGGGACGTCTGCTGCGTAGCCCCATATCCAACAGTGACCGCTGAACAGTGTGCTCCAATACTATTCTATTTGGCCCTGCATTGTATTGGATTGTCAGACAAGCCACTGTCTGGCTCCGGTTTTATTCAAAATGCAATACAGTCTCCGACGACCTTTTTTTTTTTTTTTTTTTTTTTTTTGATAGCGTGTGGACGTCCAACGCCATGTCGTCTACTGCTGGTTTCACCGTCATTCATCCACTTTGCATAATGACTAACAACTGTAGATCGCGAGTAGACCCACGAGTCTTGCAGTTACGAAAATACTTGTTCCGAGCCTTCGAGCCATTACAATCTGCCTTCTATTAAAACCGCTTAGATCTGCAGCCTTTCCCATGACACACAGAAGTAAGTGAAAGAATGATTCTTCAGACTCTCCAGCAGCAGTTAAATATCACTTCCACCTGATCACGTGCCTTCCAAATCATCCAGGCAAGTTCATTACAAAATATAAGGGTGGTCATAATGTTTTGGCTCTTGAGTGTATATGTATGTATGTATGTATATTTCATAGTCAACTCTATAATATCAACTTCTATTGTCTCTTTAAAATCTTTAGAACAGATAAAACTGTCGAAAATTTATTCATTTTCTCTGTATTGTTCAATGAAAATATATAACTAATTAGGGACTTCGTGCAAACTTAATTCGTGTTTTTAAAGACAATTATTTTCTGCACGATAACCAATGTTTTATTATACAAATTATCCTTATCAAACAGCTGATGAGATGTATGAAGAAATGAGCTACTACAAAAATAAATAAATTAAACAAATTAAAAAATAAGAGATAAAACAAAGGGTTACCTTGCAGCACATGAATGTTTTAAAATATATAAGTGAAGAATCTATTATCAATTTTCTATGCAACTTTCTAAAGGGCATCTTTATAAATAGACAACAGTTTTGACTATTTTAATGCTTTTTTTTTAAATTTAACTATAAAATTATAGTAGCACAAAGATATATGTTTAAAACTTGCCTAGAAAATTATTTCGTTCAACAGCCCTGATAGTATAATCTAACATAACAGCATAGCAGTTATCTATCCTAAATACTGCCTAATTACTACTATAATTTATCAAATAATCTGTAATGTTTGTAAAATTTGGTCAAAAATTGTGCATCTATTGAGCAAATATCGTGAAAAAAATAGACATGTATTTCAGCATGATGAAATGCTCATATTCACCGATAATGCACACAACATTTGGGTTTTCTGAGAATGCTGCAGATCATTTACAACTTTCTTTGGTATAGATTGACCCATTTCTCCTTCTTTTCTTTAATTTTTTTAGTCCTTTAAATGCAATGGTAACTCATTTTTTATATAAGAGTATACGAGGAAATATATCCTACATTCAAACTTTAATTTCTCTCCTTTTAATTACCAAACTTTCAAGAAATTGTTCTTCAGAAAATCGTAAAAAAGTCAATTGTAGGAAATGGTCAAATCAATTTGGTCGGAATCTGTAATATTATAGACACATACATTTTACTGCAGGCTATTGAATTGTGTGTTTTATTTGCAGTGAGAATGTATGATACATCGTATGATCTTATGGATACTTGGGGTGATATGTTGACGTATATTTCAGATATTCATTATAAGTAAGTTTTATAATTGTTTTTCTTTCAAATAAAGACTTTATAAATGTTTCATTATTATTTATTTCCTACACTTTTTAGCATTACATTTTCCTACAGAATCTATCTACGAATGGAGTAGGTTTATATTTCTAATGAGCTAATAAGCTAGTGAACTATCGAAAATTCCCTTTCCTAACAAATGGTATATAACATACTGTTATTTATTACTTTAATAACTTAATAGCAATATTTGTTTTTATAGAACAGTAATGTATTTATCCTGTCTACTATATTTCTGTTAATTCGGTGATATGTAAAATTGAGTATCCACAAACTTTGCTTAGTTTTTTATTGACATATTAGTAGTTTTTATAGTTTTAAAAACACATTAATACCAAAAAATCCTGTCTAGAACCGACATCATATTTTATAAATAAATGTATCATATAGAAATATATGTAACACGCACACTCACACACACACAACCACACATACACACACATACATATATATATATATATATATATATATATATATATATATATATATATATATATATATATATATTCTTATTTCAATTATATTAATGTGACCACTGCTTTCTTTTGATGTCAATAACCAACACAGAAGGCACGTGTCATCTTTCAGTTCTTGCAGACATACAGAAACAGGGTGATTTATCCTACTTAAAAAAGGCATGATCATTGGTTTTCCTCAAGGGTGAAGGCATCTCCAAAACGGTCAATTTTGTAAATTGTTCGCGGGCCGCTGTGGTAAAAGTATGCCGGGTATGGTAAAGTGGCACTATCCAAAATGAATGGCGTATCAATTGTGGTGCACTACGGACCATAGATAGTATAGGCTAACGAAAGGACAGCTGCGAAGTTGCGTTCGGGAGAAAAGGCGAGCAACCTTTGAACAACTGATAACCCAGATGAATGAAGGTTCTACGAACAGTGTCTCCACAACGACGATTCAGCGTACGTTGCTGCTTATGGCCCTCTGCAGCAAACGCCTCGTTAATGTACTTGTGCTGACTGCTGTTCATCAGGGACGAAGACTGCTACTTACACGCCAGTACTGCAACTGGACTTCCCCTGAAAGGTGACAGGTGCCTTTTTCGAATGAATCACGTTTCTTGCTCCATGGGACATATGCACGTTTCCGTTTGTGGCTTGAAACGTCTGAAACCAAACACACTGCTACAATTACCGGAAGGGTCCAATCTCAAGGAGGGAACAATATAGTCTGAGGAATGTTTTCTTGGTATTTTCTGGGTTCATTCATCATTGTGGAAGACACGATGGATCAATACAAGTATCGTGTATCTTTGTGAACCATGTTCACCCCTACTTGCGAATTGTTTTTCCTCAGGATAATAGAATCCACCAGCAGGACAAAGCGACTTGTCATATAGCTGTCTGTGTACGTGCGGGGTTTGAAGAGCACCAGGATGAGTTTACCATACTCTCTTGGACAGCAAATATCCTGGACTTGAACCCAATCGAGGATCTGTGGACAGCCTCTATTGAATTGTTCCAACCGTGAATTCTCACTAGCGTAACCTAATACAGTTGGCCACGGCACTGGAGTCGGCATAGTTCAACATCCCAGTAAACACCTTCAGGAACCTAATTGACTCACTTCCTGTACGTCTTGTAACTGTCTGCTCTGCGAAATGTGGTTATTTTGGATTTTGACAGGTGGTCACATTAATGACTGGATAGTGTATGTGTGTATACATGCATATATATATATATATATATATATATATATATATATATATCTGTGTGTGTATGAATATATGTTTATATATATATATATATATATATATATATATATATATCTGTGTGTGTATGAATATATGTTTACATATATCTATATACATATATATTTATATATATATGTGTGTGTGTTTCTAATTAGTCATACTCTTGTAACCTTTCCTCTACTACTCACCCCTACGTTCCGTCCATAGGTTTCTTTGTTATTCTTCCTTATGATGTGTCCTTCCTCCCCTAGAAGTTTGTTGCAATATTTACAGGACAGCATGTATGTGTACATATGTGTGTGTATTTGTACGTGTGTGTGTGTGTATGTGTATGTATGTGTCTCTGTGTGTGTGAGAGACAGAGAGAGAGAGAGAAAGAGTGTTGCGTGCTAGGTGGAGGGCAAGATCCTTGTTCCTCCTCCCCTCGGTTTATTTTTCTAGATTCTCCCCATATTTTTTGGACCTGTTTTTTATAGATTACTATCTGTTGTTTCAGCTTGCATTTTGATGAGTTTGCTGTTACTAGTGATACTAGAATTAGGAATGTAGAATATGGCAGCCTCTTTGGAGTACATTTGTATTCCTTCTATAGGAAGTTTCCCGTACGTCTGTATTTCAAGCACGTAGCTCCCACCGAGGTAACGTATTTTTATTTCTTTTTTCGATTATATACATTAATTTTTGAGGATCTAGGCTTGGAATCCTTTGAAATCCATGAGCAACTAAGACCTCTTTAAGTCTTCCCTCCTAATTATCTCTCCTCCCATATCTCTTGTTATATCGACGGCGGGCAAAATTGAAATTACAGCTTATGATCCAAGACAACAATTTACAAAGCCACAAGTTCATCGGAAGATTATTTAGGATGTTCCATTCCGCAGCCTGCCTAATATTTTGCCTCCAATTTCACTCAGAATGCCAGCTAGAGAGAAGTGTATTCTTCTTGGGGTTGGCTTTAAAACATCTTAATCTTAAACTAATTTGCAGAGTAGGAAGCTGTAACTTACAAGTAGATGGACTGAATATATTATTTTATTCAGTCAACCATGGAGGGAAATTGTAAACAGTGTATACAAGACCTTCTGGTAGAAGAATTTAGTTAAAGATCTTAGGAAATAGTATATATATATATATATATATATATATATATATATATATATATATATATATATATATATATATATATATAGTATAATTTATAGGTTTTCTATGGAACATTAAAACTTTTAGGTAAGTAAAGCATAAAATTTCATTTAATTTAAAGTGTTTATTAATTGTATCATTTGTATAATTTGATGTATATAAAATCTGATTGTTACTTTTTTTTCACAACTTGTGAAATGTTTTAATGTCGTGGAAGAGTGGAAGTGTCACAGACGTAAGACTTTTCTTTCAAGGGAATTGCTATATGATCCCTCATCCAACATTGTGTTTGTTTCCCACAGGTTTCTACACAATGAAAATCGTGGATAAAAGAGAACCCTTTATAAAAGAGATCCTTTCCTACTAAAGATAAAAATTCATACGTGAATTGTTAACAAATCTAGAGGACACGGTGCTGTGTAATTTTGGAAACTGTTTACTAAGAAACAGTAAATTGAAAGATAGGCAACTCACTTTAACTAAATGACAATTATATATCTATCTTTTCTTTGAAAATAAAATGCACTATGTCCATTTAAAAAAATGAAATTCTTGTTTTTTCACATATGATTTTTTTCTCCTTAAGGTATCCGTCTATGTTCGGAGCCTTTTTTACTTTAAACGTAGAAACTAGTTCATGTTTTTACATTTTTAGATTTATTTTTTATATTATCATAGAGAATAACACTGAAAAAATTTATTCCTGGAGAAAATTTTATAAAATTCTAATAAATTATTAAAATTTAGTAAATAAATCGGGTTTTTTTCAAAAGGTCTAATTTTTAAATAAATGAAATTATTTCAATATTTTTTGATGCAACACATTTCTTATACACTGGACTCGTGAATCACCTAAAATCTTTGCTTAATGTACGTTTGCTAAAAAATCTTGGTACTTACAAATCATACACATTTAATTTTTAACGAATTTTCATTAACTTTATATACAACTATGAGTGCAACATCATTAAAAATTATCCAAATTTAAAGCTTTTAGGTCATTCACTAGTAAGTACTATCAAAAGCATTCATAATAATTTTCAGCAAAATATTTTAAGAACTGTTTGAGAAATCACATTTCAAGTTTACACATTTTAATGAAAATACTGTTCTGAGAAAAATGAATTTGAAGTTTATGAAAGCAATTTTAACTATTAAAAAATTAAAATACATGTTTAAAATCCCCACACTTTCTTCCTTCAAAACTTTCTAATTGCCAAGTTGCTAACTATTAAAAATACTAGAAAAATGATTTAACTAATCTTCATGAAAATTTAAAAAGTTTTGTCCAAAAAAATGCTTTTTAAAAAGTTTTAAATCCCAACTTCCGTTCCGAATTCGCTAATTCCGATCTGTAAAAAACGCATTTGAAGTTTATGAAATCAATTTTAACTATTAAAAAATTAAAATACATGTTTAAAATCCCCACACGTTCTTGCTTCAAAACTTTCTAATTGCCAAGTTGCTAATTATTAAAAATACTAGAAAAATGTTTTAACTAATCTTCATGAAAATTTAAAAAGTTTTGTCCAAAAAATGCTCTTTAAAAGGCTTTAAATTCACAACTTCTGGTTCCGAAGTCACTACTTCCGGTTTGTTTTGACAGCTGTCATTGATGTTTAAATAGCCGTAACTTTTCTTTAAAATTCAGTAGAGACAAAACAAAAACGTATTTAGAAGCCTAAAAGTTGAAATTTTACAATAGAGAAATTATGATTTCTGGCAAAAAATGGCGTTTTCAACGTAGACGGATACTTTAATGGGATAGAATCATTACTTCCCATATCTTTAAATTGAGAATTTTATACTTCCGGTTACACTACTTCCGGTTTGTTTTGACAGCTGTCATTGATGTTTAAATAGCCGTAACTTTTCTTTAAAATTCAGTAGAGACAAAACAAAAACGTATTTAGAAGCCTAAAAGTTGAAATTTTACAATAGAGAAATTATGATTTCTGGCAAAAAATGGCGTTTTCAACGTAGACGGATACTTTAATGGGATAGAATCATTACTTCCCATATCTTTAAATTGAGAATTTTATACTTCCGGTTTGTTTTGACAGTTGTCATTGATGTTTAAATAGCCGTAACTTTTCTTTAAAATTCAGTAGAGACAAAACAAAAACGTATTTAGAAGCCTAAAAGTTGAAATTTTACAATAGAGAAATTATGATTTCTGGCAAAAAATGGCGTTTTCAACGTAGACGGATACTTTAATGGGATAGAATCATTACTTCCCATATCTTTAAATTGAGAATTTTATACTTCCGGTTACACTACTTCCGGTTTGTTTTGACAGCTGTCATTGATGTTTAAATAGCCGTAACTTTTCTTTAAAATTCAGTAGAGACAAAACAAAAACGTATTTAGAAGCCTAAAAGTTGAAATTTTACAATAGAGAAATTATGATTTCTGGCAAAAAATGGCGTTTTCAACGTAGACGGATACTTTAATGGATTAGAATCGTTACTTCTCATATCTTTAAATTGAGAGTTTTATTGAATTGGAAAAAGTAATATTAACCAACATAGTTACGAGATAAAGATCACCATTTGGGCATAAAACTTCTTATTTCTGCTATTTTCATATATTTATAGGCTCAATGTCATCGATATTACCTTAAAGACAATTTTAAAGTTTTTGACAATGGTCTCACTCAAACAAATCTGTAAAAGATCCTTATCATGCTTTTCTGTAAAATTTTAATTTTGTGAAATAGTGCCCCATTACACCATTTGAAAATATCGCTCAAGCAAAAAGAACTTTTAGAAATGGGTAAATCTTCTGAATTAGCTAATAGCCAGTCATATGACGGGATCAGTAAAATTTTTAAATTTCCATACTTGTAAATTACTTTATGACGCTAGTAAAAAAAAAAAAAAAAAAATGGTTTCTTTTTTGACTGAGAATTATCTGGTACACGCCAATAATTTATTTATTTTCATACTCTTCTCATATCTCCCGATTCTGTGAATGCAGTTTAGAATCACGTTGAATTAATTTAGAAAGATAATTCAAAGTTTTTTTAGCTACGTCGAAATTACTTTTAAGTTCTTCCCAGTTTTTTGCCAAGGTAACTAATGGAAGTAAAGGAATGAAACTATCCTTTCCACTACACCCTGACGGTAGATGGAACTTTTTGTTAATACCGGTGATAAAATTTCCATTGCAACAAAAATAATAGATGATTAAATTTAAAATTATCACATATGTACCTAATCTATATTTTAAGCCAAATATAAAAGAACATTATTTACTTAAAAGCTAAATTCAGGGATAAAACGTATGAAAATAGTGCAGACGACATGTAAGTAATTTAATATAAGAAATCATTAAATGAGATGGTTAATGGAATGATGTCATAATGCTAGAAAAAAATGTTATTTTTACCCATTTATTATGTGACAAATTCATAAATTTAATCGCTTTCTCTTAATCGGGGAAACAGGGGTTGAAATAATAGCATTAAATGATAGAAAATGGTTGAAGGGGTGAATTTCGAACGTTGCTAACCCTAACGTATCAAGAATCCAATATGGATGCCTCTACCCATTCCAGGTACAACAGCTTCAAAAATTACAGGACAGACGGACAGATAACTTAAGCTATTATTATACAGGGGATGATTAAAGAAACAGAGAGGGAAGACTGTACAAACTATGAATTTGTGTCCAAGTGGAAGGTTTTTTTAAGCGAGAGAGAGAGAGACTTTCTGTGGTCTAAGGAATACAGTACCAACATTTTTTTTTTGGGGGGGGGATGATTTGAACAGAGATTTCTAGATCTAGCTCGAGGAGACAACCTGCCTCAGAATACCAAATAGTCTCAATGGTGTTTTATATATCTGTCCGAAATAGGCTATCGTTATTGGAGTGCATGGCTCCAGACATTTGTTAATTTTGGGTTCACTGTACCAACTTTGTACTTGCTATAGTGCTTCTTAGCCTAAGAGAGGGATTTAACCATTATTATTCGGCTGATTGCTGAATCAACTAAACAAAATATTCTATAAATATAAATATTCTTCCAGATAAATGTTAAATCAAATGACAAGAATTTATTCAGAAACCAGTTATTTCCTGTGTGTGTTTCCTGGTATCTTAAATCATAATATATATAGGGTGTCCCAAAACGACAGCATAAACTCTGCACAGCTAGATTCCTCGTTGGGAGTACTGCCCAATGAAGCGTTCCTGTACGATCCATAGTTTAAGAGAAAAATACGAAAAGCAAAGTATAGCGTCACTGCCTGTGCAAGAAAAAAACTTTTTATTGAACACATCAACAACAGTATTTGCATATCTTTCCTGACGATAATGATTAAAACTTTCCCCATTCATATCGCGTCATGCATTAGCACACGTCATGGAATGCCGTTAAGCTGCCGTTGAACTGGTTTTTAAAAGGCTGCATCTTGCAGTTACCGGTCTTCGTATTGTGGCATGTTTTTCGTTCATGACTACTGCGACATGTACCTGATGTACGGCCTATGAATTGGAAATGCATTACGAACTGTTAGGGAGTATTGCCCGTGCATATACTGCTGTTGATATGTCCAATAAAGTGTTTTTCTTGCACTGGAAGTGACGTCATACTTGGTTTTTCGTATTTTTTTCATGAACTATGGATCGCACAGGACCGCTTCTTTGGGCAAATTATATTTACTCCCAACGAGGAATCTAGCTGTGCAGAGTTTATGCGGTCGTTTTGGGACACCCTCTCTCTCTATAATATATATATATATATATATATATATATATATATATATATATATATATATATATTATATATAGGCGCACCTAGAATTTTGTCTGGGGGAGGGTTAACAAAGTAAAACGTCTTTCATAATGGCTTTTTTACTATAATAAAATATTAAAATAAAAAATATATCTAAAATTTAATTTACAATTTGATTAATTATTTTTATTTATACTTTTTACATTGCAATAATTTGGTTTAAATATATTTTTTAAAAACTTTTCAGTCTACTTTGAAGATGAGAAACATTTACATTTTTATGCAAGTTTAAATATCTGGACATTCGGCGTCTGCTTTAAAACCAAAAAAATCATATAAAAAATTAATGCTCGTTCCTAAAAATTAATAGTTATATTTCGCTTATTAGCTTGGGAAGTGTTTAAGACCCCCAGTAATTCAATGCGTAGTTTTTCAAACTAGTTCAAAGTTTATGAAACAGTTCGAGATGTGACGCATTGCAAGCCAAATGAATTGCAATAAAATCCTATACTTTACAATGATAAATGTAACTTTTCTTCAGTATTTAAGGAAATCTAAGGAAAAACAAATTATATGGGGAAAATTATTCCACGATATTAATAAAAAAAAAACAGTTTTGTGGAATAACATACACGTATTTTGGAACATTTTGCCCTCTTTTTTTTCTAAGTGCACGTAGAGCTTATGTTTGGCTGAACATTAAGTACTAAGCCTTGTTTGCTCAGAGATAATTGTCCCAATTAATGCAAAAGAATCTGTCAAAACCTTTTTTTCTCACTTTTGCAGTGCGTGTATATTAATTGGGATGGGTATAACTTTATAACTGCCTCTGAGCATTCGTTTGTTACATTTTATTTTAGTCGTTTAAGAATAATTTACATATCAAGCCACATTGTTAGCCTTTGGATATTGACCAACTGGCATGCATTATCGTAATTCTTTTCGGAAATATGCAAATATATTACTCACTCGATCGAAGCAAAAGCCTTATCTTTTGCAGTGAGATTATTGCATTCGCAATGGGTGTTGCAACCTTACAACTTAGTTTATGTAATTCTGTCGTAATGTACTTACAACCCAAACACTAATGTTCGTTCTCAAAGGGGCAACACAGTAAAATATACGCTATGAAATTAGAGAAAAATACCTAATATTTAAACTAAAACATTTATTATGTACAATATTTACAAATTAATACATCACTTGATTAGTTTTTAACATAATCTGTAATTATTTGGGTTTGCTATTCATCAATGCTCTTGAAATAGTATTATTTCTCAAAAGATTATAAAACCTAGGTAATAATTATGAATATTATTAAATTTACCTCCAGTAATTACAGAGGAGCAGACTGCGGCTATAAACAGATTGGACGTCGGTGCAGGCGTGCTGATCATACGCATGCGGGTTCGGGAATCGATTGCTGGCCGGGGTTCAATAGATTGCTCACGGGATCTCGATGTTCAGCAACTTTTGAATTCCGACATCGAGTCCTTTTCTCACTTTCTTTCCACACCTTTACACCTGGGTTCAACGCCTCTTTTTTTCTCTGTCCCAATCAGTTGGTGAAATTTTCTCACATCTGCATACCCTTCGGGAGTGCAGCTGGGCTCATTAAAATGGCACCGTTGGTGAAAGTTGACATTATTGCTTAGCCTCTGTCTCCATATCTCATGGCTTCATTCCTGCCTGGGCTTCACCATTACACTTGTACCACTCAATGAGCTACAACTCCTCCGCAGGGGTCCCCACTATAACTCAAAGTCAACAGCTGCACCTAATTCTTCTTGAAAATTTAGTCCACAGTTGTGTATGCACGTGCTGAAATGGGAAAGTATGTCGATACACATTCTTTATTACATTTTTTATTTGTTTTAAATAAAAAAAACTGATTCAGCTAGACTGCCAAACACTGTATGGTGCCTCAGTGGCATGGATGTTTGTTATAAGTCTCGGTCGAATGCACATAATTGACCGGATTAAAGCAAAATATGTTTGAAGTGCGTGGTTTCCTGTCTTTTTCAGACCGCTCGGTTCAATTCAACTGGGATGTTGCTGGCAACTGCAGACAAAGAAGGTGAAATTTACATTGTTGATGCGCGGAGCACTGATGTCGTAAGGAATTTTAGCAGCGGGCGAATATTAGAAAAGAAACGATTGGAGTTTTCACCGGATGGCAGATTTATCGCAGCCAGTAAGTACATAAAATTATATATATATATATATATGTGTGTGTGTGTGTGTGTGTGTGTGTGTGTGTGTTCGCGCTCGCCCGCGTTTGTGTAACTGTGAAAACAAATTTGCTATCTTATTTTAGAAGACGTAGGTGCAGTAAATGTAGGTGCATTTGGTGACGTAATGACAAATGTAGGTGCACGTACGTAAATCTCTACCAATAAAACGTATCCTAGAGTTCTCTTTAGTAGGGAACTTATTTCTTGCTAACCCTGTATGAATATATATATATATATATATATATATATATATATATATATATATATATATATATATATATATATATATATATATATATATATATATATATGTACATATATACGTATACGGAGATATGGTAGGCGAAGCCGTCAATGAAACTGGCTAGAAAACTGTTTACTCTAGACTAAATATTTTATTCAGGTGAATAAATTATGTACAGCTGTGTACAGGTGCAGTAGATTTCTAAATCTTCTGGCATCTCGTGCTGAGATAACATTCACACAATTACGATGCGTAGCTATAGTGTGACTAGATCTTCTAAATCACTCGAACAGTTCGCTAATTAGTGCCGGTACGAAGCGCTGACACTATAACCTCCGGGCTGACGATTAGTACAGTCGGCTTTCACACCAAGGTTCAAACGCTCAAAGTGCGTATCACGCTGGAGTTCGTTGAGGAAACTCGGGATGCAAGACAATCCAAAATGAGAGTAAGGGTCTCTCTCAGAGATCTACTTCCATGCACGAAGTAGAAAAAAAATAGTAAGTAAATAGGAATGGGATCCCAAAGTCGAAAGTCGACTTCTTAGCAAACAGAGAAGCTGGCGATCTCTAAAACAAGCAAACTCCGGAAATTGGAGAGACGAGTGGACTCCTCTCGAGCTCCACACAACAGCTCCAAAATCAACTTCAAGAAGAAGGCCAAGAAGAAACTCTCAAGAAGAAGGCCTCGTCTTGGCTCCGCCACTCTTCTTTTATAGCGGTCCCGCTTCCCTTCACGAATTCTTCTGGAACCTTCCAGAACCAGGATGATGCAATCTTGCGGTCACTTCCCGCCTGAATCAGCTCTTCCGTTTCCAGATGTTGCCGAAAAGTCGTCTTTAAATCAGCCGACCCCAACAACTTAATTTCCTTTTTCGCTACCGCTAATGGGCGCACATGTGGCACTATAGTGTAGCTCAATTTATAATCATTTTGATGAGTTTTTTCCCTCAAATAGTCTCACAAAATCTCAGATGCACTGGCTCCAGCACACGGACAGTTTTCAATTAAGTCTGGGACCTAGTACACACACGTGCATTGCTAGGACCACCCGTATCTACCTGCCGCTAACTGTAATTGTCCGCTGCGAAAGGTCACCTTCCGCTCCTCTTTCGCTAGGGTCATGTAACGAATCGTTACAATATATATATATATGTATATATATATATGTATATATATATATGTATATATATATATATATATATGTATATATATGTATATATATATATGTATATATATGTGTGTGTGTGTGTGTGTGTGTGTGTGTGTGTGTGTGTATGCGCACGTATGTGTAACTGTGAAAACAAATTTGTTATCTTATTTCAGAAGACGTAGGCGCAGTTAATGTATTTGAAATCGGTACCGGGAGAATATACTCTGAGTTGCCTTCATCTGGACGAGATCAACGAGACTTTGATTTTCAGTATTGTAGTTTTGGACGCAACATTATTGTGGGTGGTACAGATGGTGTCCTGAAAACCTGGGACATCTCTACAAGACTGTGAGTTCTCTTTCTTACATTTGCTTTTCTTTAACTGTTGCTAAGAAATGACATGAAATACGTTACGACACATCTGATTTTTGGATGGAAGCACGGATTTTAATAACAAATGCACTTATATTTCGTAATAACCCAGGTTTGTCCTAGGCGGTATGTTAATTTAGTCGACTGCCTTCGGCGGTAAAATTTAGCAGCTGTAAAACTGCCGGAACTAGAGCGCAAGATAAACACAACCCCCAAAAATATGCTTTTAATATATGTTTGTGATTTAAAATTGAGACTTTTAATCTACAAAAAAATATATTCCGTTTAGTTAGATCTAGAATATAAATGAGTAGTAAATTCAAATACAACAGGAAATGACGGGTAGTAGTAAATACTACTTTTGGTTTGTAAGTTCGTTGTCGTTCGATCATTAAAAATAAAAATTTTGTTTTTCAATAAAAGAAATTTTAGTAAATATACCTTGCAATTTTTGTTTTAAATCATTTATAAGTCATTTCCTGGTTAATGAATTCTTTTCAATGTTTTTATTTTTTATCAACTTTCTCTTATGCATATTATAGGGAAAGTATTGTAACCATCCAAAATTTCGAACTCGATATTTTGATTGATCTGCATGCTATTATCAGCATGTAGCCAAAATTTTGTAACACTTAAAAATAACAATGTTTCAAAAAATCAACCTGAATTAAAAGTAGCTACTGGAAGCAACTGTCTTTCATGGCCCAAGTCTTTTAAAAAATTACCCAAGGACCCTTTTCCTCCTAGAGAACAAACAACTGATACAAGATTAAAAATGTTAAGATCATAAAAAGCTATTGCTTTGATAAACATATCAATCCTAAGTGTAAAATAATTAAATTAAATTGTCGGAACATTTATCATTTTGAATTTAGAACTGGGAAAAATATGCCATAAAAGAAAATGGGATTAATTTTTCCTTAAATGTTATCTGCTTTATACTCAAAAACACATGCAGCAAAATTTTGGGGGTCAACCCCCTCGGTTCCCCCTGCCTACGTCAATATGTGTACAGATATATATATATATATATATATATATATATATATATATATATATATATATATTGTAGCGTACAGGGGCTCTAAGTGAGCCCGGAAAAAGGATAGCGGAGGCCTACGTGCAGACTATGATATTGTAGCGTACTGGGGCTCTAAGTGAGCCCGGAAAAAGGATAGCGGAGGCCTACGTGCAGACTATGATATTTATTAAGAAACACAATATTGAAGTGATGATAAGATACAGATGAAACGATGAATATCTACAATGAAAAAGAATGATCGATGCAGGACATCAGCTTCCTAAGAGAAAAAAAAAGGTGGGGGAGGACACTCTCAGTCGCTCCCTCGAAATCTGGGCCGATGAGTTCACACACCAGACTCGATCGGTCAAAAATCCTCCTCTCGACCTCGAACTCTCTCTTCTTATATAGTCGTCTCCGCAAGAATGTCCATCTCAGCTGATCGGACAGCTGGTGGATGACGTGGTGGGGAAAGCAGGTGCCAGTAATTGGTTGCCGAAACCTGGTACAATCTGGCCGATCCATTAATCAGCGTCCATAGACAATCTCTTGGAGAACAAAATAGTAAGGTATTGTTGTTTCCTTACAATGTAGAGGCCCTTCACTATGTAAAGAAGAGCTCACTTCAAGTGTCCACAATAGGCACGTTTGCTATTCTTCTAGGTTAGGCTGGTTTTTCTCACGGTTTTAGTTCAGTCTCTATCCGGAATTCAATGTAATGAGAATTCGTTACAATATATATGTGTATATATATATATATATATATATATATATATATATGTATGTATATATATGTATATATATAATTCTGCATTGTGTTTTTGATAGTACAAAGTAATAAGAATTCCTGCAAAATACCTATGCATATGTTGATGTGTTTGTGCTCATAGTTATTTCAGTACGTGAAAGAGATTCATGTAAAGTATGTGCACCTGTAGATGATGGGTGTCAGATGTTTCCGAATGTTTTCAGTGATCATTATTTTTGAATTTTTACAGAGCACGACCAGCAAGCGGAAAATTTCGTGTTCCTGCTCCAGTACGCAGAATCCAGAGAGGCAAAGAATACTTCTCCTACTGTGCCATCTAAAGCTAAAAATAGGTTGTATTAACGGCAGACACTGGCGGTGGTATCTGAATGGACTATTACAAACACTGTCTGCACCCTTTGCTTAATTTGCAGTCGACCCCTTTGATGCAAGATCTAGGATGAGTCCATATGAGCTAAAAAATTTCGACTCTCCAGAGGAGCCAGTATC
>CM063503.1:70102525-70195878 GCA_032207245.1 Pardosa pseudoannulata
TTGTGTATATATGTATATATCTTTGGAATAAATTGGAAGACTTCAGGATGTTTATACACAGATAAACATTTATAGAGCAACTGTCGTTCTTTGCGAGAGTCCAAGATATCCCTGCATAAAATCAAAATAAAAAAACATTGCTTTTACACTACTCGAAGAAGGACAAATTTATTATTTCTAAAGTCGTTGAAACACACAATTACAAAATCTTCTTTACAAAATTTCATCCTGAGATCATATTCATGTCATACAAACTGTAGACCACGTGATTTTTTTAAAACTGTTAGCGCACCTTTCTAATTTAACTCACAACAACACTCATAACTCCCTCCCCATATATATATATATATATATATATATATATATATATATATATATATATATATATATATATATATATTATAATCCCTCTAGTATATAACTTTAATTTTTTAGTATATTAAGTTTATATTTATTGAAATATTATTTTTCACTGGATAATTTAATAAGATAAATTTAATTAAAATTATTAAATATTTTAAAATAAATTTTTAAATATTTATTTTTATATATTTATAAATTTTTATTTTATTAAATGAATACTTTGTTTTTAAAATCAATTATTTTTATATATAAAACTGTTTTTATTGATTTTTTTTTTATTTAATTGTTCAAAATATGATGTTATACAAAATTTAATTTTTTTAATCGTTTATTTATATTCAATAATTATTTATAAAAATATATATATATATTAAATATATAAATGAAAAATAATAAATGTATGTAATTTTTAAAAGTTTAAAAATTTTTTAGTAAAATGCTGTTATATAAATATATTGAACATTATTTTTCAAGTTAAATGCCTATGCATGATAATTGCAGTGAAGTGTTATTTAATTTTCTGAAAAGAAATTCGCTTAAAATTAAACATTAAATAAGAGAGTTAATTTAATGTCCAAATAAACGTATTTGAAATGAATACATTGAATTTTATGAAACTTTTTATAGTTATTACTATACTCATATAAACGAGACACTGTTAATTTATTAAGAAATTTTATCAGATTTATATTTATTCTGTCAAGCTCAAAATTTTTAGATGATTTTCGTCGAAATTACTATACAGGAGTCTTAAATACTCAAGAACAATTTAAAATTGTATTACATAATGTTGTAATAATATTACGCTTTAAAACAAACTTAAAAAAATATGCGTTATACAAAACTTTAACATTTTTTTCGTTTGTTTGACATCGTATTTACTGTTCTCGTGAGGATTCAAAAAGTTCTTTAGAAACAAGTATCACTATAAATAAATATAAATGAAAAATAATAAATGTATGCTTTACAATTTTTTAAAAATATTCTGTTTAAAAATTTTCTGCATTTTATAATTGCTGTCTGAATATATGAATATATTCTTTCAAGTCCTGAAGTCCGCATATGTGAACCTCAATTCTTTATCTTTTAAAATCTAAACTATTGAAATTTTTTAGATTTTGACCACACTTTTAAAAGGATCAATCATTTTAATTGAAAATATATCATTAGAATTCAGTACTAACAGGATTTATTTATTCTTCCTTATAAATGGTTTATATTTGATATTTGTATCACGCTTGATACACAGGAACTGTAGAGGTTATTTAATTACTAGTATATTGAAAATTTACATATTTATCTTTTCATTGTTATTCAGTCTATAATAAAAATGCCTGTTTATAAAGAAGTTTTCTGTTTCCGCATAATTACTTATTTACTGAATGTTATATAAACAAAAAATTAATAAATCTGTTATAAACATTTACGCTTTAAATAACTTTTAAAAAAAAATGTGTTATACAATATTTTAACACTTTTTCGTAAGTTTGAGATCGTATTTACTGGTATCGTAAGGAATGAAAAAGTTCTTTAGAAAACAAGTATCACCATAAATAAATATAAATGTAAAAAGTAATAACAATACGCTTTACAATTTTTTAAAAATATTCTGTTAAAAAATTTCTTTATTTTATAATTGCTATCTGATTATATGTATATATTCTCTTCAGTCATGAAGTCTACATATGTGAATCTGAATTCTTTACCTTATAAAATCTAAACTATTTAAATTTTTGAGATTTTGACCACTCTTTTAAAAAGATGAATAATATTAATTGAAAATATATTATTAGAATACAGTACCAACAAGATTTATTTATCCTCACATTTTATGGTTTTAAGTTTCATATTTGTATCCCACGTGATACACCGGGACAGTGAAAGATATTTATTTACATATATATTGAAAATTTACATATTTATCTTTTCAATGTTATTCAGTAAAATTTGTCTATAATAAAAATGTCTGTCTATAAAAAAATTTTCTGTTTCCGCATAATTACTTATTTACTGAATGTTATATAAACAAAAATTTAATAAATCTGTTATAAACATTTACGCTTTAAATTACTTAAAAAAATTAACTAAATTATTAATAGATTACATAACAAAATAGGCCCACGTCACTAAAAATGGATGCGCAACTGATCAACTGTTTATAAAGTTTAATATTTAAAACAATAGGTTTCTTGATTTCTACAGTGTCCTAAAAATATTTATGTTTAATGATAATAAAAATTTGTCTATACTAAAAACTTTTAATAATCTTGGTGTTGTTTTATTACGAAAGTTAATTTTTCACATAAATATATAAACATATATTAATTTTAATTTTCGATTAGTTTGCAAAGTTTCCGAATATTTTTCTAAACACGTGTCAAAATATTTTAAGCTTGTGGTAATGCAAGAAGGAAGGGGAGGGGATACTTCATGTGCAATAGATCACAATCAGTCAATCACGAAATAGCGTTTTACAAGACACCAATAGGAAAAGAGCCCTTTTATGTTTTCATTGTATATCCTCCCCTCCAATCCCGGCACCTGCTATATATATACTCCGTTTCTTCCCATTTTAATCTTCTCGTTATTCTACGCTTACTTGGTCTTACTAGTAGTGGATGCGTCTTACTTTAGGATATATCATTTTGGAATTTTCGTTTTGGTAGCTTTCCGTTACTTCTTTGAGATTGTGTAAAATTTTGGTATCTGAAAAATGTTGTCTTTGAATCAAGTTCTGGAGGAAGCTAAAAGAGATTTGTGTGCAGGTAATGGTACGGAAGATATTAAGACTGACATTTTGCCAGATATGAATATTTATTATCCTCCTGAACATTACTCCGTCAAACTATTTAATGAAAGGAATTTTCTTGGTGAATCGTTTGTTGAAGAATTGATCCTATATGTCTGTTCATTGGATTCCGAGATCTCTAGATGGAATAGAGTATTAGTTAATGTCTTGAAGCAAGATATTAAACCAAGTGGTCAATTTACAGAAACTATTGGTGACTTTGTTTTAACTCTTTTAATTCATCAACGATGGTTTCAGAAGACTGAAAACTCACAGGTTTCATCAGCAGGAGATGACTTATCCATAATAGAAAGAATATCATATTATGCCACGAAGGATATTCATTATTTAGCGTCCGAATCGAAGGAAGATCTCTTAAAATTCTTAGCCTCGATTTGCAACTTTTGTTCTGATCTGGTAAATGAACAAAAACTAAAACGGTTTTTACCTTTAATACGATATGCAGTGAATTTTCAAATTGATAGATATCATCCTGAAGGCATTTACTGTAAAGAACTGCATTACTATTGCCGCAAAATGCTTAGAAAATATACTAGAAATTTTTCATGATGTAGCAGGTTATGTCTATAAATTTGGATGTAACATGGTATGATCTTAAATATTTTTTATGATTTAGATATAATGAATATAAATTGTCTCTTTCATGTATATAAGTGGTTTTCTTTATGTCTCAATTTATTTTAATTTTCCTAATTTGATCTTAATTTAAAACTATTTAAAAAATTTTATTTATAACTTTATATCTCTATTTATTTCCTGTTTCAAACTTCATACTATTTTCGTAGGTAAGTTCCTTTAAAATTGATGCATAAATTTCCACTTGTTCTATGTTTAATTTTTAAAAATAGTAGTAAGACATACTCATTCTCAAAGAGATATAAAAATTGTTTTTATTGAGATATAAAATCTTCATTGGAAAGTTATAATTTATGGATTTTATAAGTTTTCTTAATTTTAATATACATATCTGGTGGAAAATATTTAAAAATTTTTTCTAGTAAAAAATGAAATCTAAGTGTATTTTCTTTAGCTCTTAATCCTTATATATATTTTTATGCTTATAAATTTCCAGTTACAGGGGACTGAATTTTAGATTATATATAAAAATATAAAATATTGGATATAAAATTAATACTGCAAGTATGGTTTGTGTCATTTTTACTACACAATATTAGGTATTTCTTAGTATGGTTAATGTACCAATTGCACCGTTTTCCAAAGTTTTCTCTTTCAGGTTTCACCAATGTTTGTACCTTTTTCAACCTGCAAGGGAAATCCTATAAATACTTCTATAATGTGTACATAAATGTAAATAAAACTAAATGGCTGTTTTTGCAGAGTGGCTCATGAGGTCTCCTGTTGAATTCAGTTTTTTGGTATTTTACAAATTTACATAATAGGTAAGTAACGAAATAATAAGTAAGTCATAATAGCAAAATTTTTTCACAATTCTACCAAACGGACTATTCCTCTCCCTAGACACTTGTTATGAAATTAATTTATAACATTTTTAATGTTGTCAAATATTGAATCTGATAGGACAAAACAACTTAAATATAGTTATATATATATTAAAAAGATTAATTTTCAGTCTTTTAGGTCTGGACTTCCAACTACATACAATTTTAACTTGCTCTATTCAGTAATTCAATACAGTAGAACCTCGATTATCCGAAGTAATTGGGACTAAATCTACTTAGGATAATCGAGAATTGATCAATAATCATCTAGTTTAGTTTGTAGTATAGCCATTGGTTCTATAACATTCGATTGTTCTGGGATTCGGCAGTATGATTTCCAAATTCCGAAATGGGGTGTGTTTTTATTTAGAACAGAGATGCTTGGAAGTGTGGAAGTGTACACTCATATCGAGAAATGTGCTTGCGAGAAAGGATTCTAAAAATGGGAATTCCAAAATATTTATCTGCTCTCGTAGTTTGGAAAGGACGGCTTACATACAAAAGGAATGTGGGAAAAAAGAAACATGAGAAAAATGAGAGTAAAAAGTGAAAAAAAAGTTAAGAAGAAACCGACTTCGGTTAATCGAAGCTCGAATAATCAATGTTCTACGGCAGGGGTAGGCAACGCGGCGCCCGCGGGCGCCATGGCGCCCCCGATCGATTTTTAACGCGCCCTCGCTGGACTAATGTAAATGTATGATAGCCAGAGCGATTTACTTACTCTTGTCAAACGGCGATATACAGCAAGTAGTCAGTTGAGTTTAGGACATTCAAATGCAAGTTAGTGTTGTTGAAATCCAATCTATTGAAAAAATCATTATCACATATCCCAAATACAAAAATATACTGTTGAGAGTTTAAATTTGAATAACGAAAATTTTACTGCTACATCATATTTAGAAATTATAGATAAGCTAATAGAAGAGTTTTCTTCTAGATTTGACGATTTTGCAGCATTAGAACCCGTTCTAAGATTTTTCATAAATCCATTCAATGTTACTGAAGATGATGTCCTTGAATTAGTTTCAGTGTATTTCGAGCTTCATAATATCCTAGAATTAGAAATAATAAACTTGCAAAGTGATATTATTTTAAAAGCGCATAGTAATGATAAAATGTTTTGGAATTTAGTCGGGGAAAATAAGTATCCTAATTTAAGGAAATGTGCGCTAAAAATTTATTCATATTGTGCAACATACAATTGCGAATCTTTGTTCTCAAATATGAAAAATTTGAAATCAAAATACCGAACAAAGCTTAATGATTCACATTTAGATAATTGTTTAAGGACTGGGAACTCTAAATATATCCCCAATTATAAGAAATTAGCTGAAAATATGGACACCCAAGTTTCACACTGAACTGTATGTATCATTATGTATGACACCAACAAAATAAAGTTATAAAAAATCTGTTTTTTTTTTTTATGCCTATTTATACCTGTTGATTATCTGTAAAATATGCGCCCTCGGTGATTTTCAAATTTAGTATTGAGCCCTCAAGAACAAACAGGTTGCCGACCCCTGTTCTACGGTATCAATAAATTTGGAAAATCAATGAAAGGGAAGGAGAGCAAAAAATACATATTTAATATGGACAAACTGATGTTAATTAGGAAGTTAGGAAACAATACAAAAATTTATGAGAGTATTCTTTTCCTATACCATGGTAATGCAGATATGGGATAGTGAGTTACTATACCAATTAGTATTCTTTCTGAAGAAAGAACCTGGATGGAAGAATGTTAAATCTTTGATTGAAGATTGATGTTTTAAAACATTATTTAAATCAAGGTGCCTAGTGAGAATAACAACTAAAATTAAAAATTCCCTAATGTTATATATTGTTTACTTAGTAGCGCTACGGTCTACTGCTTTGCTCCCGAGGGGTAATGAGACATGGACCTACTACTTCAAACCGTTTTCGAACTGCTTAGAACATTACATAATAGAATGGTACCTCCCAATAAGAGATTCCCACCTGATCACACATTTTGACTCTTAATTAGATGTGTTCCAACTTTACCAGGTGTATACTAAAAATATAATTTAGTTAGAAATTCAAGATATTTTAAGCTTTAAATCATATACAATGTTGAGCCAAAACATTATGATCAGGGCTTCGAACCATAATTTTTTTTGTTCCGGTTTTCGTTCCGTTTCAACTAAAAAATTAATATCGGTTCAGTTCCGGTTTTCGCTCCGCCAAAAATAACTATTTTCGTTTCAGTTCCAAATGAATAATTTCATTTTATGTATATTCTTATTTGTACTAAAAATGTAATTGTATCAAAATTTAGAAGATTTTATTCTTTTTTTAATTGGTACACTATGTGAATTGATACAAACAGCAGGTACGATAAGAGCGGCGAGCATTGGCATTGTTATCCATTATCAACATCGCATTTGACAACTAGGTTCATGATTACCCACATTCGTCGTTTGACTCTCACATCGTGCACTTGGCCTTGCAATAATTATGTAAAAAATATATTATTTATTTAACATATGAAAATTGCCTCTAATTATTAATATATCTTCTAACGTGGTTTCACTGAGATTACTTCTGTTGTCTCGGAGAATAAATTTCAAACCTGAAAACGCTCTTTCAACAACTATCAAAATAGGAAATCGAGAAGCAGTATACATGTAATGATAATTATAAAGTTGACGTTAAATTAGAAAATATTGATAAGTTGGTAACAGTAACAAAATGACTGAAAAATATATCGAACCGAAATAAACCGATATTTTTTTCGGTTCAGTTCCGGTTTTCGTTCCGACCAAAATAACGGTTTTTTTCCGGTTTTCGGTTTTCGGTTCAGTTCCGGTTCGAAGCCCTGATTATGATCACTGTGGGTTTTATTTTAAATATTGAAAATGTTTTCGCCTTTTTTTCTCATTATTCCCAAAACTTGTGTCAATGCTCGCAAAATTTAAAATAAAGATGTAGTCTTTCTAAAGGTATATAATGGAACAAATTAAGTTTTATATAGTTGAAATATAAAATATTTAAAAACCATTCACCAAGAAACTTCTAACACTGAAGAACCCGAATCAGTGATCACTAAGTATTGTCTTAATATTATTTCGTAAACTAATGAGTATTTTAAATTCATAATTTACTTTTTTGATCTTTTAAGCATTTTACTTTTGCAGTTTGTGAAAGTTTCCTTCATTTTGCAGTTAGTTATAGAGAAAGACTTCAATACGATTCACATACATTCGAATACATTCTTTTTTTAATTTTCATAACATACTGTTAGATTTTTATAAAAGTTACATTGTAGTATTTTCTATACAGTTATGTAAAAAAAAAAGGTATGGATATAGTTCGCACATGTCCAGTAAGAGACTATTTCATTTACATAGTTATATTTGGTAATCAATTGAAAATTTTATACTTACAGTTACAGCCGTAGTAACTCAGTTGGTGAAGGCAACGATCTATAAACTGTAGGATGGCAGTTTCGATCTGGCTAAAGATCCATCGCGTTCGCTGATGGTTATTAGGGTACTTAAAATATATTACAATTTTCTCCAAGTTGTCAATCGAAACTTTTCGGGATGGCAGGCCAAGTCGGGGTGTCTTGTGTTTGGTCCTTACTTCCAGGCCCGTAACTAGGTCCTTTAGCACCCTTGGCCAAAAAGTGGTCTGTACCCATTCCACCAAATATGGTGAGAAAGTATATTAACATGTTTCTTTTTCTATATCATATATATACAGAATGAACTCCAAAATATTTTATTAATTCTCAAAATGTTCCTAGTATACTAATTTTTAATTTTTTTCTTCATTTTTTGCCTTATTAATATTAAAAATATTTTTGAACGAATATTTTTTTATATAGACGTTGAATTTTCATAAAAAAGCGGCGAATATCTAAATTGAAATTTAATTTTAATACCTTCAAAATTTAAAACGAGCACCCCAAATCTATATTAAAGCATATTGGAGGGGGGGGGGGGTTGGTAAATATTTTATAAGAATATATAACAAGAGTATTCTCTAGAATAAATTTTAAAAATAAGAAAATTCTTTAAAAAAATTTAAACACATGGATTTTATAGCTAAAAATTTAATTTTTACCTTTTCCTCATTTCTATTCTGGGCGAACTGTCCTCTTTCGGACCGCATTTTACTATGGTGTGGCGCCCGTAAGACTGACGCCTCCATGGCAAATGCCACCTTTGCTACGCCCTAGTTACGGCTCTGCTTACTTCTAAATTACTAACATGTACTGGAGACTTTTTTTAGGACTTTTTTTTTTCATCCTAATAGTGCTCGTCAAACGAAAAACAAATCCCTTCGCAAACTGCAGGATTGCAGGTTCGATCTGGCTAAAGATCCACCGTGTTCGCTAATGGTTATTAGGGTACTTAAAATATATTACAATTTTCTCCTAGTACGTCGGTGTATCTTATATTTAGTTCTTACTTCTAAATTACGAAGACGTACTTCAGTTAAGACTTTTTTTTTATCCTAATAGTGCTCCTCAAACTAAAGACGTACCCCTTGACAAACTGTGTGATTGCAGGCTAGATCTGGCTAATGACCAACTGTGTTCGCCAATGGTTACTGGGCTACATAAAATATATCACAATTTTCTCCAAGTTCTCAAACGAAACTTTTGGGGATATCAAGCCACGTCTGGGTGTCTTGTGTTTGGTCCTTATTTCTAAATTACAAAGACGTACTTCAATTAAGACGTTTATTCAACCTAATAGTGCTCGTCAAACGAATGACGAACCCCTTCGCAAACTGCAGGATTGCAGGTTCTATCTGGCTAAAGAACTACCGTGTTCGCTAATGGTTACTTTTCTACGTAAAATATATCCCATTTTTCTCCAAGTTCTCAAGCGAAACTTTTAGGGATGGCAGGCCCGTCTGGGTGTCCTGTGTTTGGTTCTTACTTCTAAATTACGAAGACGTACTTCAATTAAGACGTTTATTCAGCCTAATACTGTTAGTCAAACGAAAGACGAACCCCTTCGCATTAATTTGTAAGTAACCTCTGGTTCCCGTGCTTAACTAGTCCAAGTATCATTGGGAATATCAAGTATTTAGTTGTACCAAAATAGTATTCATATAAATTTTGTGAATTATGGGGAAAATATTCATAAAAGTATTCGACGTTGTATGATATATTTAACCCTCTAAGCGGTTTACACGTACAATTCCGCCAGCTGTCACAGACAATTTTTGACATCCAAAAACGTTCCAAATATAGATGTATTGTACATTTCTAACAGTGCTTTCCCCATGAAATTATGAGGTAGGAATTATGAGGTAGGAGGGTCAGGTCGATCGTTTAGGAACTTTATCCCCCTTTGACTGACATTTATTGAGGGATGCACCCCTACTCTCTGAAGAACAAAGACACTGATAGCTTCTCATTGCTTTGTCAATCTCTATTTCGAAGTATTTCGTTTGCGCTAGCATATATATCTCTAATTGCACCACTGAAATATCTTGGATGACTTTAGTAAAAAATATATAAATAATTCTCAAAAAAAAATTTATTCGAACTTTTAGAATACATTATTTCTTATCTTATGATCTTCGAGACTTGACGAGCTCTATGTGTATTAAAAATTAACAATCAATAATGTCTATTTATATATCTATTTATAACCGGAAGTAAAGGGACAATAACGAGGGTGGGGCAAAGGGTGAAGTAAAAAATCATAGAGCACTTTGGTCACTGACACAATAAAGCTTTATCGTATTTTTTGGAGACTTTTTTCCCCCCGGTGTGTTCCACTCGGAGAGTTAAAAAAAAATACACAATCATTGGAAAATAGTGAATTAAATGTTACTGCAAAGTTAAAATAATTTTCAACAGTTTATAATACAGGGTTTCTAAAAAGATTTTTTTCATATAGGAATATGTTACATATGGGAGTGATCTCTTAACTGTACATGCCCCCAAAGCTTGAGTGAAAAGTTTGAGTTAAAGTACGTTCTTTAAATGGTAAAAGTTATTGAACGCATTGCCAAGTACTTTTTAAGAAATTAAAACAATCACGGTGTAGGTTGATTGCTTTCAAACCACAGTTACGTCGTTTAGAGAAGGATTAACCGATTCCATTTATTATTCTGTTACCAAAATTTTGATTATTTTTTATTCATGTCATAAACGGGTTTTACCACTACTAAGCACATGTAATTATTCTCGAATGTTTCGAATTCTTTAAACAGCGTGTAGAATGAAGTACTTTTAATGAAACACTTTTTTTTAATTATTAGTAACTTATTTAAAAAAGGGAGATTTTTGATTTAATGTAAGATGTGAAGAGATTTTATGATAGTTTTATTTCAGCTAGTTTTTATATATTCAAATCGGCCGAATGGTTAAGGTCCTGATATTCCGCACCGGAGTTCATGGGTTTGAACCCACTCAGGCATGGATGTTTGTAGCCATTCGGAATAGACTTTAAGCAGTAGGTCCCGGTCTCATTACCCTTCGTGTTGCAAGAAAGCAGACCGTAGTTCTCCCAAACCAAAAACCAATTATATTTTAATTGAACCACAGTATACGGTTGATTTTAAAAACTAAATGAGCCCATTTTTGAAATTTCTTTCTCCTAAAATTCACATCGCCCTCCTATGATGCTTCAGCCTTAAGTGGAGAAACATCTCCTCGATAGTACATAATAGTATATAAAATGTTAAATATGCTCTTTATATTTAAGTTTGAAGCAGTAAAATTCATTTTCAAAGTAAATAGTATGACTTGAAACGTATTTAGATATAGGGGTTTATATCTTTCTCTTACATGTTATAAAATAAATAAAAAGTTTAATAAACGTCAAGCATTCCTTGTAATAAACAAGAAATAACTCGTCACAGAATTGCACGTATACTGGATATTGATAACTAGGTATTGTTTTAGCATTTTTGAACAGCATCTTTTTGCAAACCTTCTAAAAGTGGTATGAATGCACTTCGTTCTGAAATGCACACGATTTTTAGTGGTTTTTAGGGATATTCTAGACCATATAGAAAATATATATTCATTTAAATACCGTGATACTTTAAAACTAAAAATGATCATAAAAAAAGTAGAAGTTGATTAACTGTTTAACTCAGTGTTTAATAATTTATAGAACATTTTAATACGAATTTGAATGAAGAGTCCAGCTGTCTTTCATGTTTTCTTACGAAAATTTGTGCTATTACACGTTGTTTTGAGTATCACAACATGACAAGACTCCGTTCTACTGCACTCCGCATTCGATTTCACCCCTGTCATTATTAGCCAATTGCACAAAACTTAGGGACGTTGAAATTGAATCCACTCCTAAACTAATGACCGACTAGCCTAATTATTTTGCATATTCTATTTTTGAGACCTGTTGTTTACAACGGCAAGAGGTCTACGTGCTTTTATTGATTTGTTGAGTTTTTGCAGCTTTATCTGTCTGTTTGTGGACTTTTAGCAGCTTCATCTGTCTGAATTGATAAATACAGTTTATGTAGATTTGCACGCTTAATTTTTTCAGTAATTGTAATATGTCGTCTTTTAACCCTACACTTCAACTGGAATTTTGAAAAATTATTTTATAATTTGGTCTTATTTCTGCTTGGAGCCGAAGCATCCTCGTTCGGATTCCGTTTCAAGAACTTTTATTTTGCAAGCATTTTACGCACGGGCGGCACCCCTAAGACGGAAGTGGCCATGGCAAATGCCGCCTTCGGCCCGCCGTAGTTACGGCCTTGATAATAATAACTACGTACACCCTTCTTACACTTTTCTGACTTATATCTCAATTCTCCGATGGTAAACTATAGGTCCTTCCAATCTTTATGGCATTATATGCATTTTTGTAGCCAGTAATTGTTCCTACTTGTCACAGCAGTACCTTATATATTACCCACCTTATTAGAACCGTTAATTCAGCTGCTTTTCATAAGAAACTATCCACGTGATTATCCACTTTTCAGAAAGACATTTACTCACACAAGTATTCAACAGATGCACAGATGTCTCTTGCCTGTATCACACGTGTCCATCAGTTCTCCAACTTTCAGATGAAAATAAAAGATTTCTGATAACTATCTACGTGATATTAGTGTTCAAGTGAGTTTTCTTATATGACATATACAGTCTGTATCGGTTATATGGTCAGCTCAGCGGTCCAAAAAAATCAGACCATATAAGCGATCGTATATGGATGACCGTATATGTGGAACAATATAACCCTATTGAATTGTGGCAGGATTGTATTCCCCTATGAGAATGTAGTACTCATAAACAAATAATTATACTTTTAAGAACATTTTAACAAATTAATTCGAGAAGTAAAAACTACATTTAAAATATGAAATATTTTTTGTGGAAAAATTTATTAGCTTATTTTACTAATCAATGTACAGCACACTTACATACGTACATTCATGTTCAATGTATTTAAAAATAATCAGATATACAAGTTTGCTTCCTTTTGTTAACACAACTTTTTTCTAAGTCTCTAATAGCTTACAAATGCTCATTTGATGCTTCGGAATTAGTAAAATAACACTTGAAGTTATGTATGAGAGAGATAACTTCAACCAATGAACAGACAGATGTCCATTTATTATCACAGGGGATGAGAACTTAGATAGGTGGAATACTCCGCGGATGAGTGTACACAAACATGAAAAGGGGAAAGGAAGGAATATAAAGGCTTGAATTCAGGTCCTCTTCAATTTCGCACTGAATTCTTAAAAAAAAAACCACCGGAAATTCGTTGAAAACATGAAACTGACCATATAACCAGTAATAAGAAAGAGAACATGACTATATAAGAGGTGCACTTGTATTAAATTAGACCTGACTTACACTTGAAAAAACCCAGGAAAGCAGGGTGTTCATAACTGACCATATAACCAGTAATAAGAAAGAGAACATGACTATATAAGAGGTGCACTTTAACACATGTCCCCTATTAAATTAGACGTGACTTTAGAAAACTGACACTATAAGCAGGGTGCTTTTATAAGCGGGTGACCATATAACCGGTACTGACTGTATATAGTAAAATTACCTTACCAAGAAAGACTTGTCAACTAAAAAATATAACCTATTTTCAGGTGTGGTCAATGAAGAATAATTTTACGGGTTACAAATGTGTGTGTATGTATTATGGATTCTCGATTTTTCTTCTATATTCAACAATGGGCAAGGCGTAAAAATTTTCTCTGGATGCAGTAAGCTTACACCTAAGATTTTAAGTTTGGAGGATAATTCATTGACTTGTCGAAAATGCGTAGAAATGTATGCAGTATTCCTTAGAATTTTTAGTAAAATTAATCATGTTGTTAAAGTTATTTTATTTTACTGTTTAGCGTAAGTTAGGGTTTTTTTTTTAAATTTGCGGAATATGATACAAGAAAGTTTTGTGCTACTCTTATTATACTCTATAATAATTTTGTACTAGAACGTGACCCGATCTCAAGCATGAATTGTCAGAAAACGTACAAGTACGTGTCCTGCATACAATGTGTTAAGTTTTACTTTAACCCTTTGAAGGGCACTGGTTTATATAACATACCGGCTGTTAAAATTTTTTCTCTGATATATATAGAAAAAAAAAGGTTTTTGATTTTCAGTTTTTCATCAAACTATCGACACTTAATTTTATCCCTTCTTTTAATCATTCTTGTCAAAATCCTCTTTTAGAATCAAGCTCTATCAAAACTCAATGCTAAAAGCAAACATTCGATTTTTCAAAGTTAAGACTTTAAAATAAAAGTACCTATTTAAACTTCACATACAAATTTCTTAGCTATTTGATTTATACACTCTATTAATAAACATTATTAATTTTTTTCCAATATTATTAAAAAATGTGTCATTTTCATGCTGTTCCAAGGGAGGTGATTACGAAATCAAATTACCTCTTGCTTATTCTTCAAGTAATATAATTTATCTTTCATGTACTTCATATCTAAAAGGTCCATAGATAACATTTATAAACTAAATTCATTGAAAAACAAAGATTTTCTGTGGGTGCACTGTAACGATCCGTTACATGACCCCAAAGGAACGAGGAGCCCGAAGGTGACCTTTCGCCGTGGACTCACGATTAGCCTCGAATAGAACCAGGTGGTCTAAGCACCTTAATTGAAAACTGTTCGTTTCCGGCTCCTCATCGTCTGGGCATTGTAAACCTGCTGAATGGAACGACGCTGTGGAAAGAGTGTAAATAATTAGAGTGCACCTTGCCGCCCATTAGCGGTTACAAAAAAGGCCATTAAGTTGATTATGTCGATGGATCTGAGGAAATGCCTTTCCTCATCTGGAACCAGTACAGCTGATCCAAATCTTGGAAATGACTACAAGATTACTTCACCCTGGTTCTGGAAGTTTCTCGAAGGACCGAGAAAGGGAGCGAGTGCCGCTATATAAAAGGAGAGACAGGACTAGAACGGAGGCTTTTTTGTTCTTCTCGAGGCTTCTACCTGATAGAACCTGGTCGCTCAAGGACCGCTCGTATCTCCGTGTCTGGAGTTTGTTTTTTTAGAGACCGCCAGCGTCTCTGTTGCTAGACAGTCGACCTTCGACTTGGGAATTCCTTCCCCGTTATCTGCTAATTGTTAGTTAACTTCTTGCATAGAAGTAGGCAGCGGAGAGTGATTTTGCTCTCGAATTTTGGATCGTCTTGCATCCTGAGTTTTTCTTCACGAATCCCAGCGTGATACGCACTCGGAACTTCCGAACTTGCTGTGAAAGCCAACTGTGCTAATCGACAGACGGAGTGATCGTGTCAGCATTAGTCCCGGCACTAATTAGCTTCCAACTCTTGTGATTGAAAGCCCTAGCCATACTGTTCCGGTATCCCACGCATCCTTGTGTGTGAATATTATCTCTGTACGAGATCCCTGAATGTTAACCTCTACTGAATTTGTACATAGCTGTACATAATTTATTCTATTGAATAAAATATTTAGTCCAGAATACTTAAATTTCTAGCCTGTTTCATTGACGGCCTCGCCTACTTTATTCCCAGTACGTTACAGCCCCTCAAAGGGTTAAGAAACCTCTTTCGTATGTGAGAAAAAACTCCTTTTACAAATAAACCTCTTCTCTCTTATCTCTAAGTGTCTACGAATAAATTTATTTCTAGAAAGATACTAAAAAAAGAATATATATATATATATATATATATATATATATATATATATATATATATATATATATATATATATATATATATATACAATGCGTACATACTCACATTACTCTCTGAAATTACAGTTTTTTTTTAGTTTATCCAAAACTCTATACTATCGTTTTTGAAAAAGCCTTCTATCTAAAATGTCTAGCACATAAGTTAACCTTCGGCAATTAATATCTTATTTAAAATTATTTCTATATTTTTGCAAAAAAATTTCCTTTTAATCACACTGCATGTACACTTATACTCTTTACAGTACTAAGATATTAATTAATATTTAAAGAAAATAAATTTTTATTGCTAGACTGAACATACAAAATTAGTTCTAAAAAAACATTTTTTTTATATAATGCAAAATATACTTCCTAATATACCAAAATAGTGTTAATTTTACGCTACAAATTTATTTTCTAATATATGGCTTTTTCTTTCGTGATACATTTTGCAGCTTGATATTTGAAAAAGAGAAACTGTAAAGAGGTTGAAATTAAAGAAACAATATAAATATAAATAATTTTACCTTTTTTTCAACCACTATTCTATCCCTCTAAATCTTCAAATATACTTTTGTGTTCTCACTAACTTCACCTAGCTGAAATCACTAAAAATGTATGTATTTAGTTAAAAAAAATATTAAGGTAAGTAATGAAAATTATAATTTAATTGATTAATACTTAGCGTCCACTTTTAGGAAAAGATAGTTAAAATATAAGTAGTATAATTTAATAGTGGAGGATAGCGTTTTAATTTTCATAGGAGTTTCCCCAAACTATAAACTAGTTTTAAAAATTTTTGCCATGTATATCGATAACTTTGATAAGTTTTCGATGAGATATATCGATAAGTTTTCAAGCTTTGAGTATGAGTTTAAAATTTTCAACAGGCACATCGATTGAAACAAGCACAAATCTCTCTATGTAAGTAAGTTTTCCCTTCAGAATCTGATTTTTCATGTAAGATGAAATAAATCTCTTTGTCCTATCTCTTTATGTCTAGAAATAAGTTTATCCCTGAAAGATTCAGAAATATAGATATGTATATATAAATATATATGTAATATCAAAATCCCTTATTTACGTATTTTAATATTAATTTAATAACTTTTGTTCATAAAGTAAGTTCGGGGTTTGCTCGGTAATTCTGATTTTTCCCTCCAGCACGCTATAGACTTAATTCCGTCTCTGTCTGTACTACTTTAGCCAATACTTAGCGAGTTCTCTTTAAACATGGGTATTTTTTATTACGTGATCAATTGTGCTTAGGGATTATTCTTAGTCTTTTTACCTGAGGAATCCCTACTTGAAAAGCGTATGTGCGGGATCACATTGTCTATGTGCACGATGTTGTAAAAGTGCTTGAATGTATGGATTTCATGTATCTCACCAGAAATAAACTGTGTTGTGATTTTGAATGAGTCTCGCCCATATTTTATATATATATATATATATATATATATATATATATATATATATATATATATATATATATATCCTATACTATAATACGAGGAATGGTTGTCAAGTCGAAAATCGTCTCAGAATTAATAAACTGTAGTAAACTTGGGGATCTGGGGTTTTTGGTCACGAGGAATCGATTGGCGACGGTTTGACGCTCTAAGGTCACGTAGTTCGGCGCTACAGATAGGGCCGGGTTCGAACCCCGGTGCGGGCAAACTTTTTTCTCATGCGTCCAAACCAACTGAAAATTGGTACCCGGGGGTTTTCGACCACGAGGAATCGATTGGCTGTAGTTCTGACGAATTATTAATAATAATAATAAAAGTCTTTATTGATTTGTCTTTATCGGTTTCCATTTTTATTAAATAGTAGTAAAAATAATCTAGAGTGCCACTGACGCTCCAGCGCGTCTGATGAATATTCTCAGAAATTACTGGTATATTGCATAAAATAGCAGTTTAAAAGGAATAAAACGGAATACCGTTCATATATACGTTCATATATATTCATTTATTCCATTTATGAAACAATACTGAAAACATTTACAAATAATAAGCACAATATACAGATATTGGCATTGTTGAATTATTACTTCTATTTCTAGATGTTGAAGCAAAATAATAATTAAACATAATAATGCAAAATTACTATCAACTCTAAATATTAAATTAATGTAGCAAAGCATATATAACACATAAACAATATAGTAAAAAAATAATGCAAACAAAAATTTTAAAAACCAACCACGAAAAATTAAAAAATAATGCTTCACTAACGTGCCGAAACAACCTCGCGGTTCAATTTTCAAAGCCACACTAAACACAGAGCATATAACTTATCAAAGTCCGTCGCCGGCATACCAGGAAGTGCCGCTCTGACGCGCCAGTGCGTCGGTGGCAGCGAACGTGTTAAGGAACTGATTTCGATTTCAAATCACCGTCAACAAAGTTCGCCATTTCAACATTCATCAGATTTCAAGCTACATTTTCAACATGCAGAACGCACCTCTACATGAAATGCTTCAAGGAGCCGGAATTTTGGAACAACAAACGATCAACTCAAAAACCCGAAAATGGACAACTAGAAGATACCGTCATTGTCAGAATGCTTCTCCATTACGCTGAACAAGCTTACCCGATCGTCAACGTTGCCGTACTTCACCCTGAATTTGTCGCACGCTTCTACGTTACAACGGCGGATGACGCTTATGAAGGAATGGCTCTTCTCAACGATATCAGCGACCAGAACAAGGCTTCCAACTATCTATACGGCGTTCAACAAGGATTCGAAGTTCTACTCATTCCCATTCACAAAAGAGCTCAAATTGATAGAGGCGAGAACTGGATGCTAGGAATTTACGAAGCAAGCTATGGAGAACGTCAACTATTAGTCTGCGATCTAGTCGACAACCCACTGCCCATCGATGCTGATTTGAAAATACTGCGACACGTTTTGAATACCGCTGTTACGAATGAAAAGCTGAAAGGATGCATCGTGAAACCTCGCAACGCTTACAACCACCAAGATGACGCGTGTCTTCCTGCGGAGTTTACATCATCTTTTATGCTCGACAATACCTCTTTCATCGACGCCTTTTCCTGGACAAGAATTTTCAAGAAGTGGATGAACGGAAGCAAATTTACAAATTCATTGTGAACAGCGACCAATTGAACATGCCGGGACCATCTGAAGCCGCATCTTTCACATCTTCGACCAATATGCACGCTTTGGATATCCAAGAAAAAATTATACTATATACCAAATATTAAAACATTTTTCTATATTATCTATACATATTTCATCTGCCTATCTATCTATTAATTTATCTATCTATTATTTGTTTTCTCCGAGCGGAGCTCAGTCACCCGGTACTATATATATATATATATATATATATATATATATATATATATATATATATATATATATATATATATATATATATATATATATATATATATAGTATAAATTAAAGATGGTCGGGCTTCTAGATTATTGAGTGGGGTCATTTTGCTTCCGGTGTTGATGGTCACGTGACAGGGCGAGAGACATTATTTCATTAGATGATTGAATGTGAGAGCGACATAAGGCCTAAGAAGGCTGTACGTATTTCGATATGAAAATAAAAGTTTCTGGTTACCCCTACATTATTATTATTGTGATTGGCGACGAATTTCTAAGTGTGTTACATACACACACACACACACACACACACACACACACATATATATATACATGTGTGTGTACAATGTTGTTACTCTGTGCAATATGTATATACACCCTTTACTTCCTGAAATTACACTGTTTTTTTTAGTTCATCTAAGTCTCTATAGAATCATTATTTGAGAAAGCTTCCTTTCCAAACTACCTAGCTCTTAATTTATTACCCGGCTCAAAATATCGTTGAATTCAAGTTCATTTAATATTATTTTCATACTTTTGCAAAAATTTTTTATTTTATTCATACTGCATCGCATGTACACCTTACATTACTAACTTAAGAATTAATATTTAAAGAACAGAAATTTTTATTGATATACAACACACAAGAATTTAACATTGATGGAATTTTTTTTTTTACATTATACAAAAAAAAAAAACTTCGTAATGAACTAAAATAATGTTAATTTTACGCTATCTAATTGCGTTCTGAAATATGGGTTTTTCTTAGGTGATACGATTTACAACCTGATATTTGCCAAAGAGAGACTGTGAAGAGGCTTAGAAAAGAGTATAAATATAAATATTAAAATTTATATTTTTTTTTCAAGCACTTTTCTCTCTCTCAAAATATTCAAATTTTCTTTTGTGTCCTTAGTATCTTCAACAAGCTGAAATCACTGAAGAGGTATATCTTTTGTTGAAAATACTAAGTAAGTAAAATTATAATTCAGTTGATTAATACTCAGCTTCCACTTTTAGGAAAAAGGCAGCTAAAATATAATTAATTCAATTTAATGGTAGGGGTAGGTTTGGTTTTGGAGAGCTACGGTCTACTTTTTGCAACACGAGGGCTAATGAGACCGGGACCTACTGCTTAAAGCCGATTCCGAACGACTACGAACATCCATGCCACAGTGGGATTCGAACCCACGAACTCCGGTTTCGAATGCCAGCACCCTAACCATTCGGCCATCGTTCGGCATGGTAGGGGTAGGAGATGTAATTTTTAGAGAATTTAAGTACTAAAATTTTAAACAATCTTAAAAATTGTTCAGTATCTTCTATTATCTAAAACTTTGCCATGTATATCGATAAGTTTTAAATGTGATATATCGATAATACCGGGCTTGAGTATACCGAGCATGAATTTATTCGTTTCAACAGGTACATCGATTGAAATAAGCACAAAACTCTGTTCTTATGTAAATACGATTCTTTTAAGAAACTGATTTTATATGTAATATCAAATAAATCTCTTCTCTCTTACTTCTTAATGTCTACAAATAAGTTTTTCCCCAGAAAGATGCTGAAAAAATAATATATATATATATATATATATATATATATATATTTGTACAATATTAATACACACTCTTTACTCCCTGAAATTACCCCCTTTTTTTAGTTCATCTAAATCTCTATAATATCCTTATTTGAGAAAGATTTATTTCCAATTTACCAAGCTCTTAATTTTTTATTTAACTCATAATGTCTTTAAATCCAAGTTAATCTAAAATTATTTCTTTTTTTTCTACAATTTTTTATTTTAATCACACTGCATCTACATATATACTCCTTGTTGTATATAACTGTGTACTTCTGTTTTTATTGTAACTGTAACTGTGTGTTAGTACGTTAATACAGACACTAGATATAACAGGACGTAATCGAGGTCGGACTTTTAAAATAAGAATACGTTTTAAAATAATGAATAAGTATCTTAAAGGACCTAAGTGTTTGAATATGTAGCCGAAGGAGAAAGTTTAAACAGAGCTTCGAAACATTTCTAAAAGCAGGAAGTCATGCTCAAAAACCGAATGATGAGAAAATGGCGATTTTTTTAAATAGTGTTGGTGAAAAAGCCGTATAATTGTTTAATACATTTCAACTGCCAATCGAAAGAATAATTTAGTAGCAGTTTTAAAAGCATTTGAAGATTATGCTAATCCGAGAAGAAAATGGTTATGGACAGATATGTATTTAATACCTGCTGTCAAGGACAGTGTGAAAAAGTTCTTAAAACAAAGCGGGTATGCAGATCAAAGTGAATGTGCCATTAGAGCTTCGCATTGTTCTTAGAGTTTCTGATAACCTATTGCAAGAAACATTATCAAAAGAAGTCGATTTAACCATCGAGAACAGTATTAACATCTGTAGTACTTCAAAAGTGAGTAAAAAGCAAGCTCAATTATTGCAGTGCTAACCAGAAGTAACTGCTTTAACATCAAAGCGAGCTGTCGCGACTCGCGAAAACTAAAGTAAATATCTTGTCAGCGACTAATAAATTTTCTTCCCTCAAATCGAAAGGGAAATATATTGTCATGTAGTGTCTACATACAATGGTAGTAATGTCAAGAACAGACAAGCTGAATTCCTAGCATTCGGGAAAAAGTGTTATAAGTGTAATACAGAAGATACAGAATATTCAGGTAGGAAATGATAATTTGTGTTTTAAATTAGATACTTGTGCTAATGTTAATGTCATATCTGATAAAATTTTCAATAGTTTAAAATCTAAGTGCCAACTAATATTGTTTTAGAAGCATGTGGTATTAGTAAAATCATACTTATAGGAATTGTTATTTTTAACTGCAGTACTAATAATGTGTTTAACAAAAGTCTTGAGTTTGTTATTGTAAATTGTAAAAGTTATTCTAAACCTTTGCTTGGTTTGTCTAGTTGTGTTGAGCTTGGTCTCATTAAAAAATAAGCAAATACTGCAGAAATAATGGATAAGAATTCATTTATTGATAAAAATAGTGATACTTTTGAAGGGTGAATTTTAAATGTTCAATTAAATTGATGAAAGGTGTCCAGCCTGTTGCTAAGCCTCCCAGAAGGATTCCAGATACTTTAAATAGTAAAGTAACAAATAAATTAATTAGTCTTGAAAAAGATGGAATAATTAGTGAAGTAGAAAGTACTGTTGGAGGGATTAATAATTTAGTTATTGTTGAAACACCTGATAATTCTATTAGGTTATGTTTGGATCCTCAAGATCTTTATAAACTAAAAGGGAATTTCATTTAATTCCAACTATTGATGGGTTGTTACCTAAATTGAAAATAAATATGTATGTACAGTTCTTTATTTAAAAGATGGGTTTTATCAAATAGAACTTGAGGATGTTTCTAGTGAATTGTGTCAGTTTAGTACTCCATTTGGGTGTTTTAAATTTAATAGATTACCTTTTGGATTAAATAATGCTCCAGAAATTTTTCAGAAACTTAATGAAAAGAATTTCGGTGATATACCTGGTGTTTTAGTTTATTTTGATGGCATGTTAATAGCTGCAAATACTGAAACTGAACATTATGCAATTTTAAATAAAGTGGTAGAAAACTAAAATAGTTTAAAAATTATACTTTATGTTAAATAAAATTCTTATGTTAAATAAAATGAGTTTAAAGATTATACTTTATGTTAAATAAAATTCATGAGGGAAATTTTGGAATGGAGAAGCTCAAATAAAGAACCATACAACTCTTGTATTATCCAGGTAGAACTGATGATATTGATAATTTAAATTCGAAGTGTTCAGTTTGGGAAGGATTCAGATCAAAAAACTGTAAAGAACCACTCATTTTTTATGAAATTTTATATTTGACTTTTGAGAAAGTAGTATGTGATGTTTGTGAGTTTGGTAAGAGAGATTATTTAGTTTTAATGGATTACTTAACAAAATGGCTAGAAATAATTCCAATTGATAACAAACAAACATATGAAGTAATCCCCTATATAATAATAGCCTAAGGTGTCTGTCGGCAAATATAAATCTTATCTTCGTCCTCAAATATCGTACTCGTGTAGTGCATGGTCATATGCGGCTATCTTATTAATTCTCTTTCTGCTGCGCAGAATATTACTATAAGGCAAATCACTAATTCTCCTTGGTATTTTAGAAATGTCGAAATTCATAGGGATAATAATCTGCCCTCTCTTCAAAATTACTTCCAAAATCTTGCCATTAAATTTAATAAAAATCTTTGCGTTGATCATATTATTGAACTAGCTCAGTATGACTATTCAGACACTGCTAATAGGAGACGTCCCATGGCCATCTTAGGTAAAGATTTCGCATAAATTCTAATTGCTGAGAATTGTCTTGTCCTTACTTTGGATTGGCTCCTAGACTCTAGGTCTCAATCATCCCCCACTGATAGTGTTTTTTACCCCCATCTAAACTTCTCTCTGCCAGCTCAGGCTGCAGCAGCGTTTTCCAGGGCTCCTACTTTGGAGGGTGTAAATCCTAAGAATGCCATTGGACGTTCTTCACAACGAATTCTATTGGTTGTTTTTCAACCTAAGTTTGGATCCTCACTTTGGCTTCACAAAATTTCGGTATCCAACTTACAATTCTGGATATTGTTTATTGATTAATTTTCTGTGGAAAAAAAATAAAAATAAAAATAAAAATGTATTCATCTAACTACCAACTACCTGAAGGTTTCTCCTTTTTCTGAGAACCTTGTTACAAATTAGTAACTATGTCATTCAATTGTAACTTACCTAATATCATTCTGTTGTTACGTCTAAACTCAGGCATTTTCTCACGCGTTTTTTCCCCCATTCTAATATTTCCCTTTTAATTTTATTGCTAACAAATACTCTTAGATTGAAGCAATACCATTGATAGCAAACCCAGTACTAGAGGGCTTGGCCCAGGAAGTACTGTTGCCAATCCGTCCTGTGAGGCTCTGTCGGCAAATTTTTGAAGCGGTTGTACCTGGAATGGATACAGGCATCCATATTGAATTTTTTATGAGTTAGGGTTAGCAAAATTCAAAGCTAGTTCAAAATCTAAGTCATCCCCCTTTTCTAGTGTTTAATGCTTTTATTTCAAGCCTTATTCTCCCCCCGTTAAAAGCAGGCGATTAAATTTATCATTTTCGATACCATTCATATATACCACCAAATAATCACTGTCAATATTAAAACCTCTGCTCTCCATCCTATCGTGTAATATGACAAGATAAACTAAAGCTGGCAACTAACATACGGTCAGTAAATAGGAGTTTTATACAATATAGGACGACATGAGCCAAGAATTTACGACCCTTTGGCGTGCGTTAGTTTCCACGCCAAGGTTAGTAACCGACGCCAAGGTAGTTAATCCGAGCCACTATACTCGTTCGGTTCGAAGGATCCGAGCTGTCGGTGGATGTCCAAATTTAGCTGCTTGATTTCTTATATTTTTGTTAATTAGATCTTTGTTATTAGATCTATATTTTTGTTAGAGTTTTTCAGGTATGAAACAATTATTGGTATATATTATTATTAGTATTATGATTATTTTATTTCTTTTATTGTTATTTCTTTTTTATTTTTCTGTTTTATTCCCAATGCACGTGGTATTGTTTGAGTTTTACAAATTATATGTATTGAAATCACATCGTGTTTTATTGTTTGATTTTAAATATTAATTTCATCAAATTAACACCTAAAGCATGATATCTACAATTTTTGACGATATTTACTGTTATTACATACGTTGATACTGTTATTACATACGTTACATACCTGATAAGGTATACTTATTTCCACTGTTATGGTTCAATTATATTTATTTTTTTAATTGCTATATCTTGTATATTGTACACGATGCACGTGGTAGTATTCGATTTTAACTATTGAGCGTCATAGCTGTGTTGTATCCTATACTATAATACGAGGAATGGTTGTCAAGTCGAAAATCGCCCCAGAATTAATAAACTGTAGTAAACTTGGGGATCTGGGGTTTTTGGTCACGAGGAATCGATTGGCATCGGTTTTGACGCGCTAAGGTCACGTAGTTCGGCGCTACGGATAGGACCGGGTTCGAACCCCGGTGTGGGCAAACTTTTTTCTCATGCGTCCAAACCAAGTGAAAATTGGTACCCAGGGGTTTTCGACCACGAGGAATCGATTGGCTGTAGTTCTGACGAATTAATAACAATAATAATAAAAGTCTTTATTGATTTGTCTTTATTCCTTGATATTGGTTTCCATTTTTATTTTCTATCAACTCTAAATATTAAATTAATGTAGCAAAGTATATATAACACATAAATGATATAGTAAAAAAAAAAATAATACAATTTTGACAAACAAAAATTTTAGAAACAAAAAAAAAAAAAATTAAAAAAATCTCAACTTCAACAATGTACAACCTCCCGTATACAACAATAGTCTGTCACTACTCGTCGTCTCGCGGTCTCGGTGCCGGAGCTTTTAAAACTGACGTCAAATGTCAACAAAAACGATTTCAACCACAACAAAAACAATGCACGCACACATGAAATCAAGCTACAACAACAAAACTATAAACTCAAGCATCGTCCGCATGGATCTCAAGATACCAAGGAGCGAATTTCAATTAGAGAACTTTACACTGCTCTCAATAAATTTTTTTTGTTAATACATTTTTTTTTTATTTTTAACTTTAAATTTCAAAAAAATTTATTTCCATTGTCACACTTTTAAATTTTACACCTTTGATTTCTATTTTTTTTTATCAATTAATTTGAATATTATAAATTTTGATTTAGTTGATCTTGTTTTTATGCATTTTATGTATTTTTTTGATATATTATTATTTTAAGATGATTAAGTTTTTTTTTATTAGCTTTAAAGTTAGGTAAGATATTAACATTTATTTATTTTTTTTTTTCTTTTATTGTCATTGCATGTCTTTTAATATTGTTACATGCTATTGTTTAATTTTTTTTTTTTTTGTATTTTATTTTATTTTTTTGTAATCTATTTTTTTTTTTATTATTTTTGCTCATTTGCATTCCACCATTTGCATTTTATGTAATGTTAAAATGCATTTTGCTGATCCTCCTGCCAGTTCTTCTCGGGTGCTCTCGAAGGTAAGATCTTCCTCTCTTTTCTCTTCTTTTGATTAAAAATTCATGATAGCTGCATATTAAAATTATCAGATAACTCTTGGTTAGTATCCTCTCATTCTGAAAATTTAAATGCGTATACAGTGAAAAAAATGTATGAAAATTGTCCTGCTGATTTGTGTTATTATAAATGTTTCGAAAAGTCGTGTAGTAACTTATGTAGTCACCTTTATTCTTGTAATTGTCAATATTCAAATCGCCATGTTCTTTGCAAACATGTCCATAAAGTACATTCATATAATAAAAGGTATATAGATTTTGAAGATAATATTTTTGAGAATCAAATTGAGGAGATACAAATATAAACGAGTCAATGCAAAAAATAGTCAAATTTAAGCCCAATACCACTGAAAATAGAATGCAGTCTTGTAAAGAGTTGGTTGCAGAATTATTAGTTTTAATAGATAACCCTAAAATCCAAAGTATTATGCTTAGAAATATACAAACAACCTTAAGTTCGTTAGTTTCTGAATGTAAAGGAATTATTCAGTGTGACAATACTAAAGATATTCTAGCCCTAACTAGCATTACTGTAGCACCTAATCAAAAGATTATACCTCAGCCTAGGTTTTTCAAAACTATCAATAAACGTAAAGGTTTTCATTCTAATGCTGAAAACATTAATTCTGGTATACCTCATGATGTTGATGAGCCAACATATAAGCAAAGGAAATTGAATAGTCATCAGAATGGTACAATAATGTCTGATCGTAGTATTTCTGATTGTTTTACATCTCCACTAAATAGTTTAAATAACATTTCAGAACCTATTGTTCAAGTTAGTAACTACAAATTAAGCACAACAGATCTAAAATCATTAGATCCATTTTTATCTGTTTCAGAAGAAAATTGCATCAAGGCTCAGTCACCTGATTTTATAAAAGGTTGGCTGTATGATTCAATAATTAATTCATATTTATTCAAACTTTTAGAAAATAGAAAGGACATGATCTTTGTGGATTCTTCATTGTCACTTTGTATATATAGTGGTGCTAGTACTCAATTAATTCTACCATGTCCAATTTCCTCATTAAATTATATCTTTATTCCTATTTGTGTTGATTCCCACTGGATTCTTTTTACAGCTGATTTGAAAAAAAGAAATAGTCTCTGTGTATGATTCATCAAATCTGACTATCACCAATAAATATTCTTTTGGTATAAAAAACTGGACAGATTTACTTAATGAAAATTTAGGAAAGATTATCACTTGGCAAATAGAATATCCTCCTCATTTATTACAGGTTGATAAAATTAATTGTGGAGTTTTTGTATGTTATAATGCACATCAAATAGTTAATAATTATAGTCTACTTCAACAGTTCAACACAGTATCGTTTCGGAAGCATATATATAATTGTTTGATGGGTGATTACAAAAAATTTTCATCTCAAGATTCTAATCATGTGTCATTTTTTGATCTGAAGTTAAACGATTTTAGCAATAAAACAATGACTTCTACACATCTTAAGGTTTATGATATAGAACTAACACCATATATGTTAAAATCTCTAGACCCCTTCATAAGTGATGAAGAAGAAAATTTTTTTAAATCTTTTTCAAGCATATTTAAAAGGGGGTGGCTTTATAATACCATTATAGATGCTTTTTTGTTAAAAATTGTAAATGGTCACAGTAATTATATGTCTATTAGTTCCTGTCTTTCATTAGCTGTTTATCAATCTAAATGTGTCAATAGGAAAGTGGTAGATAGTATTGTGTCAAAAGAATATTTATTGATTCCATTTAATCTTAACTCACATTGGGCATTAATTGTAGCAAATTTAAAAGAACATTGCTTTGAAGTATATGATCCATTAAAATTATCTACTGATGCATATAATCATGTAATTCACAAATGGTTTTTATTTTTGAAAAATATTTTTAAAACATTTAATAAATGGAAAATAAAATTCCCACCACATATTTTGCAGATTGATGATATGAATTGTGGTGTTTTTGTATGCTATTATGCATATCAAAAATTAAATAAACTAAACTTAAATCAGTCTTTTAATCCCACTTTTTTTAGAAAATTTATTTATCAATATTTAATTCAGGACTAACATTTTCAATTTCATACATTTTTTTTTAATCCTCTGGTGGAGAAGGTCCGAGAGACTGCAAACTCATTTCAAATTTATTAAATGTTGTTAATTTACATGCATGAATTGAGCAACAATGAGTCAGGTGGTTCTGATGATACCCCTGCCCTAGAGCAGGTAATACAGTATAATGCTGGGGGACTCATAGCCTTTGCATGTGAATTTTGTACTCTTGTTACACAGAAACAAATTGTAAAATAACTAATTGACTCTAAAGTGTACATGAATGTTTGAAAAAATTTCCGCTTTAGGTTTCACCAATGTTTGCTGATATTTTCATTCCTTGATATCTGTAAGAAAAACTGGAAAAGTGTAATATGTAGATAACTGTAAATAAAACTAAATGGCTGTTTTCGCAGAGTGGCTCACACAGTCTCCTGCTGAATTCAGCTTTTTGGTATTTTACAAATTTACATCATAGGTGAGTAGCAAAAATTTTAGAAGTTCTACTGTTAGGTATGTTACTTCCGATTATAATTTATGCCATATATTTAATCTGAAAACACAAAAAGATTTTAAAACAATAACTATATATATTTAAAAGGCTGATTTTTAAGATCTTCATGTATCGGCTACCAATTACATCAAATTTGATCTTGCTTGAGGCAGGCTCGAGTCCTTAATGAGCTGTTAAGGTAATAAGTAATAGTAGTAGTAGTCAATTCTACAATGCAATAGACTGTTAGTGGGAACGTTAGCAAATTGCATATATTTAATATGGACAAAATAAAGAAAAGCAGATTATAGAAAACAATACACAAGTTTTTCAAGAGTGTTTTTTGCTTGTAACATGGTACTGCAGATATAGGGTTGTGGTTCCCTATACCAATTAGTATTATTTTTGAAGAAAGGCATGGTTAAATAAGGATTTTGCCCGGGGAACCCTGATCTATAATTGATATAATCAGTAAATATATTTTCAAACTAACATTTAAGAATTTTTTTTTAAACAGGGTGAAGGCAGCTTGTAATTCAGTCACTGGTTTCACTTTTTCCACTAGATATAGTCAAACAGAATACACTGAAATCAGAAAAATAAGCATTTGTGTGAAAAAAATATCTTAGTGCTAAAAACTATTAAATTGATCATAATATTAATTTATATGCAGTGAATTAAAACATAATTTATGTTCCGTATTGGATTATAAGATGTAGTTTTAATTCAAAATTACACTGAAATGTTGATTTAAAACTTTTTTTCCCTTGACTTTTAAATGTTATACACTTTATTTGAAGAAATAATAATAATAAATAAATTTAACAGTTAAAATATTTATTTGTAAGTATTCTAAAATATTCAGTCATTCAAACGTAACTTAATGTATTACTACAAACATATGCACATTTAAAACAGTCTAAAAGAAGAAATGAAACAATATTAATCTATACAAAACATTATTTCGTTATTTTTATTCAGTAGGATAGAGATATTAACAGGGTTTATTTTATTTATCATTTAAGACTAGTTAGTATATATGGGTTAATTTTACATACTAGATATAAACAAACACATCTTTCCGAGCAACTTAGAAACATATTAACAAATAAATTTTGTAGATACATAAGTTATCCTAAGCGCCAAAATAAAGATACGTAGCAAGCTATAACAACCATACCCCAACGAAGGGTTGCCAAAGGGTCGTTAATTCTTGGCCCATGTCGTCCTATATTGTAGAAGACTCCAGTAAATAGAAAGAGTTCTCACCAGTTCATGTTTAAAGTAAAATCAAATAAATTTCTATACTAAAATCATTCTTAATAGATTTAAAATGTTTAAAACTGGCCATACATCATTTTTCGTACACTAAATTATTTTTATTTCATGCAATTTCACCCATCTCGCCCTATAATGCTCTGTCCTTTTGCGCATACCGAAGGCGGAGCCTAATATTTAAATTCGCACATCGCCAAGTCTGCCGTACTAATACTTTATTTTGCTTTCCACGGCAAGGAGAGGTGTGGCTTGGTTGGCTAGCACCACCCCCACTGCTACATTAACGTTCTCGTTGGGAGTTCTGTCCCCGGCGAAGACAATTTTTCGAATTAAAATTAATAAAATTTGTTTTTTGCGATTATTTTTCATTATTTAGGCCCTTTTTGGATTTTTAGACTAATTTACTTATTTTTAAAACATATATATATTTTTTACAAATTTTTTAAACCTATCGTACTTGATCATTATTACTCAACAAACAAAAATTTATAACACCTAAACTAAGTCAATAAAAATTATCGCTATAATCAAACATTGTTATTTAGGCCCTTTTCTGATTTTTAATACAGCTTATTTATTTTCAAAACTTATATTTTTATTTTACTCATTATCACTCAAATTTTTCGGCTTATTTTGTACGGATGTCACTGGCCACAAAAATAATTTATGTTTTACTATCCCTAAACTCTCTACTCTCTAGTTCTGTGTTATGAACTCACGAATCCTCTCTTCTATCTCTTTGCTCTTTTATGTGTTTATTTTTCGCTCGTTGTCATTTTTGTGCTTACTGACTGAAGCCTCTGGATTGACGGGCTCGGCCCAAAGGGTCCAGTTGCATCACCACCTTTGATGCCTTTGATTCTTGATAGGATGACAAGGGCGGAGCGTAATATTTAAATTTATATACTATTTTAGTTTAATTGTCATATGCTTTAATTAGAATTTCATCATGTGAAAGCGTGGCATGATGGTGAAAGTGCCTGCCCGTTTAATTTTCGTAACAGTTGACTTGAATGTTCTGTCCCCGGCGCAACCAAATTTTTCTATATGTCTAATTCATTTTATATTTTTTGATTTCTCTTTTAAATTCTTTTTCCCAAGCTGTTTTATTATTTTTAAAGTTCTTTTATTATTTTTAGACTAAGGTTTTCCCTGAACCCACATCTTTGAACCAATTACATTCCGCAGTGGTCAAAAGATCTATGAGTGGACGAGACAGTCTCACTGGTCTATTTACTAATATATTAACTAAAAGTATTCAAGTGATTTTATATGATCTTGGACAGTTTTTGTATTTTTTATTTACATTTTTGACAATATTTTAATTTAATTTTCTATTTTCTCCTTTTTTAATTTTTTTGCTTGAATTTTAAATTTTTAAATTTCATTTTTGTTACTTTTTGTCGTATTATGTTTATAAAAATAATTTTTGCTAAGAAAAGAGCTTTAGAATGTTTGCTTCATTTCTAATATTTTATTTAAATTTTTGACAATTTTTAAAATTAATTTTTATTTTTACTTATTTTTTTTTTATTTTCATTTTTTTAAAGTTTTTAAAATTAATGTTTTCTATTATAAACTTTATCCTCAAGCTGTCTATAATGGGAAGTAAACAGCCTGTTTTTTAAAAATAAAACATTGTTTAAAAGAAATGTTATTCAATATAATAATGTAGAAACTTACATTTTTCTATCAAAGAATATTCAAAAGTTTAAATTTTACTATTACTCTCAAAAGTATACAGCAATATTTAATAATTATTTCACTTAGTAAAGAGTAAAAAAGAATTGCTGAATATTCTTTCATAAAAAAATATAAGCTTCTAAATTCTATATTGAATGATATTTCAATGCGTAACTTTTTCATGCTTAAATTGGGCAATTTACTGTTCATTAAAATAAACTGAGAATAAACATTGTCTGAATAATGCAATGTTATTGCATATTTTTGCCAGTTATTGTTAATGATTTTAAAAAAAGTAAAAGACCATACAAATAAAAAAAATAATAAATCTTATTTATTGCAGCTACAATAGGTGTAATCCAAATTTGTATTGATTGATTTCTGTTGTAATCAACGGTAAACTTTCTTTAATATTTATAATTTCTTCTAGAGTTAGATTTTTTAAAATGCTTCCAATCTATCTTTATTTTGAGTGGTGAAATATCGACTTTGTTTCTTGATTTTCTGTGTAATATTTATAGGTGAAGAAGCTTTCCTTATTTTAATGCTTTTACTATTATTTTTTTTGTATAACAAACATTTAATATGACATTGCAATATTTATGGATCTTATTTTCTTCTTCATCTGTAAAATGGAATTCTTTGACAAGCAGAAATATTACCTAATTTGTTTTGTACATATGTCTGGCCTTCTGCAAATTCAGAGGTACTGCGAAAAACTTGAAAAGCTTCTTTTAAAAGATTTTGACTGTACTCATTTTCTTTATTTTCTGGTTTTTATTTTGTATTCATTGCTTCATTTAAAAGAAATTGGGTCACGGCATGGATGACATAGATTGTCAACAAACTCAGAAGCATGGATGTTATTTTCAAATCCTTTATAATTAACAATATCTTTCAGCAATTTTACATGATTACTCAAATTTTTAAAATAATCACAAAAGGATGGTGAAATGAATGTGAAATATTTTTATTATAAATATGACCTTTTTTTAGTTAATATATTAGTGAATAGATGGTGCCAACGAACCAAGTAATTTTTTCTTGATACTGTAGCGCCAAAATTTGAATGTAAAGAGACATCCATTTTGAACTCTTGATCAATCAGGGTTAGGAAAATTCAAAGCGAGTAAAGTTTTATACGAATAATTTTTAGTCAGCCTGATTGTAAAATGGAACAACATTTATTAAATATAAATGGTAAAATGGTTCCCCATACTGTCGTTCCAATAGTTGGGGATGGATTATGTTTATTTCGATCGCTTTCTTATGTTATGTTTGGAACACAGTCTTTTAGCAGTGGCATTCGAAAACAAATTGCTACTCATGTGGTACAAAATTGGGATCATTTTAGTATTATGTCACATAATGAATATGGGCCTAATTATAGTTCGGCTGCAGTTTATTTTTCCAAAATGTCACGATGTTCAACTTTTGGAGGATTTTGCGAGTTGTATGCAGCCAATGAAATTTTTGAGTATGTGTTTGAGGTTTACCGTGATTGTAACCTTTATTACAGTTTTGGAAGTGAGGGAAACCCCACTAAGCGGCTACGCTTTTCCAATGATTTGTCAAGTGGCTATTTTGACGTTTACGTTAATTCTGTGTCAAATTCAATAAAGTATAATCACCAAATAATCCGTAAAGAGAAAGATGCAACACATAAATGAAGAAAAAGGGCTCAAGAAAATGCGTTTGAAAAAAAGGCTCGCCAACAAAAAAGTGCGGAATGTAAACTTGAAAAAAGATTGAAGATTCAAGAAGATAAAATTGATGCAAGTGAGCAACGTATGTCGAAACGAAGACTAAAGATTCGTCAACATGAAATAATTGAACAACAGATTGACACTTTTGAACCACAAAATATTGATACACATAACTGTGGACCCCTTAATGTTATTTGTGAGTTTTGTGCAGCTAAACATTTTGTTGGTGAAAAACCACAAGATGGGAAATTTACAAGTTGTTGATGAAAAGGCAAAGTTCCACTCAGCAAACCCTTAGATGTTCAAGGAAAGGAGTTAAGTTATCCAACTTTTCTACAAGATCTTATGTCAAACCCTGCAAATTTACATCACAAAAACTTCAAACAAAATATTCGCTCATACAACAGTGCTGTATCTTTTGCCTCCATGGGCTCCAAAAGGATAAATTTTAGTGGTCGGGGACCATATCAAAGTTCATGGACAGATATATCACCATACAAGTCACCTTCAACCTATAGATGGAGAGACACCCAAGTTTGCTCAACTTTATAAGCTCGACAGTACCCAAGCTACAAATCAAAAATCGCCATAGTGAAAAGAATACAAAACACAAAAATAATTTTATTAAATCTTTTCCATCGCAATGTTAAAGAAAAAAGGTCTTCACAATTGACAATTAATCCTTTCCTTGGTTACAGTAGCTAAGTGCTTTCCGAGACTATTTGAAGAGAACAAAGTTTTCTATAAATGTAAAATCTAATAAAGAACGATATTAAAATTGTCTGTTAGAAATAATTAGAGATTATCTCTAATAGATGTCACTCGCTCTTGAATAACTTTAAGTGGTGGAAAATGTTAATATCAAGAGAGGTTTCCTATGTTCTTTCCTTAGGTGTGAAATAATAATCAATAGTATATTATTTTTCAGTAAACATATTTTTTACCTAGAACTTTCTTTCACTCTAAATAGGTATATTTAGGAGAAATTATTTTACGCAGATTTCTGTTGTAGCAGCCTGCAATAAGCAACTGAGAGACGGGGTAGAGGTGAAAAAGGAGCACACATTTTTAATCTAAAATGTGTGGTTTCTTCTTTACCCACTCTCCTGTCTCTTAAAATCGTCAACCTATTTAAGTTCTATAAAAAAGTACCTTCAAGGTAAGATTTAGTAATGAATAATTAATTTCCTAAGAACTTTTATTTCTGATTATTTATTAACAAGGTAGCTCATCCCGAATCTGCCTTCAGTTTTCAAATGAATGACGGGAAATAGGAGATGTGATTCTTATTTCTAATTTAATCCATCCCACAATTAGAAACTAAGAGATTAAATGTAAGATAAGAAGTGTCCATCCTGTTTAGATCGAAAATCGGTGGGCAGATCTTAACCTACTTTCCTGTCACTCAATATGTTTAATTAATTTAAGTGGTGATTTACCAGAGGTTGGATACTTTTATATACATGAGTTATCTCCAAGTTAGGTGAATTTTAGCAGTTGTACATTAAACAATTATGCCTTTTATTCTCAGAAAATATTTTACTTTGCAGAACATTCCAATTCGACATAATTTAAATATATATATTTTTTTATATTGAAACTTATGTTTCTGTCTACACGTTCCTACTGAATGTCAGTATAGTGAAGATATCATTCTTATATCTATTCTACAATAAGTGAGACTTTCTGGACAGCTGAAATAAAATGTTACTTCATGGTAAAATTTATAATTTATTTTCAAGGTTGTTTTATAAGTCCTAAATATGTATTACTTTTTTAAGATTTACCTTGGCCACAGAACACCATTATCAATATAATGATCAGAAACGTTATAAACTAATTTTAGAATGTTGAATCCGAAATTGATATCATATGCCAGCATCTGTCCCGGAATATTCATAATATCACCATGAAAAATAGTATAATATGATTTGAAACATTATTCACATCTTGTATCATTTCATATTCTTCCGAAGCTGTAAATAATGCATAAGAGGAATGGTAGTTCTACACTATATTAGAAAAGCATTCATTATAAAGGTAAGGGCTTTACTTATATTATTATTTGCATCTTTAAAGATTGAAATAAATAGTAAAATTCGATAAAATTCAAGTAGAATATATTATTACTTAATATAAATGAAAAGATTCCTTCCATGAAGAAAGCGTTTAAAGTTAAATGCAGCGATTCTTTCTGAAAATTGATCAACCTTTAAAGAAAATTATAAGTCTGAAAATATTTTCCAAGTAAAATTAAATATGAATAAATTATAGTACAATATTCCTCTAAACACTATTCAAAACTTGTATAATTCGATTTCCATGCGAATTCAAGATGTAGAGTGTTTCCATTATTTTATAACTGTATGTATATTTTAAGATGAAAAAAAAAAACCACAGGTGAAATTCACATGAATTATTTTATTAGTTAATTCAAATAAAGTAATCTGATATCTTAATTTAACTGAAATAGAAATTATAAATCTGAGTCGAAAATTAAGCTAAATTTAGTGCATAATTTTCTGCTTTTACAGTTATTATAGTCTATTTAAAGAGGCCAATGATGAAAAAATTGACTGATAAAAGTAATGTTACAATGATGCTTTCTGAAAATCATCTGAGGCTTGGGAATATAAAATTTTTTTTTAATGAATGAGAAAACATTTAACATATAAAAACTAAATATGGATAAATTGTGGTAAAATTCTGATCTAAACACTGTTTTGGAATTATTAAATTTGCTTCTCAGTGCAACCCAATCTCTATTACATTCTAAAGGGTGTTCCACGCGATTTAGGTAAAAGATTCCTTATAAATGGAAGGCAATTTCATTATTTCTCGAATAACTATATATATATATATATATATATATATATATATCTGTTAATGTTTTAATTTTGTGCTGTTATTTATTACTGGTAATGTTGTTGGCTCAGGAATTAAGTGGTTTTCTATGGGGAACTAGGTTTGTTTGTACCTAAAAAAGAAACCCATAGAAAAAACAATAAAAATAGTAATTGAGTGGGTGACGTAAAATGATAATACACATTATGGCCTTAACCCAATATTTAATATTAAATTGAATTTGGCCTTTTTGCCAACTTAAGTTTAAATTCTAAATTAAAAAAAAGGAACACAATAGGCATTAAAATAAAAGGAAAGGAGAAGTTACTGACTTAATACTGTTTATTCATAATTAATATAAAATTTAAATAAAAATTTATAGAAGTCAAGTGATAAAAATTAATAAAAAGGGAGAAACAAAAATAGACTAAAAAGTAAGATGATTATGGAGGATGGCTTTTGGAGACCATCTTCAGAATGCGGGATGTAGAGAGCCTTCTTTTCTTCTCCATCTCTGCCAGATGAGAACCGCCAGTCTGGGAAGATCATCAACATTCCATTTGCCTGTTGACACGGTAGGAAACCGCCAAGCGCAGGACTAAAACATGCCAATATGTGGAGAGGGGTATGTCATATCATCGAAAAAAGTGCGAAAATTATAACGCTATTGCAGCATTGCAAATTCCTCATTCCTGAAGATCAGTAATTTGATCAAAGAAGAAATTCAGGAGGTGAGGATCTCCATCAAATGAATTTATATTAAGTAGTAGGGAAGAATTTGGAGCCATAATGATCTCAAGAGAAATTAATGAGTATAACTGAGGTGTTATCTTATGAAAGGTAAGTTTAAAATATGTAAATACAAAATTATAATGTTGAGCACAAATTAAAATAATAAAAATGAAAATAACCTAGCACTCTAATGTTGCATTATTCATATATGTAATAAAATATAGCCCCCAAAATAAAATAAAATCAATATAATAGAAATAAAAATCAAATATGACTTTCAGTTAAAATAAAATCAACATAACATAATTGACAAAATAATATTTTTAACATATTACACAGTTGAGAAATTAAATCAAAACTTTGAAATTATAAAAGCATAAATAAAAATAATATAAAATACATGTTTGAAAGCCAGAAAAATTAAAACAAACAAAATAAAATCAAATAAACGCACCTTGTTTGAAAAAATTGGTTCGAAAATGGACGGCACCATTTCTCTGTTGATGTTTTAATTCTGTGCTGTTATTTTTTACTGGTAATGTTGTTGGCTTTTGAATTAATTGGTTTTCTAAGGGGAACTAGGATTGTTTGTACCTGAAAAAGAAACCTATAGAAAAAACAATAAAAATAATACTTGAGTGGGTGACGTAAAGTGATAATACACATTATGGCCTTAACCCAATATTTAATATTAGATTGAATTTGGCCTTTTTGCCAACTTAAGTTTAAATTCTAAATTAAAAAAAAGGAACACAATAGGCATTAAAATAAAAGGAAAGGAGAAGTTACTGATTTAATACTGTTTATTGATAATTAATATAAAATTAAAATAAAAATTAATAGAAGCCAATTGATAAAAATTAATAAAAAGTGAGAAACAAAAATAGACTAAAATGATTATATAGGACGGCTTTTGGAGACCATCTTCAGAATGCGGGATGTAGACAGCCTTCTTTTCTTCTCCATCCTGTCTGCCGGATGAGAACCGCCAGTTTGGGAAGATCATCAACATTCCATTTGCCTGGTGACACGGTGGGAAACCGCCAAGTGCAGGACTAAAACATGCCAATGTGTGGAGAGGGGTTTGTCATATCATCAAGTCAGTGCAGACATTGCCGCTGAGAACGTGTGGATGTCAAAGGTGGATCGATGCACACATATGGCATAAAGCATGCAGGATGGTTAGGGTCAATGTCATTCCATCATAGACAGAGAGCGAGTGAGTGAGCATCAGGGTGCTCTGTATTAACTGCTGTTACATCCCATATCAATGTAAGCAATAAAAATATACAGTCCAACTCATTGAAAAGGCCTCACATGCAACATGTCTCATGGTAACAGTGAAGACAGCAGTTGTTCTCATTTGAAAAAAAAATGATATAAATGATGACAAATTACATTACACAATTCACAAAAGAAGAATGAGTGCATAAATATAATACTGTGGATAAACCATTATGTGTGAATAGATTACACCTGGATTAGAGGATGATACATAGAAATTAGGGCAAAAAAAATAGACACAAGTAATAAATTATGAGTTGCAAGCAAGTATTAATCATGTGGCCACATTGTTACAAAAATTGTCATTCATTATGCTATAAAATGCCCAAGTGTAAAACATATAAATATTAGTGAATAACATGGTGTCTTAAGCTTGCATAAATCCCTCCAATCAAAAAGGTAATCCAATATAAGTAAAGATGGATGTTTACATAACATGAGATACAAAATATATATATACACATATTAGACACATCTGCCAAGTTGACAAAAAGATTAGATTGATATCATCATTATTGTGAAATTACTTATATTACTAACTATTGTGATGAAGCATGAATTGCATGACATTTATGACAAATAATTTCCAAACTCAATAAAAGTGCATACAGAGAGTGCAGGTTGGCAAACTCATGGTAACTAGCTGCTCATTATGGCAGAACTTTGTTTTTATAACTGCACGTGAAAGCTAGACCCATTCACAAGAGTGACAGCATTAGAGTGTTTTCCATATACCTATTTATTATGGGAATGAGGCATCCACAAGAGTGGTAATGATTGTAAATAAACAATATGACAGATATCTCTCATACAGTGACACCATATTGTAGTGTTAAATTATTAACTAATAGGAAAATGTGTCAAGCAATGGCAAGATGACAACAGTACAAACATTATATAAAAATTGCAACACATGGCAAAAAATATATATACACACAGCACAAAGGGCAAAGAGAAAATAAACTGCACCTGCATATACACAAAAGATGAGAAGTGGCCTTTAAGTTATCAAAGTTAATTCTAAAAAATGTACAAAAAATTTAAATCTTGTTGTAAAATTGTGTACTACAAAAAAAAAATGTCATATCAATCAAGGCGAGTATCAAAATAAAACAAAAAGATCTGGCTTGCATACTTATGAGAAAAAGGACATATAACATGATATCAAGGTTATCAAATGGTGTGATAATGAATTGTTTCACTTGTGTGAATTGAGTACTGTCAATCATCAATATTATTCTATTAACAACATAATGGTTTAACGTGAATGTAGGAAGTGTTTAGTGCAAAAAGTACGAACATTATCTTGATCAGTGTTGAGACTAGGTTTGTTGACACTGAGATAAGATCTACGTGGAGGAGCAAGTAGTAAACGATCAATATGTATTTTGAAGATAGATGCCTGAGGGTTATTGAGTACCCTGATAGAATAGGTGACATTGGTATGACGTTGTAAAATCTCATATGGTCCTGTAAATTTCTTGTTGAATTTATCTTTAGATTTTAGATACACAATAACACCAGTTTGTACTGTCTAAGTTTGGCTGAAATAAGGTGTTTGCCATTCTGAAGTCATTGTTTCTCATGGAGATAGTTGAAAACCTCCTTGTATACACCTTGCAAAGAACTTTGAATTTGTTGTAAGTATCTGGATTTGTCAAGTTGATCAATGTGAACATTATCATGAAAAGTATCGAATAAAATGAAAGTTCACGTCCAAAGTGCAAAAGGTTAGGAGAAAACCGTGTTGAAGAATGTTGACATCCATTGTAAATGTTAGTCTGTATCCAGATAGCATGTTTAAAGGAAACCTTCGAGTCTAACAATGAATTAATTGTGGCTTTGATAGAAGTATTAATTCTTTCTCTTATTGCATTAGCTTATGGATGGCCTGATGTTGTTTGATTGATTTTTATTCCAAGAGATGAAGCAAATTTATGAAACACTTCTGAATTAAACTGTGTGCCAAGATCAGTAAGTAAAGATTGTGGTCTTCCATAATTACAAATATATGAAAATAGAGCATCTGTTACTGCATCAGCAGTGATTTTAGAAAGAGGATATAGTTGAATGTGTCTAGAGAAGTGATCAATAATAGTAAGTATATATTGACTGTTGTTTAATGGTCCCAAAATGTCCATAGAAATAAACTGATTTGGTGCAGAAGGTATTGGGTTTGACTGAAATGGAGCAGAAGGGATATTATGGGGTTTATGTTTAATGCAAGTATGACAAGAATTGATGAAGTTAACTGTGTCAGCATACATGCCCTTCCAGTGATATCTGTCTTTAAGTAAACTATAAGTTTTGTTGACACCAAAATGAGAAATGTGAATTGTGGTTAATACCTTTGATTTCAAAGAATCTGGAACTACAATGATATTATGACGATTAGTATGAAGTGGATTATTGTTATCCCAACAGAGTAAGTTAGTTTGAGGATGAATGTAGAAGTTCAGAAGATTTTTATTTTTGTGTTGTTGATGGTCATTAATTGAATTGCGAATTTTTAGCAATGCAGGATCTTTGTTTTGTTCAATTAAAAATGTCTGAGTGGATATATCAAGAGAATGATCATTAAATTGATTCTGTTTAGTATCCACTTGAGATGTAGTAGTGTTATTGACATAAGTGGTGAAAGGTAACATTTCATCTGATTCAATTAAGTTAGGATTATTTGACATATTTTCATTTGGTGGTTCCTGTTCAAGGCGAGAGAAAAAATCAGCAAGAACATTTTCTTTTCCTGGGATATGAATGAAAGTGAATGAAAATTCAGAAAGTTCAAGTAGCCAGCGAGTAGTAACATCAGTTGAAGAGGAAGTGTGTTTGTAGTTAATTAAGGATTTGCTATCAGTGAGAACAGTGAATTCTCCTCTATTGTATAGATAATGTTTGAAGGCTAGAACACTTTTGAATAATGCATATAATTCAAGTTTAAGAGCAGGATATCTCTTTTCTGATGGTTTCAATGTTTTGCTAAAATATGAAACAGGATGATATTGATCATTTGATTTTTGAAGAAGTATACCAGATATTCCATTAATAGATGCATCAGTGTTAAGCAAGAATGGTTATTCCCCATTTGGAAGTCTCACAAAAGGGTGTTTAAAGAAAATATTTTGCAGTTCAGAGAAGGCAAATTGGTGAAAATTATCTCATTTAAAATTAGCTTTAGGTGTAGAAAGGTCAATGAGATGTTGAATAATTTTTGCATATGTAGGAATAAGATGTCTGTAATAGCCACATACACCAGTAAATCGTTTAAGTTGACGTTTTGTTTTTGGAACAGGAAAGGAAATAATTTTAATTATGTTTGCCTCAATTGGTGTGATCAATCTTTGTTGAATGTGGAAGCCAAGAAAATTAATACTTGTTTTGTGGAATGAGCATTTGCTAGGTGATAAGGTGATGCTGTGCTTTGCTAACACTTTAAATATTGCTCCTAGTTTAGAGAGAGTTTCATTAAAAGAATTTGTGGCAAGGACAATGTCGTCCTGATATGCATAGATGCCTGAAAGATGAACTTCATTAAGAATGGAATCAACCAAAGATTGAAAGGTACTTGCAGCAGTTTTGAGTTCAAAGACAAGACGTTTACTTTTGAATGCTCCAAAAGGAGTTGTGAAAGCAACTATATTCTGTAATTCAGTCGGTAAGTCAATTTGCCAATATGCATTAGGAAAATCTAGTGCAGTGAAATATTTGTAATTTGAAAGTTTGGATGTAATATCATTAATTTTAGGAAGAGGATAAGATGAAGACTTGATAACTGAGTTTAATAGTCTAAGATCAAGAGCTAGTCGGTAGTTAGTTTTGTTATTATTTGTTGATTTTTTGCAAACCAGTAGCATGGGGCAAGCCCATTCAGTATTTGCTCGTTCAATAATTAAAGCAGACATCATTTGTACAAGTTGTTGAGATGCAATTGCCTGAAGACTTTCAGGAATTGGAAATGTTAAAGTTTTTATGGGAAAGTCATGAATTAATGAGATATGAGGCTTCACTCTAAATGTGTGCCCAAGTGTGGATAAGGATTTAGAAAATGAAGCATAGTTTGACATGAGTAGTGAAAGAAGAGACTCTTTGTCAGTTTGCGACAGGTGAGAAAGGTGAAAATCAGTGGGAAGTAGCTCGTCTTTCCTTCTGTTAAAGGTTTCTTCTGAAACAAAAATGGTGTTTACATTCTGTAAGGACACCGAGCTAGCAGAAGTAGAAAGAATGTCATCATCGGTAGTTACATAATAAGTAGTTTGTTGGTTTAGATTAGCCTGTGAACCATTAAAAGCATTTACATTGAGTAAGGATGCTAAATTGTCATCAACAGCATTTACATTGAGTAAGGATGCTGAGTTATCATGTTCATTGGAAGCACAGGGCTTACTCATAAAGTCACAATTCGAGATTATGCCAATTTTGGCATGTTTGTTCAAATGAAAATCTTTATTAGAGATATTCTTTAAGAAAATATGGAATGTAAGTTTGCTATTATTGTTAAGGGTTAATTGAATAGAATCGTCAAGAGAGTGAATGGATGGAAATGTAGATATTTTTGAAAAGTTAACAGTAGGAGTAAAGAGAAAGTTTGGTTGTTGATTAGATGTTTTTGAATACATTGTGATATAGGCTTGTTCATCAGGTATCAAAAAGAGTTTGTTAGATAAGAAAACATGTATGTCATTGTTCTTATTTTCAGTTGAGCTTAGAGTTTCTTCTTCATCACTGTTTGCAATCATTTGTGGTTCAGCTGTGGTAGAGGAAATTGTTGATTATTTAAGTTTGTTAAGATAGATAAGTTAGTATTTAAGTTGAATTGAGATTGGTTTACTTACATTTAGAAAAGGTACAAGTGTCTGTTTTATTAAAAGAGCACAATTTTGGATGTCAGGAGAAATTCTAAATTTATTTAAAAAGTCAAAACCAAGTATAATATGAAATAAATCCGAATTTAATTCAGTGATGTAGAAGATGTGTTTAAAATTAAATTTCTCAATTTTGAATGAGATTTCAACACATCCCAAGAATGAAACCTTAGAGTTTATTGTTTTAATCTGAACCTGGCGAGATAAATGCCTATATTTAATATACTGTTTTAGGTTCTGAAATGTAGTATTACAAATTAATGAGGCAGTTGAACCAGTGTCGACAAGAGAAGATATTTGATTACCTTGTAAATTGATATTTATAATTGGTAATGAACAGGTGTTATTGTCATGTAATTGGTTATTAAGATCTATGCAAATGTTATTATTGTTGTGTGGGAGATTATCAGTTTGTACTGCTTGATTACATTTAAAGTGAAGTGGAGAAAATTGAGTAGATTGAGAATTAAAAGTTTTGATGAGTGCTGAACTTGAGGAGGTAAAGATCTGGTTGTCAGCCTGACCAGACTCCAAATTTAGTTTAAATTATATTCTGGTGCTTGAGGATTAGGAAAGGAAGTAGAAGTATGGGAAGATGGTTGGGGAACCTGTTGGTTACTTCGGAGTAGATTTTTGAACTGATAGCAATCTTTCATTAAGTGTCCAAGTTTTCCACAAAAAGGACAATGGACTCGACGTGAATTGTTGTGACCTCTATTATTATGGCTGTAAAATCTAGTGTGCCTGTGAGAGTCATTCTGCTGTCGAAAGCGATCTCTCTGTTAAAATCAAAACTTTGAAATTATAAAAGCAATAATAAAAATAATATAAAATACATGTTTGAAAGCCAGAAAAATTAAAACAAACAAAATAAAATCAAATAAACGCACCTTGATTGAAAAATTGGTTCGAAAACGGACGGCACCATTTCTCTGTTAATGTTTTGATTCTGTGCCGTTATTTATTTACTGGTAATGTTGTTGGCTGTGGAATTAAGTGGTTTTCTAAGGGAACTAGGATTGTTTGTACCTGAAAAAGAAACCCATAGAAAAAACAATAAAAATAATACTTGAGTGGGTGACGTAAAGTGATAATACACATTATGGCCTTAACCCAATATTTAATATTAGATTGAATTTGGCCTTTTTGCCAACTTAAGTTTAAATTCTAAATTAAAAAAAAGAACACATTTGGCATTAAAATAAAAGGAAAGGAGAAGTTACTGACTTAATACTGTTTATTCATAATTAATATAAAATTTAAAATAAAAATTTATAGAAGTCAAGTGATAAAAATTAATAAAAAGGGAGAAACAAAAATAGACTAAAAAGTAAGATGATTATGGAGGACGGCTTTTGGAGACCATCTTCAGAATGCGGGATGTAGAGAGCCTTCTTTTCTTCTCCATATTGTCTGCCGGATGAGAACCGCCAGTCTGGGAAGATCATCAACATTCCATTTGCCTGGTGACACGGTAGGAAACCGCCAAACCCAGGACTAAAACATGCCAATATGTGGAGAGGGGTATGTCATATCATCGAAAAAAGTGCGAAAATTATAACGCTATTGCAGCACAGCGCTCGCCAAGGAGAACACCATGTGACGCTCCGGTTATGTGTGATGTCAACTGATGGAATATCCAGGACGTCTTATGCAATAAAAAAATAGGTTTTTCGCCTCACCAACATGATAATTGGGAACATGGCAGGAAAGTTACACACAAGGAATTTTTTAAGTGAAGCTTATAGAATTAAATGTTAACTAAATGGAAAGAAAATGGAACGTTATGACAATATATATATTTGTAACGTCCACAAAATTTAAAACTAATGAAGTCACTATTGTAAAGCAATTATTAAATGTAATAGCCGAGTAGATTGATGCAGACTTTCACTTACAAAAACATCTTTTATTTAGAACAAAAGATAACACTAAACACAAAAATCGCCGTAGTGAAAAAGAATACTAAACACAAAAATATTTTTATTAAATCTTTAACATCGCAATGTTAAAGGAAGAAAGTCTTCACAATTGACAATTAATCCTTTCCTTGGTTACAGTAGCTAAGTGTTTTCCGAGACTATTTGAAGAGAACAAAGATGTCTATAAATGTAAAATCTAATAAAGAACGGTATTAAAAATGTCTGTTAGAAATAATTAGAGATTATCTCTAATAGATGTCACTCGCTCTTGAATAACTTGAAGTGTTGGAAAATTTTAATATCAAGAGAGGTTTCCTATGTTCTTTCCTTAGGTGTGAAATAATAATCAATAGTATATTATTTTTCAGTAAATATATTTCTTTACCTAGAACTTTCTTTCACTCTAAATAGGTATATTTAGGAGAAATTATTTTACGCAGATTTCTGTTGTAGCAGCCTGCAATAAGCAACTGAGAGACGGGGTAGAGGGGAAGAAGGAGCACACATTTTTAATCTAAAATTTGTAGCTTCTTCTTTACCCACTTTCCTGTCTCTTAAAATCGTCAACCTATTTAAGTTCTATAAAAAAGTACCTTCAAGGTAAGATTTAGTAATGAATAATTAATTTCCTAAGAACTTTTATTTCTGATTATTTATTAACAAGGTAGCTCATCCCGAATCTGCCTTCAGTTTTCAAATGAATGACGGGAAATAGGAGATGTGATTCTTATTTCTAATTTAATCCATCCTGCAATTAGAAACTAAGAGATTAAATGTAAGATAAGAAGTGTCCATCCTGTTTAGATCGAAAATCGGTGGGCAGATCTTAACCTACTTTCCTGTTACCCAATATGTTTAATTAATTTAAGTGGTGATTTACCAGCGGTTGGATACTTTTATATACACGAGTTATCTCCAAGTTAGGTGAATTTTAGCAGCTGTTAATTAAACAATCGTGCCTTTTATTCTCAGAAAATATTTTACTTTGCAGAACATTCCAATTCGACATAATTTCAATATATATATATTTATATATTAAAACTTATGTTTCTGTCTACACTTTCCTGCTGAACGTCGGTAAAGTGAAGATATCATTCTTATTTCTATTCTACAATAAGTGAGACTTTCTGGACAGCTGAAATAAAATGTTACTTCATGGTAAAATTTATAATTTATTTTAAATGTTGTTTTATAAGTCCTAAATATGTATTACTTTTTTAAGATTTACCTTGGCCACAGAAGACCATTATCAATATAATGATCTAAACGTTATAAACTAATTTAGAATGTTGAATCCGAAATTGATATCATATGCCAGCATCTGTCCCAGAATATTCATAATATCACCATGAAAAAGAGTATAATAAGATTTGAAACATTATTCACATCTTGTATCATTTCATATTCTTCCGAAGCTGTAAAACATGCTGAAGAGGAATGGTAGTTCTACACTATATTAGAAAAGCATTCATTATAAAGGTAAGGGCTTTACTTATATTATTATATGCATCTTTAAAGATTGAAATAAATAGTAAAATTCCATAAAATTCACGTATAATATATTATTACTTAATATAAATTAAAAGATTCTTTCCATGAAGAAAGCGTTTAAAGTTAAATGCAGCGATTCTTTCTGAAAATTTATCAACCTTTAAAGAAAAATTTTAAGTCTGAATATATTTTTCAAGTAAAATTAAATATGAATAAATTATAGTACAATATTCCTCTAAACACTATTCAAAACTTGTATAATTCGATTTCCATGCGAATTCAAGATGTAGAGTGTTTCCATTATTTGATAACTGTATGTATATTTTAAGATGAAAAAAAAAACCACAGGTGAAATTCACATGAATTATATTATTAGTTAATTCAAATAAAGTAATCTTCTATCTTAATTTAACTGAAATAGAAATTATAAATCTGTGTCGAAAATTAAGCTAATATTAGTACATAATTTTCTGCTTTTACAGTTATTATAGTCTATTTAAAGAGGCCAATGATGAAAACATTGACTGATAAAAGCAGTGTTACAATGATGCTTTCTGAAAATCATCTGAGGCTTGGGAATATAAAAAAAAATTTTTAATGAATGATAAAACATTTAACATATAAAAACTAAATATGGATAAATTGTGGTAAAATTCTGATCAACTTTGATCCTTTTAACCTGGTGAGATAAATGCCTATATTTAATATACTGTTTTAGGTTCTGAAATGTAGTATTATAAATTAATGAGACAGTTGAACCAGTGTGGACAAGAGAAGATATTTGATTACCTTGTAAATTGATATTTATAATTGGTAATGAACAGGTGTTATTGTCATGTGGTTGGTTATTAAGATCTATGCAAATTTCATTATTGTTGTGTGGGAGATTATCAGTTTGTACTGCTTGATTACATTTAAACTGAAGTGGATAAAATTGAGTAGATTGAGAATTAAAAGTTTTGATGAGTGCTGAACTTGAGGAGGTAAAGATCTTGTTGTCAGCCTGACCAGACTCCAAATTTAGTTTAAATTATATTCTGGTGCTTGAGGATTAAGAAAGGAAGTAGAAGTATGGGATGATGGTTGGGGAACCTGTTGGTTACTTCGGAGTAGATTTTTGAACTGATAGCAATCTTTCATTAAGTGTCCAAGTTTTCCACAAAAAGGACAATGGACTCGTCGTGACCTCTATTATTATGGCTGTAAAATTTAGTGGGCCTATGAGAGTCATTCTGCTATCGAAAGCGATTTCTCTGTTGAGTTCTGCTAAAATTATGTTGGCAGTCATTTCTACTGATACGAGAAGGACCAGAATCATGTCTTAGAGTTTGAAAATTTAGTGGTCTATGTTCATGCTGAGTGGTTTGATTGACTGAACGATTATTATTATAGATGAGGGTTTTCATTTCAGTTTGCAATGAATGTATCTGATTGTTAATTTCTGTCCATGGATTTTGATTAGAATCAGTTTGCAGTAGTGCAGTTTGTGCCTGGATTTCTTGGAGGTGTTGATTTCTTGAAACCGCATCTACATAGTCATGTATATTGGCTTCTAACAACTTGATTTTAATGGATAATGGTATTGCATCCAAAATTTTATTCAGGCAAATGGTGTTCAGTGCTGTTTTTTCTGACACCTGTGCATATACCTGTGAAACCAAAACATCAAATCGATGTGAAAGATTGCGAATTCTTTCACCAGGTAGAAATTTAAGTGCACTTAAGTTTTGTGCAGCTATGACAGTCGATTCTGGTTTGAAAAATAGAGTGAATTGCTTTTTGATTTCGTCCAAGGTAGATATATTTTTAAATGAGGATGACTCAATGAAATATTTAAGTGCGGCACCTGAAAGTTTAGATTTGAAGAATGCAATAGTGTGTGCACTAGACCATTTACAGGGATGTTGCGCCCCTTCAAGCATTTCGTAGCAGTTTTCGGAGCAGCAAAACTTTAGATTTGGAGCAGGAGAAATCATTTTCATAGCAGTCAAAATCTTGATTTGGAGCAGGATATAGTGTTTTTGTAACAGTTTAAAGTAACAATTTAAAAAATAAACTTATGTTTTTGATTAGTCTGCCAAATAATTTATAATGATTGGAAACAGCCTTTTTTTTTTTTTTTTTTTTTTTTTTTTTTGAGAAAAAAGTTTTTGAAGTTTATGAAAGCAACTTTAATTATTAGAAAATTAAAATACATATTTAAAATTCCCCACAATTTCTTGCTTCAAAACTTTCTAATTGCCAAGTTGCTAATTAATGTTTAAATTAATCTTCATGAAAATTTAAGTTTTGTCCAAAAAGTTTCTTTAAAACGTTTTAAATTCGCAACTTCCGGTTTCGAAGACGCTACTTCCATTTTGTTTTGACAGCTGTCATTGATGTTTAAACAGTTGTAACTTTTCTTTCAAATGCCGTAAAGACAAAACAAAAACAGATTTAGAAGTCTAAAAGTTGAAATTTTACAATAGAGAAATAAAAAAAAAATATGATTTTTGGCAAAAAATGACGTTCTTAACGTAGACGGACAGATACCTTAAAGTTATTAAAAATTATTCATCTTATTTTTCTCTAACTTTATTTATTTAAATTTCGCTATATTTTTTTTTAATTAGTCAGCATCATTTTATATCCTTTTATATACTAGATTTGCATTTCACTACAGTATGCATTAAGGCTGGGCGATGTATTGATATATCGTGAAATATCGATAAAGAGTACTCCACCGCGACACTGATTTCCAAATTTTGAGTTCAGATCAAGATGTGAACGAACTCCTATATAGCTAAACCAATCGGCGAACTCTGATGTGATGTGAAATCGTCTTTCCGATCTCATGACAGTATTAGAGTATAAGAGGTATAGTATTCCTAAAAGTCACGTTCCGACATATAATCTTTCCGATTTTACAATTTCTAGTCACATAGCGCATGCGCAATAAAACGTCCTTTTATATAAACGCCAAACGATGGCCGAATGGATAAAGGGTTCGTATTCAGTAGCGGAATTCGTGGGTTCAAATCCCACTATTGGTACGGATATTCATAGTCATTCGAATCGGCTTTAAGCAGAAGGTCACGGTCTCATTAGCCCTTGTATAGCGTAACAGTAGACCTTAGCACTCCAACTAACTGATATTTGAAAATCATCTATCTGATTTTGCGACATTGAGAGAGCGAGCGGTATATCATTGAACGGCAATTTATCTACATCGCGAAATCGTTATTTCGTCCTTAATTGAAGAATCCTGATAAAAATTGGAAATAAATAAAAGAGAGAGACGCACGGAAATGAGGAAAACCTCGACGATTCACAAATACGGAACTTCAAGTTCAACCGCGAGAGGCTGGGTGGGGTTTGCGTAAAGATATTTTTGTGACACGTTTCTATGGAAAAGTTATATTAAGATCCGCATGCAGGAAATTCTTGTTGTGACATGTTTGTGCAGGCTCGTTTCGAACTAATTTTTTACCGGTGGTAAAGCGCGGAAAATTGTAAATTGGCTTTACAAAACATAAAATAAAATAAATTAAAAAAAATAAATAAATCTGAATATTCTAGATTGTTGAATTTCCATATTTTCCCTATCTGATTACTATTTTTAATAGGCTACAAACATTACGTTTCGGGAAGAGTATTGGTCCTCTAGAGGATGAAAATCTCATATCAAGTGATGATAGTCTCACCAATACACGAATTTCTTTCCAATTTCGAAAAATTTAGATATAGCAAGGAGATTTTTTAAAAAAATAAAATTTTCTAAAAGAATTGGAAATTTTCACAGGCGCACTAAAATTTACGAAAAAAAAAAGAGAGCAGAAATTGGCGGAGAAGCAGAAATCGCTGTAGAAATCAAGAAGTAGAACTCCACTAAAAAGCGGAAAATTTTTATCGCTGTACATGCTATAAACGTATTTCTCTTCGTTGGGCACAATTTTAATTTTTAATTGGATTTTTTTTGTCAATCTTTAGTCTGTAGTACGAAAGAGTAGCAGCATCTCTGAAGAATGAAATTCTTTCTTCTTATTTCATGTACTTTTACTTGAGAAAGTAGGTAGGAAAAATAAATGACATATTCACTCTAAAGTCTAGTATTCAGTTACGTTCGATGGGGAAAATTCGTCTTAGATTCGTAAAATTAACGTAATTACTAAACGTGCAAAAACTACAAAAATTTGTAAAATGGCGCAGTTTTGGAGCAATTTCTGCTAAAATAACGTTTTTGGAGGAGCTGGGCGTAGATATCGGAAATTGGCGCAGTCGCAACATCCGTGCATTTATTTAATGAGGAATTTTCACGTTTTCTAATTTTGATTTTAAACGATAGAAGACAAAAAAGTAAGCGGGACAGTAGCTATTTTTCTTTCATTTGCGGGCCTAATGAGTGATTTCTAATGGGTTTTATAGCGGACTCTTTAACGTCTCTCAAAAACGCTACTTTATCTCTGCCGAGTTTGTGACGTCATCGTTCATGTATACACCAAGCTCCTATGCTGTTTACATGTTAAAAGGCGACTTTTAAATTTGTTTTTTGTGTAAAGTATCGCATATAATAGCATTTTTTTGTTATGTCTGGCATTAAAAAATCATACTCTAAATATTGTATTGTGCCACTCTGTAAAAATACAACAACTAATTGTAATGAGAAGATATTTTTCAGCGTCCCGAAAGACCCAGATAAACGTAAAATCTGGACAACTGCGATGAAAAGGGATGAGAAATTAAACCCCAAATTATCATATAAATCATCTTTATGGGTTTGTGAAGACCATTTCTCGGTAAGTAAATACTTGCTTTTGTTTAAATATTACTAATCTAGAACAATTAAAGTATCTAAAAATACATCTATACCTTTAAAAGGATTGTTGATTAACCACTGCTATTTAACTTTTAAAACTGCTAATTTTCGAGTATTATCACAGAGTTCAAGTACAATAAATATTTTATAAAGCATATAAATATCGAAAAACATATAAATATCTAAAGCATATAATTATCTAATAAATAACTTGGGGGAGGGGAAGGTTATGTATTTTCAAGGTATTATAAATATTTTCTTCAGAGATGCCTACTTTCTTTATCTTTAACATCTTTTCTTTATCATACTTTCTTTATCATACATTCTTTATCTTTATCACACTTTCTTTATCTTTTAACATCTTTTAACCCTTTTTATGTGTGCCTGTTTTCATTCATATACATATATATAATTCTTAATGTTATATCTTTCATTTATGCAATCTTCGCATAACACATGTATTGTCCAATAACCACTTTATTGGAATACTTTATAAAAAATGAAATTTATTGCATACTAACAATGCTTCTAATATTAAAGCTGCTCTTTGTAAGCATTGGGAAATAAAGTGCTAATGGTTAAGTTTATATAAAATAATTTTAATTGCTCTTTTGCATTTTAATAATTTTTTTCTTTTTATTATATTTGAAATCTAAATGAATACCATGAGCTGTTTAAGCTTTTTATCTTACTTGATGCTTGATTATGTTATTTACAATTTTGGAGTGGCGAAAATAGCACTATTCATTTATTTTAATTTCAGATATCTTATGCAGAGAGAAATAAAAATATTCAAATGCAAATGAGTAATTAGAGTAGTTTTAGCATCAGAATTCTGAATGCTTACTAAAGGAGGATCCTTAACATTTTATGTTGTGAATAGTATATTAACATAACGGATGTTAAACATAAGTTTATATCATGATGTTAATGAAGGACAATTTATGCAGTAAATTTTTTAATAAATAATACACTAAAATTTATAAGTAAAATTTTAAATATTGATGAGCCAATGGCTGTTAAAATATGCTTTTCTAATTTTATTGTTTTAAAGTGTCTGAATTCAGATGAGAAAAATTAACTCCTTTTGGATTTTGAAAATAAAAATATTTAAAGAGAATCCAATTTTTATGAAAACCAAAGCACTAAACTTTCACATTAAAATAATAACATATACAAATCAATTTATACTAATATTATTTTACAAAATTTCTTCAGCTCTGTAAATTATTTAATAAAGAAACTTAAATATAAGATAGCCATGTTTATTTTGAGCAAAATAATTCATGAGATGAATATATGTTGAATGTAAATATGAAATAATTAGTATTTTACACACAAAAAAGTAAACATCTAAGAATGTTAATAAATTTTACAACCATAATGGTGGTTTTAATACATAATTTTGATGTTTTAATCCAAGAATGTATTTTAATACATTTCAAACTTCACTATTAAAATAATTTTCAGATACTTTTTGTTTTAACCAGGTCAAAATATTTTCCAATGAAATTAAGTATAAATACCTCCTCTAATTTTTATTTTAATATTACATCCTTCTCTATTTATAAAAAAACGATGCTACTACAAATGTGTGTGTACATATGATAAATGTATATTTATTTGACTTGTTTGTGTTTACAAACAAAAGAGCTGTGTTTAGCATGAATAAAGTATTAATACATGTTAAGTAAAATTAGAAAAAAATATAAATGATTTTACATACCTTTGGGTTTTAATTCCTCGTATTTCTGCTCCCATAAAATCCGGATTTTTTGCCAAGAAAGAAAACATTGACATGCTGTCAATTTTCAGGAGGTTGTCTGACTGTCCTTTGCTAAATCCAGGTAGAAGAGACATTTCTGACAAATTGAGATAACTAAGCTATCTAGATCGATAAAATAAACCTTCAGGTTTAAATAAAAATAAATTTTGATAGCTAGAAAATTTCAGGAACTTACAAAATCAAAATCGGAAAATAGTGCGCGCTTAAAAGCAATACAAAAATATTGGTCTGCATGAACGATGACATCACAACCAATCACGGAGCGTTTTGATGTCACGTGAATTTCGATTAACTTTAAAATTAATTTTTTAAATGATGGACCCAGTTTTTTATATTTTTGAGAACATTTTTGGAATCTACGAGTCTGAAATTATCAGAAAAACACTAAGTTGTTCGAATCCCCCACATGTGCAAATTCCTCATTCCTGAAGATCAGTAATTTGATCAAAGAAGAAATTCAGGAGGTGAGGATCTCCATCAAATGAATTTATATTAAGTAGTAGGGAAGAATTCGGAGCCATAATGATCTCAAGAGAAATTAATAAGTATAACTGAGGTGTTATCTTATGAAAGGTAAGTTTAAAATATGTAAATACAAAATTATAATGTTGAGCACAAATTAAAATAATAAAAATGAAAATAACCTAGCACTCTAATGTTGCATTATTCATACATCTAATAAAATATAGCCCCCAATATAAAATAAAATCAATATAATAGAAATAAAAATCAAATATGACTTTCAGTTAAAATAAAATCAACATAACATAATTGACAAAATAATATTTTTAACATATTACACAGTTGAGAAATTAAATCAAAACTTTGAAATTATAAAAGCATAAATAAAAAATAATATAAAATACATGTTTGAAAGCCAGAAAAATTAAAACAAACAAAATAAAATCAAATAAACGCACCTTGATTGAAAAATTGGTTCGAAAATGGACGGCACCATTTCTCTGTTAATGTTTTAATTCTGTGCTGTTATTTTTTACTGGTAATGTTGTTGGCTTTTGAATTAATTGGTTTTCTAAGGGGAACTAGGATTGTTTGTACCTGAAAAAGAAACCCATAGAAAAAACAATAAAAATAATACTTGAGTGGGTGACGTAAAGTGATAATACACATTATGGCCTTAACCCAATATTTAATATTAGATTGAATTTGGCCTTTTTTGCCAACTTAAGTTTAAATTCTAAATTAAAAAAAAGGAACACATTTGGCATTAAAATAAAAGGAAAGGAGAAGTTACTGACTTAATACTGTTTATTCATAATTAATATAAAATTTAAATAAAAATTTATAGAAGTCAATTGATAAAAATTAATAAAAAGGGAGAAACAAAAATAGACTAAAAAGTAAGATGATTATGGAGGACGGCTTTTGGAGACCATCTTCAGAATGCGGGATGTAGAGAGCCTTCTTTTCTTCTCCATATTGTCTGCCGGATGAGAACCGCCAGTCTGGGAAGATCATCAACATTCCATTTGCCTGGTGACACGGTAGGAAACCGCCAAGCGCAGGACTAAAACATGCCAATATGTGGAGAGGGGTATGTCATATCATCGAAAAAAGTGCTAAAATTATAACGCTATTGCAGCACAGCGCTCGCCAAGGAGAACACCACGTGACGCTCCGGGTATGTGCGATGTCAACTGATTGAATATCCAGGACGTCTTATGCAATAAAAAAATAGGTTTTTCGCCTCACCAACATGATAATTCGGAGCACGGCAGGAAAGTTACACACAAGGAATTTTTTAAGTGAAGCTTATAGAATTAAATGTTAACTAAATGGAAAGAAAATGGAACGTTATGACAATATATATATTTGTAACGTCCACAAAATTTAAAACTAATGAAGTCACTATTGTAAAGCAATTATTAAATGTAATAGCCGAGTAGATTGATGCAGACTTTCACTTACAAAAACATCTTTTATTTAGAACAAAAGATAACACTAAACACAAAAATCGCCGTAGTGAAAAAGAATACTAAACACAAAAATATTTTTATTAAATCTTTAACATCGCAATGTTAAAGGAAGAAAGTCTTCACAATTGACAATTAATCCTTTCCTTGGTTACAGTAGCTAAGTGTTTTCCGAGACTATTTGAAGAGAACAAAGATGTCTATAAATGTAAAATCTAATAAAGAACGGTATTAAAAATGTCTGTTAGAAATAATTAGAGATTATCTCTAATAGATGTCACTCGCTCTTGAATAACTTGAAGTGTTGGAAAATTTTAATATCAAGAGAGGTTTCCTATGTTCTTTCCTTAGGTGTGAAATAATAATCAATAGTATATTATTTTTCAGTAAATATATTTCTTTACCTAGAACTTTCTTTCACTCTAAATAGGTATATTTAGGAGAAATTATTTTACGCAGATTTCTGTTGTAGCAGCCTGCAATAAGCAACTGAGAGACGGGGTAGAGGGGAAGAAGGAGCACACATTTTTAATCTAAAATTTGTAGCTTCTTCTTTACCCACTTTCCTGTCTCTTAAAATCGTCAACCTATTTAAGTTCTATAAAAAAGTACCTTCAAGGTAAGATTTAGTAATGAATAATTAATTTCCTAAGAACTTTTATTTCTGATTATTTATTAACAAGGTAGCTCATCCCGAATCTGCCTTCAGTTTTCAAATGAATGACGGGAAATAGGAGATGTGATTCTTATTTCTAATTTAATCCATCCTGCAATTAGAAACTAAGAGATTAAATGTAAGATAAGAAGTGTCCATCCTGTTTAGATCGAAAATCGGTGGGCAGATCTTAACCTACTTTCCTGTTACCCAATATGTTTAATTAATTTAAGTGGTGATTTACCAGCGGTTGGATACTTTTATATACACGAGTTATCTCCAAGTTAGGTGAATTTTAGCAGCTGTTAATTAAACAATCGTGCCTTTTATTCTCAGAAAATATTTTACTTTGCAGAACATTCCAATTCGACATAATTTCAATATATATATTTTTATATATTAAAACTTATGTTTCTGTCTACACTTTCCTGCTGAACGTCGGTAAAGTGAAGATATCATTCTTATTTCTATTCTACAATAAGTGAGACTTTCTGGACAGCTGAAATAAAATGTTACTTCATGGTAAAATTTATAATTTATTTTAAATGTTGTTTTATAAGTCCTAAATATGTATTACTTTTTTAAGATTTACCTTGGCCACAGAAGACCATTATCAATATAATGATCTAAACGTTATAAACTAATTTAGAATGTTGAATCCGAAATTGATATCATATGCCAGCATCTGTCCCAGAATATTCATAATATCACCATGAAAAAGAGTATAATAAGATTTGAAACATTATTCACATCTTGTATCATTTCATATTCTTCCGAAGCTGTAAAACATGCTGAAGAGGAATGGTAGTTCTACACTATATTAGAAAAGCATTCATTATAAAGGTAAGGGCTTTACTTATATTATTATATGCATCTTTAAAGATTGAAATAAATAGTAAAATTCCATAAAATTCACGTAGAATATATTATTACTTAATATAAATTAAAAGATTCCTTCCATGAAGAAAGCGTTTAAAGTTAAATGCAGCGATTCTTTCTGAAAATTTATCAACCTTTAAAGAAAAATTTTAAGTCTGAATATATTTTTCAAGTAAAATTAAATATGAATAAATTATAGTACAATATTCCTCTAAACACTATTCAAAACTTGTATAATTCGATTTCCATGCGAATTCAAGATGTAGAGTGTTTCCATTATTTGATAACTGTATGTATATTTTAAGATGAAAAAAAAAAAAACCACAGGTGAAATTCACATGAATTATATTATTAGTTAATTCAAATAAAGTAATCTTCTATCTTAATTTAACTGAAATAGAAATTATAAATCTGTGTCGAAAATTAAGCTAATATTAGTACATAATTTTCTGCTTTTACAGTTATTATAGTCTATTTAAAGAGGCCAATGATGAAAACATTGACTGATAAAAGCAGTGTTACAATGATGCTTTCTGAAAATCATCTGAGGCTTGGGAATATAAAAAAAAATTTTTAATGAATGAGAAAACATTTAACTTTTTTGTTAAATGTTTTCTCATTCATTAAAAATTTTTTTTAACTAAATATGGATAAATTTGTGGTAAAATTCTGATCAACTTTGATCCTTTCAACCTGGCGAAATAAATGCCTATATTTAATATACTGTTTTAGGTTCTGAAATGTAGTATTACAAATTAATGAGACAGTTGAACCAGTGTCGACAAGAGAAGATATTTGATTACCTTGTAAATTGATATTTATAATTGGTAATGAACAGGTGTTATTGTCATGTGGTTGGTTATTAAGATCTATGCAAATTTCATTATTGTTGTGTGGGAGATTATCAGTTTGTACTGCTTGATTACATTTAAACTGAAGTGGAGAAAATTGAGTAGATTGAGAATTAAAAGTTTTGATGAGTGCTGAACTTGAGGAGGTAAAGATCTGGTTGTCAGCCTGACCAGACTCCAAATTTAGTTTAAATTATATTCTGGTGCTTGAGGATTAGGAAAGGAAGTAGAAGTATGGGATGATGGTTGGGGAACCTGTTGGTTACTTCAGAGTAGATTTTTGAACTGATAGCAATCTTTCATTAAGTGTCCAAGTTTTCCACAAAAAGGACAATGGACTCGTCGTGACCTCTATTATTATGGCTGTAAAATCTAGTGGGCCTGTGAGAGTCATTCTGCTGTCGAAAGCGATCTCTCTGTTGAGTTCTGCTAAAATTATGTTGGCGGTCATTTCTACTGATACGAGAAGGACCAGAATCATGCTTTTGAATATTTAGTGGTCTATGTTCATGCTGAGTCGTTTGATTGACTGAACGATTATTATTATTGATGAGGGTTTTCATTTCAGTTTGCAACGAATGTATCTGATTGCTAATTTCTGTCCATGGATTTTGATTAGAATCAGTTTGGAGTAGTGCAGTTTGTGCCTGGATTTCTTGGAGGTGTTGAGCTCTTGAAACCGCATCTACATAGTCACGTATATTGGCTTCTAACAACTTGATTATAATGGAATAATGGTATTGCATCCAAAAATTTATTCAGGCAAATGGTGTTCAGTGCTGTTTTGTCTGACACCTGTGCATATACCTGCGAAACCAAAACATCAAATCAATGTGAAAGATTGTGAATTCTTTCACCAGGTAGAAGTTTAAGTGCACTTAAGTTTTGTGCAGCTATGACAGTCGATTCTATTTTGAAAAATAGAGTGAATTGCTTTTTGATTTCGTCCAAGGTAGATATATTTTTAAATGAGGATGACTCAATGAAATATTTAAGTGCGGCACCTGAAAGTTTAGATTTGAAGAATGCAATAGTGTGTGCGCTAGACCATTTATTTAATTCCTGAAGATCAGTAATTTGATCAAAGAAGAAATTCAGGAGGTGAGGATCTCCATCAAATGAATTTATATTAAGTAGTAGGGAAGAATTTGGAGCCATAATGATCTCAAGAGAAATTAATGAGTATAACTGAGGTGTTATCTTATGAAAGGTAAGTTTAAAATATGTAAATACAAAATTATAATGTTGAGCACAAATTAAAATAATAAAAATGAAAATAACCTAGCACTCTAATGTTGCATTATTCATACATGTAATAAAATATAGCCCCCAAAATAAAATAAAGTCAATATAATAGAAATAAAAATCAAATATGACTTTCAGTTAAAATAAAATCAACATAACATAATTGACAAAATAATATTTTTAACATATTACACAGTTGAGAAATTAAATCAAAACTTTGAAATTATAAAAGCATAAATAAAAATAATATAAAATACATGTTTGAAAGCCAGAAAAATTAAAACAAACAAAATAAAATCAAATAAACGCACCTTGATTGAAAAATTGGTTCGAAAATGGACGGCACCATTTCTCTGTTAATGTTTTAATTCTGTGCTGTTATTTTTTACTGGTAATGTTGTTGGCTTTTGAATTAATTGGTTTTCTAAGGGGAACTAGGATTGTTTGTACCTGAAAAAGAAACCCATAGAAAAAACAATAAAAATAATACTTGAGTGGGTGACGTAAAGTGATAATACACATTATGGCCTTAACCCAATATTTAATATTAGATTGAATTTGGCCTTTTTGCCAACTTAAGTTTAAATTCTAAATTAAAAAAAAGAACACAATAGGCATTAAAATAAAAGGAAAGGAGAAGTTACTGACTTAATACTGTTTATTCATAATTAATATAAAATTTAAATAAAAATTTATAGAAGTCAAGTGATAAAAATTAATAAAAAGGGAGAAACAAAAATAGACTAAAAAGTAAGATGATTATGGAGGACGGCTTTTGGAGACCATCTTCAGAATGCGGGATGTAGAGAGCCTTCTTTTCTTCTCCATATTGTCTGCCGGATGAGAACCGCCAGTCTGGGAAGATCATCAACATTCCATTTGCCTGGTGACACGGTAGGAAACCGCCAAACGCAGGACTAAAACATGCCAATATGTGGAGGGGTATGTCATATCATCGAAAAAAGTGCGAAAATTATAACGCTATTGCAGCACAGCGCTCGCCAAGGAGAACACCATGTGACGCTCCGGGTATGTGTGATGTCAACTGATTGAATATCCAGGACGTCTTATGCAATAAAAAAATAGGTTTTTCGCCTCACCAACATGATAATTCGGAGCACGGCAGGAAAGTTACACACAAGGAATTTTTTAAGTGAAGCTTATAGAATTAAATGTTAACTAAATGGAAAGAAAATGGAACGTTATGACAATATATATATTTGTAACGTCCACAAAATTTAAAACTAATGAAGTCACTATTGTAAAGCAATTATTAAATGTAATAGCCGAGTAGATTGATGCAGACTTTCACTTACAAAAACATCTTTTATTTAGAACAAAAGATAACACTAAACACAAAAATCGCCGTAGTGAAAAAGAATACTAAACACAAAAATATTTTTATTAAATCTTTAACATCGCAATGTTAAAGGAAGAAAGTCTTCACAATTGACAATTAATCCTTTCCTTGGTTACAGTAGCTAAGTGTTTTCCGAGACTATTTGAAGAGAACAAAGATGTCTATAAATGTAAAATCTAATAAAGAACGGTATTAAAAATGTCTGTTAGAAATAATTAGAGATTATCTCTAATAGATGTCACTCGCTCTTGAATAACTTGAAGTGTTGGAAAATTTTAATATCAAGAGAGGTTTCCTATGTTCTTTCCTTAGGTGTGAAATAATAATCAATAGTATATTATTTTTCAGTAAATATATTTCTTTACCTAGAACTTTCTTTCACTCTAAATAGGTATATTTAGGAGAAATTATTTTACGCAGATTTCTGTTGTAGCAGCCTGCAATAAGCAACTGAGAGACGGGGTAGAGGGGAAGAAGGAGCACACATTTTTAATCTAAAATTTGTAGCTTCTTCTTTACCCACTTTCCTGTCTCTTAAAATCGTCAACCTATTTAAGTTCTATAAAAAAGTACCTTCAAGGTAAGATTTAGTAATGAATAATTAATTTCCTAAGAACTTTTATTTCTGATTATTTATTAACAAGGTAGCTCATCCCGAATCTGCCTTCAGTTTTCAAATGAATGACGGGAAATAGGAGATGTGATTCTTATTTCTAATTTAATCCATCCTGCAATTAGAAACTAAGAGATTAAATGTAAGATAAGAAGTGTCCATCCTGTTTAGATCGAAAATCGGTGGGCAGATCTTAACCTACTTTCCTGTTACCCAATATGTTTAATTAATTTAAGTGGTGATTTACCAGCGGTTGGATACTTTTATATACACGAGTTATCTCCAAGTTAGGTGAATTTTAGCAGCTGTTAATTAAACAATCGTGCCTTTTATTCTCAGAAAATATTTTACTTTGCAGAACATTCCAATTCGACATAATTTCAATATATATATATTTATATATTAAAACTTATGTTTCTGTCTACACTTTCCTGCTGAACGTCGGTAAAGTGAAGATATCATTCTTATTTCTATTCTACAATAAGTGAGACTTTCTGGACAGCTGAAATAAAATGTTACTTCATGGTAAAATTTATAATTTATTTTAAATGTTGTTTTATAAGTCCTAAATATGTATTACTTTTTTAAGATTTACCTTGGCCACAGAAGACCATTATCAATATAATGATCTAAACGTTATAAACTAATTTAGAATGTTGAATCCGAAATTGATATCATATGCCAGCATCTGTCCCAGAATATTCATAATATCACCATGAAAAAGAGTATAATAAGATTTGAAACATTATTCACATCTTGTATCATTTCATATTCTTCCGAAGCTGTAAAACATGCTGAAGAGGAATGGTAGTTCTACACTATATTAGAAAAGCATTCATTATAAAGGTAAGGGCTTTACTTATATTATTATATGCATCTTTAAAGATTGAAATAAATAGTAAAATTCCATAAAATTCACGTAGAATATATTATTACTTAATATAAATTAAAAGATTCCTTCCATGAAGAAAGCGTTTAAAGTTAAATGCAGCGATTCTTTCTGAAAATTTATCAACCTTTAAAGAAAAATTTTAAGTCTGAATATATTTTCCAAGTAAAATTAAATATGAATAAATTATAGTACAATATTCCTCTAAACACTATTCAAAACTTGTATAATTCGATTTCCATGCGAATTCAAGATGTAGAGTGTTTCCATTATTTGATAACTGTATGTATATTTTAAGATGAAAAAAAAAAACCACAGGTGAAATTCACATGAATTATATTATTAGTTAATTCAAATAAAGTAATCTTCTATCTTAATTTAACTGAAATAGAAATTATAAATCTGTGTCGAAAATTAAGCTAATATTAGTACATAATTTTCTGCTTTTACAGTTATTATAGTCTATTTAAAGAGGCCAATGATGAAAACATTGACTGATAAAAGCAGTGTTACAATGATGCTTTCTGAAAATCATCTGAGGCTTGGGAATATAAAAAAAAATTTTTAATGAATGAGAAAACATTTAACTTTTTTGTTAAATGTTTTCTCATTCATTAAAATTTTTTTTTAACTAAATATGGATAAATTGTGGTAAAATTCTGATCAACTTTGATCCTTTCAACCTGGCGAAATAAATGCCTATATTTAATATACTGTTTTAGGTTCTGAAATTTAGTATTACAAATTAATGAGACAGTTGAACCAGTGTCGACAAGAGAAGATATTTGATTACCTTGTAAATTGATATTTATAATTGGTAATGAACAGGTGTTATTGTCATGTGGTTGGTTATTAAGATCTATGCAAATTTCATTATTGTTGTGTGGGAGATTATCAGTTTGTACTGCTTGATTACATTTAAACTGAAGTGGAGAAAATTGAGTAGATTGAGAATTAAAAGTTTTGATGAGTGCTGAACTTGAGGAGGTAAAGATCTGGTTGTCAGCCTGACCAGACTCCAAATTTAGTTTAAATTATATTCTGGTGCTTGAGGATTAGGAAAGGAAGTAGAAGTATGGGATGATGGTTGGGGAACCTGTTGGTTACTTCAGAGTAGATTTTTGAACTGATAGCAATCTTTCATTAAGTGTCCAAGTTTTCCACAAAAAGGACAATGGACTCGTCGTGACCTCTATTATTATGGCTGTAAAATCTAGTGGGCCTGTGAGAGTCATTCTGCTGTCGAAAGCGATCTCTCTGTTGAGTTCTGCTAAAATTATGTTGGCGGTCATTTCTACTGATACGAGAAGGACCAGAATCATGCTTTTGAATATTTAGTGGTCTATGTTCATGCTGAGTCGGTTTGATTGACTGAACGATTATTATTATTGATGAGGGTTTTCATTTCAGTTTGCAACGAATGTATCTGATTGCTAATTTCTGTCCATGGATTTTGATTAGAATCAGTTTGGAGTAGTGCAGTTTGTGCCTGGATTTCTTGGAGGTGTTGAGCTCTTGAAACCGCATCTACATAGTCACGTATATTGGCTTCTAACAACTTGATTATAATGAATAATGGTATTGCATCCAAAAATTTATTCAGGCAAATGGTGTTCAGTGCTGTTTTGTCTGACACCTGTGCATATACCTGTGAAACCAAAACATCAAATCAATGTGAAAGATTGTGAATTCTTTCACCAGGTAGAAGTTTAAGTGCACTTAAGTTTTGTGCAGCTATGACAGTCGATTCTATTTTGAAAAATAGAGTGAATTGCTTTTTGATTTCGTCCAAGGTAGATATATTTTTAAATGAGGATGACTCAATGAAATATTTAAGTGCGGCACCTGAAAGTTTAGATTTGAAGAATGCAATAGTGTGTGCGCTAGACCATTTATTTAATTCCTGAAGATCAGTAATTTGATCAAAGAAGAAATTCAGGAGGTGAGGATCTCCATCAAATGAATTTATATTAAGTAGTAGGGAAGAATTTGGAGCCATAATGATCTCAAGAGAAATTAATGAGTATAACTGAGGTGTTATCTTATGAAAGGTAAGTTTAAAATATGTAAATACAAAATTATAATGTTGAGCACAAATTAAAATAATAAAAATGAAAATAACCTAGCACTCTAATGTTGCATTATTCATACATGTAATAAAATATAGCCCCCAAAATAAAATAAAGTCAATATAATAGAAATAAAAATCAAATATGACTTTCAGTTAAAATAAAATCAACATAACATAATTGACAAAATAATATTTTTAACATATTACACAGTTGAGAAATTAAATCAAAACTTTGAAATTATAAAAGCATAAATAAAAATAATATAAAATACATGTTTGAAAGCCAGAAAAATTAAAACAAACAAAATAAAATCAAATAAACGCACCTTGATTGAAAAATTGGTTCGAAAATGGACGGCACCATTTCTCTGTTAATGTTTTAATTCTGTGCTGTTATTTTTTACTGGTAATGTTGTTGGCTTTTGAATTAATTGGTTTTCTAAGGGGAACTAGGATTGTTTGTACCTGAAAAAGAAACCCATAGAAAAAACAATAAAAATAATACTTGAGTGGGTGACGTAAAGTGATAATACACATTATGGCCTTAACCCAATATTTAATATTAGATTGAATTTGGCCTTTTTGCCAACTTAAGTTTAAATTCTAAATTAAAAAAAAGAACACATTTGGCATTAAAATAAAAGGAAAGGAGAAGTTACTGACTTAATACTGTTTATTCATAATTAATATAAAATTTAAATAAAAATTTATAGAAGTCAAGTGATAAAAATTAATAAAAAGGGAGAAACAAAAATAGACTAAAAAGTAAGATGATTATGGAGGACGGCTTTTGGAGACCATCTTCAGAATGCGGGATGTAGAGAGCCTTCTTTTCTTCTCCATATTGTCTGCCGGATGAGAACCGCCAGTCTGGGAAGATCATCAACATTCCATTTGCCTGGTGACACGGTAGGAAACCGCCAAACCCAGGACTAAAACATGCCAATATGTGGAGAGGGGTATGTCATATCATCGAAAAAAGTGCGAAAATTATAACGCTATTGCAGCACAGCGCTCGCCAAGGAGAACACCATGTGACGCTCCGGTTATGTGTGATGTCAACTGATGGAATATCCAGGACGTCTTATGCAATAAAAAAATAGGTTTTTCGCCTCACCAACATGATAATTCGGATCACGGCAGGAAAGTTACACACAAGGAATTTTTTAAGTGAAGCTTATAGAATTAAATGTTAACTAAATGGAAAGAAAATGGAACGTTATGACAATATATATATTTGTAACGTCCACAAAATTTAAAACTAATGAAGTCACTATTGTAAAGCAATTATTAAATGTAATAGCCGAGTAGATTGATGCAGACTTTCACTTACAAAAACATCTTTTATTTAGAACAAAAGATAACACTAAACACAAAAATCGCCGTAGTGAAAAAGAATACTAAACACAAAAATATTTTTATTAAATCTTTAACATCGCAATGTTAAAGGAAGAAAGTCTTCACAATTGACAATTAATCCTTTCCTTGGTTACAGTAGCTAAGTGTTTTCCGAGACTATTTGAAGAGAACAAAGATGTCTATAAATGTAAAATCTAATAAAGAACGGTATTAAAAATGTCTGTTAGAAATAATTAGAGATTATCTCTAATAGATGTCACTCGCTCTTGAATAACTTGAAGTGTTGGAAAATTTTAATATCAAGAGAGGTTTCCTATGTTCTTTCCTTAGGTGTGAAATAATAATCAATAGTATATTATTTTTTCAGTAAATATATTTCTTTACCTAGAACTTTCTTTCACTCTAAATAGGTATATTTAGGAGAAATTATTTTACGCAGATTTCTGTTGTAGCAGCCTGCAATAAGCAACTGAGAGACGGGGTAGAGGGGAAGAAGGAGCACACATTTTTAATCTAAAATTTGTAGCTTCTTCTTTACCCACTTTCCTGTCTCTTAAAATCGTCAACCTATTTAAGTTCTATAAAAAAGTACCTTCAAGGTAAGATTTAGTAATGAATAATTAATTTCCTAAGAACTTTTATTTCTGATTATTTATTAACAAGGTAGCTCATCCCGAATCTGCCTTCAGTTTTCAAATGAATGACGGGAAATAGGAGATGTGATTCTTATTTCTAATTTAATCCATCCTGCAATTAGAAACTAAGAGATTAAATGTAAGATAAGAAGTGTCCATCCTGTTTAGATCGAAAATCGGTGGGCAGATCTTAACCTACTTTCCTGTTACCCAATATGTTTAATTAATTTATGTGGTGATTTACCAGCGGTTGGATACTTTTATATACACGAGTTATCTCCAAGTTAGGTGAATTTTAGCAGCTGTTAATTAAACAATCGTGCCTTTTATTCTCAGAAAATATTTTACTTTGCAGAACATTCCAATTCGACATAATTTCAATATATATATTTTTATATATTAAAACTTATGTTTCTGTCTACACTTTCCTGCTGAACGTCGGTAAAGTGAAGATATCATTCTTATTTCTATTCTACAATAAGTGAGACTTTCTGGACAGCTGAAATAAAATGTTACTTCATGGTAAAATTTATAATTTATTTTAAATGTTGTTTTATAAGTCCTAAATATGTATTACTTTTTTAAGATTTACCTTGGCCACAGAAGACCATTATCAATATAATGATCTAAACGTTATAAACTAATTTAGAATGTTGAATCCGAAATTGATATCATATGCCAGCATCTGTCCCAGAATATTCATAATATCACCATGAAAAAGAGTATAATAAGATTTGAAACATTATTCACATCTTGTATCATTTCATATTCTTCCGAAGCTGTAAAACATGCTGAAGAGGAATGGTAGTTCTACACTATATTAGAAAAGCATTCATTATAAAGGTAAGGGCTTTACTTATATTATTATATGCATCTTTAAAGATTGAAATAAATAGTAAAATTCCATAAAATTCACGTAGAATATATTATTACTTAATATAAATTAAAAGATTCCTTCCATGAAGAAAGCGTTTAAAGTTAAATGCAGCGATTCTTTCTGAAAATTTATCAACCTTTAAAGAAAAATTTTAAGTCTGAATATATTTTCCAAGTAAAATTAAATATGAATAAATTATAGTACAATATTCCTCTAAACACTATTCAAAACTTGTATAATTCGATTTCCATGCGAATTCAAGATGTAGAGTGTTTCCATTATTTGATAACTGTATGTATATTTTAAGATGAAAAAAAAAACCACAGGTGAAATTCACATGAATTACATTATTAGTTACAACAAATAAAGTAATCTTCTATCTTAATTTAACTGAAATAGAAATTATAAATCTGTGTCGAAAATTAAGCTAAATTTAGTGCATAATTTTCTGCTTTTACAGTTATTATAGTCTATTTAAAGAGGCCAATGATGAAAACATTGACTGATAAAAGCAGTGTTACAATGATGGTTTTTGAAAATCATCTGAGGCTTGGGAATATAAAAAAAAATTTTTAATGAATGAGAAAACATTTAACATATAAAAACTAAATATGGATAAATTGTGGTAAAATTCTGATCAACTTTGATCCTTTCAACCTGGCGAAATAAATGCCTATATTTAATATACTGTTTTAGGTTCTGAAATTTAGTATTACAAATTAATGAGACAGTTGAACCAGTGTCGACAAGAGAAGATATTTGATTACCTTGTAAATTGATATTTATAATTGGTAATGAACAGGTGTTATTGTCATGTGGTTGGTTATTAAGATCTATGCAAATTTCATTATTGTTGTGTGGGAGATTATCAGTTTGTACTGCTTGATTACATTTAAACTGAAGTGGATAAAATTAAGTAGATTGAGAATTAAAAGTTTTGATGAGTGCTGAACTTGAGGAGGTAAAGATCTGGTTGTCAGCCTGACCAGACTCCAAATTTAGTTTAAATTATATTCTGGTGCTTGAGGATTAGGAAAGGAAGTAGAAGTATGGGATGATGGTTGGGGAACCTGTTGGTTACTTCAGAGTAGATTTTTGAACTGATAGCAATCTTTCATTAAGTGTCCAAGTTTTCCACAAAAAGGACAATGGACTCGTCGTGACCTCTATTATTATGGCTGTAAAATCTAGTGGGCCTGTGAGAGTCATTCTGCTGTCGAAAGCGATCTCTCTGTTGAGTTCTGCTAAAATTATGTTGGCGGTCATTTCTACTGATACGAGAAGGACCAGAATCATGCTTTTGAATATTTAGTGGTCTATGTTCATGCTGAGTGGTTTGATTGACTGAACGATTATTATTATTGATGAGGGTTTTCATTTCAGTTTGCAACGAATGTATCTGATTGCTAATTTCTGTCCATGGATTTTGATTAGAATCAGTTTGGAGTAGTGCAGTTTGTGCCTGGATTTCTTGGAGGTGTTATGCTCTTGAAACCGCATCTTCATAGTCACGTATATTGGCTTCTAACAACTTGATTATAATGAATAATGGTATTACATCCAAAAATTTATTCAGGCAAATGGTGTTCAGTGCTGTTTTGTCTGACACCTGTGCATATACCTGCGAAACCAAAACATCAAATCAATGTGAAAGATTGTGAATTCTTTCACCAGGTAGAAGTTTAAGTGCACTTAAGTTTTGTGCAGCTATGACAGTCGATTCTATTTTGAAAAATAGAGTGAATTGCTTTTTGATTTCGTCCAAGGTAGATATATTTTTAAATGAGGATGACTCAATGAAATATTTAAGTGCGGCACCTGAAAGTTTAGATTTGAAGAATGCAATAGTGTGTGCGCTAGACCATTTATTTAATTCCTGAAGATCAGTAATTTGATCAAAGAAGAAATTCAGGAGGTGAGGATCTCCATCAAATGAATTTATATTAAGTAGTAGGGAAGAATTTGGAGCCATAATGATCTCAAGAGAAATTAATGAGTATAACTGAGGTGTTATCTTATGAAAGGTAAGTTTAAAATATGTAAATACAAAATTATAATGTTGAGCACAAATTAAAATAATAAAAATGAAAATAACCTAGCACTCTAATGTTGCATTATTCATAAATGTAATAAAATATAGCCCCCAAAATAAAATAAAGTCAATATAATAGAAATAAAAATCAAATATGACTTTCAGTTAAAATAAAATCAACATAACATAATTGACAAAATAATATTTTTAACATATTACACAGTTGAGAAATTAAATCAAAACTTTGAAATTATAAAAGCATAAATAAAAATAATATAAAATACATGTTTGAAAGCCAGAAAAATTAAAACAAACAAAATAAAATCAAATAAACGCACCTTGATTGAAAAATTGGTTCGAAAATGGACGGCACCATTTCTCTGTTAATGTTTTAATTCTGTGCTGTTATTTTTTACTGGTAATGTTGTTGGCTTTTGAATTAATTGGTTTTCTAAGGGGAACTAGGATTGTTTGTACCTGAAAAAGAAACCCATAGAAAAAACAATAAAAATAATACTTGAGTGGGTGACGTAAAGTGATAATACACATTATGGCCTTAACCCAATATTTAATATTAGATTGAATTTGGCCTTTTTGCCAACTTAAGTTTAAATTCTAAATTAAAAAAAAGAACACAATAGGCATTAAAATAAAAGGAAAGGAGAAGTTACTGACTTAATACTGTTTATTCATAATTAATATAAAATTTAAATAAAAATTTATAGAAGTCAAGTGATAAAAATTAATAAAAAGGGAGAAACAAAAATAGACTAAAAAGTAAGATGATTATGGAGGACGGCTTTTGGAGACCATCTTCAGAATGCGGGATGTAGAGAGCCTTCTTTTCTTCTCCATATTGTCTGCCGGATGAGAACCGCCAGTCTGGGAAGATCATCAACATTCCATTTGCCTGGTGACACGGTAGGAAACCGCCAAACCCAGGACTAAAACATGCCAATATGTGGAGAGGGGTATGTCATATCATCGAAAAAAGTGCGAAAATTATAACGCTATTGCAGCACAGCGCTCGCCAAGGAGAACACCATGTGACGCTCCGGTTATGTGTGATGTCAACTGATGGAATATCCAGGACGTCTTATGCAATAAAAAAATAGGTTTTTCGCCTCACCAACATGATAATTCGGATCACGGCAGGAAAGTTACACACAAGGAATTTTTTAAGTGAAGCTTATAGAATTAAATGTTAACTAAATGGAAAGAAAATGGAACGTTATGACAATATATATATTTGTAACGTCCACAAAATTTAAAACTAATGAAGTCACTATTGTAAAGCAATTATTAAATGTAATAGCCGAGTAGATTGATGCAGACTTTCACTTACAAAAACATCTTTTATTTAGAACAAAAGATAACACTAAACACAAAAATCGCCGTAGTGAAAAAGAATACTAAACACAAAAATATTTTTATTAAATCTTTAACATCGCAATGTTAAAGGAAGAAAGTCTTCACAATTGACAATTAATCCTTTCCTTGGTTACAGTAGCTAAGTGTTTTCCGAGACTATTTGAAGAGAACAAAGATGTCTATAAATGTAAAATCTAATAAAGAACGGTATTAAAAATGTCTGTTAGAAATAATTAGAGATTATCTCTAATAGATGTCACTCGCTCTTGAATAACTTGAAGTGTTGGAAAATTTTAATATCAAGAGAGGTTTCCTATGTTCTTTCCTTAGGTGTGAAATAATAATCAATAGTATATTATTTTTCAGTAAATATATTTCTTTACCTAGAACTTTCTTTCACTCTAAATAGGTATATTTAGGAGAAATTATTTTACGCAGATTTCTGTTGTAGCAGCCTGCAATAAGCAACTGAGAGACGGGGTAGAGGGGAAGAAGGAGCACACATTTTTAATCTAAAATTTGTAGCTTCTTCTTTACCCACTTTCCTGTCTCTTAAAATCGTCAACCTATTTAAGTTCTATAAAAAAGTACCTTCAAGGTAAGATTTAGTAATGAATAATTAATTTCCTAAGAACTTTTATTTCTGATTATTTATTAACAAGGTAGCTCATCCCGAATCTGCCTTCAGTTTTCAAATGAATGACGGGAAATAGGAGATGTGATTCTTATTTCTAATTTAATCCATCCTGCAATTAGAAACTAAGAGATTAAATGTAAGATAAGAAGTGTCCATCCTGTTTAGATCGAAAATCGGTGGGCAGATCTTAACCTACTTTCCTGTTACCCAATATGTTTAATTAATTTAAGTGGTGATTTACCAGCGGTTGGATACTTTTATATACACGAGTTATCTCCAAGTTAGGTGAATTTTAGCAGCTGTTAATTAAACAATCGTGCCTTTTATTCTCAGAAAATATTTTACTTTGCAGAACATTCCAATTCGACATAATTTCAATATATATATATTTATATATTAAAACTTATGTTTCTGTCTACACTTTCCTGCTGAACGTCGGTAAAGTGAAGATATCATTCTTATTTCTATTCTACAATAAGTGAGACTTTCTGGACAGCTGAAATAAAATGTTACTTCATGGTAAAATTTATAATTTATTTTAAATGTTGTTTTATAAGTCCTAAATATGTATTACTTTTTTAAGATTTACCTTGGCCACAGAAGACCATTATCAATATAATGATCTAAACGTTATAAACTAATTTAGAATGTTGAATCCGAAATTGATATCATATGCCAGCATCTGTCCCAGAATATTCATAATATCACCATGAAAAAGAGTATAATAAGATTTGAAACATTATTCACATCTTGTATCATTTCATATTCTTCTGAAGCTGTAAAACATGCTGAAGGGGAATGGTAGTTCTACACTATATTAGAAAAGCATTCATTATAAAGGTAAGGGCTTTACTTATATTATTATTTGCATCTTTAAAGATTGAAATAAATAGTAAAATTCCATAAAATTCACGTAGAATATATTATTACTTAATATAAATTAAAAGATTCCTTCCATGAAGAAAGCGTTTAAAGTTAAATGCAGCGATTCTTTCTGAAAATTTATCAACCTTTAAAGAAAAATTTTAAGTCTGAATATATTTTTCAAGTAAAATTAAATATGAATAAATTATAGTACAATATTCCTCTAAACACTATTCAAAACTTGTATAATTCGATTTCCATGCGAATTCAAGATGTAGAGTGTTTCCATTATTTGATAACTGTATGTATATTTTAAGATGAAAAAAAAAAAACCACAGGTGAAATTCACATGAATTATATTATTAGTTAATTCAAATAAAGTAATCTTCTATCTTAATTTAACTGAAATAGAAATTATAAATCTGTGTCGAAAATTAAGCTAATATTAGTACATAATTTTCTGCTTTTACAGTTATTATAGTCTATTTAAAGAGGCCAATGATGAAAACATTGACTGATAAAAGCAGTGTTACAATGATGCTTTCTGAAAATCATCTGAGGCTTGGGAATATAAAAAAAAAATTTTATGAATGAGAAAATTTTTAACATATAAAAACTAAATATGGATAAATTGTGGTAAAATTCTGATCAACTTTGATCCTTTCAACCTGGCGAAATAAATGCCTATATTTAATATACTGTTTTAGGTTCTGAAATGTAGTATTACAAATTAATGAGACAGTTGAACCAGTGTCGACAAGAGAAGATATTTGATTACCTTGTAAATTGATATTTATAATTGGTAATGAACAGATGTTATTGTCATGTGGTTGGTTATTAAGATCTATGCAAATTTCATTATTGTTGTGTGGGAGATTATCAGTTTGTACTGCTTGATTACATTTAAACTGAAGTGGAGAAAATTGAGTAGATTGAGAATTAAAAGTTTTGATGAGTGCTGAACTTGAGGAGGTAAAGATCTGGTTGTCAGCCTGACCAGACTCCAAATTTAGTTTAAATTATATTCTGGTGCTTGAGGATTAGGAAAGGAAGTAGAAGTATGGGATGATGGTTGGGGAACCTGTTGGTTACTTCAGAGTAGATTTTTGAACTGATAGCAATCTTTCATTAAGTGTCCAAGTTTTCCACAAAAAGGACAATGGACTCGTCGTGACCTCTATTATTATGGCTGTAAAATCTAGTGGGCCTGTGAGAGTCATTCTGCTGTCGAAAGCGATCTCTCTGTTGAGTTCTGCTAAAATTATGTTGGCGGTCATTTCTACTGATACGAGAAGGACCAGAATCATGCTTTTGAATATTTAGTGGTCTATGTTCATGCTGAGTCGTTTGATTGACTGAACGATTATTATTATTGATGAGGGTTTTCATTTCAGTTTGCAACAATGTATCTGATTGCTAATTTCTGTCCATGGATTTTGATTAGAATCAGTTTGGAGTAGTGCAGTTTGTGCCTGGATTTCTTGGAGGTGTTGAGCTCTTGAAACCGCATCTACATAGTCACGTATATTGGCTTCTAACAACTTGATTATAATAATAATGGTATTGCATCCAAAAATTTATTCAGGCAAATGGTGTTCAGTGCTGTTTTGTCTGACACCTGTGCATATACCTGTGAAACCAAAACATCAAATCAATGTGAAAGATTGTGAATTCTTTCACCAGGTAGAAGTTTAAGTGCACTTAAGTTTTGTGCAGCTATGACAGTCGATTCTATTTTGAAAAATAGAGTGAATTGCTTTTTGATTTCGTCCAAGGTAGATATATTTTTAAATGAGGATGACTCAATGAAATATTTAAGTGCAGCACCTGAAAGTTTAGATTTGAAGAATGCAATAGTGTGTGCGCTAGACCATTTATTTAATTCCTGAAGATCAGTAATTTGATCAAAGAAGAAATTCAGGAGGTGAGGATCTCCATCAAATGAATTTATATTAAGTAGTAGGGAAGAATTTGGAGCCATAATGATCTCAAGAGAAATTAATGAGTATAACTGAGGTGTTATCTTATGAAAGGTAAGTTTAAAATATGTAAATACAAAATTATAATGTTGAGCACAAATTAAAATAATAAAAATGAAAATAACCTAGCACTCTAATGTTGCATTATTCATAAATGTAAAAAATATAGCCCCCAAAATAAAATAAAGTCAATATAATAGAAATAAAAATCAAATATGACTTTCAGTTAAAATAAAATCAACATAACATAATTGACAAAATAATATTTTTAACATATTACACAGTTGAGAAATTAAATCAAAACTTTGAAATTATAAAAGCATAAATAAAAATAATATAAAATACATGTTTGAAAGCCAGAAAAATTAAAACAAACAAAATAAAATCAAATAAACGCACCTTGATTGAAAAATTGGTTCGAAAATGGACGGCACCATTTCTCTGTTAATGTTTTAATTCTGTGCTGTTATTTTTTACTGGTAATGTTGTTGGCTTTTTGAATTAATTGGTTTTCTAAGGGGAACTAGGATTGTTTGTACCTGAAAAAGAAACCCATAGAAAAAACAATAAAAATAATACTTGAGTGGGTGACGTAAAGTGATAATACACATTATGGCCTTAACCCAATATTTAATATTAGATTGAATTTGGCCTTTTTGCCAACTTAAGTTTAAATTCTAAATTAAAAAAAAGAACACAATAGGCATTAAAATAAAAGGAAAGGAGAAGTTACTGACTTAATACTGTTTATTCATAATTAATATAAAATTTAAATAAAAATTTATAGAAGTCAAGTGATAATAATTAATAAAAAGGGAGAAACAAAAATAGACTAAAAAGTAAGATGATTATGGAGGACGGCGTTTGGAGACCATCTTCAGAATGCGGGATGTAGAGAGCCTTCTTTTCTTCTCCATATTGTCTGCCGGATGAGAACCGCCAGTCTGGGAAGATCATCAACATTCCATTTGCCTGGTGACACGGTAGGAAACCGCCAAACCCAGGACTAAAACATGCCAATATGTGGAGAGGGGTATGTCATATCATCGAAAAAAGTGCGAAAATTATAACGCTATTGCAGCACAGCGCTCGCCAAGGAGAACACCATGTGACGCTCCGGTTATGTGTGATGTCAACTGATGGAATATCCAGGACGTCTTATGCAATAAAAAAATAGGTTTTTCGCCTCACCAACATGATAATTCGGAGCACGGCAGGAAAGTTACACACAAGGAATTTTTTAAGTGAAGCTTATAGAATTAAATGTTAACTAAATGGAAAGAAAATGGAACGTTATGACAATATATATATTTGTAACGTCCACAAAATTTAAAACTAATGAAGTCACTATTGTAAAGCAATTATTAAATGTAATAGCCGAGTAGATTGATGCAGACTTTCACTTACAAAAACATCTTTTATTTAGAACAAAAGATAACACTAAACACAAAAATCGCCGTAGTGAAAAAGAATACTAAACACAAAAATATTTTTATTAAATCTTTAACATCGCAATGTTAAAGGAAGAAAGTCTTCACAATTGACAATTAATCCTTTCCTTGGTTACAGTAGCTAAGTGTTTTCCGAGACTATTTGAAGAGAACAAAGATGTCTATAAATGTAAAATCTAATAAAGAACGGTATTAAAAATGTCTGTTAGAAATAATTAGAGATTATCTCTAATAGATGTCACTCGCTCTTGAATAACTTGAAGTGTTGGAAAATTTTAATATCAAGAGAGGTTTCCTATGTTCTTTCCTTAGGTGTGAAATAATAATCAATAGTATATTATTTTTCAGTAAATATATTTCTTTACCTAGAACTTTCTTTCACTCTAAATAGGTATATTTAGGAGAAATTATTTTACGCAGATTTCTGTTGTAGCAGCCTGCAATAAGCAACTGAGAGACGGGGTAGAGGGGAAGAAGGAGCACACATTTTTAATCTAAAATTTGTAGCTTCTTCTTTACCCACTTTCCTGTCTCTTAAAATCGTCAACCTATTTAAGTTCTATAAAAAAGTACCTTCAAGGTAAGATTTAGTAATGAATAATTAATTTCCTAAGAACTTTTATTTCTGATTATTTATTAACAAGGTAGCTCATCCCGAATCTGCCTTCAGTTTTCAAATGAATGACGGGAAATAGGAGATGTGATTCTTATTTCTAATTTAATCCATCCTGCAATTAGAAACTAAGAGATTAAATGTAAGATAAGAAGTGTCCATCCTGTTTAGATCGAAAATCGGTGGGCAGATCTTAACCTACTTTCCTGTTACCCAATATGTTTAATTAATTTAAGTGGTGATTTACCAGCGGTTGGATACTTTTATATACACGAGTTATCTCCAAGTTAGGTGAATTTTAGCAGCTGTTAATTAAACAATCGTGCCTTTTATTCTCAGAAAATATTTTACTTTGCAGAACATTCCAATTCGACATAATTTCAATATATATATATTTATATATTAAAACTTATGTTTCTGTCTACACTTTCCTGCTGAACGTCGGTAAAGTGAAGATATCATTCTTATTTCTATTCTACAATAAGTGAGACTTTCTGGACAGCTGAAATAAAATGTTACTTCATGGTAAAATTTATAATTTATTTTAAATGTTGTTTTATAAGTCCTAAATATGTATTACTTTTTTAAGATTTACCTTGGCCACAGAAGACCATTATCAATATAATGATCTAAACGTTATAAACTAATTTAGAATGTTGAATCCGAAATTGATATCATATGCCAGCATCTGTCCCAGAATATTCATAATATCACCATGAAAAAGAGTATAATAAGATTTGAAACATTATTCACATCTTGTATCATTTCATATTCTTCCGAAGCTGTAAAACATGCTGAAGAGGAATGGTAGTTCTACACTATATTAGAAAAGCATTCATTATAAAGGTAAGGGCTTTACTTATATTATTATATGCATCTTTAAAGATTGAAATAAATAGTAAAATTCCATAAAATTCACGTAGAATATATTATTACTTAATATAAATTAAAAGATTCCTTCCATGAAGAAAGCGTTTAAAGTTAAATGCAGCGATTCTTTCTGAAAATTTATCAACCTTTAAAGAAAAATTTTAAGTCTGAATATATTTTTCCAAGTAAAATTAAATATGAATAAATTATAGTACAATATTCCTCTAAACACTATTCAAAACTTGTATAATTCGATTTCCATGCGAATTCAAGATGTAGAGTGTTTCCATTATTTGATAACTGTATGTATATTTTAAGATGAAAAAAAAAAAACCACAGGTGAAATTCACATGAATTATATTATTAGTTAATTCAAATAAAGTAATCTTCTATCTTAATTTAACTGAAATAGAAATTATAAATCTGTGTCGAAAATTAAGCTAATATTAGTACATAATTTTCTGCTTTTACAGTTATTATAGTCTATTTAAAGAGGCCAATGATGAAAACATTGACTGATAAAAGCAGTGTTACAATGATGCTTTCTGAAAATCATCTGAGGCTTGGGAATATAAAAAAAAATTTTTAATGAATGATAAAACATTTAACATATAAAAACTAAATATGGATAAATTGTGGTAAAATTCTGATCAACTTTGATCCTTTTAACCTGGTGAGATAAATGCCTATATTTAATATACTGTTTTAGGTTCTGAAATGTAGTATTATAAATTAATGAGACAGTTGAACCAGTGTGGACAAGAGAAGATATTTGATTACCTTGTAAATTGATATTTATAATTGGTAATGAACAGGTGTTATTGTCATGTGGTTGGTTATTAAGATCTATGCAAATTTCATTATTGTTGTGTGGGAGATTATCAGTTTGTACTGCTTGATTACATTTAAACTGAAGTGGATAAAATTAAGTAGATTGAGAATTAAAAGTTTTGATGAGTGCTGAACTTGAGGAGGTAAAGATCTGGTTGTCAGCCTGACCAGACTCCAAATTTAGTTTAAATTATATTCTGGTGCTTGAGGATTAAGAAAGGAAGTAGAAGTATGGGATGATGGTTGGGGAACCTGTTGGTTACTTCGGAGTAGATTTTTGAACTGATAGCAATCTTTCATTAAGTGTCCAAGTTTTCCACAAAAAGGACAATGGACTCGTCGTGACCTCTATTATTATGGCTGTAAAATCTAGTGGGCCTGTGAGAGTCATTCTGCTGTCGAAAGCGATCTCTCTGTTGAGTTCTGCTAAAATTATGTTGGCAGTCATTTCTACTGATACGAGAAGGACCAGAATCATGTCTTAGAGTTTGAAAATTTAGTGGTCTATGTTCATGCTGAGTGGTTTGATTGACTGAACGATTATTATTATAGATGAGGGTTTTCATTTCAGTTTGCAATGAATGTATCTGATTGTTAATTTCTGTCCATGGATTTTGATTAGAATCAGTTTGCAGTAGTGCAGTTTGTGCCTGGATTTCTTGGAGGTGTTGATTTCTTGAAACCGCATCTACATAGTCATGTATATTGGCTTCTAACAACTTGATTTTAATGGATAATGGTATTGCATCCAAAATTTTATTCAGGCAAATGGTGTTCAGTGCTGTTTTTTTCTGACACCTGTGCATATACCTGTGAAACCAAAACATCAAATCGATGTGAAAGATTGCGAATTCTTTCACCAGGTAGAAATTTAAGTGCACTTAAGTTTTGTGCAGCTATGACAGTCGATTCTGGTTTGAAAAATAGAGTGAATTGCTTTTTGATTTCGTCCAAGGTAGATATATTTTTAAATGAGGATGACTCAATGAAATATTTAAGTGCGGCACCTGAAAGTTTAGATTTGAAGAATGCAATAGTGTGTGCACTAGACCATTTACAGGGATGTTGCGCCCCTTCAAGCATTTCGTAGCAGTTTTCGGAGCAGCAAAACTTTAGATTTGGAGCAGGAGAAATCATTTTCATAGCAGTCAAAATCTTGATTTGGAGCAGGATATAGTGTTTTTGTAACAGTTAAAGTAACAATTTAAAAAATAAACTTATGTTTTTGATTAGTCTGCCAAATAATTTATAATGATTGGAAACAGCCTTTTTTTTTTTTTTTTTTTTTTTTTTTTTTTTTTTTTTTTTTTTTTTTTGAGAAAAAAGTTTTTGAAGTTTATGAAAGCAACTTTAATTATTAGAAAATTAAAATACATATTTAAAATTCCCCACAATTTCTTGCTTCAAAACTTTCTAATTGCCAAGTTGCTAATTAATGTTTAAATTAATCTTCATGAAAATTTAAGTTTTGTCCAAAAAGTTTCTTTAAAACGTTTTAAATTCGCAACTTCCGGTTTCGAAGACGCTACTTCCATTTTGTTTTGACAGCTGTCATTGATGTTTAAACAGCTGTAACTTTTCTTTAAAATGCCGTAGAGACAAAACAAAAACAGATTTAGAAGTCTAAAAGTTGAAATTTTACAATAGAGAAATAAAAAAAAATATGATTTTTGGCAAAAAATGACGTTTTTAACATAGACGGACAGATACCTTAAAGTTATTAAAAATTATTCATCTTATTTTTCTCTAACTTTATTTATTTAAATTTCGCTATATTTTTTTTAATTAGTCAGCATCATTTTATATCCTTTTATATACTAGATTTGCATTTCACTACAGTATGCATTAAGGCTGGGCGATGTATTGATATATCGTGAAATATCGATAAAGAGTACTCCACCGCGACACTGATTTCCAAATTTTGAGTTCAGATCAAGATGTGAACGAACTCCTATATAGCTAAACCAATCGGCGAACTCTGATGTGATGTGAAATCGTCTTTCCGATCTCATGACAGTATTAGAGTATAAGAGGTATAGTATTCCTAAAAGTCACGTTCCGACATATAATCTTTCCGATTTTACAATTTCTAGTCACATAGCGCATGCGCAATAAAACGTCCTTTTATATAAACGCCAAACGATGGCCGAATGGATAAAGGGTTCGTATTCAGTAGCGGAATTCGTGGGTTCAAATCCCACTATTGGTACGGATATTCATAGTCATTCGAATCGGCTTTAAGCAGAAGGTCACGGTCTCATTAGCCCTTGTATAGCGTAACAGTAGACCTTAGCACTCCAACTAACTGATATTTGAAAATCATCTATCTGATTTTGCGACATTGAGAGAGCGAGCGGTATATCATTGAACGGCAATTTATCTACATCGCGAAATCGTTATTTCGTCCTTAATTGAAGAATCCTGATAAAAATTGGAAATAAATAAAAGAGAGAGACGCACGGAAATGAGGAAAACCTCGACGATTCACAAATACGGAACTTCAAGTTCAACCGCGAGAGGCTGGGTGGGGTTTGCGTAAAGATATTTTTGTGACACGTTTCTATGGAAAAGTTATATTAAGATCCGCATGCAGGAAATTCTTGTTGTGACATGTTTGTGCAGGCTCGTTTCGAACTAATTTTTTACCGGTGGTAAAGCGCGGAAAATTGTAAATTGGCTTTACAAAACATAAAATAAAATAAATTAAAAAAATAAATAAATCTGAATATTCTAGATTGTTGAATTTCCATATTTTCCCTATCTGATTACTATTTTTAATAGGCTACAAACATTACGTTTCGGGAAGAGTATTGGTCCTCTAGAGGATGAAAATCTCATATCAAGTGATGATAGTCTCACCAATACACGAATTTCTTTCCAATTTCGAAAAATTTAGATATAGCAAGGAGATTTTTTAAAAAAATAAAATTTTCTAAAAGAATTGGAAATTTTCACAGGCGCACTAAAATTTACGAAAAAAAAAAGAGAGCAGAAATTGGCGGAGAAGCAGAAATCGCTGTAGAAATCAAGAAGTAGAACTCCACTAAAAAGCGGAAAATTTTTATCGCTGTACATGCTATAAACGTATTTCTCTTCGTTGGGCACAATTTTAATTTTTAATTGGATTTTTTTTGTCAATCTTTAGTCTGTAGTACGAAAGAGTAGCAGCATCTCTGAAGAATGAAATTCTTTCTTCTTATTTCATGTACTTTTACTTGAGAAAGTAGGTAGGAAAAATAAATGACATATTCACTCTAAAGTCTAGTATTCAGTTACGTTCGATGGGAAAAATTCGTCTTAGATTCGTAAAATTAACGTAATTACTAAACGTGCAAAAACTACAAAAATTTGTAAAATGGCGCAGTTTTGGAGCAATTTCTGCTAAAATAACGTTTTTGGAGGAGCTGGGCGTAGATATCGGAAATTGGCGCAGTCGCAACATCCGTGCATTTATTTAATGAGGAATTTTCACGTTTTCTAATTTTGATTTTAAACGATAGAAGACAAAAAAGTAAGCGGGACAGTAGCTATTTTTCTTTCATTTGCGGGCCTAATGAGTGATTTCTAATGGGTTTTATAGCGGACTCTTTAACGTCTCTCAAAAACGCTACTTTATCTCTGCCGAGTTTGTGACGTCATCGTTCATGTATACACCAAGCTCCTATGCTGTTTACATGTTAAAAGGCGACTTTTAAATTTGTTTTTTGTGTAAAGTATCGCATATAATAGCATTTTTTTGTTATGTCTGGCATTAAAAAATCATACTCTAAATATTGTATTGTGCCACTCTGTAAAAATACAACAACTAATTGTAATGAGAAGATATTTTTCAGCGTCCCGAAAGACCCAGATAAACGTAAAATCTGGACAACTGCGATGAAAAGGATGAGAAATTAAACCCCAAATTATCATATAAATCATCTTTATGGGTTTGTGAAGACCATTTCTCGGTAAGTAAATACTTGCTTTTGTTTAAATATTACTAATCTAGAACAATTAAAGTATCTAAAAATACATCTATACCTTTAAAAGGATTGTTGATTAACCACTGCTATTTAACTTTTAAAACTGCTAATTTTCGAGTATTATCACAGAGTTCAAGTACAATAAATATTTTATAAAGCATATAAATATCGAAAAACATATAAATATCTAAAGCATATAATTATCTAATAAATAACTTGGGGGAGGGGAAGGTTATGTATTTTCAAGGTATTATAAATATTTTCTTCAGAGATGCCTACTTTCTTTATCTTTAACATCTTTTCTTTATCATACTTTCTTTATCATACATTCTTTATCTTTATCACACTTTCTTTATCTTTTAACATCTTTTAACCCTTTTTATGTGTGCCTGTTTTCATTCATATACATATATATAATTCTTAATGTTATATCTTTCATTTATGCAATCTTCGCATAACACATGTATTGTCCAATAACCACTTTATTGGAATACTTTATAAAAAATGAAATTTATTGCATACTAACAATGCTTCTAATATTAAAGCTGCTCTTTGTAAGCATTGGGAAATAAAGTGCTAATGGTTAAGTTTATATAAAATAATTTTAATTGCTCTTTTGCATTTTAATAATTTTTTTCTTTTTATTATATTTGAAATCTAAATGAATACCATGAGCTGTTTAAGCTTTTTATCTTACTTGATGCTTGATTATGTTATTTACAATTTTGGAGTGGCGAAAATAGCACTATTCATTTATTTTAATTTCAGATATCTTATGCAGAGAGAAATAAAAATATTCAAATGCAAATGAGTAATTAGAGTAGTTTTAGCATCAGAATTCTGAATGCTTACTAAAGGAGGATCCTTAACATTTTATGTTGTGAATAGTATATTAACATAACGGATGTTAAACATAAGTTTATATCATGATGTTAATGAAGGACAATTTATGCAGTAAATTTTTTAATAAATAATACACTAAAATTTATAAGTAAAATTTTAAATATTGATGAGCCAATGGCTGTTAAAATATGCTTTTCTAATTTTATTGTTTTAAAGTGTCTGAATTCAGATGAGAAAAATTAACTCCTTTTGGATTTTGAAAATAAAAATATTTAAAGAGAATCCAATTTTTATGAAAACCAAAGCACTAAACTTTCACATTAAAATAATAACATATACAAATCAATTTATACTAATATTATTTTACAAAATTTCTTCAGCTCTGTAAATTATTTAATAAACTTAAATATAAGATAGCCATGTTTATTTTGAGCAAAATAATTCATGAGATGAATATATGTTGAATGTAAATATGAAATAATTAGTATTTTACACACAAAAAAGTAAACATCTAAGAATGTTAATAAATTTTACAACCATAATGGTGGTTTTAATACATAATTTTGATGTTTTAATCCAAGAATGTATTTTAATACATTTCAAACTTCACTATTAAAATAATTTTCAGATACTTTTTGTTTTAACCAGGTCAAAATATTTTCCAATGAAATTAAGTATAAATACCTCCTCTAATTTTTATTTTAATATTACATCCTTCTCTATTTATAAAAAAACGATGCTACTACAAATGTGTGTGTACATATGATAAATGTATATTTATTTGACTTGTTTGTGTTTACAAACAAAAGAGCTGTGTTTAGCATGAATAAAGTATTAATACATGTTAAGTAAAATTAGAAAAAAATATAAATGATTTTACATACCTTTGGGTTTTAATTCCTCGTATTTCTGCTCCCATAAAATCCGGATTTTTTGCCAAGAAAGAAAACATTGACATGCTGTCAATTTTCAGGAGGTTGTCTGACTGTCCTTTGCTAAATCCAGGTAGAAGAGACATTTCTGACAAATTGAGATAACTAAGCTATCTAGATCGATAAAATAAACCTTCAGGTTTAAATAAAAATAAATTTTGATAGCTAGAAAATTTCAGGAACTTACAAAATCAAAATCGGAAAATAGTGCGCGCTTAAAAGCAATACAAAAATATTGGTCTGCATGAACGATGACATCACAACCAATCACGGAGCGTTTTGATGTCACGTGAATTTCGATTAACTTTAAAATTAATTTTTTAAATGATGGACCCAGTTTTTTATATTTTTGAGAACATTTTTGGAATCTACGAGTCTGAAATTATCAGAAAAACACTAAGTTGTTCGAATCCCCCACATGTGCAAATTCCTCATTCCTGAAGATCAGTAATTTGATCAAAGAAGAAATTCAGGAGGTGAGGATCTCCATCAAATGAATTTATATTGAGCAGTAGGGAAGAATTTGAAGCCATCGGGATGTCAACAGAAATGAATAAGTACAACTGAGGTGTTATCTTATGAAAGGATATTATTTTTAAATATGTAAATACAAAATTATAATGTTGAGCAGAAATTAAAAAAATAACATGCACAAATGAAAATAAATTAGCACTCAATTGTTGCATTATTCATACATCTAATAAAATATAGCCCCCAATATAAAATAAAATCAATATAATAGAAATAAAAATCAAATATGACTTTCAGTTAAAATAAAATCAACATAACATAATTGACAAAATAATATTTTTAACATATTACACAGTTGAGAAATTAAATCAAAACTTTGAAATTATAAAAGCATAAATAAAAATAATATAAAATACATGTTTGAAAGCCAGAAAAATTAAAACAAACAAAATAAAATCAAATAAACGCACCTTGATTGAAAAATTGGTTCGAAAATGGACGGCACCATTTCTCTGTTAATGTTTTAATTCTGTGCTGTTATTTTTTACTGGTAATGTTGTTGGCTTTTGAATTAATTGGTTTCCTAAGGGGAACTAGGATTGTTTGTACCTGAAAAAAAAAACCCATAGAAAAAACAATAAAAATAATACTTGAGTGGGTGACGTAAAGTGATAATACACATTATGGCCTTAACCCAATATTTAATATTAGATTGAATTTGGCCTTTTTGCCAACTTAAGTTTAAATTCTAAATTAAAAAAAAGGAACACAATAGGCATTAAAATAAAAGGAAAGGAGAAGTTACTGACTTAATACTGTTTATTCATAATTAATATAAAATTAAAATAAAAATTTATAGAAGTCAATTGATAAAAATTAATAAAAAGGGAGAAACAAAAATAGACTAAAAAGTAAGATGATTATGGAGGACGGCTTTTAGAGACCATTTTCAGAATGCGGGATGTAGAGAGCCTTCTTTTCTTCTCCATCCTGTCTGCCGGATGAGAACCGCCAGTCTGGGAAGATCATCAACATTCCATTTGCCTGGTGACACGGTAGGAAACCGCCAAGCGCAGGACTAAAACATGCCAATATGTGGAGAGGGGTATGTCATATCATCGAAAAAAGTGCTAAAATTATAACGCTATTGCAGCACAGCGCTCGCCAAGGAGAACACCACGTGACGCTCCGGGTATGTGCGATGTCAACTGATTGAATATCCAGGACGTCTTATGCAATAAAAAAATAGGTTTTTCGCATCACCTACATGATAATTGGGAGCATGGCAGGAAAGTTACACACAAGGAATTTTTTAAGTGAAGCTTATAGAATTAAATGTTAACTAAATGGAAAGAAAATGGAACGTTATGACAATATATATATTTGTAACGTCCACAAAATTTAAAACTAATGAAGTCACTATTGTAAAGCAATTATTAAATGTAATAGCCGAGTAGATTGATGCAGACTTTCACTTACAAAAACATCTTTTATTTAGAACAAAAGATAACACTAAACACAAAAATCGTCGTAGTGAAAAATAATACTAAACACAAAAATATTTTTATTAAATCTTTAACATCGCAATGTTAAACGAATAAAGTCTTCACAATTGACAATTAATCCTTTCCTTGGTTACAGTAGCTAAGTGTTTTCCGAGACTATTTGAAGAGAACAAAGATGTCTATAAATGTAAAATCTAATAAAGAACGGTATTAAAAATGTCTGTTAGAAATAATTAGAGATTATCTCTAATAGATGTCACTCGCTCTTGAATAACTTGAAGTGTTGGAAAATTTTAATATCAAGAGAGGTTTCCTATGTTCTTTCCTTAGGTGTGAAATAATAATCAATAGTATATTATTTTTCAGTAAATATATTTCTTTACCTAGAACTTTCTTTCACTCTAAATAGGTATATTTAGGAGAAATTATTTTACGCAGATTTCTGTTGTAGCAGCCTGCAATAAGCAACTGAGAGACGGGGTAGAGGGGAAGAAGGAGCACACATTTTTAATCTAAAATTTGTAGCTTCTTCTTTACCCACTTTCCTGTCTCTTAAAATCGTCAACCTATTTAAGTTCTATAAAAAAGTACCTTCAAGGTAAGATTTAGTAATGAATAATTAATTTCCTAAGAACTTTTATTTCTGATTATTTATTAACAAGGTAGCTCATCCCGAATCTGCCTTCAGTTTTCAAATGAATGACGGGAAATAGGAGATGTGATTCTTATTTCTAATTTAATCCATCCTGCAATTAGAAACTAAGAGATTAAATGTAAGATAAGAAGTGTCCATCCTGTTTAGATCGAAAATCGGTGGGCAGATCTTAACCTACTTTCCTGTTACCCAATATGTTTAATTAATTTAAGTGGTGATTTACCAGCGGTTGGATACTTTTATATACACGAGTTATCTCCAAGTTAGGTGAATTTTAGCAGCTGTTAATTAAACAATCATGCCTTTTATTCTCAGAAAATATTTTACTTTGCAGAACATTCCAATTCGACATAATTTAAATATATATATATTTTTTTTATATTGAAACTTATGTTTCTGTCTACACTTTTCTACTGAACGTCGGTAAAGTGAAGATATCATTCTTATTTCTATTCTACAATAAGTGAGACTTTCTGGACAGCTGAAATAAAATTACTTCATGGTAAAATTTATAATTTATTTTAAAGTTGTTTTATAAGTCCTAAATATGTATTACTTTTTTAAGATTTACCTTGGCCACAGAACACCATTATCAATATAATGATCTAAATGTTATAAACTAATTTAGAATGTTGAATCCGAAATTGATATCATATGCCAGCATCTGTCCCGGAATATTCATAATATCACCATGAAGAAGAGTATAATAAGATTTGAAACATTATTCACATCTTGTATCATTTCATATTCTTCCGAAGCTGTAAAACATGCTTAAAAGGAATGGTAGTACAATTAGACAATCTAATTAAGGTAAAGAAATTTTTGACAAAGATAAAAAAGTCTTTAATAAATTAAGTAGAATATTTATTCTTTATTATAAATAAAGATTATCATGAAGAAACGTTTTTTATAGCAGCGATCTTAAAATTTATCAACATTATAGAAAATTTAAAGTTTTTTCAAGTAAAATTATAGTAAATTTTTCAAATATTAAATATTCAAAAAATTGTATACATTTAGTTTTCTAGTTATATCAAATTGAAAAGAAAGCATAAAATTTATTTTTTTTTATTTATTGTATGTCTGTTTTTGTTCCATCCCATATTTAAGTAATTATTATTTGTTTTATTATTATTTCTTTCTTATGTGATTTAAATTGTAAACATGCTTATTTCATTTTATTTTTTAATATTACTTTAGAGTTTCCTTATTTTAATTTATTACATTTATTTTTTTCAGCTAATTTTTTTATTTTAAAATTTTTAATTTATTTTCATTTTTTATAATTTTTATTTTTCCTTGTATTTTTTATTTTTTACTATTATCTTATTTTTTTTTTAATTTTTTTATTTTTTATTTTTTGTATTTTTTAATTTTATTTTTTTTTTTTTTTTTAATTTATTTTTTTTTTTTTTTATTTTTTAATAATTATTATTTTTTGTTTTTTAATTATTTTTTTTTTTTTTTATTTTTTTTTTGGTATTTTTTTATTTATTTTTTTTTAAATGTTTATTTATTTATTTTTTTTTTTTTTTTTTTTCTTTTTTTTTTTTTTTTTTTTTTTTTTTTTTTTTTTTTTTTTTTTTTGTTTAATTTTTTTATTTTTAATTTTTTTATTTCTTTATTTTTTTTTTTTTTTTTTTTATTTTCTTTAATTTTTTTTTAATTAATTTTTTTTTTTTTTTAAAATTTTTTTTTTTTTTTTTTTTTTTTTTTAATATTAGAAATAGACACTCTCAGTTCTTTTTCTATATTTAGCTGAGATCTATATTTTGTCTTCAAAGAAGCCACCGCAGAAAATCCAGTTTCACAAAGGTAAGATGTTGAAAATGGTAGTAGAATGCGAAATGCCCTTGTTTTTAGTGCAGAAAACTCATCATCCACTCCTGCCCAAAATTCAAAGAGTGATTTATTACTAAATTGTCTTTTGGTTTCGCCGCTTGCCGTGAAGTCTATGAAGGTTTCTTCCTCTTCAATTGAGAGTCCTTCGGGAGTATTTTGAAATGGATCCCTCACCCACTTGTAACTTGATATCAGTTTGTCGTCAGCAAGAAAGTACTTTTTAAAATTCTTTGCTAGCATTGCTAAATGATTTTCAATGGTTGCAAAAACAACTTTTACATGTTGTTCTTCAGCCTTGTAAGTTTTAATACAATCATTCAAATTTGCAAACATTGTTAAGTTTTCTTGCTTTAAATTTCTGCTCCACAATTCCAATTTCCTACAAAAAGCATTAACTTTATCACTCGTATCCAATATATGTGTATTTGCTCCTTGCAGATGAAGATTCAAGTTATTTAATTTCTCGAATATGTCGACCATGTAGCTCAATTTCATCACAAATAAACTATCGCGAAAATTCTCAGCTTCCGGTCTGTTTTCCTCTTCTAGGAAAACGGCGATTTCTTCTTTTAATTCATAAACACGTTGCAAAAATTTCCCTCGTGATAACCATCTTGCCTCGCAATAAAATAGTAACGCTGAATGTACTGCACCCATGTCTTTACAAAGTGCGGAAAAGATTCTTAATTTCAGGGGTCTCATTTTTATATAATTTACTACGGTTACAACCGTAGTTAACACAATATTCAAACCAGGACTCATTTCTTTGGAAGCCAAAGCTTCTCTGTGGATCATGCAATGTGTCCAGACGTGGGAGTGGCGAAAATAGCACTATTCATTTATTTTAATTTCAGATATCTTATGCAGAGAGAAATAAAAATATTCAAATGCAAATGAGTAATTAGAGTAGTTTTAGCATCAGAATTCTGAATGCTTACTAAAGGAGGATCCTTAACATTTTATGTTGTGAATAGTATATTAACATAACGGATGTTAAACATAAGTTTATATCATGATGTTAATGAAGGACAATTTATGCAGTAAATTTTTTAATAAATAATACACTAAAATTTATAAGTAAAATTTTAAATATTGATGAGCCAATGGCTGTTAAAATATGCTTTTCTAATTTTATTGTTTTAAAGTGTCTGAATTCAGATGAGAAAAATTAACTCCTTTTGGATTTTGAAAATAAAAATATTTAAAGAGAATCCAATTTTTATGAAAACCAAAGCACTAAACTTTCACATTAAAATAATAACATATACAAATCAATTTATACTAATATTATTTTACAAAATTTCTTCAGCTCTGTAAATTATTTAATAAAGAAACTTAAATATAAGATAGCCATGTTTATTTTGAGCAAAATAATTCATGAGATGAATATATGTTGAATGTAAATATGAAATAATTAGTATTTTACACACAAAAAAGTAAACATCTAAGAATGTTAATAAATTTTACAACCATAATGGTGGTTTTAATACATAATTTTGATGTTTTAATCCAAGAATGTATTTTAATACATTTCAAACTTCACTATTAAAATAATTTTCAGATACTTTTTGTTTTAACCAGGTCAAAATATTTTCCAATGAAATTAAGTATAAATACCTCCTCTAATTTTTATTTTAATATTACATCCTTCTCTATTTATAAAAAAACGATGCTACTACAAATGTGTGTGTACATATGATAAATGTATATTTATTTGACTTGTTTGTGTTTACAAACAAAAGAGCTGTGTTTAGCATGAATAAAGTATTAATACATGTTAAGTAAAATTAGAAAAAAATATAAATGATTTTACATACCTTTCGGTTTTAATTCCTCGTATTTCTGCTCCCATAAAATCCGGATTTTTTGCCAAGAAAGAAAACATTGACATGCTGTCAATTTTCAGGAGGTTGTCTGACTGTCCTTTGCTAAATCCAGGTAGAAGAGACATTTCTGACAAATTGAGATAACTAAGCTATCTAGATCGATAAAATAAACCTTCAGGTTTAAATAAAAATAAATTTTGATAGCTAGAAAATTTCAGGAACTTACAAAATCAAAATCGGAAAATAGTGCGCGCTTAAAAGCAATACAAAAATATTGGTCTGCATGAACGATGACATCACAACCAATCACGGAGCGTTTTGATGTCACGTGAATTTCGATTAACTTTAAAATTAATTTTTTAAATGATGGACCCAGTTTTTTATATTTTTGAGAACATTTTTGGAATCTACGAGTCTGAAATTATCAGAAAAACACTAAGTTGTTCGAATCCCCCACATGTGCAAATTCCTCATTCCTGAAGATCAGTAATTTGATCAAAGAAGAAATTCAGGAGGTGAGGATCTCCATCAAATGAATTTATATTAAGTAGTAGGGAAGAATTTGGAGCCATAATGATCTCAAGAGAAATTAATGAGTATAACTGAGGTGTTATCTTATGAAAGGTAAGTTTAAAATATGTAAATACAAAATTATAATGTTGAGCACAAATTAAAATAATAAAAATGAAAATAACCTAGCACTCTAATGTTGCATTATTCATACATGTAATAAAATATAGCCCCCAAAATAAAATAAAATCAATATAATAGAAATAAAAATCAAATATGACTTTCAGTTAAAATAAAATCAACATAACATAATTGACAAAATAATATTTTTTAACATATTACACAGTTGAGAAATTAAATCAAAACTTTGAAATTATAAAAGCATAAATAAAAATAATATAAAATACATGTTTGAAAGCCAGAAAAATTAAAACAAACAAAATAAAATCAAATAAACGCACCTTGATTGAAAAATTGGTTCGAAAATGGACGGCACCATTTCTCTGTTAATGTTTTAATTCTGTGCTGTTATTTTTTACTGGTAATGTTGTTGGCTTTTGAATTAATTGGTTTTCCTAAGGGGAACTAGGATTGTTTGTACCTGAAAAAAAAACCCATAGAAAAAACAATAAAAATAATACTTGAGTGGGTGACGTAAAGTGATAATACACATTATGGCCTTAACCCAATATTTAATATTAGATTGAATTTGGCCTTTTTGCCAACTTAAGTTTAAATTCTAAATTAAAAAAAAGGAACACAATAGGCATTAAAATAAAAGGAAAGGAGAAGTGACTGACTTAATACTGTTTATTCATAATTAATATAAAATTTAACTAAAAATTTATAGAAGTCAAGTGATAAAAATTAATAAAAAGGGAGAAACAAAAATAGACTAAAAAGTAAGATGATTATGGAGGACGGCTTTTGGAGACCATCTTCAGAATGCGGGATGTAGAGAGCCTTCTTTTCTTCTCCATATTGTCTGCCGGATGAGAACCGCCAGTCTGGGAAGATCATCAACATTCCATTTGCCTGGTGACACGGTAGGAAACCGCCAAACCAGGACTAAAACATGCCAATATGTGGAGAGGGGTATGTCATATCATCGAAAAAAGTGCGAAAATTATAACGCTATTGCAGCACAGCGCTCGCCAAGGAGAACACCATGTGACTCTCCGGTTATGTGTGATGTCAACTGATGGAATATCCAGGACGTCTTATGCAATAAAAAAATAGGTTTTGACAGCTGAAATAAAATGTTACTTCATGGTAAAATTTATAATTTATTTTAAATGTTGTTTTATAAGTCCTAAATATGTATTACTTTTTTAAGATTTACCTTGGCCACAGAAGACCATTATCAATATAATGATCTAAACGTTATAAACTAATTTAGAATGTTGAATCCGAAATTGATATCATATGCCAACATCTGTCCCAGAATATTCATAATATCACCATGAAAAAGAGTATAATAAGATTTGAAACATTATTCACATCTTGTATCATTTCATATTCTTCTGAAGCTGTAAAACATGCTGAAGGGGAATGGTAGTTCTACACTATATTAGAAAAGCATTCATTATAAAGGTAAGGGCTTTACTTATATTATTATATGCATCTTTAAAGATTGAAATAAATAGTAAAATTCCATAAAATTCACGTAGAATATATTATTACTTAATATAAATTAAAAGATTCCTTCCATGAAGAAAGCGTTTAAAGTTAAATGCAGCGATTCTTTCTGAAAATTTATCAACCTTTAAAGAAAAATTTTAAGTCTGAATATATTTTTCAAGTAAAATTAAATATGAATAAATTATAGTACAATATTCCTCTAAACACTATTCAAAACTTGTATAATTCGATTTCCATGCGAATTCAAGATGTAGAGTGTTTCCATTATTTGATAACTGTATGTATATTTTAAGATGAAAAAAAAAAAAACCACAGGTGAAATTCACATGAATTATATTATTAGTTAATTCAAATAAAGTAATCTTCTATCTTAATTTAACTGAAATAGAAATTATAAATCTGTGTCGAAAATTAAGCTAATATTAGTACATAATTTTCTGCTTTTACAGTTATTATAGTCTATTTAAAGAGGCCAATGATGAAAACATTGACTGATAAAAGCAGTGTTACAATGATGCTTTCTGAAAATCATCTGAGGCTTGGGAATATAAAAAAAAAAATTTTTAATGAATGATAAAACATTTAACATATAAAAACTAAATATGGATAAATTGTGGTAAAATTCTGATCAACTTTGATCCTTTCAACCTGGCGAAATAAATGCCTATATTTAATATACTGTTTTAGGTTCTGAAATGTAGTATTACAAATTAATGAGACAGTTGAACCAGTGTCGACAAGAGAAGATATTTGATTACCTTGTAAATTGATATTTATAATTGGTAATGAACAGGTGTTATTGTCATGTGGTTGGTTATTAAGATCTATGCAAATTTCATTATTGTTGTGTGGGAGATTATCAGTTTGTACTGCTTGATTACATTTAAACTGAAGTGGAGAAAATTGAGTAGATTGAGAATTAAAAGTTTTGATGAGTGCTGAACTTGAGGAGGTAAAGATCTGGTTGTCAGCCTGACCAGACTCCAAATTTAGTTTAAATTATATTCTGGTGCTTGAGGATTAGGAAAGGAAGTAGAAGTATGGGATGATGGTTGGGGAACCTGTTGGTTACTTCGGAGTAGATTTTTGAACTGATAGCAATCTTTCATTAAGTGTCCAAGTTTTCCACAAAAAGGACAATGGACTCGTCGTGACCTCTATTATTATGGCTGTAAAATCTAGTGGGCCTGTGAGAGTCATTCTGCTGTCGAAAGCGATCTCTCTGTTGAGTTCTGCTAAAATTATGTTGGCAGTCATTTCTACTGATACGAGAAGGACCAGAATCATGTCTTAGAGTTTGAAAATTTAGTGATCTAGGTTCATGCTGAGTGGTTTGATTGACTGAACGATTATTATTATGATGAGGGTTTTCATTTCAGTTTGCAATGAATGTATCTGATTGTTAATTTCTGTCCATGGATTTTGATTAGAATCAGTTTGGCAGTAGTGCAGTTTGTGCCTGGATTTCTTGGAGGTGTTGATTTCTCTTGAAACCGCATCTACATAGTCATGTATATTGGCTTCTAACAACTTGATTTTAATGGATAATGGTATTGCATCCAAAATTTTATTCAGGCAAATGGTGTTCAGTGCTGTTTTTTCTGACACCTGTGCATATACCTGTGAAACCAAAACATCAAATCGATGTGAAAGATTGCGAATTCTTTCACCAGGTAGAAATTTAAGTGCACTTAAGTTTTGTGCAGCTATGACAGTCGATTCTGGTTTGAAAAATAGAGTGAATTGCTTTTTGATTTCGTCCAAGGTAGATATATTTTTAAATGAGGATGACTCAATGAAATATTTAAGTGCGGCACCTGAAAGTTTAGATTTGAAGAATGCAATAGTTTGTGCACTAGACCATTTACAGGGATGCTGCGCCCCTTCAAGCATTTCGTAGCAGTTTTCGGAGCAGCAAA